>JAPWDM010000021.1:4031203-4691203 GCA_035578155.1 Brachynemurus nebulosus | reverse complement strand
AACAGTAAAGTAGCCGTGTTTAGGCTAATAGTGAATCCCAGCAGAGTTGCAATCGGGAGAAAATTTTTGTTTCATTTTTGACAAAAATTTTCAAATTTCACACAATTCTACTGCCACTTGATTTGTCAGTCCGTTCTTCGAGACTCATATTGTATTTACATATGCATGTATAAAAAGAACTTGAAAGTGGAATATTACGGACCGATGGGGAAGAACATTGAGGAGGAATGCAACAGGAAACAGCATGTAATCATATGCACATACACATATTCATGTTCGCGTTAATAAACTGATTTCAATATAAATTAAATCCCGATTCTAAGGTTACATTTAAATTTCTCATTTTGTTTTTTAAACAATATTTATAGTCAATAAGCAAATTCCACACGGGCACAAGGATATTTCTTCACCACTGCAACAACATAAAGTAGCAACGATCGCGTCATATAAAATATCGCATTTGCTAGCTAAGAATAAAAAACCATTTACAGATGGAGAATTAGTGAAAGAAGCCATGTTAGAAGCTGCTGATTCACTTTTTGAAGAATTTAAAAATAAAAAGGAAATAGTTTCAGCTATAAACACGTAGCAATTATCAACACGAACTGTTACTGGAAGAATTGAAGTAATTGCGGAGAATTTTGAGGCAGAATTAGCAAATGATATGGAAAATTGTATTTTCTTTTCACTACAGATGGATGAACTGACAGACGTGACAAATATATCACAATTAGCAATTTGGTAGGTATTTTCTGATTTTACAACAAAAGAAGAATTCCTTAAAGTTCTGCCATTAAAGGGAAGCACCAGAGGAGAAGATATCCGGGCAGAGCAGAGGTAAAATACTTGAGCGGTTTATCGTGCTTTTGACACAAATAAAGGAATTTATTGCATCAAGAGGCGAATTTTACGAGCAACTAGAAAATAAGGATTGGCTAATCGACCTCGGATTTCTGACAGATATAACGGCAAAGTTGAATGAATTAAATTTAAAAATACAAGGGAAAAATCAGCATATCGCTGACATGGTTAGTGCAGTAAATGCATTCAAATGCATTCAAATGCAAGTTAGTGTTGTTGAAATCCCATCTGTTGAAAAAATCATTATCCATTTCCCAAATATAAAATATACTCTTGAGAGTTTAAATTTGAATAATGAAAATTTTACTGCTACATCATATTTAGAAATTATAGATAAGCTAATAGAAGAGTTTTCTTCTAGATTTGAAGATTTTGCAGTATTAGAACCCGTTTTAAGATTTTTCATAAATCCATTCAATGTTACTGGAGATGATATCCTTGAAATAGTTTCAGTGTATTTCGAGCTTCATAATATCGAAGACCTAGAATTAGAAATAATAAACTTGCAAAGTGATATTATTTTAAAAGCTTATAGTAATGATAAAATGTTTTGGAACTTAGTCGATGAAAATAAGCATCCTATTTTAAGGAAATGTTCGCTAAAAATTTATTCATATTGTGCAACAATATACAATTGCGAGTCTTTGTTCTCAAATATGAAATATTTTAAATCAAAATACTGAACAAAGCTTAATGACTCACATTTAGATAACTGTTTAAGGACCGGGAACTCTAAAATATTCCCAGTTATAAGAAATTAGCTGAAAATATGGACACCCAAGTTTCACACTGAATTATCATATATGTATCATTATGTATGACACCAACAAAATAGTTTTATAAAAAAAACTGTTTTTTTAATGCCTATTTATACCTGTTGATCATCTGTAAAATATGCGCCCTCGGTGATTTTCAAATTTAGTGTTGTGCCCTTAAGGACAAACAGGTTGCCGACCCCTGATCTAATCTATGGCACCTAATGCAACAAAAGGTAATAAAAATAAGTGACGCGGCACAGAAGAAGTTATAATTGATCGTAATGTAATAGCTGAACTTCTGTTAATACAAAAGAAATTTTATTTCACCTTTTTTTTTTGTAATTTTTGCTAATCTTTTTCCAAAACTAAAAGTTGACTACTTTGAACTATATAAACTACTCGAAACAATTAAGGGAGCAAAAAAAAATTGTTAACTTTAGTGATTTTTGAAGAGCTTTATTTACCTGAAAAATGGTTGTATCGAGATGTTTAAAAAGAGATACGTTTTGAAGCTACAAGATTCTAGTTTTCAGATCTTTCGTCCAAAAATTTTTAGGAGTGACAGTAATCGAGTAATTATAAGGAATAAAAGAAAAAAAGTTTTTGCAAATTCGTTGCTTTTTTTTTGGTCTACGGGCTTGAAAAATTTTTTTACAGTAAAGCCGTGGTATTGACGCGATAGCCTGTTTATTCAGCTTCAAATTCCTTTAAAAATTTCTGTTTACGTTGATTTGTTCCGGAGGTATCCAACTTTGAATAAAAAAGGATAGTTTTTTTTTAACCATCGATATCTAAGTAGCCAGTGATCGGACAGAAAATTGAAGGGCAGGTCTGGAATATGGAATAAATTTCCTACAAGACTATGCAGCGTACTTTACGAAAAATTTTTTTTCATCCTTAATTTTAATCTGAAAAAGGTGAAAAAGGGACTTTTTTCCTTGTTGCGAAAAATCGTCGGCATCCCTGCGAATATTGACGGGGAGTCTAATGTTTATAGGAATTTTTATACCTCAATGTACCACCAATAACCCTGTAAATCGGCAGATCGATCTATCGAATGGTTTTCCTAAACCGTTTGTTCAAAATTTCAAAATTAAAAAAAAAGGAACAAAATTGAATGAAAAATTCCATTTTTTTTTTCAAATTTTTCCAGTTAGGCATCTTTTATCCATTAAAATTTAAAAATTAAGAAAAAAAATTATTTTTTAAAATTTTTTTTAAAATTTAAGCGATCTTTTTCCAAATTATTTCCAAAATTTGTTTTTAAAATTTAATTTTAAATTTTTAATTTTTTTGAGGTTTTGAAAAAAATTTTGGAAAATTTATTTTTCTTAATTTTCAAATTTAATGGATAAAAGATGCTTAACTATGGAAAAATTTGAAAAAAAAAATTGAAAAATTGAATATTTCAATCAATTTTGCTCCTTTATTTTTTAATTCGGAAATTTTGAAGAAACGGTTTAGGAAAACCATCCGATAGATCGATCTGTCGATTCACAGGGTTATTAGTGGTACAGTGAGGTATAAAAATTCGTACAAACATTAGACTCCCCATCGATATTCGCAGAGATACGGACGATTTTTCGCAAAAAGGAAAAAAATCTCTTTTTTCACATTTTTCAGATTAAAATTAAGGTAGAAAAAATTTCTTTTCCTAAAGTATGCGGCATACTTTGTAGGAAATTTATTAAAAAAAAGATGTTTCGTTCTTGAGTTATCGTGCGGACACATTTATATATATATATATATATATATATATATATATATATATATACATATATATATATATATATATATATATATATATATATATATATATATATATATATATATATATATGTTTGGCTGGAGTTCCGAAAACCGCATACCTTTGATTGAGCTGAAATTTGGTATACACACTCTCTTTGGATTAAGAAGTTACCCCCTAGACGGATTTTTGGCGACACGGACCGGAAGTTATACTTTTCAGGGTCTAAAGTAGCAAAAAGTAATATAATCGCATATCTCCGATTGAGCTCAAATTTGGTATACATACTCTTTTTGGCTCAAGAAGTTACCTCCTAGACGGATTTTTGGTGACTCGGACCGGAAGCTATACTTTTGAGGGTCTAAAGTAGCAAAAAGTAGTATAATCGCTTACCTCCGATTAAGCTGAAATTCGGTATACATACTCTCTTTAGCTTAAGAAGTTACCCCCTAAGCGGATTCTTGGTAACGTGAACCGGAAGTTGTAATTTTAAGGGTCTAAAATAGCAAGAAGTAGTATAGTAGATATAAATAAATATACTATTGGATACGTCCAATTGAACAAAAATTTTTTAAATATATTTTTCATAATTTTAAAAAGTATTCTCTGAATGAATTTTTGGCTACTTGAACCGGAAATGTATCTTTTTAGGTCATCTACTATTTGATCGTAAAAAATAATATGTTTCTCAGGTTTAATTTTTTAAATAGTTTAAAAATTACGTTCAATATACGCTATAAATAGTATATGATGCAAAAACTAGGTGGTGAGGTTAGTTAAGGTTAGGTTAGTTTAGTTAGTTTTGACAATATACTTCGACTTTGATATAAAAGGTAAGTGGTGAGGTTAGTTAAGGTTAGGTTAGTTTAGTTAGTTTTGACAATATACTTGGACTTTGATATAAAAAATTGGTGGTGAGGTTAATTAAGGTTAGGTTAGGTTAGTTTTGGTTAGTTCATTACTGAAACGTCGGGCAAAAGGTAATTATTTACAAATGGGGCTCCTACCTTGTAATTGCCTAAGTATTATTTAATTATCCTTTGTCCGGAAATAAGATTTCAATGGTAAAGTAACCGAAACTAACCTAACCTAACCTTAACTAACACCACCATCTGGTTTTTATATCAAAGTCGAAGTATATTGTCAACACTAACTAAACTAATCTAACCTTCGCGCAAAGGCTAACCTTAACTAATCTCACCACTTACCTTTTATATCAAAGTCGAAGTATATTGTCAAAACTAACTAAACTAACCTAACCTTAACTAACCTCACCACCTAGTTTTTACATCATATACTATTTATAGCGTATATTGAACGTAATTTTTAAACTATTTAAAAAATTAAACCTGAGAAACATATTATTTTTTACGATCAAATAGTAGATGACCTAAAAACTAGGTGGTGAGGTTAGTTTAGTTAGTTTTGGCAATATACTTTGACTTTGATATAAAAATTAGGTGGTGAGGTTAGTTAAGGTTAGGTTAGTTTAGTTAGTTTTGACAATATACTTCGACTTTGATATAAAAGCTAAGTGGTTAGGTTAGTTTAGTTAGTTTTGACAATATACTTCGACTTTGATATAAAAATTAGGTGGCGAGGTGAGTTAAGGTTACCCTTTGCCCGAAGGTTAGATTAGTTTAGTTAGTGTTGCCAATATACTTCGACTTTGATATAAAAACCAGATGGTGGTGTTAGTTAAGGTTAGGTTAGGTTAGTTTCGGTTAGTTTACAATTAAAATCTCATTTCCGGGCAAAGGGTAATATTTAACAAATGGGGCTCCTGCTTTGTAATTACCTCAATATTATTTAATTAACCTTTGTCCGAAAATGAGGTTTCAATGTTTCCCCATTCACTTTCCACTTGCTTCTATCACAAAAACCGTAATATACCATTAAAAATATTATATATAAAATAAGCTAACATACATATAAAAATTTATACTAAATGGGTGTACATTATACAATACATAGTATGTATAAGACGAATAATACATTATTTATGTATCTATTCAATATAGTAAGTTTTAGTACTTTAACACGTCATATCTCGAAAACGAAGCAAGATATCAAAAAATTTTATTCTTCCTTTTTTGCTCTACTCACCAAGTTCTGTAAGAATCTATCTTTAATTTTTGTTACCATGGTAACGGAGACCATCTTATAGTAACCCCTAGATTTAGATATTCGGAGGGTTGAAAAATACACCTCCGGTCCGCGTCGCCAAAAATCCGTCTAGAGTGTAACTTTTTAAGCTAAAGAGAGTGTGTATACCAAATTTCAGCTCAATCGGAGGTATGCGGTTTTCGGAACTCCAGCCATATGTTTACTAAGTGTCCGCACGATAACTCAAGAACGAAACATCTTTTTTTAAGAAATTTCGTGAAAACGTTTACGGTGTTTTGGACATTTTTGGTGAAAAAAATTTGGCGGAATGAGGGTAAAAATTCACATAAACAAGGTTTTTTTTTATTTACAATTACTCTATATCAACTAGTTTCCGAGAAAAACGTACTTTTGTAAATGGAAATTCGCTATGTTATGCAGGATGCTGCAACAAGGATATATATATATATATATATATCCTTGTATATATATATATATATATATATATATATATGTATATATATATATACATATATATATATATATATATATATATATATATATATATATATATATATATATATATAATAAAACTATTCAATATTTTTGGACTTCGTATTTCTTTCTTGAGACCCTCTTTTAAAATAGTTGCTGTACCTCCGTGCTCTGTAGTCATACGTCCTTCGTCCTTCGTCTTACATCAACATTATACATGTATCATAACTATGTGATCATATGGGTGTACGATATATATACACTATATGCTTCTGCAGGTGATGATTTGGTGGCCTCACTGTAGTGGGAGTTGTGGGACAACTTGATGAAGGGTACATATTTGGCTCAATCTTTATGGTTTTTTGCATAATTTTTCAGAAGTGTCGCCATTCCGGACCGGATGTCCCTATTAATTCGTTCGGCCATATTTCACGAGGCCTTATAGGGCGACACGTATGCTGGGCGTACCCCCCACTTGAGAAGCATTTCCTTGTATTTCGCTGATCTAAAGCATCCTCCATTGTCTGATACCACACATCGGGGACTGCCATACCTCGCAATAAAGTCTTCCATTCGGTCGATTACAACTTTCGCCGTGATGTTTTTAGTCGGATATATCTCCACATATTTGGAAAAGCTATCGACAATTACCAGGGCGTTACGATGTCCGGTGGACGACATCACCAGAGGTCCTACGAAGTCCACATAGATTTTCCTCCACGGGGACTCTAGAACGGTACTGGCCAACGGGGCACCGGCGGCTTCGTTGCTGGCCTTACACTCTTGGCATATGCCGCAAGATCTGACGTATTCCTGCACGTGCTTGAACAGATTTGGCCACCACAGATGTCTAGCGATGGCCCTGTAAGTTTTTGTGATACCGGGGTGTGCTGACGTGTGCGTATCGTGGTAGTAGTACAAGACCATATCTCGTATTGACTCGGGAACAACCGCCCGGACTAACTTTCGTTTGCCAACGCGACGTACCAACAGGTACGTTTCTGTTGGAAACCAAAACCTGTCACCTTCTCACCACGTTGTAATCGTGATAGAAGGAGTCCCAAGGTCGGATCCTCCCGCTGATAGTGCTGAAGCTTTTTGAACAAAGATGGAACTTCTGTCAATAGAGATAAGTCGTGCACCACTTCCGGCGTCTCGTCAGTCTTCTGGTCTTCAGAGAACAGTCTCGTCAGTGCGTCTGCCACAACGTTCGTGTCACCGCGTATGTGTTCGACTTCGTAGTCAAACCGTGCTAATAATAATGACCAATGAGTAATTTTCGGGTTGGTCTTTGCAGATGAATGCAGGTACTTAAACGCTGCTGAGTCTGTTTGCAGCTTGAACTTGGACCCAAGTAAGTATATTTTAAATTTTTCCAGGGCCCACACTATAGCTAACGCCTCAAGTTCGTAGGTGGCGTAGCGGGACTCAGCAGGTGTCAGTCGTCTGGAGGCGTAATGTATGGGACGTAGACCACCCCCTTGGTCTTGAAGTACGACTCCAGCGACCGAAGTTACAGAGGCATCAGTTTGCACTACGAAGGGCCGTGAATAATCCGGATATGCAAGTACTGGTGCGATGGTAAGTGCATCCTGCGTTTCTCGAACGGGTCATTTTCCTTCTGTCCCATATGGAATTTTACACCCTTCTTTTTAAGATGATTAAGAAGTGCGGCAATGGTCGCGAAGTCCGGAATAGATCTTCCGAAAACCCCGACCATCCCCGAAAACGATCGCACCTCTTTAAGTTTTTTCGGAACTCTCAGTTCCCGTATGGCGGCTGATTTGCTTGGATCCACCGGTACACCCTCGCCGGTCAGTACGTGTCCGAGGAACTTAATTTCCGTCAACGCGAACTGTGATTTGTTCGGGTTGGCGGTCATTCCTACACTGCGCAGGCGTGTAAATACTTCCTTCAGGTGCGTAAGATGTTCGTCGAAGGAAGGAGAGTGCACGAGCAAATCGTCGAAATAACACACAACATGCGAGTACCTGAGGTCCGAAAAGAGGTCGTAAATAATGCGATTAAGACTCGCAAGTGAAACTAATAATCCGAAGGGGACAGAGGTAAATTGGTAGGCTCCGGTAGGCGTAACAAACGCGGTGATGGGGCGCGACTCCTGATCCAAGGGGATCTGGTAAAATGCTTTCGTAAGATCGATGGTGGAGAAGACGGTCGATCCCTTGAGTGAATGGAAAAATGTTTCGAGCGACGGAGTTGGAAATGCGTCGTATTTTACTTTACCATTCAACATTCTGTAATCAATTACCAACCGCTTCCCACCATCTTTCTTATTGATTAAAAACGCGGAGGAACCGTACACGGATTTACTAGGTTCAATAACATTCTGATCAAGTAATTCCCGAATATGCTCGTCCATGGCCTTCGATTGGATCGGATTTAATGGATAAGGCGAACGTCTCACCGGAATATGGTCGGTAAGATCGATGTGGTATTCGTAACCCACTATTCGACCAATCTTCTCCGTGAGGACATCGTCATAAGATCCCAATAAATCCTCCAATCGACGAGCCTGCAAGGTGTTTAATTGAGAATTGACCAGAATGTTATTTAAATAATTTCTAGCGTGTAACTTTAGCGGTGCGGAGACACCAGTAAATGCATAGCGGATTTCACGATCGTCGAACGATATAGTCGCAGTCATCCGTTTGAGTGCGTCAACTCCGAGTACTAAGCCATAGGTAAATCACGAGGAACTGTAATTTCCAAGTGAATTGGTGTATCTTAATAATTACTTCCAACAGTTGATTGACAGGTTTGATCGACCCGTCAGCCAATCGCGCCGAATACTTCACGCAACGGGCAACACCTAATTTGGCGTTTACGATATCTTTTGCCGTCTTCTGCGAGATAAATGACGAACTCGCTCCCGTGTCGATCAGTGCTTGGAGTTTCAGCGGACCGACGGACACATCAACTATTGGAAGAGACTGTTGGCTTAACTCGGGTTTAAGTCTATTTAACGCGACGTGATGTCGGCAACGACGAGTGTAAAGGTGTTTAAAGTCAGCAGGTAATGTATTATTTTTTGTAGAATTGTCAAAATCGGGCTTACCTAGTTTTTTGTCTGTCTTGATCTAGGTCTGGACTCGTGTTGGAGGAGTAACGTCCGTTGCTGCTCGTACAGTTCCAGGTTAGACACCATGGCGGCCAACTCTGCGTACGATGACAGAGGTTGTTGCACACGACACGTTTCCAGTGTAGAGAGGTTGTGACGTAGCCAGATGGAGGACACTATCTGCCGTTCGGACATCGGAACCTCGAGGACGGCGGCCTTAGTCTTCACGTCGTGGGCATACGTGCGGAAACTTTCATTAGGCAGCTGGTTCCGGAAGATCGACGTCGTCAACAATAAGGAGAATTGGCCCGGGTGGATCAAGTCGTTTATCAACTGCCTCTTGAAATAAACCCAGTTCGCGAAACGATCAATGTTCGTCGTCCACCACTCTAATAATACTCCACTACACTTTTGCGATACGAGCCGTAGGAAGGTATGCTCGTGTAATAATCTACGGCATATGACAGCGTCCACTGACTGAAGGAAGTCCATTAAGCGGTTCACATTAGCACCATCACAGTCTGGAATTACATTAAGGTAACTAACCGCGTTCACTCTGTATACAATGTCTATATTTGGGAGGCGATCTGTAACAGATTGATTACTGTCTTGTAATGTATTATTTAAAACCTGATCGTTATTTGTCGTTTGCAGGTTGCTGATCTTGGATTCCAGATTGTTGATCGCGGCGGATAGTACTTGCAATTGAAATTGCATTTGAGAATTGAAATTGAATTTGAAAAATTGGATTATCTTTAATCTTAAATTTAGAATTATCTTACGTAAAGGAAAAATAAATTACCCCAATTATGCTAATAGGAAATAATAATAATAATCAATTTTAAGATAATTTCTAAATTACTTACATGATTAATTATTAACACTAAATGATGCTATGTAACCACACCCTTAGTTACTAATTTTAAACATAATTTATACTAATTTATTGTTAAATTCAACAATATGTCGAATCATCGACGTGGACCATTCAAAAATCAATGAGTGAATGCCCGTTTTTTGATACCTGCGATTGCACAAGGCAATCGGAGAAATTTCTAGAACAAATTCGGCTTAATCGCCCGCGAAATACATAAATCGGCGGAATTACTCCGACTGCCATGTTGATGTCCACTTTCACTGCCACATCCCGCGGTCAGGTAAAAGTACTGGGTGTATCAGATGAAGTCGAGTACAGGGTGTGACATTCATTTTTTTTGTATATGCATTTTTTTTATGTTAAATATTTACTGAAACATTCTTATTGTTAATATCAAAGATTTTATACTTGAACCGATGTCTGTTTTTTTTTTTGTATATTTATTTAAGTTTATAATGGGTGACGTGTTACAACGTCACAGTTGATCACCTTAATGATGACACTGACGACAATTTGTGTCTATTGGCGGTTATGTTTTATCCTTTACGTTTTAGGGACATATAATTCCAAAATCGAGAAATAAGGCGCTACCATTTGCTGATATTTGGCTTTTGTTGATGGTTCTAATGATCACATTGACGATGCTTTTCATCAATAAATGGTTATTTTTTATGCTTTACGTTTAGCGGCAATAATTCGAAAAATAAAATAGTAGTTTGAGGCGCTACCATTTGCTGATATTTGGCTTCTGTTGATGGTTTTAATGATCACATTGACGATACTTTTCCTCCATAAATAGTTATTTTTTATGCTTTACGCTTAGCGGCAATAATTCGAAAGATAAATAGTAGTTTGAGGCGCTACCATTTGCTGATATTTCGCTTTTGTTGGTGCTTTTAATGATCACATTGACGATACTTTTCATCGATAGATGGTTATTTTTTATGCTTTACGTTTAGCGGCAATAATTCGAAAAATAAATAGTATTTTGAGGCGCTACCATTGGCTGATATTTCGCTTTTGTTGGTGCTTTTAATGATCACATTGACAATACTTTTCGTGCATAGATGGTTATTTTTTATGCTTTATGTTGAGGGGCAATAATTCGAAAAATAAAATAGTAGTTTGAGGCGCTACCATTTCCTGATATTTTGCGTTGGTTGATGACCTTAATGATGACATTGACGATAATTTGTATCTATTGGTGGTTATCTTTTATCCTTTACGTTTTAGGGACATATAATTCCAAAATCGAGGAATAAGACGCTAGCATTTGCTGATATTTGGCTTTGGTTGATGGTTTTGATGATCACATTGACGATACTATTCATCCATAGATGGTTATTTGTTAAGCTTTACGTTTAGCGGCAATAATTCTAAAAATAAAATGGTAGTTTAAGACGCTACCATTTGCTGATACTTGGCTTTTGTTGATGGTTTTAATGATCACTTTGACGATACTTTTCGTCCATAGATGGTTATATTTTATGCTTTATGTTGGGCAATAATTCAAAAAATAAAATAGTAGTTTGAGGCGCTACCCTTTGCTGATATTTGGCTTTGGTTGATGGTTTTAATGATCACATTGACAATACTTTTCATCCATAGATGGTTATTTTTTATGCTTTACGGTTAGCGGCAATAATTCGAAAAATAAAATAGTAGTTTGAGGCGCTACCATTTGCTGATATTTTGCGTTGGTTGATGACCTTAATGATGACATTGACGATAATTTGTATCTATTGGTGGTTATCTTTTATCCTTTACGTTTTAGGGACATATAATTCAAAAATCGAGGAATAAGACGCTAGCATTTGCTGATATTTGGCTTTGATTGATGGTTTTATTGATGATCCCTTCATAAATGTATTTCTTGCATATTACAGTTATACTTTTTGTCCAGGCCATCCATGTGATGGCTCATTCCTTTCTGGGAGGTGGGGCTTATGAAGTTCACAAAGATATGATCGTTTCCGTTTTTTCATATTGTATATCAAACAAAGTATCAACTTATAAAACAAAATTATTTTGATCGTTTAACTTCGGTATGAACCGGATCGAGTTGAACCTATACAATTTTTTGGGAATATAACCAAGGAATGGGAGAAACTCCAACTGCCATAATAGTAACAGTTTTGTACGTGTGTAATATTGTAATTATTGAACGCATGTATAAAACTGGCGACTGCAGATGTAGGTACCAATGTTGCGTTACTATAGAGGGCATTACTCATTCATTGTATTGTAAACGAAATGTGCGATACGAAACTGAACATTGGAAATATGCTAGGCACATCGCAAATATAATTGTGGCGAATTACGTGATACATATTTGCATAGATGTTACAATATTACGAATATAAAACTGCCGTGCTTGAATCGTCGCGTACACACATAGAGTGTGGTACGCTCGCCTAACACTAAAAATTGTCTGACAAAAAAGATATTCAAAATATTCTCTTTTTATTGTTTTAAAACGGCCATTATTCAAATGAGATATCTGACTGTCAACGTGTTAAGCCAACAGTCCGAAATTGTTAACTTTATTCATTTTTAACATCTGCGTCGGCTTTTTTGATGTCGCCAAAAAGTAAGAATTTCATTTAAGTACTAGATTTATTTAAAATCAACATTTCCCTATGGCTGAACCTTCTTTTTATTATATCCATATGAGTTAACCCCTTTAGTACCGCCATATATTTCAATATTTTAGATAAAAAATTTAATATCTCTCTAAGTATAATTGCAAGATTGGTACGTTTTGCTTAATTTATTTACAACATGATCACTCTTTACGGCACTGCCTTCAGTTACCTATATAAGACAATATACGTTCGTCAGTTAAATTTTTTCTAAAAATTAGTATGACGAGCCGAGCTCGTCATTAGTTAGCTAAAGGCGTTAATAGCTGGAAATATAAAAAGAAAAAACATTAGTAAATTTTCAATTTCAGAACCACATTACAAAAACATGTCTAAATAATGATTTACCTTCATATTCTTTGTCACACATTAGTAACAATTCATACCACTGGTTACCGCTGACACGTGGTCAGGGTGGCGATCGACCTGAAAAATTTCTGGAATAGTCAGGGAATTCGGTCGTAGTCAGGGATTTTTTTCAGTCTTCGCTCCGGCGTATAGTTTTTCTAAAAATTTTTTTGCTATTCGGTTGTATTTTTCGCCACTAACGAGCAAAAAAAAAGAAGGTCGTCAAAAAACTTTACTTTTAGAAATAATTAACACTTAAACAATATTTTTTTTCCGAGTAGGCCCTGGAATTTTATTCAGAGTCAGGGAAAAGTCAGGGAATTTTGAAATTGATTTTCAGTCGCCACTCTGGTGGTAAATCTAAATTACCGATAGAATATTCTGGTAAACATTTTGGGCTCTCTGTGCCATGGAAAATATTACGGCTTTTGAGTTTTTCTCGCAAGAATGGTTTAAATAGGGCGAATACAATATTAAAAATGTATGGTTGATTAGCAATATGTATATATTTTTTTATACGTAATGGGACACTTTCCTGTGAAAAATAAACCGCAAATTACTTTTTTGGCTCCAAAAAAAGGTTTTTGGAGGACGGATTTTTTAGTAACTGCCTCACCGGTAGCCAGTCGACTATTCGTTTGGGGCGAATGGTGGAGTAAATTACCACGTTTGTTGCAATGACAGGCCATCCATATCAGTATTCATATAAACTAAATAGCGAATGATTATAAATTAGTGATTTTCATCGAATCCTGATGTTTTTGGGTCAGAGTTGGTGTTATAACATGAAAATTTGTTTGTATCTTCCGTCTTTACCTTGTTTTTGAAAATCGATGAAATTTGGACGAATGGTATTATAAGAGGTCCTCATTTACCTACGAACCAAATTGTTTTCATAAATCACTTGACCTAGAAAAGTTCTTGTCTTCAACAAGATGTCTCAACAAGCTTCGAAAAATTTTATGGAATAATTTACAACAATTTTGATTCTAACCATTGAACGGAACGGCCTTTTCATTGTTTTTTTTTTAACCTATACCCCTCAGTAAATTTTAAAAAAAGGTACGGCGTGCTACAACTGCACTGTCATATCTTTTATTGCAATCTGTACCTTGCTTCAATCCGACTAGAACAATTACTCACATCAGGGCTCCCCTTAGTTGTCGTAAATTTTATTGATTTTGTTACATTGGGCTCTTAAAATCCGCCGAGATTTTTTTCATATGTGTCCGTTGCCTAAGATATTCATTTTGAGCTCTTTGTAGATTCCCAGATCTTCTCAAATGCAATAAAAAACCAAATTTTAAGTTCACATATTCGTAATTTTTTACGTTACGTTCACATCTCAAATTGTAATACTCAAACGCAGATCATTTAATTATGAACGATAATTTTCAAAATAAATTTTACATTAAAAGAGGAAAAGTTGCCGAGTTGAAAAGATAGTTTCCGTTTGTTTAAACGTTCTAGATTCTTAATTTGTGTTCGTTGTCGCGTCTATTACCGTTTCCACGTTGCTGCTGTTACAAAAATATGAAACAGTGGAAAAAAATACGAACAAACTGGAAACGATAGCGTAACGAGTTACCGCCGCGATGTTTGATGATGAATATTTACCTACATTTAAATATGAATACTTAACAAACCGAGAAAAGTGTTTAGCTTTTTCAACTGTGCGATGTAGAAAGCCATGTTTATTGTACGGTTTTGCTCGTTGTATAAAAATTGTCAGTTATGATTTTTTTTTATCTGTCAAAATACAAGGTGTTTTAGGAACAGTACTATTTTAATTAATTCTCTAAGAGTGTTGAAATGTTGATGGT
Source organism: Brachynemurus nebulosus (assembly GCA_035578155.1). Lineage (NCBI taxonomy): Eukaryota > Metazoa > Arthropoda > Insecta > Neuroptera > Myrmeleontidae > Brachynemurus > Brachynemurus nebulosus. The sequence continues at coordinate 4,676,467 of JAPWDM010000021.1, read as the reverse complement.
TTATTACTTTTCCGGCCACATGGCGTAGGCTATATAGTGGGTCTTGACGTTTTGGGCCTAAAGAACCCAGAAAGCCAACAAAATCGGAGGGAACGTTCCGGATATTAATGAATACTTCAAGTCTATTTGCGTTAGAGGAACAATATGGGGCATTTCTTGATAAAAATCGATGAAATTTAGATCAAAGGTAAGAATTTTTAGACCGAATTCTTATTAGAACTGAAAAAACTTCGCGACCTTTAGTGTTGTGTAAATTTTAGACTGTAAAATGTTCTCATTAATTTGTGGAAAAAAGGTTCTTTGGAATTTTGAAAATTTTATTGTCGCAATTTAGTGTTTTCCCGAATCACGTTCAAATAAAGTACTGATTATCAACGTATGAAAAGGACTGAACATGACATTAAATGATTGTAATCCAAATGTTTAGCAATTCGTCGGCCATCTCACGAATGGTCGTATCTCATTTTTCCTGATTTTTCCATTTATGACGATTTGTGAAACATTAATCGAAGTCCAAGTGAGAAAATCGTAAACCATTAATCAATACAGTTTCTAAACGGTAAAAACTAGGGATACAACGGTTTGCGAGACTTATCTAAAATGCTGAATAAATATTGTCGGTGTCGCAACTTAAAATTTGAATAGTGATACGAAAATGAGATACGACCATTCGTGAGATGGCCGACGAATTGCTTTAATCTCAACATGTATAATAATCAGTTTTATAAACAGTAATTTGTCACTGCTAGGTATTTTTCAAATAACTCGATCTTAGTATCACAATTCTTCGAATTGTTTGGAAGTTTTTGTTATCTTCAGGAATTTTTCTTGGACTTCAAGATATCTTCATCTACATCCAGTGTTTCTACACTCGTTTGGCTAAAAGTTACGTTGGCATACTTTAAAAGGTACATTTTTAAACAAAAAGTTACGTAATAGTAACTTTTTGTTGATATGAATTGCCATTTTCAATTATATTTTTATTATAATCTTTTTTAAATTTTTATTTGTCAAAGTAGGGATAATAAAAATATGACCAGTTCATTAATTTATCTTTTTTATTTTCCATTGAATTTTAAGTCAAATGAAGATAACAATAAAGAGAATTGAATCACAAGTCTTCTTTTGAAACTTCCCCCGTGTCATCTGATACATAACTTTTTAATAAACATAGTGTTTTTAATTGTTCACTTTGACACTGAGGTACTTTTAAAAAATAATTAATCACTCTACCTAACTGTGATTTAATGTCCTCTTTCTCTTTAGACTGGAGATTTTCCTCGTCACTTTCGTCAACAGGTACTCTGTTTTCCTGAATATTTTTAATAATTTCCTCATCGTTCAGTATTTCGAACCCCGGATTGTTTCTATCACAGTTTATCCAGTTTTCGACAGAATTTTCGTCTAACGTTAATTCCTGCGATGTCGTACATGACGAAACAAATTCACTGGTTAAGGTCTGAATTTCTTCTGTAGTATCTGGATCGGATTTTATGTCTCCACAAAGCTTTTTCCAGGAGTTTTGAATGTTTTGGTTCTTAAACTCCTAGGTATTCACTACCTTCACTAGGTTCTTAAACTACTAGGTTTTGGTCATTAAACTACTAGGTAATGTAGTTTAATGAAAATACCGATTAATTTGGTAGTTATTTTACTGACTAATTATTAACTTACACAAAAATCAATAATCAAGTTTACTGAAATAAGGAGATCACAAAATTACAAGTTTTTTCAACTTTGATACATCTACTGTTGATGTCTCGCTTTAATAAAGACTCCATACAGTTCGTCTAAATTGCGATGCATATTATATTACAGATTCTTCATCGTCATAGTTACGTCAAATATTGTCATCTTCGGGGCCAGAACCCTGGAGAACATCTGCATAAAATACCTGAGCATCAAAGTCATCAGAAATGTCACAAAATTTAAGTATTTATAAATATATTTATAAATTTCACCTCACCGATAAAAATTATCAAAATCGACATATCTAGCTACAAAATATTACGTCATATGAAATGGCGCGTTTTCACTTATTTGAATATTTGTTAAAAAATGGCGATTTTCAAAGTAAAATTTTTTTATGTTTCACCATTAAAATTGGACATATGTAATGATAATGCATAGAATTATTTAACATTTGACACAAATTTTAAATACAGTCAAGTACCGTATTCAAGAATGAGCTTGAGGTAATACGACCTGGTGGCGGACAACATGGCGAGTTGATCCATTTCGCCACGTCTGTCGCTCCTCGGCCTCTTAAACTCGTTCGCTTTCTATATAATTTGACCGAATTCAACAATGAGCTTGAGGTAAAATGACCTGGTCGCAGACAACATGGCGAGTTGATCCATTTCGCCACGTCTGTCGCTCCTCGGCCTCTTAAACCCGTTCGCTTTCTATATAATTTTACCGAATTCAATAATGAGCTTGAGGTAAAATGACCTGGTCGCAGACAACTTGGCGAGTTGATCCATTTCGCCACGTCTGTCGCTCCTCGGCATCTTAAACTCGTTCGCTTTCTATATAATTTTACCGAATTCTATAATGAGCTTGAGGTAATATGATCTGGTCGCGGACAACATGGCGAGTTGATCCATTTCGCCACGTCTGTCGCTCCTCGGCCTCTTAAACTCTTTCGCTTTCTATACAACTATTTTACCTAATTCACGAATGAACTTGAGATAATACGACCTGGTCGCGGACAACATGGCGAGTTTATCCATTATAAAATACGTTTGTACGTATGTCTCGCACCCGCTTGTCTCCAGTAGGTACATCATAACATCACCGTGACAAACGAAAAAAAGTCAAACTTTTCATCAGTTTTCACCAGTTCCATTCCAGATATTCTTACAGATCTGGATTATTCCGCTAATGGTGTGTCCGGGATTGCTGTGCACAATGGCAGTTAAATTTGACTCTAGAATTAATGATAATTTGGAAATATTCTTTTTAAAAAATGTGACACCTCCAAATTTAAAAGCTGCATCGACCTCTAAATCTGAGGGTATCAAAGAGAATAACAAGTAGAAAGTGAGGTTAGGGTCCCTTTCAAGACAAACATACAGTACTCATATATCATACCATACATGTATGTTGATTTTGCATATATATACATAAGCTACGCTATAGATTTGTTCCCTAAATAAATCATATTAAAATATTATATTTATTATGTCTAATAGCTAATGCATGAATCGAATCAAACACAATACATATGTACGTATGTACATACGAGTTGTAAAATGAAAACCATCGATGTCTAACTTTTCGCTTTTAATATTTTCCCGGGTAAATAAAATCCTAATAATTAAAAAATTAGTTTAAAATTTATTTATGGTTTATATTATTTAATATTTAAATTGTAAAAATATTTATTTATCGTTTTATTCATACTTTAAAACGCAATATACTGTTTACTATATTAGCGTATATACCAAAATGTTTTTTGAAAATTAAATATGTTATCGAATCCAGCAAATGTCTGCCGGGAGTTAGCCAACACACATAAAGTCAAATTTTTCACGTTTACAAAATTACACTTCAAATTTGATTTAAAGAATGGGAAGAGAAAACAAAACTGTAGATATAGACAAGAAAATCGTAGGACTTTGCCGTCCCTTTTTATTTTTTGAAATCAGCTGAAGGGAAAAGTTAGGAGTCATAAGCATTTATGAATAACAGCCAACAAAGTCCCAATAAAAAAACCATTCCGTTCAAGGATTATGAAGAATCACAATCTACCATTTTAGGAACAGATGAGAAGATTGTCGGGAATAAATTTTTCGAACTCTTGCTCGCGGTCCCTCCTTCGCACGAGTGAAATTCATATTTCAATGCACCCCCACTATATTGTGGCGCCATTTTGAAGAAACTCAATTGTCGATTGTGTTTTTCGAAATTTTTTAGTTCTGCAAGAAAGACAAGAGTCTTTGAAGAAAAAAACAATAAAAGCAATTCTCTCTCGTAAGTTTGACATATTTTGAAACTGATTTTTCATAAATGTCATGTATTAAGTAAAATGTAAGGTGTATATTGACTTACAGCAACACTAGGACAGGTGTTAGGTGTTAGGACAGTAGGACGATATTCTAAACATTTTGATGAACCAAAATCAACAACTGGACAGGAATAATTTGGATTTTCATATGAATATTATCAGATAAATTCGGAAGTATAACAAACAGACTGTTTCTCAAGTGACACGAACTTCAGCAACTCATCTAGGAGGCCATTAGGAGGCAAAGCCTTACGAAAAAGTTTTACAGTTGGTAAAGAAACTCTCCAAAGACTTGAGTGACACTTTGACTTACGCCACCACGAGGATGGCTTCGTCCATACACCTGCGAAAAATTCTGATAATTCAATAAAACACAAAAAAATCAACACTTAACAAAGATTATTTTTAATTTTGATAATATTTCGTAATTATATGTAATAGAATAAGGTAAAATGAAAACAACCTTGTGCGGACACGATAGACATACAAGACAAGTCGCCATGAGAAGACATTGTAAAGGATCCCCTAATAAATTGTTTTAATAATTCCTTGGATCTCGTTGACTGGTCTACTTAAAGCGTTTGTCTTATATAATGATCATACCTCATCGTATTATTGTTTTAATTTTAAACTTTTCTCTCCCTTAACATTTCCCTTAAGTATACACAATTATCATCATCCCCCATTATTCATCCTCCCCAACCCCACTCGTTTCAGATTTTCTAGACATGTGTTTCTACCGTATAGTTAACGTACAACTTAAGTAGTAACAACTAGTAAAATGGGTGTTTGGTATTTTTTTTTTCAAATAATCAAATTATCTGTTTTATTCAATTTTTAAACTTGACTGTCGAAATAGGTGTACCACCTTTTTGTTACTGTAAAATTAGTTTTACGAGTGTTCGGAGAATATAAAAAATCAATTGTTTAATTTTATTTTCAAAAATTGAATCATATACAAATTCAGTAATCTAAATATTTATAAAGTCTTACAACAGTGTTATTGTAACAGCAGTTGGGAACGTATTGTGTTGAACAAAGTCATTGATGAAAATTTTATTTATTTGTATTTGTGAGTGGAACCTGTCCATTTGGTGTATATTTTAATCACCAATGATTATATTACTGTGCGATTGTTTGTATAAAAACAATTACAATCGATTTTCTGAGTAATGCCACTCCAAATAATACCGTTCATCTACACCTCAGCAGCGACACCACACAGAGAGAAAATTCATATAAAAATTACTGTGCTCAGCACTACAATCGACGTGTAAAAGGCGAACATATTCAATTTTGTACGATAAAAATAAAAAAATTATAATTAATCAGAAAATTTAAAGGATAGAATGTTCTCTCCGTAATATTAGCTCCGTAAAATTTGTAAAACAGCACAGTAAAAAGTTCCATTACTGACAGTTTAATTGTTTTTCTTACAAAAATTACCATGCTGTCTTAAAATAGAAGAAAAGTAGAAAAGAATAAAAGAACTTAATAGTAGAAAGAAAGAAAGAGAAGGTATCAACGCTGTCACAAACCGAGGCAAGCTGCAGAAAGTATCAACACAATCATATATGAAGGTTACATAGCAGGACTGTTGGTGTTGCAAATACCTGATTAGCTGGTGTGGTTTCGTGTGGTGCCGAAGCAGTGTTCATTACAATGTCTTGACGGATGGTTCATCATTTTGTTACTCCACTATCTTTAGTATTAGAATATATTGTTGCCAATCATTTTTGTATGGATCATAAAGAATCAAAGGTCGGTAAAGATCGGGCATCTTCGAAGTTTTTACAGGTACATCCGAAGCAACATAAGGTTGCGGGTCATATGCGCAAAAGAAAGAGTACGACAACACGAATTAAACTATAACATATATGCATAAGAGTGTGATAGAAGTTGTGCTACCACATAAAATTTTACCATGCTATAATATATTTTTTACCTTGGTCGTCAATCGCGCACGCATTAAAAGAGTGCATGGTAATTTTTCTGAAATCTTATAAATTATATGATTTTTCTCTCCGTGTACTATCACCTTTATCACCACACAATTTCCTTCCTTCGCTCCATCTGAACCAACAAAATTTCGTTTTTTAGCAAATTTCCGAATGGAAAATTCAGCTATTAGAGCCACTGTCACGGGAAGACTTGAGCCTTTGTGATTTGAAATTTGAGGGAAAGGTTGGAAATCCTAAGCCCTTCGACGAGTTCCTCTATCAAGCACGTCTGATGCTCGGAACCTCCGAAAAGGGTCTCTTACCAAAATTTAAATTTTTCGAAATTTTTTTACACCATAGCAAAACGCGGAAAAATTACATAAGATACGTTTTTAAACTATTATCCTATATAAACGGGCATTCGAGAAATTTTTGTGTCCAGAAATTCGCTATGTTATGCAGGATACTACGACATAGAAACGGCACGTTAACCCAGCGAGTCACAAAATCTAGCGTTAGACATGAACTAATTAAAATTTGTCAAAAAATTATATGTAACAAAAATTTTCTTCTATTTAAACTTTGTCTTTCAAACACAGTTGCTTATAATTGTCCGAAGCTCTTATACTGGATGAAATTTCGGTTCCGAATATCCGGTAGTTACGGTTAAAATTTGGAATTATTCAAAGCTTCCGTTCTATTTAAAACAAAATTTGAAAATTCATCACGTAATTTTCACAAAAAAACACATTACTTAACAAAGAAAAATACTTCATTGACCAATATTGATAGAGAAACTGATTTATTTTTAAGTCCGTAGTTCCTTACTAGCAACCACTTGAATCATTCCCCAACATATCAGAAATCAAATTAAAGGCCATTAATTCTAAACCACTGACATCATATAGTTTAATGAAATCTATAAATTTTTTTTCTTGTGATAACATTAATTTTATTTGGGGGTCCACTGAGCCACGATAATACAGTCTATACAATGAACAGGGATACTGGATATTTTTAAAAGTTTCAACACATTATTGTATCTTTTTGCAATTACGTTTATTTGTGGGAACAAAAATACAAAAATACCGAATTGAATTCACTTTAAAAACGATTCTTTGTGCAAAAGATACGGCTGTTACCTTGTTGCAAAATTTTTTTGTTTTCATTATATCATAATATGCCGGATTTTATGCCAATTTTTATGTCGGCTGAAGTTCTAAATGCACTGGCAAGCACATTATTCCCATTACAAGAAATATCGGATAGTGCAGAAAGTAGTGACGCATCTTACACCAACCGCTGATGACGACGAACCGGTGGTAATGCTTGTTCATAATTTCTCTGAGGAAGGAAGGCTCACTAACCATCCGGCATAACGATCCGTAATTGTTGTGGATTCGTTAAGTCTTTCCGTATCCGGCAAAACAGTTGATAAGGAAAGATTCTCGAATAAAGAATACACAACTATGTCCAGAATTCTCCGAAAAATGACGTAATTTTCCCTAAGAAAACTAAAATTTTTCAATTTTTCAAAAATTTAAAAATTACGATAATTCCAGAAAATTTTGCCCCTTTAAATGCTCCACACACACGCACATATATATATATATATATATATATATATATATATATATATATATATATATATATATATATATATATATATATATATAATTATTTTGGGCCCAGTTTCATTCCTCTCGCCCCAGTAGATCCCGAGATATACACAAACATATGTAGAAAATGTTCGGAATAATGGTCGAGGCCTATCCAATCCAATGAAAATCGCATAAGCGAAAATTGGTCTTTCATATTTTCCCTTCTTATGGCTTCACTCAGGGACGGACATACTGTTATTACGAGGTGGGGGGGGAGAACTTTCGTGTTGGTGTCCCCCCGAGAGAAAAGCAAAATTAGACATTTTAACGCAACGATATTTTTTAAATTTTTAAATTTTTCCCTGCAAAAAGTAAGAGCCATAAATATACCAAAATGACACCAAAAATACACCAAAATGACACCAAAATTACACCAAAGATACACCAAAGAACTTAAAAAATACACCAAATGACACCATAAATACACCAAAATTACACCAAATAACACCAAAATTACACCAAAAATACACCAAATAACACCATAAACACACCAAAAATACACCAAACAACATCAAAATTACACCAAAAATACACCAAAGTTGCACCAAAAATACACCAAAGTTTCACCAAAAACACACCAAAGTTTCACCAAAAATACACCAAAAGTACACCAAAAATACACCAAATAACACCAAAATTACACCAAATGACAGCATAAATACACCAAAAATACACCAAATGACACCAAAATTACACCAAACAACACCAAAATTACACCAAAGGTACACCAAAAGTACACCAATAATACATCAAATAACACCGAAATTACACCAAATGACGCCATAAATACACCAAAATTACACCAAATAACATCAAAATTACACCAAAAATACTCCAAATTACACTAAAAATTCACCAAAATTACACCAAAACAGACCAAATGACACCAAAAACATACCAAATTGACGCCAGTTCTGCTCTGGTTGTACTATATACGGTCATGTCGATATAAAAACAAATCAGTCTTATGCTGTAAATCAAACCATTCACATCTATCAAAAAAAAATGTTTGAGTGTACATGCTGTGATAAGACATTTTCGCGGAGAGATTCTCTTTTACGTCATATGAAAAGAAGAGTGCATACGCGTTCAAATGCTCAGGAACATCAAACAAACAATAATGACCAGATCGCAAATAATCAGTCGGTAGATAATCAATCGGTAAAAAAGGGACACACGTAAACAGTGCGGAGAACAGGAGACTTTCAGTACAAAGTGAATCGTCGAAATCGAATGATGGAAATGATGATGGTGAAACCGAATATAGCTTTGAAACAAAAAATGACATTGAAGAAAAGGAAAATAAAGCACCAGTGTTTCAAAATCAACACGAAAATGATACAGATCTATGTAAAAGAAACTTGAATCCTTTTGATGAAAGTATGATAGCTGCAGCAAAAGCAATCAAAAGTAAATTCGATTCTTTAAAAAACTCACATCATATTCTACAATCTGTGACGGACGAAGATAATCGGTCTAACGAACAAAACGATTCACAATTACCTGATAACTACGAAGAAACAAGTTAAAGTGGCTGGTCTCTTGCTCTAGACATATTAATGATCAAAGAGCTTCAGAACGCATGCGCAAAGGACGAAGCATAAAAAGATAAAAATTCAGAAGAAAAGGAACAACCTTCAACATCAAATTCAATAAGTGGAGAAGCTAAACGTCTGAAGTATGATGAAAACGCTAACCTTCATAATGATCATTCGAACCCTGTTGATGAAGAAGAATATTTTGATGATCCGAACCATTTGGTCGATGAACTAAGAAGTTTAGCAACTCAAACGCAAATTGGAGAAGAAATGGTTAATAGTATGTGCAATTTAAAGGAAAGGCATCATATTGTAAATCCCAGTTTTGCGGATTATATCGAAAATGAGAAAAAACGAAGCCATTTTAATAATTTAAAGAAAAATGACATTGGGAGGCAAATTATCTCGATAACTCGGAAATTGGAAAAGCATGATATTATTGAGCCAGTGTTAAAGTATGTATCAAATGATGACAGAGACAACGATGAAAAAACATCGGGTATGCAGGATTTGAACGGAGTCCTTTATAACTATCATAAAATTCATCCCTTTTCACAGCAAGAGACAATTTTGAAATTTGAAAAAATGAAAAATAGTATATTGTACAATAAGTGGGAAAAGAGGCTTATTTCTCACGAATATGAGTTTGTTGCGCGAGCCCGCAGGGCGAGTGCAACAATTCATATGAGTCAGAAATAAGCTTTTCCCACGTATTTTACACTATACTTTTTCTACGAGCACATTTTTTCTCGTAAAATTTAACATAAATAATTAAAATAAAATTTAAATAAGTAATAAAAATTTTTTTAATTTATAATGTCAATGATAAGATGTTGAAATTTTTGCAAAAGCATACTTTGAAACTATGGAAACAATAATAAATAATCAACTTATATATGTATATTTTTAGTATTAATTATACCACGTGTCCCATTTGGATTTATACATACGATTTACATGTTAATTTTTAACATTGGATTTCCATAAGGAAAAAGTTATGTCACAAGAGTGCTTTGAGCAAACTAATAATAATAGTTTAATATTATAACTACTGTTACTATAGCTTTAACAATAATAATGCAGTAAAATAAAGAAATGAATGTCGCAATTTTCAAGCAATTCACATTTTTACGTAATAAATATTTGTGTCACCTGAGGCTGTAAATTCAAAATAATACTCGAAAAATTTTCGGAAATAAAAAAAAACTCTTTCAGGATTGATTTACATTTTTAAGTAATGTTTAAATTTATTATTTTATGTTAGGTAAAGCATATTACATTTATAGATGCACCAACAAGAATTGTAGAAAAAAGAGCTCAATTCGCAATGAAACTCTTTTCAACAATACGAGGATTTCAATTGAAAAAGTAATATTGGTCTTGGTTTGTTGGGTACTGAAATATCCGAACAGAATTATAAAATTAGAAACTGGACTGGATAACAAAACCATAAGAAAATTATTAAATACCTTTCGAGATATTTTAACCGTGTGGCTAATGGAAAGCTGTTGCAAGTTAGTTGGAGTTGATAAAATCGTTGAAATAGATGAAAGCGCTTTTGGAAAAAGGAAATTTAATAGGGGTCGCTTGACAAACACTAAATGGGTGGTGGGCGGGATTGAACGAAAAACCAAAAAATGTTTTTGGAAATTTGGAATTTTGGAATTTATTGAACCAGGAACCACTATACTGACTGACTGCTGGAGGGGTTATAATACTGCTCTTTTAGAAGCTTCGGGATTTCGTCATCAGACTGTCAACTACCGACAAAATATCGTGAATCCTGACAATCCAAATGTCCACACACAAAATATAGAATCAAACTGGTCCAGAATTAAAATGGATATGAGGCGAAAAATTGGAAGAACGTCGACCACAAAAATTGAAAATTACTTCACTGAATATATGTGGAGAAGCCTTCATGACACAAATGAGGAGCAATTTTATAATTTTGTTCGCGCCGTAAGTTACTTCTATCCCGTTTGATTACTGGTACATTTCCTTATATCCATCTACTTTTCATCCTTACCTTCTATCTTCTTATCCTCTTCTTCGTTATAATAATAATTTTTTTTGTAAATATTTTCAAAAATGGACAAGGCTCTATGAGCCGCTAATTACGTTAATTTGATGCACGGAATTATATTTCCACGTGTACCATATTTGTGGTTAGTGGCTTATAGTATATACTATATTCTACAGAAATTACTTACTTTTCTGAATAAAGTGGTAATATTAAATAATGGTAATATTAAAAAATAATAAATATTTTAATTTTTACTGAATGAATAACTTGGAACACCTGGTATATGTATAAAGGTAATGCAGAAGTATACGTATAAAGAATAAACACAAAACTGTCATAAATAACCTTTTTTCATTTTTTCAAATTTCAAGATTGTCCCTTGCTGTGAAAAGGGATGAATTTTATGATAGCTATAAAGGACGCCGTTCAAATCTTGCGTATCCAAAACATCTACTAGCGACAACGAAGATACTGCGAGCGTAGGAGAATCTGATGATGACGAGAATACAGTCGCCAACGATGGTGATGAAAAAATTGCGGGTAAATGGTTATATTTACGACCCTATAGGAGGCTTTAAAATATCTTAACATTTTATGAGTTGTAAACTAAATCAATAGTGTAACTTTTCCAATAGCTGTATACCAAAGTTAATTATTTAATAAAATATTTTAAAAATTATGAGAGTGTTATTATTTCTTACATACCACAGTTCTTAAACAATTTTAGCAATTGGTTAAAAAAAGATCACCAAAATGATTGTTCTTACAATGAACTATCCAATATATATTTTCAGAGCTATTAAAATTGGTAATGTTTTTACTTGCTCCTGAATATAGGCAATTAAATTGTATTGTCCTATTAACATTCTGGTGCGATAGAACATATGTGTAAACTATGTAATTCTTACAAATAAGTATTTACCCATATTATTAATGATTTGTAAATATGAAGTATCGTTTGAACAGTAATGATGTAAAACTGTCAAACAGGAAAGGGTTAATTAATTGAATTCTTAAAATATTCCTATGGTTTTAGTGTCTACAGGAGGCTTTGAGTCGCTTTTTAAAAACGATGAGAGTTATTTACTTTCCACATATTTATTCTTAAAGTATTAGTTTACATTTTCAATTCGTTACTTACAATTAGAAATATTTTATATATAATTTTTTATTATTTACGTCTTGTAACTGCTATTGTCTTTTAATGACTTCTGAATATTATTTTGACGCGATATTATTTAAAATTTTGCTAAATATTTAATAATAATACAACACATAATAGTATAGAGTAGGTACGTACATATTGAAGAATGTGAAAAATGCTGATTCTTGTTTTAAGAAGTTTAGGTAAGTATAAAAAAATTGCTAATATTATTACAACTGTTTGAAAACCTGTTAAAAAAATATGAATTTAAACACCAATACAAATAAAAATCACAAAAATAGTGTAACTATCGATTAGATTATAGTTTATAAATTCAATGGTTTACGTATAAAACATTTTATAAAACGTTAAATACATTATGTGCATTTAAAATTAAATTGTTATTTTTGATAAATTTCAAATAAAATTAAATAGAACGTATTTAAACTTTAAATAAAATTAAATAGAACTTACCTTATTCTTAACTTTACTTTTAAACTCCATTATAAATTATCTTAAACACACTTTTATATTAAAGATTACGTTTTATTTTTGTTGTGTCCTGTATCAGTGTTCACACTTTCAAGGTAGATAAACAAATGATTTTTTCTTTAAGAAGCGGGGGTTTGTTCACTGCGCATCCGACCTTGAGAGGCCAGCATACCTTTGGGTGGCTGTAGGAAAAAAATTGTCAATAGTGCACTCAACGTCTTATGACGGTAATGTCGAATGCTGTGTTAAATAAAAATTTTTAAGAAATTTTTACATTATGCACTAGGGCACATATTGCTAGCCAATATTATCACATGATAATAAACATATTGACCGAAACATGTCACAAATTTTTTTCAAAAAGTGGTATTTTTACGAAAATTTAATTAGGGTACACACTAAAAATGAATATTGGTAGGTAGCATTATTTTTGATAATCAACATATATTTACCGAAACATGTCACAAAATTTTTCAAAAAGTAGTATTTTTAAGAAAATTTAATTAGGGTGTACACTAAAAATGAATATTGGTAGATAGTATTATTTTTGATAATAAACATTTTGACCGAAACATGTCACAAATTTTTTTCTAAAAGTGGTATTTTTACGAAAATTTAATTAGGGTGCACACTAAAATGAATATTGGTAGGTAGTATTATTTTTGATAATAAATATATTAATCGAAACATGTCACAAATTTTTTTTCAAAAAGTGGTTTTTTTACGAAAATTTAATTAGGGTGTACACTAAAAATGAATATTGGTAGGTAGTATTATTTTTGATAATCAACGTATATTTACCGAAACATGTCACAAAATTTTTTTCAAAAAGTGGTATTTTTACGAAAATTTAATTAGGGTGTACACTAAAAATGAATATTGGTAGATAGTATTATTTTGATAATAAACATATTGATCGAAACATATCACAAAATTCTCTATAAAAAAAAAATTTCACTAAAATGTCGGAAAACGACATTTCATATTACACGACCCAACTAACGGTGGAAATGATTTCAGATTACAAGAATTCTACTTTAAACAATTTTCTTTTACAATTTTTAGAATTTACAGGATGGGCTAGGAGAATTCCGTGAATAAAATGTAAAATATTTTTTTCGCTCAAATTTAACCACGTTTTATGAATATTTGAAAATATAATTTTATTTTTAAAAGTTATAATAATGTCTACAAGAAAGATGTGTTAGAATGCAAAATTTAACCTTGAAAATAGCTTAGTCAGCACATTCCGTACATTTTTACATATGAAATCGTCGCTGCTTTGGAATGCATACATTGTGTGTGTGTGTGTGTGTGTGTGTTTGTATAAAGTCATATGACGTCATCAATCAAAAAGTATATAAATACGCGTGATAAACGGTTTTAAAACCATTACGTCTTCTGATTTCATAAAGTACAGTGTGCTTCGTGTCATCATATCGTATTTTGCGAATTTTTAAAGTTAGCTTTTTATTTCAAAGTTTAATTTCTTAAAATTTTATTACATTTTTTTCAATATTGGTGAGTAAGAAACATTTAATAATAATTCCTATTTTGAAATTATTATTACTAATTTTTGTATGCAACAACTTAAAACTAAAACAATATTTTTTTTTTTTGTCAATTTAGGAAAAAATGGCCTTGTTCAAGTGTGAAATGTGCCCAGCAGGATTCAGCCGTCGGGATGCTTTGGCAAGACATATGAAGACGAAACATGGCGGCAATGGCTCATCTTTAAAATGCGGTCGGTGTGCAGTCATGTTTACGAGAATGGATAATTTACGCAACATCTGAAAAAATTCCATTCAACGGCGGCATTGTGTGCTTACTGCGGCGAATATGTTGAAGGTGATCTGGAGCGGCATATGGCTGATAAACATGGACAACCCGCAACCAGCGTCGAACCTAATCATGAGCAGCCCTCAACTAGTAGCGGTCATGTTTCGAAAAGACGCGCAGCCGGTGAACAAAATGGCAGTCCATCCAAAAAATAAAAAGTAGTTTGGGCAACAAGACGCTGTGAAGTATGCGACGTGGATATACCAATTTTATCTTTCAATGGGCATTTGAAAGCGCAGCCCATAAAAATAAATTATGCTGTGGAACTGGAAACGTTAATGTGGAAACTATCAACAGCGCGTTCAAAACCAGAATAATCAGCTACCGAGTGAAGAGTTCCGAGTACTTCCAGTCCATTGAAGAATTTTTGGATGAAGTTAAGGAAAATGTGCTTCAGCTGCTGCGAATGGAACTGGCGAAACATACGTCATTTAAAACTAATTTCGAATTATTTGGATTATATGCGAAATTCGATAAAGAAGATAATCTATTACTGGATGTAAAGTCGTTCAACACCAAAAATACCATTATTTCGGAATCCATCAATCTGGAGGAAATTTATCAAAGCATGGTGTCAACGGTAGTGCGCAAGAGTGAAGAATTCCAAGAACGAGACAGCGGCTGGTCGCTCCTAGAAGTCCGATATTTGGAAGTCAACGTAAATAAATATAATCCTCTACGAGCTTCATCGTATATCGAGCTTCCGGCATGGATCAAGCGAAAGAAGGCGGTCGTTAATGTGCAGAATGAAGACCAAGCATGTTTTGCATGGGCAATAACATCGGCTTTACATCCTGCTGAACGACACACAAACCGAGTCGCATCATATCCTCATTACTCATCAGTATTGAAGTTCGATGATATTGAGTTCCCAATGAAGATCAAAGATATAAAATTATTCGAATCGCTCAACAACATCAGCGTCAATGTTTATGGACTGAAAGAAAAAAGCATTGTTGGACCACTGCACTACACCAAGGAAAAACGGAAAACTCACGTGAATTTGCTGTACATTGAAAATGGCGAAACCAGTCACTACTGCTGGATAAAGGATCTGAGTCGACTCGTTGGACATCATCAACTTTCAAGGCACCATGGAACCTCATGGATTTGTGATGGATGCCTACAATATTTTACAGCAGAAGAACGACTTCTCGAACATGCTAAAGAAGACTGCAACAAAGTCCGCACTGTAATACCAAATCCTGGCAAAGACAGCATTCTGGAATTTCAAAATTATGCCAAGTAGATGCGCGTCCCGTTTACAATCTACGCGGACTTCGAATCTACGCGGACGCTACAAACCTACTTTTACAATCTACGCGGACGCGAGGTGACGAGACGTTGCGGAGATTAACGATATAGCCACATAACAGAGCACATAACGTATTCATCCAAATATTCATCATTGGTATAGCGTGGCGTCTCTCTAAAAACAAATAATTAAAAATGTTTGAAATATGAACTGTAAATTAATTTAAAATTTAATAATTATGGAAATTCTATTTAATTATGTAGGTAAGTATTAATTTTAAAAACTGAAATATGTTTAATTTTTATAAAAATTCATAAACTTATAGATTTTATTGAACGAAATTGTTACGAGAAAGATAGGTTATATTATGTTGGATTGTGGATCCAATTCCGACACTTCTATCAAATTCTATTTAATTAGGTAAGAAACCAATTTCAAATTTGAAATACTTTTAAATTTAAAAAAATTCATTTATTTACAGGTTTGAAAGATTCACTTATGAAATATGTTATTAAGTGAAATTGTTATGAAAAAAGAGAGGTGACATGAAAGAAATACACATTTATGCATTCGATTTTGGATCCATTTCCTACATAGTTCTGTCAATTTGTATTTATCTATAGGTAAGTAATCTGTTTTAAAAACTGAAGTATGTTTAATTTTTGATGAAAATTCATTTATTTACAGATTGAGGATAAATCAGGTGAAACAAACACTTATATTGCCGTTGAGAATATATGCTGTAATGAAATATGTTACTTGTGAAAAACGACTTAATAAATAAAAAATTTAAGGATAACTTTTTTTGATATTTACTTAAAACCTTTTAATAACATTTTATAAATATATATTAATATATACATATTAATATAATAATATTTAAAAGACAATTCATTACTTTTTATGGGGCTGGTACTCTAATCTTTGTTGGGTCAATTTATGACATATTAATGAATTATTGCATTAATTATTATAGGGCTGGTACTATAACTTTTAGTTTGAAAATCAACAATAATCAAAGAAATATCGGTCTGTGACCACTTTATTGTGCTGGCACACTAAAATATCATGGATTTTTCTCTAATATTTAGACTTTTTTTCTCCGTGCACTGGTCAAATAATCAGGCGACTGTACATCCTTTTGTGTGCTATTTTAAAACAGATAATGAACTTAAATTTATTAATTTAGTTTCTATAAGTGAATGTTTAAAACATGACACGCCTGTAGTGTACATATTTAGAAAAAAACTAATTGAGTTATTAAGAACTAAAATTAAAAATTTAAAAAAGATCTATTATTTTAGCAACGATTCTAGTGCCCAGTATAAGAATAAGACCAATTTTTTTCATTTATGCAATCACGAAAGTGAATTTAATATAAAAGCTGAGTGGCATTTTTTTGCAACGTCACATGGTAAAAATCCGTGTGACGGACTAGGTGGTACAGTGAAACAACTGGCAAGTAGGGCGTCCTTACAACGTTCAGAAGAAAAATAAATAACGTCACCCATACAACTGTATCAATGGGCTTCTTCTAATATAAGTAACATAATTTTTAATTACACAACGTTAGAAGAAGTGACCAAAACCTTAAAAACCGTTACATTAAAAATTAAAAAATTAAAACCAATTAAGGGTACAAGATCTTACCATGCTTCTACACCATACAACAAAAATAAAATTGTGGTTAAACCGTATTCATTTTCTGATAATGAAAAAATTGTGAATATTTACGATTAACTATGTAAACTACTATTTTTTACTTTGTCGAACTAAATGTGCATGTGTTTCCAAGTTAATAACAAATTTATTTAGAACTGACCCTAATAGTTATGATTTATATATGTGTACGTAATTAGTGGCATTAAAAGGATAACAAGAAACAGGTGAGTTACTTGTTAAGAATTATTACTTAACTGTGCTTCAAAGATTTACAAGTGATTAAATTGATAGAAATTTTTTGAATTTTCCCAGCAATATTCTTCAAAAATATTACAATATGTTTACTCAATAATATTTAGCTAATGCTCTATTTGTGTTTTAAGCCCATTTTAGGCCTTTAACAAAAATTTCATATTGCTACATAATAATATATTTAAGCCCTAGTGTGAATCATATCTAAACGAAGCTAAGGACATTAAAAACTGTTAAGCCCAATGATTTGATTGGGCATTTAAAATATGATTTAAGGTGATTTTCCTATAAATATATGCCTTTAACCGTTTAAATAATGCCTATTTGGACTATTCTATATAAAAAATTTTGAATTTTGGTAATAAAAATTTTTAAAGGCAAGATCCCGTTGATTTTATTCTGTCATTTGATAGTACCTAAGTAGTACTATCGATAGAAATTTAAAACGTCCAAATCGATTCATAAACTTTTTTGAAAATTGCAATTGAAATTTTAAACTATAAAATTCGATTACTTGAAAACTATTAAGTTTAACTAAGTGAATTTAGGTATGTTACTTACCTATTGAACACGCTAATGATTGATGTCATTTTTGTCTTTTCTATTGCAATTGATTCGGTGATAAACGGAAAAAATAATTTTAGTAGGTTTGCACATGGGTCACTTTGCCCACATGTACCCTACAGAAGCAAGCAGATATTGCAAAACTTATAGCCCAGCACAACTACATAACACTTATAGATTATAAAAATATAACAATTATCAGAATTTAAAACCACGAGTTTTTGGGTGGGCCCCGTTATGCGAGAATTACCCACCTATAAAAACCAGTTTTATTTTAAAGAAAAAGCATTAGTTACTGAATTCTAAGCCCAACAGTTTGACTCTAGACATCGCACAATGGCGACCGACGCAGCAGATGTTGACTTCCAAGGATTTCCAAATTCAACAAATGGGAAATTCTACATAAAGGAATTGGCTGTGTTGAAATTCGATACTTCGGACAAAAATGATGGTGAAGATTATATACTACAACACTATATTTTCAAATCACCAATACCGTTTTGCGGATTAAGTGAAAAAGATCAGCCCACAGCTCGCTGGTTGCGGAAAAATTATCATGGGTTCATCATCATGGGCACCTGGATGGATGAACATATTGAATGCGAGGAACTAAAATACATTTTAATAAACAATCTACATGGAACTCGAATCATTTATACGAAAGGAGAGGAAAAAGTGTGGTATTTGAAACGACTACTTCCATCAGCGCCCATCATGAACTTTGAAGAAATAACAATGGGCCCCAAGTTGGGAATCATAACATCAACATACACTAGTCATCGACGCGGCCATCATTCCGGAGGAATTTGTACCATGGAAAATGTCATATCCATATACAAATATTATTGTAATAACATTTAAACATTTTTACTGTAAAATATTTCTTTTTAAATAAATTTATTAAAATAAAAAATGTGTTCTTATTTAGAGGAAAACCTGTATAAACCTGTTTTCAGATAAAAATATTATAAAATTATGGAAGCAACACTATCTTGTCATGGAATTTTGAATCAAGGTACAAAGTTCGTGGTGGTTCAGACTAGCAACGCCATCTTTAACTATCAAAAAGGTTATCGATGCCATCTGTTGACAATTTTTCAAACTTACGCACAGGGATTGCTATTATCCAGACACCACACAGAGAGAACATTATCCACACACCACACTGCGCCATCTGTTACGATTTTTTTGAATTTTTAGGTTAGAAAAAATTTTGTTAGGTTAAACCAAATTTTGTTGGGTTCTGTTAAGTGAGATCAAGTTTCATTCGGTTCTGTTAGGTTAGAAAAACTTTCATTAGATATAGTTAGGTTGGAGACCAAATTATACTCCACCCACCGCCGGAGGATTCTAGAACCGCGCAGTAGTTTTGCCTCCTCCCGAGGTCACTCAAAAGGTCGGCAGGTGAGAAGGTGGGCTTCGTACTGTCCAAAAACTACTACTTTTGTTCTCACAAATAAACGCAATTGCAAAAAGATACAATAATGTGTTGATACTTTTAAAAATATCCAGTATCCCTGTTCATTGTATAGACTGTATTATCGTGGCTCAGTTGACCCCCAAATGAAATTCATGTTATCACAAGAAAAAAAATTTATAGATTTCATTAAACTATATGATGCCAGTGGTTTAGAATTAATGACCTTTAATTTGATTTCTGATATGTTGGGGAATGATTCAAGTGGTTGCTAGTAAGGAACTACGCACTTAAAAATAAATCAGTTTTTCTATCAATATTGGTCAATGAGGTATTTTTCTTTGTTAACTAATGTGTTTTACGTGATGAATTTTCCAATTTGGTTTTAAATAGAACGAAAGCTCTGAATAATTCCAAATTTTAACCGTAACTACCGGATATTCGGAACCGAAATTTCATCCAGTATAAGAGTTTCGGACAATTATAAGCAACTGTGGTTGAAAGACGAAGTTTAAATCGAAGAAATGTTTTGTTACATATAATTTTTTGACAAATTTTAATTAGTTCATGTCTGACGCTAGATTTTGTGACTCGCTGGGTCAACGTGCCGTTTCTCCGTCGTAGTATCCTGCATAACATAGTGAATTTCTGGGCGCAAAAATTTCTCGAATGCCCCTTTACATAGGATAATAGTTTAGTTTAGGATAATAGAGAGAAAAATTATATAATTTTGGTAGGTAAAATTCCAGAAAAATTACCATGCTCTCTTTTAATACGTGCGCGATCGACGACCAAATTAAAAAATATATTATAGCATGGTAAAATTTAATGTGGTAGCACAACTTCTATCACACTCTTATGCATATATGTTATAGTTTAATTCGTGTTGTCGTACTCTTTCATTTGCGCACCTGACCCGCAACCTTATGTTGCTTCGGATGTACCTGTAAAAACTTAGAAGATGCCCGATCTTTTCCGACCTTTGATTCTTTATGATCCATACAAATTATTGGCATTCTAATACTAAAGATAGTGGAGTAACAAAATGATGAACGATCCATCAAGACACTGTAATGAACAATGCTTCGGCACCACACGACACCACACCAGCTAACCAGGTACTTGCAACACCAACAGTCCTGCTATGTGACCTTCGTATATGATTGTGTTGATACTTTCTGCAGCTTGCCTCGCTATGTGACAGCGTTGATACCTTCTCTTTCTTTCTTTCTACTATTAGCTTCATTTATTCTTTGCTACTTTTCTTCTATTTTAAGACAGCGTGGTAATTTTTGTAAGAAAATCAATTAAACTGTCGGCAATGGAACTTTTTACTGTGCTGTTTTACAAATTTTACGGAGCTAATATTACGGAAAGAACATTCTATCCTTTAAATTTTCTATGATTAATTATAATTTTTATATTTTTACCGTACTAAATTGGATATGTTCACCTTTTACGCGTCGATTGTAGTTCTGGGCACAGTAATTTTTATATGAATTTTCTCTCTGTGTGGTGTCGCTGCTGAGGTGTAGATGAACGGTATTATTTGGAGTGGCATTACTCAGAAAACCGATTGTAATTGTCTTTTATACAAACATCGCACAGTAATATAATCATTGGTGATTAAAATATACACCAAATGGATAGTTTCCACTCACAAATGCAAATAAATAAAATTTTGATCAATGCCGTTGTTCAACACAATACGTTCCCAACTGCTGTTACAATAACACTGTTGTAAAATTTTATAAATATTTAGATTACTGAATTTGTATATGATTCAATTTTTGAAAATAAATTTAGACAAATGATTTTTTATATTCTCCGAACACTCGTAAAATTAATTTTACAGTAAAAAAAAAAAAAATTGGTACACCTATTTCGACAGTCAAGTTTAAAAATTGAATAAAACAGATATTTTGATTATTTGAAAAAAAAAGAAATACCAAACACCCATTTTACTAGTTGTTACTACTTAAGTTGTACGTTAACTATACGGTACAAACACATGTCTAGAGAATCTGAAACGAATGGAGTTGGGGAGGATGAACAATGGGGGATGGTGATAACTGTGTACACTTAAGGGTAATGTTAAGGGAGAGAAAAGTTTAAAATTAAAACAATAATACGATGAGGTATGATCATTATATAAGACAAACGCTTTAAATAGACCAGTCAACGAGCTCCAAGGAATTATTAGAACAATTTATTAGGGGATCCTTTACAATGTCTTCTCATGTCGACTTATCTTGTATGTCGGTCGTGTCTTCACAAAGTTGTTTTCATTTTACCTAATTCTATTACATATAATTACAAAATATTATCAAAATTAAAAGTAATCTTTGTTAAGTGTTGATTTTTTTGTGGTTTATTGAATTATCAGAATTTTTCGCAGGTGTATAGACGAAGCCATCCTCGTGGTGGCGTAGGTCAAAGTGTCACTCAAGTCTTTGGAGAGTTTCTTTATCAACTGCAAACCTTTTTCGTAAGGCTTTACCTCCTAATGGCCTCCTAGATGAGTTGCTGAAGTTGGTGTCACTTGAGAAACAGTCTGTTAGTTATACTTCCGAAGTTATCTGAAAATATTCATATGAAAATTCTGTTCAGTTGTTGATTTTGGTTCATCGAAATGTTTAGAATATCGTCCTACTGTCCTAACACCTAACACTTGTTCTATTGTTGCTGTAAGTCAATATACGTCTTACATTTTACATAATACATGACATTTTGGAAAAATCAGTTCCAAAATATGTCAAACTTAAGAGAGAGAATTGCTTTTATTGTGTTTTTCTTCAAAGACTCTTGTCTTTCTTGTCAGAACTGAAAAATTTCGGAAAACACAATCGACAACTGGTTTTCTTCAAAATGGCGCCACAATATAGTGGGGGTGCATTGAAATATAAATTTCACTCGTGCGAAGGGGGGATCGCGAGCAAAATTTCGAAAAATTTATTCCCGACAACTTTCTCATCTGCTCCTAAAATCGTAAATTTTGATTCTTCATAATCCTTGAACGGAATGGTTTTTTTTTATTGGGATTTTATTGGCTGTTATTCATAAATGCTTATGACTCCCACTCTTTCCCTTCAGCTGATTTCAAAAAATAAAAAGGGACGGCAAAGTCCTACGATTGCCTTGTCTATATCTACAGTTTTGTTTTCTCTTCCCATTCTTTGAATCAAATTTGAAGTGTAATTTTGTAAACGTGAAAAATTTGACTTTATGTGTGTCGGCTAACGCCCGGCAGACATTTGCTGGATTCGATATATTTAATTTTCAAAAAACATTTTGGTATATACGCTAATATAGTAAACAGTATATTGCGTTTTAAAATATGATTAAAACGATAAATAAATAATTTTACAATTTAAATATTAAATAATATAAACCATAAATAACTTTTAAACAAATTTTGTAATTATTGGGATTTTATTGACCCGGGAAAATATTAAAATCGAAAAGTTAGACATCGATGGTTTTCATTTTACTAATCGTATGTACATACATACATATGTATTGTGTTTGGTTCAATTCATGCATTAGCTATTAGACATAATAAATATAATATTTTAATATGATTTATTTAGGGAACAAATCTATAGCGTAGCTTATGTATATATGCAAAATCAACATACATGTATGGTATGATATATGAGTACTGTATGTTTGTCTTGAAAGGGACCCTAACCTCACTTTCTACTTGTTATTCTCTTTGATACCCTCAGATTTAGAGGTCGATCCAGCTTTTAAATTTGGAGGGGTCACATTTTTTAAAAAGAATATTTCCAAATCATCATTAATGCTAGAGTCAAATTCAATTACCATTGTGCACAGCAGTCCCGGACCCACCATCAGCGGGGTAATTCATATTTTTAAGAATATCTGGAATGGAACTGGTGACTACTGATTTTTTTTCGTTTGTGACGGCGATATTATGATGTACCTACTGGAGAAAAGCGGGTGCGAGACATACTTAGAAACGTATTTTAAAATGGGTAAACTCGCCATGTTGTCCGCGACCAGATCGTATTACCTCAAGTTCATTCGTGAATTAGGTAAAATAATTGTATAGAAAGCGAACGAGTTTAAGAGGCCGAGGAACGACAGACGTGGCGAAATGGATCAACTCGCCATGTTGTCCGCGACCAGGTCGTATTACCTCAAGCTCATTATTGAATTCGGTAAAATTATATAGAAAGCGAACGAGTCTAAGAGGCCGAGGAGCGACAGACGTGGCGAAATGGATCAACTCGCCATGTTGTCCGCGACCAGGTCGTATTACCTCAAGTTCATTCTTGAATACGGTACTTGACTGTATTTAAAATTTGTGTCAAATGTTAAATAATTCTATGCATTATCATTACATATGTCCAATTTTAATGATGAAACATAAAAAAAATTGATAACTATTTAGAAATTTTACTTTGAAAATCGCCATTTTTTAACAAATATTTAAATAAGTGAAAACGTGCCATTCCTTGAATATTTGCAGTCAGATATGTCGATTTTGATAATTTTTATCGGTGAGGTGAAATTGTGTTTTCTTTTGAATATTTCTGTTAGCTTAGATATCGCCCCTTGAGAATAAAACTGTTACAACTGCAAAATCACTAATTTTAAGATATTAAAGAAATAAGATTTTGAAGAAATTTAAAACCGATTAACTTTTTTCCAAATCATCTTAGAACTTTAAAACTTTGCTAGGTTCATTCTAACAGTTAGTTTTAAATGTTGTGATAAAAATTTTGTTGAGAAAATTCATAGTTTAAATTTTCATTGCAGTTATAACCAGAAATTTTTTAGTTATTTTACAAAAAGTTGCATTCTGTTTAGGATTATAATGTTATATCTGCAAATAATACATTTTTTCTTAATTATTTCACAAAATATTACTTTTTGTTGGTGACGCAAAGTTGTATCTGCAACTAATACTTGTCAGAAATTTTGAAAATTTCGCTTTATATAATTTTATAATGGCAATTGTTTAAGGTAACACATTCCATAACTGTATTACAGATAGAGATGGGCAACGGGAAAATTCCCAGTGGGAATTTTCCCGGGAATATTCCCATTTGGGTAATTATTGAGTATTTTCCCGGGAAAATTCCCAAGGTAACACATTCCATAACTGTATTACAGATAGAGATGGACAACGGCAAAATTCCCAATAGGAATTTTCCAGGGAATATTCTTATTTGGGTAATTATTGAGTATTTTCCCGGGAAAATTCCCGAAACCTGAGTAAAAACGATTACTTACAATTAGCTGTACTATTTTACAAATGCGTTTTTAATTAAAGACCGCGACACCGGTCCCTCAATTTACGTGAATATTCGTTTCATGGGGATTCAATTTATGCGGATAAAAAATCGCGTAAATTAAATCCGTCATTATAAAAAAAGGATACTGGAAATAAAAGCTACCAAAAATTGTATAGAATTTTATAATACTTTAAATGAGAACGAGAATGTAGAAATTTACACGTTAAAATTTTAAAAATATCGTTTTTTTCGATATCGATAATTTTCGATAACGAAAAATAGGTTTTGACAGTCCCAATATATTAGGAATACTCACAACTATCTTCGCTTAAGCCTTCAAAAATTTCGTTATTTTTGAGCTACGATGTACCGTTTACGAGATATTTACGACCAAAGGTTTACGTTTTCGAAAAGTATTGAAAACTAATTTTTTTGAAAATATTTTATTGGTGACAAAACCAATTGGACTAATCAGTCTGAATCAATTAATTATAATCAGTTTATGATGAGTAACTCGGTATCGATAACTTTCGATAACGAAAAGTAAGTTTTGATAGTCCCAGTATGTTGGGAATACCCACAACTTGCTTCGCTTAAGCCTTCAAAAATTTCATTATTTTTGAGCTACGATGCACCGTTTACGAGATATTTACGATCAAAAGTTTACGTTTTCGAAAAGTATGAAAACTAATTTTTTCGAAAATATTTTATTGCCGACCAAAGAAATGGGATTAATAGAGCATAATAAATTAAACCATTATACAATCAATTTATAATAATTTGTTAGACATTTAGTAGCAAAAGTAATTAAACACATTTAACTGAAAATATTGTTATTTATTCTTCTTTTCTTCTTTTCTTTTATTATAACTATTAGGAGTATGTAGCTATTAGAGATATGCTGCTACAATTTTATTTTGTTTTTGGATTTTAATTTACTTATATTGTTTCTTACATTTTCTTTTATATCAATATTTTGCCGATTGAAGTTTTTCCCACGTTTGTCTGTTTTTATTATACAAATATTTGGATCAAGCTTTTAGTTTATTTTTCTAGTTTACATTTTATCTTCTACGCAATATCCTGATTTAATTTTTGTTTTTACCGGAAAAATTTCTAAGTTTTCAGTGAATAACGTTCTGACTCTGTATTAATTAACTTTTTTTGTATATTTGTCGCCCGTAAATCGCGATTTCGCTTTCGTTTCTTTCCTTCCGAAACAGGTGTTGTTAAATTTCCATTAGTATTATTTGGGAAAGTTTCGTCCAAATTAAAATATATATCCGAATTAACAGTAATAGTTAAAGCAGAAGACAAAAACTGTCCACTATTTAAATTTAAATGGATAAAATTATTTAAATTGTTTAAATTATATGGTTTAAATTGTTTAAATTATAAGATTAAATTCAGAAAGAGCTGTTAAATTAATTTTTTCTTTATCAGCGTCCATATTTTGAAATTAAAATAAATTATAATTATATTTTAATAACAATAATGCTACGAAAAAATTCGTCTAAACTCAATAAACATTAAATATGGCTAAAATTGTGAACATCATTATTCACTTACATTGTAAAATGATAACAGAAGAAGGAATACCAAAATGCGTGTAGTTCTGTATGTACCTACAATCCACTCTAACTAACATGTAGCCACTTAATAAAAGAAATCACATACATATACCTTTTTTAATCTAAATAAAAAGTTAATTTTTTGTTTTCCCATTGTTACAACTGCACATGTAACAAAAATTTTTTAAACTATTTATTCTTAGATTGTTAAAATTTAAAAAAAGTTTATGGACTATAACTTTTTTATTTTCTAGAATTTTAGGATGAAAATTTCACCAATCGATAGCTTAAATGTAGCTGAATCCAATGATATAAAAATCTCAAAAACGAAAAATTTGCAGTTGTAACAGTTTTATTCTCAACGTGCGATATATAGTAATAATAATCGGCCAGAATTCTAAGAAATACTTGCTTTTACTTTGACATTTTGAGAATATAATCAAAGTTTTGAGGTTATAAATATTGACATTGACGTTTAATTGCTTCAAACTGTGACGTCACTATACTGAGGTGTTTTTCCCGCCTTTTTCTCATTTAAAATTATAGGGTTAGTTTTTTTGATGATTTTTTACAGAATCTGTCGAAAAACAAAAATATGGAAAATACGGAAAAAGATGTGGAAAAATAATGTTTTTAGAATATTTTTGTAACTTCAGTCAAGTACCCTATTAGGTAAAATTGAATAGAAAGCGAAAGAGTAAGAGGCCGAGGAGCGATATACGCGGCCAAAGAAGTTGGTACCTGCTGAAGAAAATTTGTAAGAGTTTTAGTCTATTTTTTAGTCTATTTCGTTTTGCTTCCATCGTTTTAGTTTTTGCGCAGTTGGATTTTTTGACTTTTTTCTTCAGATTTTTTGGTTTGCATTTATATTTTAATGTTTGTGATGGACAATTTTGCGATACTATTGCAAAATGTAAAATAATATTTTCAACTATGCTTTTTGTTGATATTCTAAATTCGCAATACAAACTGTTCGAGTTTTTTAAACGCTATTTACAACTGCGTGACTTAAATTCGATTTTTTTCCGAATATCAATCGCATGAATATAAACACCTGGCTTAGGTTTTGTGTAGATGTCAAGAGGTTTGAGAGGTGTTAATATACGAACACAGTGGCAACATACCACCCCGTTCGAATTACAACTAATTACTGTGGAAGAGTAAATCCCGGAATTATGTCCCGATGTCACCAACGATACCAACAATATGAATGTGAACTGTGAATTGTAAACAGAATATAACAGTAAGCTTAACAAGTCAACGTAGCTTTTAATATCGGCTACTTCGCATTTTCCTACGAGAAAAACGATTTCGAATTTTTTTTCTCGATATACTTTTTTATAGATATTTTTTGACAATTCAAGTGAGACATTTCAACATTTGGATGAGTTTTGGGTTGGTTTTCACACCTTAAAATTACAGTGATGACAGTTTAGGTCAAGTTCAAGTCGAAGTTGAGTGGTCAGTTGAGTCATTTGCTTGGAATTTGTATTGTATAGTACGCATAATAAAAGTTCATGTTATCATCCGGCAATCTGCTCAGATTTGGTTTAAAACCATTTTTTTTTTTTTTTTTTTGTACGGTAAGGAAATAGTAATATTTGCATTTCATAATTTTGTACGTATGTCTCTCGTGTTTCTACGTTTGTCTCTCACGCGCTTTTCTTCAGTAGGTATTATTTTGCCTTATCTTTTGCACGTTGGCCTCTTACACATTTTCTTCAGCAGGTACTAACTTCTTTGGCCACGTCTGTCGCTCGTCGGCCTCTTGAATATCTTCACTTTCTATACTATCTTACCTAATTAAATTCGCGGACAACATAGTGAGTTGATCCATTTTAAAATGCGTTTCTACGTATATCTCGACCGATTTTTCGTCGGATCTACCATTTCACTTTGGTAGCGGTTTTAATTTCCTCTAGCAGGTGCCAACCTCTTTGGCAGCATCGATCCGCTCGTCAGCCTTTTACACATTTTCGCTTTCTGTATAATCCTACCTAAATCAAAAATGAACTGGATGGAATTTTTCCTGGAAGGGGCCAACATAGTGACCTATTTCAATAATCGCGTAATCGTTTTGTTTATAATTGGGATCCAGAATTGGTTTGTTATTCGTATCATTAATGTTTGTGTAGATTTTATTGAAAGTTCAATTTTCTCGTAACTGGTAACAGCTTTTTTGCGACGACGATATCCGCGTTTTTGCAACGTCTGTAACTCTGTAGCAAGTTGGCCCCTTCGTTTCCTGGACCATCTTACATAATTTGGGAAGCAACTAGAGGTAATTCGCCCTTAAAGGGGACAATATGGTGACCTTTGTTTTGTTTTAAACTAGAAATATTTATTTTAAAATCTACGTCAGCCTTTGTCTTGCATTAAACGATTTTATAGCCACATTATGATTAAAATCACCGCTCAAGGTAAATTACTTTTTGAAAGTACGTACAACTGTTCTGCGATATATATATATATATATATATATATATATATATATATATATATATATATATATACGTACAAAATAAAGTGTAAATGGCAACGAAATTACTTTTTTATTGTGCATAGTGTTTGATGATGTAATTTAGTCCCAAAATGAAAAAAAATTAGCTGTTAACTTTGAAGCGCTACCATTTGCGTATATTTGGCTTTTATTGTTGATAATTTCTTTTTTATTTTTATGACGTTTACAGTATAATGGTCTTGTAGGATCTTAATTCAACAATACAACGTTATCTTCCTAATTTGATGTAATACGGCCTGGACGACATAATGACTTGATCCGTTTTATAATGCGTTTAAACTTATATTTCGTTTCCTTCTCTTACCATGTTTTTTGCTTTTTGCGCAGCTTTTTTATTTTGATTAATAGGGTACTTTGATAAAAATTTCATAAAGTTATTTCTTACGTATTGTGGTCACGTTTCCTCTTACGTATTTCATTTTCTTCAGCAAGTAATAACTTCTTTGGCCACATCTGTTGCTCTTCGGCCTCTTACACATTTTCTCCAACAGGTATCTGCTTCTTTGACCACGTCTATCGCTCGTCGGCCTCTTACACTCTTTCGCTTTCTATACTATCTTACCTAATTCAAGAATGAACTTGAGGTAATACGACTGGTCGCGGACAACATGGTGAGTTGATCCATTTTAAAATACGTTTCTACGTATGTCTCGCACGCGCTTTTCTCCAGTAGGTATTGGCTTCTTTTGCCTTATCTCTTGCACGTTGGCCTCTTACACATTTTTTTCATCAGGTACTAACTTCTTTCGCCATAGCTGTAGCTCGTCAGCTTCTTAAAAAAAAAAATAAGCTAGTAGTTTTAAGACGCTATCATTTGCTGATATTTTGCTTACGTTGATGATTTCAATGATGACATTGACGATAATTTACATCCATAGGTGGTTAATTTTTTTACCTTTACGTTTTAGGGACATACAATTCCAAAATCGAGAAATACGGCGCTACAATTTGCTGATATTTTGCTTTCGTGGAAGGCTTTAGTGACGACATTGACGATAATTTTATCTATAGATGGTTATTCTTTATTCTTTACGTTTAGGGGCATATAATTCGAAAAATAAAATAGTAGTTTGAAGTAGGGTTTCCGATCTCGATTCGATTTTATCGATACAGAGATCGTAAAAAATTTACGGGATCGGAGATCAATCCTTTCGAATTTAATTCAGAATATTTTTAGTAAAAATATGATATTTTTTCAAAATTATTGTAAAATATGTTTAATTATTTATGTTGTAAAATAATTTTACCACTTTTATGATTCATTTATAAAAAATTGAGTCAAATTTTAGATTCATGTGATAATTTTAGGGCAAACTGGAAACCATTTTATTATTCATATTAAATTCAGCAGTTCATCTTCAAAGGAAATTAAAAAATTTTTTGAAATTGATTTGTGATGACCCAGTAAGAAACTTCATTTAAAGCTTTTATATACCTTTTATTTTCGTAATTCTTTGTTTAGTTTGGTGAGTTTTCAATGAATTTATATTTTTGGTGAGAAAACTCCACAACCAAAAATATAAAAAACTTTTATTTTCTGTAAGTACAAAAATTGAATCGATTTTCGTCAGATCGATCTTTTGTAAGCCGATTTTCTCCTTTTATTGCAATCTGTACCTTACTTCGATCCGACTAGAACAAGTACTCACATCAGGGCTTCCCTTAGTGGTCGTAATTTTTTTTTTTTGATTTTGTTACATCGGGCTTTTAAAATCCACCGAGATTTTTTTCATATGTGTCCGTTGGTCTTTCAATTGGCCAAGATATTCATTTTCAGCTCTTTGTAGATTATTATAATCCTTTTTAAATTTTTATTTGTCAAAGTAGGTATAATAAAAATATGACCAGTTCATTAATTTATCTTTTTTATTTTCCATTGAATTTTATGTCAAATGAAGATAACAATAAAGAGAATTGTAATTATTATATTACAGTAAAATAAAGATTTATCAATTTATTTTTATCTGACTACAGAGAAGAGATTCAATAGGTTCAAATTTTATAGAATCCTTAATATTTTCTTTTGTGGACATGAGTGCAGATACAGTAGCCGTATGTAAATTATTGCGATGAGAAGTTTTTATTAGTTTTAATTGACTAAATATTCTCCCCAGATTAGCATTCAAAAACGATAGTACCATTAATAATGGAAATACTTTCTTCAGATTTGGAAACATAGTTCTTCCATCAATTTTTTCTAGTTTAAATACTTTCCGCCAATATTCTTCAGCAGAGAGGCTTGAATTTAATTCATATTTAGCTGCAGATGGTATGTAGTAAAAATTAAGTTAACTTCAGGCATGTACCGTATACGTTTGTGTGCGTGACGAAATTGATAAAAGCAATTAAGTGGGAGTTATGACTTTTTGAATTAAGATATGAATTTGACAATTGCAAACAATGTATATAATTTTAAAAGGTTACATAAATACGCTTAAAATCTTTTGTTACATACATGTTACATGGATTGAAGAAAAGTTACGAAGAATGTAAGAAATGTAACCTTGTGGCAACACTGTCTACATCTGACAATCATTCAGATACTAGTATCGTTAAAAATAAGCGCTACCATTTGTCGATACTTCGCTTTTGTGATGGTTGTTTGTAGGTAGCACAGCTTCTTTTGCATGTTGACCTATTGTATATTTTCGTTTCCGGTGTCGCTCGCGTTCCGGTTTTGAGATGCCTTCATGTGTTGATATTTCGCTTTCTTTTTTGATGGCTTTAATAATGACATTGACGATAATTTGTATCGACAGGTGGTTATTCTTTATCCTTTATGTTTAGGGATATATTAGAGTTCCAAAATCGAAAATAAACTAGTAGTTTTGAGGCGCCACCATTTGCTGATATTTGGCTTTGGTTGATGGTTTTTATTTAATCTAATGTGTTTTCGAGAATTTCTAGATTATCTAATTTCTTTGTATTATTTGGTTTTGACAATACGGTCCTTGACTGTATTTAAAATTTGTGTCAAATATTAAATAATTCTATGCATTATCATTACATATGTCCAATTTTAATGATGAAACATAACAAAATTTGATAACTGTTTAGAAATTTTATTTTGAAATTCGCCATTTTTCAATAAATTTTCAAATAAGTGAAAACGCGCTATTTCTTGAAAATGACGTAACATTTTGTAGCTAGATATGTCCTAGATATGTAAGAAACTTAATCCAAATGTAGCCAAAAATTGTTTAGATGTTATTCATGTAGATTTGAGTGAGTTGAACAAACCTTCGTTAGGAGGCTCAAAATATTCTTTACTTTTCAAGTATGATTATAGTCACTTTAGAACTGTGTACTTCCTAAAGAATAAGTCAGAAGCGATAAATAACCTAAATATATTCTTGAATTTAGTAGAAAATCAGTTTGGAAGAAAAGTAAAAGTTATAAAATCTGATAATGGCGCTGAAATCAAGAACATTAGAAGTCGACAAATATTTGAAGAACTTGGAATACTTCATCGCCGATCTGCCGCATACACACCTGAACAAAATGGGAGAGAGCAGAACGAGAAATGGGAACTATCGTTGAAGCTGCCAGAGCAGAAATTTATAGCGAAGAACTTATGGGCTAAAGCTTTAAATTATTCTACATTTACAATAAATCAAAGAGGCACAAGTTCTGAAAAAGGAAAAAGTCCAGCTGACTTATGGTTTGGTCGACATGTGAATGTTGAATACTTGAAGAAATTCGGTTCGGAATGTTATGTATTTATTCCTGACAAAGATCGTAAGAAACTGGATAAGAAAAGTCAGAAAGGCATATTCGTTGGTTACAACACTGAAGAGCAAGGATATCGTGTCTACATACCTGACAAACATGAGGTTGTAGTGTCATGTAATGTTTTATTTAGAGAAAACTTCAATTTCAATAACAATTCTGCAGAAATAGAACTGAACGATAATAGAATGCAAAAAGAGGATGAAAATCAACTAACGTCTGATGTTCAAGAAAAATTACAGAGGATAAAAATGATGAAAAAGAACCAGAATTTGAATCCGATGTTAATCGACAGGAGGAGAGTGAAACTGAAAATGAACCAAGTAAATCGGAAAAACCTTGCAAAAACAAAAATGAAAAATCTGGAAGTTATCGAAGAATTTTGAGAAACAGAAAACAAATCAAATCTCATCCTAAGTATGATGATTACTACACTGGATTGATTGGAGAAGTAGAAAATATTTGTACTGAGAAAGCATTAACTGACTCTGAATGGAAAAAGGCAATGGAAGAAGAAATGCAGTCCTTACTGAAGATGGGAACCTGGATATTAACTGAACTTCCAGAAAATCGCCAAGCTCTCACTTGCAAATGTGTATTTCGTACCAAAGATGGAAATAAAAAGAAAGCCAGATTAGTTGCTAGAGGATATGATCAGAAATATGGTGTCGACTATTATGAGATTTTTTTCCCGTGGCTCGTCATGCGAGTATCAAACTAATCTTGAGTCATGCTGCAAAAGAAAAATTTTATATTGAAATTTATGATATAAAGACAGCATTTTTAAATGGAGATTTATCCGAAGACATATACATGACTCAACCAAAAGAATTTGAGGATGGAACTAGTAAAGTTTGCAAATTATTGAAAAAATATATGGCCTAAAACAAGCTCCAAAGGCATGGAATAACAGAATAACTAATTACTTGAAAAATTTAGGATTAACAGTTACTGACGATGATCCATGCGTATTTTTTAATGAGAATCGTTCAATCATAATGTAAATTTTTGTCGATGATGGATTAATTACCGGAAAATC
The DNA here is from genome assembly GCA_035578155.1 of Brachynemurus nebulosus. Lineage (NCBI taxonomy): Eukaryota > Metazoa > Arthropoda > Insecta > Neuroptera > Myrmeleontidae > Brachynemurus > Brachynemurus nebulosus. Next base: position 4,642,544 of record JAPWDM010000021.1, on the reverse strand, counting down.
CAAAAATGAAGTTCAATGTTTATTATTGGAATTATCAAAAGAATTTGAAATTACGTCTGAAAGTTTAGCAAAAGGAAAATTACATTACTTAGGTATGGACATTAATTTCATGAAAAACGGTATTTTCGTAAATCAACCAGATTATACTCGAAAAATATTAGAAAAATTTGGATTTAGTGATGTCTATGAAGCAAATACTCCAATGGAACCAGGTATGGTAATAAACAAGTTTGTAAACGCTAAAGAACTGACGGACAAGCCATATCGTGAAGCAATTGGTAGTTTGTTGTATCCTTCAACCATAACTCGACCGAATATTAGTTACGTTGTAAATTACCTGAATCGTTATGCAAATCAACCAAAAATCAGTCACTGGAAAAATGTTGAACGACTTTTTAGATATCTAGAAAAAACAGACAAATATGGAATTTTCTTCTCTGGCCATGGAGAATTAAAAGTTTACTCTGACGCAAATTATGGAGGAGATGGTACTGACATGAATTCAGTAAGTGGTATTTTAGTCGATTATGGAGGTCCAATTGTTTGGATTGCTCAAAAACAAAAAGTAACAACTATTTCTTCAGCTGAACCTGAATACAGAGCAGCTGTGTTAGCTATACAAGAAATTTGCTGGATTAAAAGAATGATGATGGAATTACAAATATTAAAGACTGATCAACCATCAAAACTTTTCATTGACAACAAAGCTTCCATTGAAGTGTTGGAAAACTTCGATGAAGGAAAAATTACAAAAGGCAAAAAGCAAATAGAGATTAAACGTAAGTTTATAAATGATCATATAGGGAAAACTGTTGTTCCCATATATATCAAGTCAAAAGACCAAATAGCAGATATTTTTACCAAGCCGTTGAGTAAAGGTCCATTTTCTCACTTGCGAGCAAAACTACTCAAGGAGGAGTGTTGGGTTTAAATTTAGCGGGTAAAAACTGTGCGTACGTGTGAGTAGTTTTTTAATTATTTTAGCAGTTGGTAACGTTAGTAATACGGAAATATATGAATAAATAAAACAAAAACATGGCTGAAAAAATAAAAAATTTTTTTGTTTTGTAAACAGAGTAATAATAAAAATAAAATTAGTCAGTTAATATTTTCTTATTTAATATTTTGCAAAATCAAAGAAAGACAAAATAAATAATTTCTATAATACAAGTAACCCTTCTCTTGTTTAATATTGTCAGAAATACAATAGTCTACCATTTTGTTTTGTTAGTGCTTTTAACTTTCTTCAGCAGGTATCGGCTTCTTTTGCCACATCTGTTGCACGTTGGCCTCTTACACATTTTCTTCAGCAGGTACTAACTTCTTTGGCCACGTCTGTCGTTCATCAGCTTCTTACTCATTTTCTCCAACAGGTATCAGCTCTTACACTCTATCGCTTTGTATAGAATCTTACCTAATTCAAGAATGAGCTTGAGGTAGTAATACGACCAGGGTAATACGAGGTATGTCTCGCACGCGCTTTTCTCCAGTAAGTATCGACTTCTTTTGCCACATCTTGCACGTTGGCCTCTTACACATTTTCTTACTTAAAATTTCAGGATCTTTAAATATTTTTTGTTTATTACCATAATAAATACACTTATTATTTAAAATCACCTTTAAAATAATTTAAAATAACAATTAGCTCAATATTGTAAAATAAGGGTTTTGGATAGTGTTACAACTTAACGTATAACGAAAAATGTGTGAGTAACGGCCGGCAAGAAATATAATAACCTTTGAGATTGCCGACAGGATTTTTAAGTACAAAAGAGATATTTATTGCCGTGTTGTAAACATTTTGAAAAGGTTACATTCTTTATAATAAGAAAAAAATCATGTCTCGGAGATAACGGAACATTATTTGTTTGTCTATAAGGAAAAATGTTTTTTATCTTGTTTAACGGGACATATAAAAATATTTTAGTACACTTATTTTCTGTACAAATATACCAATTTTAGCCAAGAAAGTCAGTGTTCAAAAAGTGCGTTTTGAGTCAATTAGATCAGTCAGTGTTGAATAAAAGAATAACAAAGTGTCAGTTTAGTGTTCAGTTAGTGTATGCATTAACGAAGTCAGTTCATATTTATTATAAAAATTAAACTGTGATTAAACTGTTAAAACTTTTAGACAATAAAAATTTAAATTCTTTAAAATGTGCTCTATAGGACTAGAACTTTGTGATGTTTCGAGGCGTTCGGAAGAACTGAATTATAAATATGTTAAAAACTTTTCTGAAACAAAACAAACAGTTTTTGAAATGCGTTCTGGTATTAAATTTCAAGAAGCAACCACTATTTGTTATTGCCATGAAAGGCGTTATTTTTTTTATTACTCTAAGAAAGAAGAAAAACGTTGTGACCCTTTGTTAAAACATCAAGGTCGCCAAATTTTTAAAGGCTTAAGAAAAGTTAGTTTATCCTATGCCTTGAAACATCGAGACAATGTTACACGTATTCCTGGAAAAAATTTATGTACAAGCTGTCGCAAAACAATTTCAGCTTGGACTACTGATCTAAGAAACGAATTAGAACAAATGGACTTGAGCAATTCAAATGTCGAAACTGACAACAACTATAATAGTAGTCCAGGTTTTGATCCAGAGGATCCACAACCGTCGGCATCCAGGGCTACCCAGGAAGAAGTTTACTCGAGATTATTTTCTAATTATGCGCAATTTAAAAAAAAAAAAGTATCGTGAAGAGAACATTTCAAAACTTGATAAAATAGCTATTCTCTCAATTTTTGTTAAAGACTGGACTAATGAAAGAATACAGTCTGAATTTAATGCATCAAAAAAAACTTATTAACTCAAGTTAGAAATCTTGTAAAAGATCAGGGACTATTTCCAAAAACAGTGGCGAAACAAGAAAATAATTTACCACAGTCTGTCTGTGATACTGTCGCCAAATTTTATGAAAGTGATGACATAAGCAGAATTATGCCTGGTAAAAGGGAAAGTCTGGAAAGAAAGGAAACTTATCCAGAGTTGAAGATAGGATTTACTAAATTTTGTATGTTGAGACCAAAATATTGTATATTAGCAGGAGCCCCTGGTACACATTCAGTGTGCATTTGCAAAATTCATCAAAACGTAATGTTAATGATATCTGGATGTAAGCTGAATCAGTTAGCTGACAAAAGATACTCTGATTATTCATCTTGCTTAAAAGTAATAACATGCAACCCGCCGGAAGAAAATTGCTTCTATAATGAATGCTCTGATTGCTTAATAAATGGGATGAATTTTGAGTCAGAATTATGTGAAATATTTGAAAAAAACAACATAGAAAAGGTAGAATATAAACAATGGGTGTCGACAGATAAATGTGCCTTAATTATTCAAACTTTTTCTCACTGTTTATTCGAACTTCGTCTACATGATTTTATTTGTAAAAAACAGAGTGAATTTTTGAGGAAAAAAAGAAAGACATTAAAAGTAGTGAAGTGATAGTGATTGATGATTTTGCGGAAAATTATTCATTTACAAGACAGGATGCAGTTCAAGGTTTCCACTGGACGAATGATCAAGCATCACTACATCCATTCGTTTGCTATTATAAAGACAATAATGAGTTAAAGCACTTAAGTTTGTGGTTATTACGGACTCTTTAAAACATAATACTGTTGCTGTGTACTGTTTTTAAGAGAAATTGTTGGGATATTTAAAATCAAAAATTCAAAAACTCAGTAAAATATTCTACTTTAGTGATGGTGCTGCAGCACAATACAAAAATAAAAAGAACTTTTATAATTTGTGCCAACATAACAACCAATTTTCTGTCTCAGCTGAGTGGCATTTTTTCGCTACATCCCATGGCAAAAGTCCCTGTGATGGTTTAACAGGAATAATAAAAAGGTTAGCTACTAAAGCCAGTTTACAAACCCCAGTTGGCAATCAAATTACTACGCCAAAGGAACTTTATAATTGGGCCGTTAAAAATTTTCCTAAAATTGATTTAATTTATGTAGATAATAAGGACATTGAAGCAAAAACACACCAGCTGTCGCAGGTGTATTGTAATTTAAAGAATATACCAGGGACTAGATCTTATCATTCGTTTATACCACTGTCTGATACTGAAATACAGGTTAAAATGTATTCCACTGCAATCACTCCTATTGATTCAGAACCCTTATTACCTAAGAGTTAATTATAATTAGTTTAGTAAGTTTATGTTTAATTTTACAATACATAGAAACATTATATTTTTATTATTAATTTCTGTATCAACAATCTGAAACGTAATCAACATTGTTACATTTGAAGATACAGCTAAATTTCGTAGAACCTAATGACTATTTAATATTTAATAAATAATGAAAAAAAGAGTTAAAAATGAATGATTTTTTAATTTTTAACCATACCTAACTCTGACCAAATCAAATAATTTCAGTCACTCTCTCATAGCTTTTTAATATTATATAAATGCACGTAAATTCATTTCATACGTTTTAGAGCTAATTCTACTCCTATAAAAGGTTTAATATAATTCTAAAATATAAAAATAAACATTCATAACTTTGGATTAGATAAAAAATTGACTTAAAACTGTCAAAAAAAATCGTGAATATGTACATTTAAGCACCCTGTAACAGATTTTTATGCCGTAATATCCGTAAATTTGAATTGCCCACGGATTTTATTTTATAGACGTGTAGCACCATTCTTGTATAAGACACGTACCAAGTTTAAGCGAAATCGCTGGACACGCTGGACACGAGATAATTAAGCATATATATTGTCAGGTGTGACTAGTTCTGAAACACCAAGTATAAACGATATCGGAATTTTCCCTCGCCACTCGTTAGCTCCATTCATGCTTAAGTTGCGGTATTAATTTCAAGTGAATTGAATAGCTTTTACTACTAAAAAATCTAAGAAAATGGAAGCAATTCAAACATTTCGAAATTTTTCCTAATTTTTTTGCAAATTTTAGACAGCCCGGTATAAGAAACGAAAAGACTCAGGGAGAAAATTGGGGTGGCGATCGATTACTATCTACCAGTAGATTATAATCTGTGAATTTCGTTAAAATCGCTGACACCGAATTTCAAGGTCAGCCTCACTTGATGTGAAATGACTCATATATATTTGAAATTATCAAATCCAGTTTAAATAATATATAATAATAATAATAATAATAATAAACGTAATTCGCTATCGGTCTAGACACAACAGTTACCACAGTGATAAGAGCGAGCAATTTGAAGATGCTTCAGAGACCTTGCTTGCCACAAATGAATGATTATTCACTGGTATTTGACACTTAACAGGAAAAGTAACTACGAAATGTAAGAAATACCTTTATGAAATTGTTATCAAAATACCCTACAAATCAAAATGAAAAAGCTGCGCAAAAAGCAAAAAACATGGTAAAAGAAAGAAACGAAATACAAGTTTAAACGGATTTTAAAATGGATCAAGTCATTATGTCGTCCAGGCACTATTACATCAAGTTAGGAAGATAACGTCGTATTGTTGAATAAAAATCGTACAGGAACATTATACACCTGACTTCCACTTATTTCATCTGCTTGGGACTATATAGGGGAAGATGAAATAAGTGGAAGTTCAGCGTCGTTCCTTATTTATTAAATTTTAAAAAAATGAAATTTTTGTATAACAGTTGTAGATATATTTGCTAATATTACTTAAGTAAAATATGTTATATCATTATAAAATAAATGAAAATGTTTTATAAAGTAAAAAAAAAGTTTGTCAAAAAAGAAAGATTGTCAAAAAAAAAAAAAAGAAAATTTATAACTCACGTTTAATACTGCAAGACATCTTATACCACTATTAGACACAAACACGATCGTTTAAACAGGCACATATGTATATACAAATTATTTTTAAATATTTTGTAAATCACTTAATGTTTTTAAATCATTTTCACTGCAAAGGCAATTTTTTTGAAAGTATTTTTTAACATTATCTAAAGTATTTACAATATCTTCTTTTGAAACTTCCCTCGTGTCATCTGATACATAACTTTTTAATAAACATAATGTCTTCAATTGTTCACTTTGACACTGAGGTACTTTTAAAAAATAATTAATCACTCTATCTAACTGTGAGTTAGATGTCCTCTTTCTCTTTAGACTGGAGATTTTCCTCGTCACTTTCGTCAACAGGTACTCTATTTTTTAATAATTTCCTTATCGTTCAGTATTTCGAACCGCGGATTGTTTCTACCACAGTTTAACCAGTTTTCGACAGAATTTTCGTCTAACGTTAATTCCTGCCACGCCACCTCCCAAGGAATAAAACGGCAGTTATTCATGAATAGGAACAATTTGAAAGATCAATCAATTGCCATATCTGATGATTATCCCATTGAAGTTCGGCTCAAAAGAAAAAATCTCATTCCCTTGATGTTAAAATACCGTGAAGAAGGTAAAAAAGCATACATAAAATATGATCAACTTATCGTTGAAGAATCTGTTACAGTTGCACCAGATAAAGTAACACACAATGCTAACGTCAAGAAACGCCTTGGTGAATTTGAAGAACAAAAGGTGGCAAATAATCCGAAACGTCAAGATACAAATAAGAAGACTTTTCCTAAGCAGTCGATATTGGATTACTGTAATAAATCCCACCCTCATTCACTCTCACAATAGCAATTACAGTATGAGCAGGCAGATGAAAATGAATCAGCCAATTCTAAAACAGCAGAATCGAATTTAGGCAGTCAAACTAAATTATTATTTTGGAATTGCCACGGATACAGCACGGTTACCAATCTAGATTCACAACAACAACGTTCTTTTCTACAGTTTAGTATCATCGGTTTTAGTGAAACATGGTTATACAGTGAAAATTATTTGAAATTAAGTGTGTTAAATGATTATCAGTGTTTTGCTTCTTATGCGGTGAAAGAAAAATCATTGGGCAGAGCAAGTGGTGGCTTGATGCTGTTTGTGCATTCGTCTTTAAAATGTGAACTTGTAGAAAAAAGTAGTTTATGGATCGTTTTAAAAATTACACCCAGTAATAGGGCAATTATAATATTGATTTTTGTTTATATTAAGCCAGATATTGACAATTATTATTTAATAGAATTATTTAATGATTTATTTATACAAATTCAAAATACATACACAAATACAAAAATAATAATTGCAGGTGATATAAATGCAAGAATTTCAAATTTTAATAATAATTTTAGTCCCGAAATGTTTGACGGATCGTGTTTGTTTACGGAAAGAATATCTTTGGACAGTGAATGCAATGTTCGTGGTAAAATGATAGTTGAATGTTTTGAACCCATGGGAATGGTGGTCATTAATGGCAGAAGTCTGAGTGATTGCCCAGGGCAATTTACCTATTGTAGAAAAAACGCCAAAAGTACAATTGATTTAGTATGGACAAATGCCATTGATGACATCATTGATCTTAAAGTTTCTGATTTTATTTTAGACTCGGATCATTTTCCTGTCATTTTGAAAATAAACAGCCTTGGAAGTAAAACCTTGGAAACAAAAAGTCGAGAAAAAAAATCTCGTTTGGTGTATAAATGGGAAGAAATAAAAAAACAGTCTTACATCCAAACGCTGTCTGATAGAAGCATTTCGTCAACAAACACATCCGATACAGAATTATTATATAAGTATTTTTTAAAAATAATTCATGAAGCTGCGGAAGCTTTGGGATTGGTTACAGAAAAGCAGGTATATTGCAATCAGTTTATTAATTACAACAAACCGTGGTTTAATGAACTTTGTAAAGGTAAAAAAATAGAAAAGAAAAATGTTTTTAAGCAGTGTAGGGAACACAATTTCTCGGATCCTTTTCTAAACAGATATATTGAATGTAAAAAAGAATATAAGAAAACGATTAGGAATTGCAAACATGAATATTTTAACAACATAAAAAATATTTTGTGCAACGTCAAAGATTCTGGCAGCTTTTGGAAAGCAATCAGAACTTTTAAAAATAAAACTAAATGTAATCAGAATCCTATTAGTATGACGGAGTGGTATCAATATTTTGAGGGCTTATATGCTACCCAAACTATTAAAACAGATATTATGTTAGTAGATGTTAGTCACCCATTTTTTGATAGCAATATAACTATTTTTGAACTAAATTCGGCTCTGAATAAATGTAAATTAGCAAAGGCGCCTAGACCCGATTGCATAACAAATGAATTCATCAAATTCATCCCAGATAACTGTAAGCAATTACTGTTGAGAATGTTTAATGGCATCTTCGATACTGAAAAAATACCATCCAGTTGGTCAGCCGCGGAAGTATCACTCTTATACAAAAAAGGCAATAAAATGGAACCTTTTAATTATCGACCTCTGTCTTTGCTAAACGTAATCACCAAAGTATTTACATCTATTATAAGTAATCGGATTTTAGTTTGGGCAGAGCAGGCGGGAGTATTACCTGAATCTCAAGGAGGTTTTAGAAAAGGCAGAGGATGTAGAGACAATCTATTTATTTTAACCGCTGCTTTACAGGTAAATATTCGTCTAAATAGAAAAAAGGTCTTCGCAACATTTGTAGATTTCAAGAGGGCCTTTGATACTGTTGACCATGATATTCTTTGGGATAAGCTTTTCAGCATTGGTATAAGTCGAAAGATAATTATGATTCTAAAAAGTTTTTATAGAAATGCTTCTTTTCGACTAAGAGTTAATAATGAAGATAGCCAGAAAATATGCTTGACAAAGGGTCTTATGCAAGGTGATTCTCTTAGTCCTTTATTGTTCATTCTATATATTGCAGATTTCGAAAAGTATCTGTTGAATAACGGTGTCAGAGGCGTAAACATCGACAGTTTCACAGATATCCGTTGCCTATACTATGCGGATGATCTTACATTATTAAATGATTCAGTTGGAACTGCTCAAAAGTCGTTATATTTATTGCATAAATACTGTCTAAGTAATAAACTTGAAGTGAATACTGAAAAAACAAAAATAGTAGTTTTTAGAAAAGGTGGCTCTTTAAACCCGGGCTTAAACTTTACGTATGACGGAAAAAGGGTTGAAATAGTAAATGAATATAATTATCTAGGTGTACTCTTCTCATGTTCAACAATATTTAAAAAGGCTGCCACAGTCGCTATTAATAAAGCAAATGCTGCGATTTGTAATGTCCACCAAATATTAGCAACATCTAAAACCGACTCATGGAACTGTAGAGTACAATTATTCCAAAGTATAGTATCATCTACACTGCTATACGGTGCAGAGATTTGGTCACTCAGGTATTTATCAGAGATCGAATCTGTTCAAGGTAGATTTTTCAAAAGCGTCTTCTGTTGGCAGAAAACGACACCAAACTACATGATAAGAGCTGAGACAGGTATGAAACCTATATCCGCGTGTGCGCTTCAATCAATATTATTCTGGTGGATAAATCTGTTAAATATGCCCGATTATAGGTTACCTAGTATATGTTATAGGAGATTACTAGCATTGGATACTACTCCAAATAATAATATCAGATACAACTGGGCTTCCACTTTAAAAAATATCATTTCTGGATTAGGTTTCGAGGAATTGTGGACATCAGCCAATATAAATCAGATTAGAAACTCAGTTAATTTAATAATTACTACCTATGAACGGCAAATCGCAACTGAGGATAATACACGCATCACTAACTCCACCTACAGTAGTTTATACAAATTTATAAAAAATATCAATGAGAATACTTACCTTTCTTTAAATTTGAATATCTCTAAACTAAGAATCGTCAGTCAAATACGGCTGATGGGTCAATTATATGTAAAATTTTACGTAAATAATATAACTTACAAATGGGACCAATCGCGAGTTTGTGATATTTGTAACTTGGGTGAACAAGAAAGCTTGATTCATTTTATTTTTACTTGCCCGATTTATAATTGGCTAAGATCTACTACAATAGAAAGTTTCATAAACCAGCATACAGATTCAGAAACACGGTTTACACATTTATTATGCAACTTAGAGCCCATGAAGATAAACGCTATCTACCGCTACGTAACAACAGCCTTAAGGGTCCGTAGCTTCATAATCAATGAATAATCAATTCAGGTATAATATGGTACTTGACTGTATTTAAAATTTATGTCAAATGTTAAATAATTCTGTGCATTATCATTATATATGTTCGGTTTTAATAATGAAACAAAAAAAATTGATAACTATTTAGAGGTTTTATTTTGAAAATCGCCATTTTTCAACAAATATTTAAATTAGTGAAAACACGCCATTTCTTGAATATGATCGATTTTGATAATTTTGATCGGTGAGGTGAAATTGTGTTTTCTTTTGAATATTTCTATTAGCTTATATATAGGTATAGTAATGATAATCACCCAGAATTCTAATAAATACTTGCTTTTACTTTGACATTTTATGAATATAATCAGGGTTTTGAGGTTATAAATACTGACATTGACGTTTAGTTGCCTCAAACTGTGACGTCACTATAGTGAGGTGTTTTTCCCGCTTTTTTCTCATTTAAAATTGTAGGGTTATTTTTTGATGAATTTTTACAGAATATGTCGAAAATAAAACAAAAAAAAAAAAAAAATAAATAAATAAATAAAAATAAAAAATAAAAAATTTACTTAACTCATATGGAAAGACAATGCTTTTAGAATATTTTTGTAACTTCAGTCAGGTACCCTATTGTATAATAATAAATTATAATATAGTCATGGCTGTATTCTTTTGTTAAGTTTTAAAGTTACTTTTATTTATATTTTAAAAAACAAAAATAAGTTATTGTTGTTATATCTAAGTAATTAATAATTGAAAATTGTTAAATAATTGTACCAACCACCTGTAATATCCACCTGGGTTAAATACAGTACTATTATTATTATTATTATTATTATTATTAATTCCTGCCACGCCGTACATGATGAAACAAATTCACTGGTTAAGGTCTGAATTTCTTCTGTAATATCTGGGTCGGATTTTATGTCTCCACAAAGCTTTTTCCAGGAGTTTTGAATGTTTTTTTCCGGTATGCATTCCCAAGCACTATTAATTATTTTGAAACAATCAAATTTTTTTCTAAATTCACTAATATTATAATTTTATGATTCACACAACAATTTTCTTAATAAATTTTTTCTATATATTTTTTTGAACTTTTCAATAACACTTTGGTCCATTGGTTGTATTAAGGACGTTACGAAACCGGTGGAATTCATCCAACTATTTTTTTTTGCCTGATATAACACAGGCAATTTTTTTACATTTTTAAAACATCTGGGGTTCTGGTATCTTCCGATAATGAAATGGGGCATTTTATTATCACCAGTGGCATTACTGCACAACATTACTGTAATGCGGTCTTTAGGTTTTTTATAACCATATGCCGATGATTGTGACGCTGTTGCTAATGATTTTTGTGGAAGACATTTCCAATACAGCCCAGTTTCATCGGCGTTGTAAATTCTATCAAAGCTGTTCTGTGCTTCAGATAGAATTCTTTTAAAATATGTTATAAATTCACCAGCATTTTCAGGATTGGCTGAAAGTTGTTCACCTTTCAAAGATAACTGGCGTATATGATGGCGTTGTTTAAATCGATTAAGCCAACCCTCACTGGCCTTAAAGTTTTTTAGTCCCCATTGACTTGGCAAAAAATTGGGCCTTCTCTTTTAAAATTGGACCACTAATCATTTCCCCTAAACTACGCACTAGAATGAACCACGTAAAAACAGTTTCTTCCAATTCGGGTTGAAAAGGGCTGCTAATTTTTTTTTCGTGATGGTCCTCCTTCTTGCTGCACTTTTTCAAAAAATTTTAAAATATTTTCTTTATTTTTAGTTAAATGAGAGATTTTGGTTGAATGAATATTGTATTTTTTGGCGAGAGTACTTATTGATTCACCACTTTTAACCGCCCTAATCACACTTATCATCTAAACTTAAAACGTGTCTTTTTTTGCGCACTTCCCTATTTTTCTTTTAATGTTTCCAACAATAAAATCACACAGAACACAACAAATAAAAATACAACAGAGAATTGTAACACCAAACGTAAATACATTAATAGACTAATAGTAAGTGTGTCTAAAATTTTGGAGAGAGTATTTTTTTGTCGAAATATTTATTATTTTTATCAATTACATATTTTACTTTAGGAGATGAACTTCGTCAACAGATAATTTTAACCCTCCTTTTAAATAGCGATACATTGATTCTGGATCGCATATGTGCTTGTTTTACCGTTATGTACTAATGAGACCTATTGTCTCTATTATTCTAACTTTTATTCTAATTACAATCACTAGAGTCATTGCCCAATTGCGTCTCCATCAAAATAATAATCTCCATTTCAATTTTAAAGGCTTCAAATATATCATAAAAACCGATGTACGCTGCAGTATTTGTAACTTAGGAGAAAATGAAACATTAGAACACATAATTCAAAAGTGTCCAATATATGAGCATTATAGAGACTTCTGGCTTAGAGATAAAGGTGTTAACTTTGTACCAATTAAGGAATTTGTAAAATTTAATGACAGATCGTATATCATCAATACATTTAATTTTATTTATAATAGTTTACTGTTGAGAAATTTTATACTCAATGAATAATCTTTGCTCTACTTGTACGTAGTATAATATGGAAAATGATCATTCGATATAATCGAAAAATTACAATTTAATTATATTCTTGTTGAGTTTTATTATTTTGTTTTTTGTAATAATTTTGAATAATAGAAAGAGATGTAAAAATAGAATAAAAGAAAAAATATTTTGTATGTAATCAATCTTTAGAATATTAACTAGTACATTAGTTTGTTTTATATATTTTTTATTTTATTCCGTCTTTGCTTGGGCAAACTTCTGGAAAATCTAGCAATATGTAGTTGTGTGAATATTGTAAAGTGGATGTATGGAATTATTATTATTATAGACTTTTACGCCAACCTGGCGCTCACTACTCAGTAGGACAGTACTGGGTAACATTCACCTATACCGGCATTATGCAAGGTATTAGGCTCTGTGGAAGGGTAATGTGCCAAACCAATCCGTAAAAGTACCGTAGTACATTCACGGACGGGTTTGTCACATCACTCCCTATATTGTTGTTGTTGCTACTTGAAACGAGGTGTTATTCGTCTATTTTGGTGTACACTGGGTCGTACGGCGAGACTTTTGTGGGAGCGTAGATGTTGGCTCAATGACAGAGGGCTGTGAAAGCCTAGTTCGTTTTCGTGTCCTCAGATGGTAGGTAGGAGTAGGGACAGAGGGAAGGGAAAGGACTGTTTGTGTTTGTGTGTGTGTTTGTGTATGTGTGTGGATGTGTCTTTCTATTTTACGTTTCTTGGTGTAGATGTTTTCTGGTTCATCAAATTGCTCATTAAGATCGGGTGTTCCTGGAACTGCGCGTTTAGATGGTACAGAGGTTGACGGACCTTGTGTGTTATTGAATTGGGGAGGATTGTGCACCAGAGCGGTAACAGTGACAGTGCGGCAGTTGTTCGATCCCCCCTCTCCATCAGACGAATCTGGATCTGTATGTGTGTTAAGTGTTTGTCTTTCAGTGTTAGTGTATTGTGTGTTTATGTATGTGTGTTGTGTGTCAGTAGGATGAGTGTCAGTGTATTGTTCGCTCACTGTAGATGGCTCAGATGGAGTAGAAGCAGGTCTTGTGCTTTCACATATCGCAGTCGGATTCGTATTACTGAGGAACTTCCGTACTATACGACACGTGTTTATGATCACTGCCTTTTGCATAATGACATATGTGTATTTTGGGAGACCCAAGAGGCTCAAACTATTATGTAGTGTGTGTGGAATGACCCCGGTGGCACTGAGCACTATTGGAACGATGTGGACATGTTCCATTCGCCATTGTTGTTTTATTTCGGCTGCGAGGTCAGTGTATTTATCCAATTTAACTGCGTGTGTTTTTTGTAAGTTGTGTGTATTTGGAACCGCAATATCGATCAGATAGGTTGTCTTAGTGTTTTTCATTACGAAGGTGATATCTGGTCGATTATGATTTATGGTCTTATCTGTAATAATCGACCGATCCCAGTAAAGTCTACAGGAGTCATTCTCCGCTACTACTTTTGGTGTGAGCTTGTAGTAAGGTGTTTTATCGGTTATAAGGTGGTGCTTAACCGCTAGTTTCTGGTATATGATTTTGCCAACCTGGTCGTGACGGTGTTTGTATTCGGACTGAATACAAACACCGTCACCGTCCGTTTATTATTATTATTATTATTATTATTATTATTATTATTATTATTTTAACTTTTGTCTTCCAGTTTTCCAGAATAAAGTGACAAACGAGTTAATACATCAAATAAAAACAGAATATCTGCCTCATACTATCATAAATGTTTATCTATAGAATTTTGAAATGTACCTACTGAATTTTATTTGTAGAGAAAATATAATATTCCTTGGTGGTTTCTTTTTTGGTTTCTAACAAGAGAAACGTAGTAACTCTATAACAACTGAATAAAAAGAACAAGTTTATCCCGGGGTCTAATATTACATGCTTTTTTGATTTTGTGATTTTGTGATATTATATACTTAAGAGTTAAAAAGAAATAATTAAATAATCACTAATCAGTTTTGCTAAAATTGGTTGTGTTAATTGATTCTATATGCTTAAGTACCTATAGACCTATAGTAGTGCACAACGTTATGCATGCTTGTGATGCCCACAGCGAAATACATTCCACGCCAGTATGCCGCCAACGTCAATAACTACATACAGCAACCAAGCCAAGGACAAATTCCAATGTTGTCATTACAAAGCGGACATTGAATTTTCAAGAACGATTTATCTTTATTTTAATGACAATAAAAATTGTATAAATACGCTACCCCAAACAATTCAATCATTCAGTCAATTTTAATTCAGTCTGTATTAATTCAAAAGTAACGGTGCACCGTTACTATGTAAAAAATACTTATATTTTAAATAAAATTTGATTGTTAAAATTTAAACTTATTTTTCATTTCTTAAATTTAGAGCAATATCTTTCAGTAAAAGTGTTTTCAACAATAAGTGATTTTAAAAATTATTAATAAGGTTTTTGTTGCATTTTACTTAACAAATGCATCTGGCGATCCTATATAAAAAACTCATCAATCATCTATTTGTGTGGTTCAAATACGAATAAGCTTCGCATCTACGAAGTTATATCCGGGACGGTACTTTATTCAACGGAAAATCTCGTGGCATGACACAAAAAACTGGCGATCCTGCCAGGATCCGATTGAAGCTAACCGTGGAAAGCAGTCCAGCGCAGCAACCAAGAAAACACTACACTCGCAATTGGTATTCATTGGTACGAGCTACACAACGTCACATTGAACCCAGTCTTCACGCTCTACAAGTCCAGGAATTGAAAACGAGAGGAACATCAATAAAACTGTAAGTCTTTTTTCGTATATGCTTTTGTTCGACTTGTAATTGACTTACCCTTTAACATTGATTCCTCGCAAAATAGTTTAAATTTTTCAATTGCAACTGCCAGATCCTATCATTCTACTGAATCATTAGATAGTCTGGTATTTTCTTTTCAAAACCTAAAGCTAAACGTAACAGACACAATTCCGAATAATATGGAAGAACTAGAACCTTCTAGCTCTAGCTCAACGGTTGTTGATTTCTCAAAATTTTCACCTGAGCAATTAAATCAAATTAAAGAATTTGCAACTAGCTTAAATAGGTCAAATAACGATGAAACACTTAGTGAAAGTAACTATCCAGGCTATAAACACATAAATTTTAGAGACTGGATAGGACGCTTTGATAATACACCAACAGGTGCATTAGACTTTTTGAGACGCGTACACAACACTATAAATTACGCTCCAGAACAGGAAACTGAAATAATTCGGTTTACCGCGAACCAGTTGCCGTATGATTTAGGTATACAGCTTATTAGTAGGGACCTAACATACGATAGTTTACGTGATATAATTCACCCCTTTCATAGCTCGCGTCGTACAACTATTCACATAGAAAAAGAACTCGCGACCCTTTCGCAAAAACCAAATGAAACTATCATTTCGTTTTATACGCGAATCAATCAATTAAAAATGGAAAGAATGTCCAACCTTAGATATGAACAAACTAAGCATCAATATAACATTTTAGCTCCCATAATAGAAGAATCATTTTGTAACCGTTTTATAACAGGCTGCATCCCTCAAATTTCACAAAGACTGCGTCTAACAAATCCAAAATTAAAATCATTAAGCGACGCATTAAAAGAAGCGCTTGAAGAAGAAAGCTTCATTCGCATACAAAATACAAGTAGGAATTTACAAAATAATAATCCACATCAACAAAATAAATATTGTAAAAATTGCCGCGTAAAAACACACAACACACGCGATTATAGGAACAAACCAGTAAATAACAATTTTAACCAACAACATAACAATCCTAACATAAAAATCTGTAATTATTGCAAATTTAAAGGCCATATAGAACAGGAATGTAGGAAGAAAAAATACGCACAATCGTTTAGTAATAATAATAATCCTCCACCATTCAGGAATAATCAAAACGAGCATTTAAACTCGAATTAATCGACTGTCGGAGTCGAACAGCCGATTCAACCAACAGGCTCACAAGTAACCTACGAAACACACGATTCGACTCCTATCGAATACTTAACCTAGGTAATCATAACACTCAAAAATTAACATTTAGATGTAACGAGAGCAAAGATAGTCAGCTAACTTTTCTTATAGATACTGGGGCAAGTATTTCTCTCGTACATAATAAAAAATTATCAAATAATATTTACGATCCCTTAAACAAAGTAATAATTAGAGGACTAGAAACGGAATATAAAGAGACGCTAGGGTCTATTAATCTTTTTATGCCAGATGGGAATAAATTCCCATATAAATTTCAGGTAATCGATGAAAATGTTATAAATACCCCACATGATGGCGTTCTTGGAATAGATTTTTTAACACATTACGGGGCAACAATTAATACGAATCCATCCTCAATAACATTTAAAACAAACAACATTTATAATGTACAAAATAGTAAAATTAACTTTATTTGCGAAAATATAAGACTCAATCATATAAACGATAATTCTATACGTGACAAACTAATTAATTTGTGTAAACAAAATGTAGATTTATTTCATTCACCTAACGAGAAATTAACTCATACAAATACCCTATATCATGAAATCCAGGTGACTGATCCTACCCCAATACACGCAAAAAATTATAGATTTCCGAAAATTCATGAAATTGAAGTGAAAAAGCAGATCAAAGAGATGCTTGACAACGGCATAATTAAGGAATCAAACTCTCCATATAGTGCACCTATATGGGTGGTTCCAAAGAAACTTGATGCCAGCGGCAAGCAAAAATGGCGGATCGTTACAGACTATAGACGACTCAACAACGTCAGCATAGAGGATAAATACCCCCTACCAAACATTGAGGATATCGTATCCCATCTTGGTAACGCCAAATACTTTAGTACTCTTGATCTCGCGTCCGGTTTCCACCAGATTTTAATAAATCCCAAAGATTGTCACAAAACGGCTTACACAATTCTCGGAGGACATTTCGAGTATGTCCGAATGCCATTTGGATTACGCAACGCTCCGGCAACTTTCCAACGCCTAATGAACATAGTTTTAAAAAAAAATTCTTTACGGTGATATTGTTGTCTTTAGAACAACAATTGACGAACACAATCAACGAGTACAAAAAGTATTTAACTGTTTGAGAGCACAATTTAAAATTGCAAATCGACAAGTGCGAATTTCTCCACGACAACATCGAATATTTAGGTCACGAAATTTAAACGTCACGAAATTTAGGTCACGAAACGGTTTACGACCTAATTCCAAAAAAATAAAAACTATACAAGATTTAAAAACTCAAAAAACCACAAAAGATGTATAATCTTTTTTAGGGCTGGTAGGCTACTACCGGAAATTTATTAAAAATTTTTCGGAGAAAGCAAAACCACTAACGTTATTACTTAAAAAAGATACAAAATTCATATGGACAGGTGATTGTCAAAAAGCATTTGACACGTTAAAAAACGCTCTAATAGAAAAACCAATATTACAGTACCCTAACTTTGATAAAATGTTCATTCTGACAACAGATGCATCAAATTTCGGGATAGCCGGAATTCTTAGTCAAATGGATGACGACAATACACTCGACTTGCTCGTAAGCTACTATTCGCGCACCCTGAACTCAGCCGAAGAATCTTATACAACGGCAGAAAAAGAATTACTTGCAATTGTAGAGTCAGTAAAAAATTTTCGACCATACCTTTACGGACAAAAATTCCTTATACGAACTGACCATAAAGCCCTGGAATGGCTAATGAACAATAAAGATCCCTCTTCGCGACTTATTAGGTGGCGTGTTAAACTCGAAGAGTACGATTATCGTACTGAGTACAAATCTGGTAAATCAAATACTAATGCTGATACACTCAGTCGACCAGTATTAGTCATAGACAATCTTGTACTCGAAAAAACGTACGAGAACTTTCTACTATGGAAAGATAATATCCAAACACCTCAATTTAATACGATAACTACACCCTTAGAAAGTATTAATAATTTAATTCTACCATATAGCTCCATAAATTCGGATAATTGTAAATGTTCGTATTTTGTAAAAACAAATACTAATTTAGCTAGCATTAATTTATTTAAAGATGTACATTGTTTCACTTCAAAGAATGATAAAACAATTTATCTATTATTTGCAAAAGAAAACGCTCGTGACCCCATTTTACCCGGTAATTTATTTGAATGCCTTTATAACTTGTTCATGATCTTAAATATGTCACAAGCGCAAACGTCTAACAAAGTTGAATTAACATTTTATGATATACCATCACTAACCTTATCAATAACTGATGAACAATTTAAAAAATTATTATATTATTTTAATACAGACGAACAGTATAAAATAAATATCCTTAAAATAGGAACGCAAATCGTCAGAGACAAGGACGAACGCCTTCAAATTATAAAACACCACCATGGTGACATTACTAGTGGACATCAAGGTGTTAAAAGAACGTTGCAAGCAATTAAGCAACGTTATTTCTGGAAAAACATGTCTCGCGACATTGAAAAATACATTAACGAATGTGAACAATGTCAGCGTGCTAAGAAAAATACAAAAAACAACAAACCTCCGATGTTAATTACCACTACGGCATCAACCTTTAACGATAGCATAACGCTCGACCTGATTGGTCCATTTAATATTACTTAAAATAATAATAAGTACATTTTAACTATTCAGTGCGAATTAACAAAGTACCTACAAGCGTACCCAATCAGTGACCAGCAAGCAATTAACGTAGCTTCATTGATTACTGTACTAGGTTTGGGTTCCCCACCACCATCCTAACTGACAGAGGCGGAAGTTTTACATCCGACCTAATAAAAGAAATTAACAAAATACTTAATATACGACACAAACAAACCACGCCTTATAATCCATCTACCAATGGGTCATTAGAACGCGCACACGGTCCTTTGAAGGATTACTTAAGAATATTTACGAATGAAAATAAAGATAATTGGGACCAATATGTTCACTTAGCTTGTTTTAGTTACAACACCCACATAAACCGATCAACGGGTGAAACACCTTATAAACTCGTATATGGTAATAACCCAAAATTAATTTCTAACACAAATCACACACCATCTTATCACCAATTTACGGAAGAAATCACAAATAAATTAAAAACATTATGCGAAATAGCCAAGCAAAATCTACAAATTTCCAAAGAAACAAACAAAAAATACTATGACAAAACCAGTAAACAATATAATTTTAAAGTAGGCGACAAAGTATTGCTCGAAACGAAATTATTAAAGAAAGGTATCAACCCAAGATTTAAAGGGCCTTATAAAATCCTGAAGATAAATAATAACCATACAGCCCTTTTAAAATTAGGCAAAAAGAATGTTAACTACCATTTTAAACACTTAAAATTATTTGTTTCAGGTGACGAAACAAATAATGAAAACAATGATGATCAGAATCATCCTCCTATTGTTAACAATTCTATCAATGAACCAAGTTGTTCAAAATCGTAGTTACGAATTAACAAAATTAAATAATAATCCCGGTGTCTATTATAATGTAGAAGGGGATGTTAAATTAATTACTAGTTTTATAAGTCTTTTAAATATCTATAATATTAGCTATTTAACTAAAACGATATCTAGTACAGAAAATATTTATTCTCAATCTACTCATATGTGTAATTTAATTGAAGAAAATATTAATTGTAAACTAAATTTCCAATTACTCAATAACGAGCTAGCAGAACTAAAAATAACATTTAGCGATCTGACAAATCTTTATAATTTAGATAATACTCATACGCGCAAAAAACGGTCTGTACAAGTAGAATATGAGCATGGATGGTTTGATGTAATTGGGTCTCTTTGGCACAAAATTACTGGAAACCCATCCGCAGACGATGCACAATATTTCACTGGCGCGATAAATAACCTAGTTAACAATCAGGATAAGATTCACATGATGGTACAGTTTCAAATACGTCTTATAAGTGATTCATTGTCAAAGATGAACAAAACACAAAATGAGATCAGTACAATCGAGACTGAGTTAAATTCGTACATAACGATATACAATAAAAATATAAATCAAACAAAAATTGCACTTGACCGCGAACTACATAGTATTAACATAAATGAACATATCATCCTATTAAGAAATTTAATTAATAAAGTTTACAACTTTAGAAAATTTTGAAAATGCAATCACGTTGGCTAAACATAATTTAGTAGATTTCAAAATTTTACCATCTAGAACACTGCTAGACGAATTAATTCAGAGTCAAAATTTTAATTTACCATTCGAACCTAAATGGGAAAATTTAGAAAATTATTATAAGGTTATTAAAGCCAAACCAATTAATTTAGGTCATACTTTGGTTGTTGAAATTAAAATACCAGTAATAAAATTAGATCAATTTATTCTTTACCACTTATTTCCATTACCTAATCACAATCCAACAGACCTGAAACAAATTTCCATAATTCACGTTAATTACCTTTACCTAATAATCAATTTAAGTCGGACCACGCATATTACGTAAAAGACGAAGGATAAATGCCAAGAGTACGAACAAGGAAGGTACTTGTGCAGCGACATCCATACCACGTCAAGCTTAACACATCAAAACTGCGAAACAAAACTGTTGGATCCCACCACGAAGAAAGTCCCGAAAGAATGTCATATCAAGACATACTACGCCGAGCAAGAGATATGGCAGGAAATCAACGATAACACTTACAAGTAAAGGTCCCGAGGCCGGACCTATCGATTTCGATGAAACTTAAATATATTGTAGAACACTAAAAACTAAGGGACACGTATTTTTTTTATCTGCGGAAAAACGGTTTGAAGGGGTGAAATCGCCCTTCAAAAATTGGGGTAAAAATTTAATTTTTCAAATATCTCGAAAACAGTAAGAGATAGAACAAAAGTTTAAATTGGCGATATTGCTCTTTTTTAAAGAGCTATCTATTGATATGCAATTTGTTCATATTACATCAACAGGGGTGGTTGGGGGTTAAAATTTGGGGGTTAATTTTGCAAAAAGGGAGTGAAAAATAAACAATATAAAAATTTTGTTTACAGATTTGAAATCTACGTCAAAAAATTTAATTGACCTATTTTTGCTCAATGTCCTAATATTAAGTCTAGGGGTAGTTAACTAGAGGGTGACTATGTCGAATAGTCGTACAATTTGAGTATTTCAAGAAGTTCTTCTTCGTGGAAAATAGCTTAAGACAATTAGAATAACGTAGAAATGAAATTCTGGAATTCAAAATTGAGTTTGAGCAACATTGGAGAGGGGGTGAGTCACCCGCTTAAATTACATACTAGTTTATATAAACTAATTTTTGCTATTAACACACTGATAGTGGGTAAAATAATGTCACAATAAGTGGTTCTGAAGTTGGACTAAAATGAAATTCTCGAATTCAAAATTGATTTTAAACAACATTGGAGAGGGGGTGAGTCACCCTCTTGAATTACATACTAGTTTACATACACTAATTTTTGCAATTAACACACTGACAGGGGGTAATAATGTCACAATAGATGGTTCTGAAGTTAGACTATCGTATGTAAGGTTTTTATTAGGTTTCGTTATTTTAGGTTAGGTTATGTAATTTTCGGTATCGATAATTTTCGATAAGGAAAACTATAATATCCATTGAAAAACAAACCTAATAAAGACCTTACATATGATAGTCCAACTTCAGAACCACTTATTGTGACATTATTTTAC
This sequence comes from Brachynemurus nebulosus, assembly GCA_035578155.1. Taxonomy (NCBI): domain Eukaryota; kingdom Metazoa; phylum Arthropoda; class Insecta; order Neuroptera; family Myrmeleontidae; genus Brachynemurus; species Brachynemurus nebulosus. The sequence goes on along the minus strand of JAPWDM010000021.1, from coordinate 4,620,241 downwards.
CCACTATCAGTGTGTTAAATTAAAAAAAATTAGTGTATATAAACTAGTATGTAATTTAAGAGGGTGACTCACCCCCTCTCCAATGCTACTCAAACTCAATTTTGAATTCGAGAATTTCATTTCTACATTATTTTAATTGTCCTAAGCTATTTTCCATGAAGAAGAACTTCTTGAAATGCCCAAATATTACAATTATTCGACATAGCCACCCTCTAGTTAACTACCCCTAGACTTTAAGATATTGAGCAAAAACAGGTCAATTAGATTTTTTGACGTAGATTTCAAATCTGTAAACAAAATTTTTATATTGTTTATTTTTCACCCCCTTTTTGTAAAATTAACCCCCAACCACCCCTGTTGATGTAATTTGAACAAATTGCATATCAATAGATAGCTCTTTAAAAAAGAGTAATATCGCCAATTTAAACTTTTGCTCTATCTCTTACTGTTTTCGAGATATTTGAAAAATTAAATTTTTACCCCAATTTTTGGAGGGCGATTTCACCCCTTCAAACCGTTTTTCCCCAGATAAAAAAAAATACGTGTCCCTTAGCTTTTAGTGTTCTACAACATATGTAAGTTTCATCAAAATCGATAGGTCCGGCCTCGGGACCTTTACTTGTTAGATATGCTCCACCAGTGAACCAACTGCATTGGACATAGTCTGCCCAAATGAATCCGATGCAATCGAGCTACTGGAAACGCAAAAGATTCAATTATAAAACAAATGCAAAGGCCACACGACTACACAGACAATTGAAACGTATCCAACCATCAAAAACAACTCTATTCACGACTTCATTCCTATCCAGTTAAACTTACTCACATCAACTTAGATAAATTAAATGAAAATGAACATAGAATCAAGGATCTGAATAAAGAAGTTGAAAGAAGACTCGAAAACACCATCAAAATAATGGGACAGCGCATCTCCACATCCACGTGGACCTACATAAAAATTTCGCTATTTTTGTTTTCTGTTTTAGGTACAATATTCGTCCTCTATAAGCTATCATTTTTTTCATTTATTAAGAGCCTTTTTAATAAATCATGTACCAAGCGCTGCGTCAACATTTACAACTGCGTTCACGGCCCCAACATCAAAAACGAGCCAAATGTCCACTTCACGCCAATAAGTTCAGAAAAAAATTAACTCGTTCCTTGTGCTCCGCCTCGTTATAACGACGTCACCAGTAGTAGGAATATGGGCATTCTAGACCCACCTTCCCACCTGCCGACTTTTTGAGCGACCTCCACAGGAGGTAGGTAACCTATGTGGGTTCTAGAAGCCTCCGGCGGTGGGTGGGGCAAAATTTTTTTCTAGCCTAGCGGAACTTGATCCAGCCTAAGAGAACCTAAGGAAATTTGGTGTAACCTAACAAGCCCCACATTCGAGCTTTGTAAATTCACTGCTAGATGGTGCAGCCACCTTTGATAGCGTCGCTAGTCTGGATTCCTGTAAGTTTGAAAAATTGTCAATAGATGGTGCTGATAACCCTTTTTGATAGTTAAAGGATGGCGTTGCTAGTCGGAACCACCGCGAATTCTGTACCTTGATTCAAAATTCCATGAAAAGATGGCGTTGCTAGTCTGAACCACCGCGAATTCTGTACCTAGATTCAAAATTCCATGAAAAGATGGCGTCGCTAGTCTGAACCACTGCGAACTGTGTATCGTGATTCATAATTTTATCATATTTTTATCTGAAAACAGGTTTAAAGTTGTATAAATTGTCAGCTGACGTCATTAGAAGATTTCTGTCTAATATGCGAAAAATGAATTTTATCGTATGATTTCATATTTTTATCTGAAAACGGGTTTATACAGGGTTTCTCTAAATAAAAACACATTTTTTTTATTTTTAATTTTTATTTTTATTTATTTTTTTTTTTTTAATTTCTTTTTTTATTTTTTTCTAATTTTAATAAATTTATTTTAAAAGAAATATTTTTTACAATAAAATATTTAAATGTTATTGCAATAATATTTGTATATGGATATGACATTTTCCATGGCGCAAGTTGCTCTGAAATGATGCTCACATCGAGGACTAGTGTATATTGATGTTATGATTACCTCGATTTTTTGTTGATACCCGTCTCTAAACCATGTTTTACATTCTAATTGTTTATAGCAGATTAAACAGTTTTGGTGTTTAATAAAAAATTTAAAAAATCGATTCTTTGTTGATACCCGTCTCTAAACCATGTTTTACAATCTAATTGATTATAGCAGATTAAACAGTTTTGGTGTGTAATAAAAAATTTAAAAAATCGATTCTTTGTTGATACCCGTCTCTAAACCATGTTTTACAATCTAATTGATTATAGCAGATTAAACAGTTTTGGTGTTTAATAAAAAATTTAAAAAATTGATTCTTTGTTGATACCCGTCTCTAAACCATATTTTACAATCTAATTGATTATAGCAGATTAAACAGTTTTGGTGTTTAATAAAAAATTTAAAAAATCGATTCTTTGTTGATACCCGTCTCTAAACCATGTTTTACAATCTAATTGATTATAGCAGATTAAACAGTTTTGGTGTTTAATAAAAAATTCAAAAAATCGATTCTTTGTTCGCACTCATCTCTAAATCAAGATTGATTAGTGGTTAATATTTCCCAAAATGAAAAAGTAAATTTTTTTCATAATAATTTCAAAACTTTATATTTTATAAAAAATAATTTCTGAACTAGGTATGTATGTATATTTTATATATCTTTTAACGAACACAAAGGTACAAAACATATGACAAAACTGCATATTAAGCGAATTCCATTACCTTATAATTATATCGTCTGCCTATTATATACATACCTACAAAATAGGCGACTTGTAATTTATACATATGAGTATTATACCAAATGAAAATTTGATTGTAAAAACTAGGGAAATTTTCTTCTTCAACAATTGAAAATTCTATTAATATTAGAAAATTTATTTCCAGCGATAGTATTGTTAGATACTAAAACAACTGAAAACTTTTAAAAAGCAACAATTTGTGTTATTTTAAAACCGCAGTTTTTTGTTTTAATTATAATAGTTAAATTAATTTAACTAGTTGAGCAAATAAGAAATAATTTTTTATATTTGGTATGTTATCACACGCGTTTTTGAGTATATATTGCCGTTTTTTTCAATAGCATTTTTCTTTGCAAATACTTTGCTATTATTAATAAATTTTTCTGGATTTCTTTAAGTATATTATTTATTCAGAATATAGGTGAATCATTTATCTAAATATTTAATAAATCGTTTTGGTAATTACGTATCGAAAAGTTAAGTGTAATCATAGTCAAGATTTAAAATAAAGTATTTTAGTATACTTTATTTTTATGCAAAAAAGTATGTTTGTGCAAAATAAAGTAGGATACTTTATTATAAAATATGGTTGTCACATCTACTGGGCTCATATGCGTTACTGTTATTGCAAAGTGAAATGTTTTATTACAGTTTTGAGAAGAATTCGTGAGATTTTAATAGTATACTGTTCCCCAAATTTATCTTGGCCGGTGACGTTGCGCGAACGAGAAAGATAGTAAATGTTTAAAAAAAAGATAAAAAATGTAAAGTCACATATGAATGTATGTACAATCCGCAGCAAAATTAAGTCGTTACTGAATAATATCATTATTGTATTTCTAATTACTTTAAAAAAGTTAATCATATTTTATTTAAACTACATTACTAATTGATTTTAGATTTTTTTTTAATAATGGCGAGGAAAATATACTTCGCAAAAGTGACATTTTTATTTATCATAATTTTTTCGGTTACATAATTTATTAATGCAAACAAAATTTCGATTGTTATAGTACCATACAAATTTTGTTGAAATTTTTATGTAAGGTCTTAAGAGAATAAGAATACCAGATTTTAAATAAAAAATATTTTATTTAATTATAAATTTACAAAGTTTCGATTCCTGATAGCTCTGAATCAGATGAATCAGACGAATCTTCATCGGAATTTTCACCTACGTGAATTATTATTTCTTCTATTGAATCTTCCAATGGCACTTCTCTACTCCGGAATTCTTCTTCGATTTTTTCGAATGTTCGCATCTAGCTTTCCATTCTTCCGAAGTAAATTGTGCGAAAAATTCGTCACACAGTCTTTCAACATCTGTTATTTTAAAACTGACGTTGCGTTGGCTGACATACTGCTTCATGCTAGCCCAAACCCATTCTATGGGATTTAAATCAGGGTGGTACGGAGGAAGACGCAAAACTTCATGCCCATAAAGATTAAAAATTTTGTCAATTTCGTACGTTTGAAACCGTGGTTTGTAACTTTTTATAATACCATATAGTTCGGTTTTTGTCATGGTATCTAAATAAGAAATATTTTTTTGACATAACCATGTTTTCATGTCTTCTTTTTTAGTTATCGAAGTAGGATATTTTTCAGCCAGTTTGTTATGATAAGGCGCATTGTCTAAAACGATGACGCTTTTCGGTTGTAAATTGGGGATTAGTTTATCTTGAAGCCATTTTTTGTAGTTTTCAAAATTCATCTCTTGATGATAATCTCCTGAATTCGAAGAAGATCTCCAACGTAAGTATGCATTTGGCACAAAACCATTTTCACCACCAGCATTTACAATTATTAATCTTTCTCCTTTCCCAATGGGTTTATGCAGTCCTTTATTGCTATTATCATCCCAACATTTTTCATTCGTGTGGGAAGAATGTATATACGTTTCGTCCATATAAATTATGGGCCTGTCCTGCTCTCTAAACCTTTCAATATTTTTTAAAAAGTTAGAACGTTTATCACATATGTCATGCCGTTCTATCAAAAGTTTTCTGTTTGTTTTTGTCTTGCGCCATCGAAAACCTATCTTCCTTACCACTTTCCTCAAACTTTCGATGGAACCATTATATCGTGTAGCTTCAGAAAACTTTTTGTGAATCCCCGGCATGGTAGGAATTCTCTTTTCAGTTAAAGAAAAGTCATGAATTGTCCTTCTTAACACATCCTCATCAAAACTATCCAATTCTGTTTTAGGTTTTTGCTTACATTTTTTTTTTTGGACTTTTAAAGGAATTACTCGCCCCTTCTTCAATGTTAATTCCTTCCTCCTTTATTCGTCGGATAGTTCGGATCGAAACTCCCGTTGCTGCAGCTACACGTTCTTGCACCTAGTAAACATATTATGTTAATAATGGAAAGTCAAATGTGGGCGAAACAAAAACAAAAAGAAAAAAAAGGTTAACCCCTAAATCACAAAAAATACCTAAAAATTTTTACCGGCACTTCGCTGATTCTTTACAAGTAATTTGAGTAGTTAAAAATAATATATTTGCAAATTTTTGAATTTCATTTTGCTTGCAAGAATGATTCAGGTATATTGAAAGTAAAAAGATTACCCCTTACTGTGTGCCCATAATAAACAATTTTATGATACAATAACATCACAGAATGCAATAGTCAGTTTTAATATTGTCATATTTATTTACACTGTATTTAAATCAGTTGTACATTTTACAAAGCAGCCAGACATTATGCTAAATGATTAAATTTTAAGATTTGGTCCATTTTGATTAAAGGCATATACCCATATAAGAAAGACGAGTAGGTATAAAAACTGAGAGACCTTTTTCTGCTGTCGAATTATTTTTGTACCAAAATTAGATCACAATAAGGTGACGAAAGTATAAAGTTATGTTTTTTGCATGTCTGTTTATTAAAAGAAATTGATAAACGAAAAATATTTAATTAAGTTATGTATGTACGTATTTATATAAATTAAGAACTTTTTCTTGTATTTTTTATATTAATGGTAGAAATAAGTTCACTTTTTTGTGAATTGTCTTTATTTTTTAGAACTTTTTCTTGTATTTTTTATATTAATGGTAGACATAAAAGTTCACTTTTTTGTGAATTGTCTTTTTTTTTTAGAATATTTCATTATCGAATTACTGACAAATGTAAAAACGGTTAATTTACAGTTCCTATTTAAAACCAGTCACTCCGTATCCGACGCTGAAAATAATTATTCAAAACTTACCTTTTGTAACGGTATAGATACAGTTCCTAACAATGCTTCATTTTCCATGAAGTTCAAAACAGAATTTATTATTTCCCGAGCTTGTCCGTGCAAAACCTTTTAAAAAAATATGAATTTAAACACCAATACAAATAAAAATCACAAAAATAGTGTAACTATCGATTAGATTATAGTTTATAAATTCAATGGTTTACGTATAAAACATTTTATAAAACGTTAAATACATTATGTGCATTTAAAATTAAATTGTTATTTTTGATAAATTTCAAATAAAATTGAATAGAACGTATTTAAACTTTAAATAAAATTAAATAGAACTTACCTTATTCTTAACTTTACTTTTAAACTCCATTATAAATTATCTTAAACACACTTTTATATTAAAGATTACGTTTTATTTTTGTTGTGTCCTGTATCAGTGTTCACACTTTCAAGGTAGATAAACAAATGATTTTTTCTTTAAGAAGCGGGGGTTTGTTCACTGCGCATCCGACCTTGAGAGGCCAGCATACCTTTGGGTGGCTGTAGGAGAAAAATTGTCAATAGTGCACTCAACGTCTTATGACGGTAATGTCGAATGCTGTGTTAAATAAAAATTTTTAAGAAATTTTTACATTATACACTAGGGCACATATTGCTAGCCAATATTATCACATGATAATAAACATATTGACCGAAACATGTCACAAATTTTTTTCAAAAAGTGGTATTTTTACGACAATTTAATTAGGGTACACACTAAAAATGAATATTGGTAGGTAGTATTATTTTTGATAATCAACATATATTTATCGAAACATGTCACAAAATTTTTCAAAAAGTAGTATTTTTACGAAAATTTAATTAGGGTGTACACTAAAAATGAATATTGGTAGATAGTATTATTTTTGATAATAAACATTTTGACCGAAACATGTCACAAATTTTTTTCAAAAAGTGGTATTTTTACGAAAATTTAATTAGGGTGCACACTAAAATGAATATTGGTAGGTAGTATTATTTTTGATAATAAATATATTAATCGAAACATGTCACAAATTTTTTTTCAAAAAGTTTTTTTACGAAAATTTAATTAGGGTGTACACTAAAAATGAATATTGGTAGGTAGTATTATTTTTGATAATCAACGTATATTTACCGAAAATTTTTTTCAAAAAGTGGTATTTTTACGAAAATTTAATTAGGGTGTACACTAAAAATGAATATTGGTAGATAGTATTATTTTGATAATAAACATATTGATCGAAACATGTCACAAAATTTTTTCAAAAAGTGGTATTTTTACGAAAATTTAATTAGGGTGTACAGTAAAAATGAATATTGGTAGGTAGTATTATTTTTGATAATCAATATATATTGACCGAAACATGTCACAAAATTTTTTCAAAAAGTGGTATTTTTACGAAAATTTAATTAGGATGCACACTAAATGAATATTGGTAGGTAGTATTATTTTTGATAATAAACATATATTTACCGAAACATATCACAAAATTCTCTATAAAAAAAAAATTTCACTAAAATGTCGGAAAACGACATTTCATATTACACGACCCAACTAACGGTGGAAATGATTTCAGATTACAAGAATTCTAGTTTAAACAATTTTCTTTTACAATTTTTAGAATTTACAGGATGGGCTAGGAGAATTCCGTGAATAAAATGTAAAATATTTTTTTCGCTCAAATTTAACCACGTTTTATGAATATTTGAAAATATAATTTTATTTTTAAAAGTTATAATAATGTCTACAAGAAAGATGTGTTAGAATGCAAAAGTTAACCTTGAAAATAGCTTAGTCAGCACATTCCGTACATTTTTACATATGAAATCGTCGCCGCTTTGAAATGCATACATTGTGTGTGTGTGTGTGTGTGTGTGTGTGTGTTTGTATAAAGTTATATGACGTCATCAATCAAAAAGTATATAAATACGCGTGATAAACGGTTTTAAAACCATTACGTCTTCTGATTTCATAAAGTACAGTGTGCTTCGTGTCATCATATCGTATTTTGCGAATTTTTAAAGTTAGCTTTTTATTTCAAAGTTTAATTTCTTAAAATTTTATTACATTTTTTTCAATATTGGTGAGTAAGAAACATTTAATAATAATTCCTATTTTGAAATTATTATTACTAATTTTTGTATGCAACAACTTAAAACTAAAAAAATATTTTTTTTTTTGTCAATTTAGGAAAAAATGGCCTTGTTCAAGTGTGAAATGTGCCCAGCAGGATTCAGCCGTCGGGATGCTTTGGCAAGACATATGAAGACGAAACATGGCGGCAATGGCTCATCTTTAAAATGCGGTCGGTGTGCGGTCATGTTTACGAGAATGGATAATTTACGCAACATCTGAAAAAATTCCATTCAACGGCGGCATTGTGTGCTTACTGCGGCAAATATGTTGAAGGTGATCTGGAGCGGCATATGGCTAATAAACATGGACAACCCGCAACCAGCGTCGAACCTAATCATGAGCAGCCCTCAACTAGTAGCGGTCATGTTTCGAAAAGACGCGCAGCCGGTGAACAAAATGACAGTCCATCCAAAAAATAAAAAGTAGTTTGGGCAACAAGACGCTGTGAAGTATGCGACGTGGATATACCAATTTTATCTTTCAATGGGCATTTACGAAGCGCAGCCCATAAAAATAAATTATGCTGTGGAACTGGAAACGTTAATGTGGAAACTATCAACAGCGCGTTCAAAACCAGAATAATCAGCTACCGAGTGAAGAGTTCCGAGTACTTCCAGTCCATTGAAGAATTTTTGGATGAAGTTAAGGAAAATGTGCTTCAGCTGCTGCGAATGGAACTGGCGAAACATACGTCATTTAAAACTAATTTCGAATTATTTGGATTATATGCGAAATTCGATAAAGAAGATAATCTATTACTGGATGTAAAGTCGTTCAACACCAAAAATACCATTATTTCGGAATCCATCAATCTGGAGGAAATTTATCAAAGCATGGTGTCAACGGTAGTGCGCAAGAGTGAAGAATTCCAAGAACGAGACAGCGGCTCGTCGCTCCTAGAAGTCCGATATTTGGAAGTCAACGTAAATAAATATAATCCTCTACGAGCTTCATCGTATATCGAGCTTCCGGCATGGATCAAGCGAAAGAAGGCGGTCGTTAATGTGCAGAATGAAGACCAAGCATGTTTTGCATGGGCAATAACATCGGCTTTACATCCTGCTGAACGACACACGAACCGAGTCGCATCATATCCTCATTACTCATCAGTATTGAAGTTCGATGATATTGAGTTCCCAATGAAGATCAAAGATATAAAATTATTCGAATCGCTTAACAACATCAGCGTCAATGTTTATGGACTGGAAGAAAAAAGCATTGTTGGACCGCTGCACTACACCAAGGAAAAACGGAATACTCACGTGAATTTGCTGTACATTGAAAATGGCGAAACCAGTCACTACTGCTGGATAAAGGATCTGAGTCGACTCGTTGGACATCATCAACTTTCAAGGCACCATGGAACCTCATAGATTTGTGATGGATGCCTACAATATTTTACAGCAGAAGAACGACTTCTCGAACATGCTAAAGAAGACTGCAACAAAGTTCGCACTGTAATACCAAATCCTGGCAAAGACAGCATTCTGAAATTTCAAAATTATGCCAAGCAGATGCGCGTCCCGTTTACAATCTACGCGGACTTCGAATCAATATTAAAACCATGCGACACATGCGTACCGAATCCAGACGGCTCGTTTACGAACACCACGCATATCCACGAACCATTCAGCTTCGCATATTACATCAAGTGTTCATATGATGAGTCATTAAACAAATTCGAAACATACCGCGGGCCGAACTGTGCGAAAGTTTTTATGGAAAAATTGGAAGAAGATGCCCAACGACTACACAAAATTCTACAAAAGGAAATCCCGATGAAGCCATTAACAGCGATCGATTATTTAGCATTTGATTTAGTCGAAGATTGTTCCATATGCGGCAATAAATTGGGCAAGGATCGTGTGCGGGATCATGACCATCTAACGGGTGAATTTCGAGGTGCCGCACATAACCAGTGTAATCGGCTTTACAGACTACCGAAATTCATCCCGATCATTTTCCATAATTTATCTGGATATGATGCACACTTTATTGTACGGGAATTTGGAGTCTCCAGGGAACGAATCGACGTCATACCGAACAACAAAGAACGCTACATTTCTTTCACGAAGTATCTACCAGTAGACGCCAATCAAGAAGTGGAAGATCTGGATGATGAAGATGATGAAGACGATGAAGAACCTGACAACAACAAATTTAAAATAAAAACCATCCAGCTGCGTTTTATCGATTCGTTCCGATTTATGGCGAGCAGTTTAGACAACCTTGCTGAGAATTTAAAGCCGGAGCAGTTCGCCGAAGTTCGCCGAACTTCGCCGAGCATTTCCTGAAGACCGCCTTTTCAATTTAATCAAGCAAAAAGGAGTATTCCCGTACGAATACGTCAACAGTGTTGAACGACTCAATGAACGCGCTCTACCACCAAAAGCGGCATTCCATAGCAGCCTGAAGTCATCCAGTATTACCGATGAAGAATACCAGCGTGCACAGCGAGTATGGAATGAATTCAACATCCAAAGTTTGGGGCAGTATTCGGACTTATATTTGAAAACGGACGTGCTGCTATTGGCGGATGTCTTTGAAAATTTCCGGAACCTATGCCTGAACACGTACAAATTGGATCCGTGCCAATACTACACCGCGCCAGGCTTGGGCTGGGACGCCATGTTGAAATATACGAAAGTGGAACTGGAGCTACTAACGGACATCGACATGATCCATTTCATAAAAAAGGGTATGCGTGGTGGATTGACTCAATGTTGCGGTCGTTTTAGCGAAGCAAACAATAAATACATGTCGGACTACGACCCCACGAAGCCGTCAACCTACATCGAATATCTGGACGCCAACAACTTGTACGGATGGGCCATGTCGCAGCATTTACCGATCAGACATTTCCGGTGGGTCCCAGAACACGAATTGGATAACATCAACATACCAATGGTTCCGGATGACGCTGATGTTGGATACATTTTGGAAGTCGACCTCGAGTACCCGAAAACACTGCACGATTACCATCAAGATCTACCATTCTGTCCGGAGCAGATGAAGCCGCCATACATCACATCTAAAGACAGCAAATTGGTCGCCAACGTTTACGATAAGAAGAGATATGTGATCCATTACCGGAATTTAAAACAGTGCTTAAAATACGGACTAAAGTTAAAGAAAATACATCGTGCGCTCCAGTTTAATCAATCTCCGTGGCTGAAGAAATACATCGATTTGAACACCGAGCTCCGTTCTAAGGCAACAAATATCTTCGAAAAGGACTATTTCAAGTTAAAAAATAATAGTGTTTTCGGGAAAACGATGGAAAATGTGGACAAACGTGTTGATGTGCGGCTAGTGACTCATTGGGAGAACATTCGTAAACAGTTGGGTGCTAATAATTTGATAAGCAGACCGAACTTTCACAGTTGTTCAATTATCAATGAAAATCTAGTCGCGATACAAATGGACCGTTTAAAAGTGAAATACGACAAGCCGATTTACGTAGGATTTAGCGTGCTCGAGTTATCCAAGACTTTAATGTACGATTTCCACTACGGTTATATAAAACCAAAGTACAATGACAGAGTGGATTTATTGTACATGGATACTGACAGTTTTATATACCGGATAGAAACGGACGATTTTTATGCCGATATTAAACCGGAAATTAGTGAGTACTTTGACACGAGCGATTATGCTGCAGATAACATCTATGGACTGCCTCAATTAAATAAAAAAGTGCTCGGGAAATTTAAAGATGAGTGTTCTGGGACAATAATTAAACAATTTGTTGGTGTTAAAGCTAAATCCTACTGTATAGTGAAAGACGGTGATGTGCCCCCAATTAAAAAACTCAAAGGTGTTAAAAAAGATGTGGTGAAAAACGAAATAGACGTTAAAGACTATATAAATTGTGTGATGAGCAAAGACTCAAGTGCAGTGTTATATAAACAAATGAGTGTTTTCCGCAGCTTAAAACATCGACTGTACACACATTTAATCAATAAGGCCGCACTATCAAATGACGATGATAAACGGTTCATAGTACCCAACAACAGCCTCAAAACTCTCCCGTGGGGGCACTACAAAATAGACGATTTTTATTTTTGTTAATTTTGTATATATATATTTTTTTGTTTATTTTGTATATATCTTTTGTTAATTTTGTATATATTTCTTTGTTAATTTTGTAAATATTCTTAAAACCATGGTTTTAGTTTTATAAGTTATACTTATTAAGTAATTAGTTTGTAAAATAATAATGGCCATTATTAACTCAAAATTTTAGTTTTATTAAAAAATAAAATATGTACATGTCAAAATATTATAATTTCAGAAAAAAACATGTTAAAAATTGAAAAAAAAGATACAAAAATATAAAAACAAAAAAAATCAAAAAAAAATTTACAAAAAATCAAAAAATACAAAAAATTTTGAAAAAAAATCAAAAAATAAAAAAATTTAAAAAATACATGATGAAAAAAATTAAAAAAAGAAAATACATGATGAAAAAAAATACATGAAAAAATTTAAATATTGAAATTTGTATTTAAAATTTTGTATATATCTAAGTAGTCTTGTAAGTTCGTCGACGACCACGTCCCCACATCCGGACCACTTTCCCAGCCTAGGAGTGCCAATTGATTGGCTGTGCCTTTTTCAATGTTCTGCACGATCCACTCCAATAATTCACCGTCTTCTTCTACGCTCTTTGGATTGAAGCACAATGGAGGAATACCATGTTCTTCCACAAGTTTCAATATACGATCCAGCAGTTCCGGACGAGCATATGTTATCGTTTTTCACATCCACAACGTAAGAAAGTATGTCAGCGTGTCGAATCCATCTAGGCGGTCTTTTCCAATATCAGATTCGTTGAAGGTAAGTGTGAATAGAAGATCAAAAGTTTCCACAGACGAACCCCATTCAATAGCTGATGTTATTTTTTCAGGAAAAAAAAATGCACGATCTCTTGGTGGGGGATACTGCAACTGCTCCAGCCCATCAAGCGTATTCGCTGCTCCATGTTGGTGGGGGATACTGCGACTGCTCCGGCCAATCATGCATATTCGCTGCTCCATGTTGGTGGGGATATCATACCAAGTCTTTGCTATCAATCCAGCTATTGGCGCTACTTGGGAAGCCGAGCCACTTCACGTATACTTTATCTTTCTTTTTTTCAACACCTTTTCCACTAAATATACGTCTGGATATTTAACTTTTTGTAATTCCTCTTGGTAGAATCCACCTTTAATCGGATTACCATGATAATCTTCTAACAGATACGTAACCGGATTGGTTAATCGCACTTTATTGATTTTAAAAAGTTCCGTCGTCCATGATGGTAGATATCCTTTATCGAATTGAGATTATGTTTGCTAATGCGAACCACATCGCCAACATCATATTTCGGTAGATCCACAACTTTTATATGATTGTAAACAGTTGAAAGGAGCAATTTCTCCTTGCTTGGTGTTACATCACGTGGTCGCATTTTTATTGTTCTATGTTTCCGTGAATTGTAACTGTCCATTAAATCACATTGCCAGAGATCGTCAATTCCTTTCACAATCACACGTCTGCGTGGAAAATTTTTTCGCGCTGGTTTATGTAGTTCACGAACCACTTGTGCTTTGCTCATTTTACGTCTCAGCAGGTTTCAGCAATTTATCAAGACGTTCTTCAGTCCTCGACATTCGACGATTAAATGCGAAAATTTCTCGATTCATCCATAATTTATTCTGCGTAGAAAGCTGCATTGCCTGGGTCAGCAGGTTTGTAGCATTTTCAATCTTTGTTTTGATGATTTCGACTGTTTCTGTTAGTTCGGCAAGTTACTCTGTTGTAAAACTCTTTAAAAATTTCAGATTCACCACATCTTGATCATCAGTCGGATCCTTTATATTGGTTAGTTGTCTGTTTCCAAAATCATAGTTCCCCGATTGCGTCATCTTCAAAACAATGTCTTTAACAATCTGCTTCTTAATACTTTTATCATGCACTCGGCCGAATTTGTCAATAGTTATGTTTCTGTTACGCACACGACCGAATTTGTCCATTTTCACTCGTTGATATCTGCTTCTTTCAGTTCTTCAATGATGGATATTATTTCGTTATTGTGACCGCTGTGTCCAGCTTCTTGTGACGCCACTAATAATCGTAGTCTACTGACCAGTTCATTCGCATTGTCCCAGTATATATAGTCTTTTCTCAAATTATTAAACTGCATCAGACCATGTCCCGATCTTGGAGTACCGCCGACACTAGCAGATTTTGGAGCACCACCGACACGACTTCTTGTATCATATATTTTTCTTGGTATATGTTTTTTAACGGAACTGATTGGGAACAACTGACTAATAATGTTTATGTATTTATAACTCGAGCTGCCTTTTATTTGCTGGTTTGGACTGTAATTTTTTCTATGTGCATTTGTTTGCTTTAAAATTTGTTTATACGCATTTAAATCTTTGGTATGATATGAACCAATTTTTGGCGAGTTCATGAAAATCAATTCATATAATCCAGGTGTTCCTTCGTACACAATATCACCAATTATTATATCATCACCAGCTATTTGAAACGATTGATTTCCAATCATCCATTCATCATCTTTTTTGTACGGTCCGTATACCACATCAAATCCGCTGTTGGGTTGAAGGTATAGTTGTAAGTATTTTCTTGCTATTGGTCCAAACTGTTTTGGAAAATCTTCAGGTGTTGGCATCAATTTTCGAGCAACACTTTGCGCTGATCCGAGAAATTTTGGTGTTTCAAATACATTTTGTTCTTCTGGATACGATTCAAAAACATCCTCTGGAATATCTTGTATTGAAGTATCTTCCTCGTTTGTTGGTAGAGTATAGTAGTTTGCTGTTTGTTTTTCCAATTTTTTCTTTTTACTTTTAGGTGTGAACGTATCCGATACTTGCGCCTCTTCTTCTTCTTTTGTTTCCACTTTAATAGGATGTTTCTTCTTGTCACCATTTAACTTTGTAGCTATTTCTTTAAGCGGAGTAGTGACTGGTTCCAGTGTACTTTGCAGCAGCATATTTGACTCCAGTTTTCCGGATCGTAAAGCATTAAATTTTTTACGTATATTGCTTGCCGCTTTTATAATGTTCTTTTTAATCGTCTTTTTATCCATCTCGATGACTGCTTCTTAGAACGATTTCTCAAGAACTGAAGCTCTATCGCATGCGACTGCTGTATTTATATGGTTGTATTTAGTCGAACCAGTTCGAAACTGCTATACCGGCTACCAAACCAGTTCGAAAAATGTTTGGATCAATATAGAAGCAGCTTGGTAGCAGTTTAGGTGCAGCTTAGGAGCAGCTTAGAACCAGCTTGGAAGCAGCTTAGAACCAGCTTGGAAGCAGCTTAGAACCAGCTTAGAAGCGGCTTTCAGATGTTTATCTTTTCCAGAAGTGGTCAAACTTGCTTCGGTATCTTCCATTGCGTATATCATCTTCTTTGCAAATAGTTAAAAAGCCATAGTTATCACGCCAACACTCTCTGCATAATTCTTTGAATTGATTGAACGACATGTCGGAGTTATTATGATCATCATAGATATGTCTGAGGTTGAGATCATCCTGTTTGAAGACTGTAACAAGATTCGCATTATCCCGTACATGATGTTTGGGTGCCGCTGTATACGTTTGCGTCAAGTAGAAATAATCATCATTGTAGTGTCGAGAGTGGCTAAAATATTCCTCTGTTATGGCTTTTTTCTCCCGCGCAGATCAATCGTCGAATATTACCAGCAAATTTGGTCGCGCTTCTTTCGGCGGTATGACGTCATCGTTATTAGAGTATGTAAAATAACCGAAACCTTTAACACTTTTAATGATTCGTTTCAGATATTGATATTTCGGTTGGTGTAATGTTTTGGAATAGATGTATATGTTTTCAAATGCCACACCATTAGGATCCTGGATAAGTGATAGTAGAAGTGACGTTTTGCCGCATCCACTTGGACCGCAGATGATCGCTCTAATACTCGTCGGCAACAGTGGACCATTTTTCTTGACATTAGTCTCATCAGATGAAAACTCGAAATTTTCCATTGGCAGCGTCTCCGGTTGTTTAACGAATGAAGAAGACATCGTCATCGATGTTGATCAGATAACACTATCTCTCATACTAATAAAGTTGAGTAAATTTCCAGCATATTTATAACATATATAAATAGTACAGCATCTGTTCTTTTGTTTTCAGTTCACTTTAAATGTCGACGCGGAAACAGCTAGCAGTTAGTCGTGAGAAGACAAGCGGTGTGAAAAGATCCGGTTGTGACATACTAATAAAGTTGAGTAAATTTCCAGCATATTTATAACATATATAAATAGTACAGCATCTGTTCTTTTGTTTTCAGTTCACTTTTAAATGTTGACGCGGAAACAACTAGCAGTTAGTCGTGAGAAGACAAGCGGTGTGAGAAAATCCGGTTGTGGCATAGTAAACGGAATAATCAACAAATTACCATTTGAACTTCATATACCTGGCTATCAGTATTGTGGACCTGGAACTAGACTGCGCGAGCGATTGTTACGAGGTGATCCGGGTATCAACAAATTGGACGCTGCATGCAAAGAACACGACATCGCCTATTCACAGTTTAAAGATATTGAAGATCGACATAAAGCTGATTTAATACTAGCTGATAAAGCGTGGGAGCGAGTTAAATCGTCGGACGCAAATCTTGGCGAGCGAGCTGCTGCTTGGGCTGTAACGAACGCGATGAAGTCGAAAGTAAAACTAGAAATGGGTCATTCAAAGAAGAAGAACAAAAAAGGACAGAAATTAATATTTGGTGCCGGAATTCGTGATTTGAGAAGCATATTGAAGAAAAAGAAGCCGAAAACTATTAAGAATGCGATAAAATTTGCACTGAAAGCTGCGAAGATTATTTTCAAGAAGAAGAAGGACAGTCAATCTACAACACCGAGAATCATTCCAATACCAAAAACTGGCGGAATTTTACCATTCCTGGTTCCACTTTTTGCTGGCCTGTCTGCTGTAGGATCACTTGCCGGAGGTGCTGCCGGTGTTGCGAAAGCAGTAAATGCTTATAAAACAGCAAAGAAACAATTGGATGAAAATGAACGTCATAACAGGATGATGGAAGCAATTGCACTTGGATCCAAATCTGGAACTGGACTTTATTTGAAACCATACAGAAGAGGTTTGGGACTTTACATCGAACCAAAAAACCGCTAAGCGAGCTACCCGATCGACCATTAACTGATCACGATATTTATCAGTTTGGAAACAAATATTTATCCAATTTTCGTGGCGTGTTCATGAGAGATGATTTACCGAAACGTCCAAGGCGAAAGGAGTGTGGAGTCGTCAATTTGGATAATTCATCAGGACCAGGAAGCCATTGGGTAGCGTACGCCAAAGATAACAAGAACGTCGAATACTTTGATAGTTTTGGAAATTTGTCACCACCCGCAGAAGTTGTACAATATTTACATGGCAATAATATTAAATATAATTATAACAGATATCAAAATTATGAACAGTACAACTGCGGACATTTATGTCTAGAATTTTTATGGAATACAAATAATTTTGTTGCACTTCTCATCTATACTTAAAATATACTCGTGGCAAGAAGTTTCTGTCATTCGTATCTTAGTCACCATGTCGTTAGCATTAACGTTAAGTGGTGATTCATCTATACTAACAGCTGAGTATTTTCCAACCATCGATTTGCCGGGTGATTATGTATGCCGGGTTGGTCAATTTTGAAACATACAATGCAGTGCCAAATATCGACGAAACAAATAATTTATTCCATTACGGTGATGGAGAAGTGAAATGCATCGAGATGCCTGTCGGCAATTATGATCTGGAAGATTTGGAGTTTCAAATAGAAGATCGGATACTAGAGAAGAGAAAACCGGGTGATAGCCCGCAACTTATACTTCGTGCGAATAACAATACGCTAAAAAGTGAAATAAAATGTACGGAAACAATTCATTTCGATCAAGAACGAACAATTGGCTCGCTACTTGGCTTCAGTAAGCGAAAACTTGCAACTGGTCATTACCACTATTCGGATAAACCAACGAATATCATGAAAGTGAATCTGATACAAGTTGAAACAAACATTACAACGAACAGCTACCTGAACAACGTTCCAGCACATAATATTTATTCGTTTTCGATTCAAGTGGAACCTGGGTATAAAATAAGCGAATCACCGAATACAGTTATTTATATGCCGGTGACCGTGAGACGGATAACATCTCTAGTTTTACGAATTGTGGATCAAGACGGTAATTTAGTGAATTTTCGAGGCGAAACGATAACAGTCAAGTTGCATTTGAAGCCGGCGTGAAAATGTTGGTATTTAAAGACGAAAATGTGGTGCGACCGATCAGTCTACAACTTGCCACCAAGGTGAACGGATCGGTGAGGAAGAAGCAACAACGACCACCATTAACAAGAGAGAACAAACAATTTCTTCGACAATTGGGTTTCAAGCTGAAGAGAAAAAAATGAGCAGCATTTTAAGCATCAATACTGGAATCGATTTCGATGAGAGCATTTCAAACATCGAGTATCACTGCTATTCACCGTTTCTAAATGCGCTTGGAAACAGCGACGAAATACGAATCTGCTGTCAAAACCAAGATCTGATCCTGCTGCCGCACGAAAGTTGTCTGTACGTGGAAGGACAATTGTTGAAGAGTGATAAAACAGTATCGACTACAGCGGAATTATCCAACAATTCGGAAAAAAATCGAATTTAAGTCACGCAGTTGTAAATAGCGTTTAAGAAACTCGAACAGTTTGTATTGCGAGTTTAGGATATCATCAAAAAGCATAATATTTTCAATACTATGCTTTTTGATGATATCCTAAATTCGCAATACAAGCTGTTTGAGTTTCTTAAACGCTATTTGCAACTGCGTGACTTAAATTCGATTTTTTTCCGAATATCAATCTCATGAATATAAACACCTGATTTAGGTTTTGTGTAGAAATCAAGAGGTTTGAGAGGTGTTAATACACGAACACAGTAGCAACATACCACCCCGTTCGAATTACAACTAATTATTATTTATATTACAATACAATTATTGTCCATCAGAAACATTAAAATATAAATCCAAACCAAAAAATCTGAAGAAAGAAGTCAAAAAATCCAACTGCGCAAAAACTAAAACGATGGAAGCAAAACGAAATAGACTAAAAAATAGACTAAAACTCTTACAAACACTTAAACTCTTTCGCTTTCTATACAATTTTACCTAATGGGGTACCTGACTGAAGTTACAAAAATATTCCAAAAACATTGTTTTTCCATATCAGTTTCCATACCTAATTCAAAAATAAGCTTGAGATAAAATGACCTGGTCGCGGACAACTTGGCGAGTTGATCCATTTCGCCACGTCTGTCGCTCCTCGGTCTCTTAAACTCGTTCGCTTTCTATATAATTTTACCGAATTCAATAATGAGCTTGAGGTAATATGACCTGGTCGCGGACAACACGGCGAGTTATCCATTTCGCCACGTCTGTCGCTCCTCGGCTTCTTAAACTCGTTCGCTTTCTATATAATTTTACCGAATTCAATAATGAGCTTGAGGTAATATGACCTGGTCGCGGACAACATGGCGAGTTGATCCATTTCGCCACGTCTGTCGCTCCTCGGTCTCTTAAATTCTTTCGCTTTCTATACAACTATTTTACCTAATTCAGAAATGAACTTGAGGTAATACGACCTGGTCGCGGACAACATGGCGAGTTTATCCATTTTAAAATGCGTTTCTACGTATGTCTCGCACCCGCTTTTCTCCAGTAGGTACATCATAACATCACCGTGACAAACGAAAAAAAATCAAACTTTTCATCGGTTTTCACCAGTTCCATTCCAGATATTCTTACAAATCTGGATTATCACGCTGATCATGTGTCCGGGACTGCTGTGCACAATGGCAGTTGAATTCGACTCTAGCATTAACTATAATTTGGAAATATTCTTTTTAAAAAATGTGCCCCTCCAAATTTAAAAGCTGGATCGACCTCTAAATCTGAACAAGACAAGTCGACATGAGAAGACATTGTAAAGGATCCCCTAATAAATGTTTTAATAATTTCTTGGAGCTCGTTGACTGGTCTACTTAAAGCGTTTGTCTTATATAATGATCATACCGCATCGTATTATTGTTTTAATTTTCAACTTCTCTCTCCCTCAACATTACCCTTAACCCTAGAATTATACGTACTCGTCAAAACGACGAACGAACTTCTCTACCTGCTCCAATACTGTGACTTGTCGGTACCTGCTCACTGTGAAACTTCTGTTTTCTAATTTATTTGTTATTATAACACATAAGACATATAAATTTTGTTTATAGCTATTGTCGTTTTTTTTATACTGAAATAGCGTGCGTCAAAAGGACGACGATGTATGATTAACTTATATTTTTTAAAGATTTTGTACTCCACATATAAAAGTTTTCCTAATTTTTCTAAAATTTATTAAAGATATGGATGTTATAATTAATTTATTCAATGATTATGATAATGTGAAAGATGATTAGAGCTGTTTGACTTATAGAGACGACATAATACTGAAATTTGAATATATTGAATCGAAAACTAAAGAATCCTTTTCGAATGACTTAATAAAAGATTAACAATTTATTTTGTGGAAAATATTTTAATTTTTATTATTTTTTGAGTTCTTATTCGAAAAATTACTAACAAATTTTAGACAATTCACAAATGTGCCTAATGGGGAAATAACTACATATCTATAGGAATATTTATGACTGAGAAATTTCACATTCCGTAAAGTCACACATGTCCACTGATTCATAATAGTTCATAAATTAATTATCATGTATTTATATATTTTTTAATTTTTATAATGAAAATATGCTTTGATAAAAAGATTAAAAAAATTAATAAATATTTACGTTAAGAAACTTTTCCAAATCCAATTTTTTTAAATATTTTGTTCGCTTTTGTAGTATTGTTATGTAAAAAAAATGTTTTTTGCAAATAAACTCTAAAACTCCCCGTAAAAAGTCCATTCGTCGAAACGACGCCGATGTATGATTAACTTGACTCGTAGACCAACGTATGATTCTAGCGTTAAGTATACACAGTTGTCATCATTCCCCATTGTTCATCCTCCCCAACCCCACTCGTTTCAGATTCTCTAGATATGTGTTTGTACCGTATAGTTAACGTACAACTTAAGTAGTAAGAACTAGTAAAATGGGTGTTTGGTATTTTTTTTTTTCAAATAATCAAATTATCTGTTTTATTCAATTTTTAAACTTGACTGTCGAAATAGGTATACCAATTTTTTTACTGTAAAATTAGTTTTACGAGTGTTCGGAGAATATAAAAAATCAATTGTTTAATTTTATTTTCAAAAATTGAATCATATACAAATTCAGTGATCTAAATATTTATAAAATTTTACAACAGTGTTATTGTAACAGCAGTTGGGAACGTATTGTGTTGAACAAAGTCATTGATCAAAATTGTATTTATTTGCATTTGTGAGTGGAAACTATCCACTTGGTGTTATTTTAATCACCAATGATTTATTACTGTGCGATTTTTTGTATAAAAGACAATTACAGTCGGTTTTCTGTGTAATGCCACTCCAAATAATACCGTTCATCTACACCTCAGCAGCGACACCACACAGAGACGACCACCACCACAGATAAGAGACGACGAAGAACACAATGAAAAATATGAAACAAGTCTTAATTAAAAATATACTATTGCCCGGGAAATTAAATGAACAGAGATATACATACGACAACCAAACGTAATAACAAACGTAACGGTAAAGAAATGAGCTTTTCACTGTTTAAATATCGTATACAATTCTTAGGTGATTATTTGAGGCAATATGTTAAAGATAAAATGTATTTTGTGCTTGTTAAGAGGCTAATAAAAACGAGTTATAATGAGTTCTCGGCCCATCCACTTATAATAATTAAGAGATGTTCCCTTACAGCAACAAAGGGTGGTCCGCCACCGTATCATTCATGTCACCCACCCCGTGAACGCCTGCCGCCAACGTCACAATGATACACGGTTAGTTCGCCTTTTCACTCCTCAACACAGAACACACACAACATAGCATCTTTTGTCTTGAAGACCTTGTTTTATTTTTGAATTTCCTGACACATACCTCATTTAACGCAACTCTGCAAAATGTTGCAAAGGATTCATACATTCACTTTTCACTTTTGAGTTATTATTTGGTTATAAGGCTAACGTTATAGCAGCTATTAAATCACAAGTTGAACCGCGTTATAATTATGATTATTATTATTATGAACTAGAACAGAAATTGCAACAAGCGCATAGTATAGCACGTGAAAATAAATAAATAAATAAATAAATAAATAAATAATTTATTTGTTAAATCAATTGATTGTACAAATAGAGTTCGGTTCTAGAGATCTACAAACATACATATATGTGTGACATTCAATATATAAACAAATTTGAGATAAATTCAAACATCTTAAGATAAAATCGTAAGAATAACATTAGAAATACAGATAAATAATTTAAGATTAAGTGAACTTATATTAATATATTAAGTAATTTTATCATGAGATCACTGTCAATTACTCATTAATAGCGAATGATCTTATATATAGAGCATTAGACGTATAGTTAAATATGTCATTTAACATGTCTGTCGAAGAGACATTGAACAAACTTAAATGGAAGTTGCTTCTATCTATATTAGCGTTAAGATATTTTTGTAAGTACACGTTTCTAAGATGCTTGTATATCGGACACTTGATGAAAAAATGATAGCAGTCTTCAGCTTCATACATATTACAAACGGTACAGATCTCTACACACTGTATTACATAACGAAAACCCTTTACGTATAGTTTAATACACAATTTACTACATGTTCGCAGTTGACTTATTACTCTTATCTTAGAAATATTGCAACGCAGAGTAATGTAAGAGCTAGATAAAAGTAAATCTTTGTAAAATAGAGAATAAGATGAGTTACTAAGACTTTCGAGGTCTTTACACTTAAAATAGTTAATAATTTTATCTGCAAGTCGATTAAAATGGCGATTAATAGAAGTTGCATCCTGACTGTTCCATAGGTCCATTTCGTCTAGATTTAAAAATATTGTGCGTAAGTGACCGACCCAATTGAATTCATTATCATTTGCTGTATTATCCAGAGCCAGAAGTCTATTATAACAAATCTTAGGCAAGCGGTCACATTGTAACCGGAGAATGTGTATTAACCACTTAATTAATTTTTTGTATACATCGACACCAATGTGATATCTACCGGATTCCAGACGAACCATATAGTTCGGTGTCGTTCTAGAAAGACATAGAATTTTTTTGAAAAACTGTAGCTGTACACACTCAATTCTGTTAATATAATTATAAGCCCATATTTCGGCACCATATATTAAATGGCCTTTAATAATAGCATCAAAAAGTTTACATTTAGTTTGCCAGTCATCTGACTTAGTAACGGCTAACATGCTTCTTACCCGCCCAGCAGTTAGGTTTAGCACGTGAAAATATAGAAACCGCAAAAAGCAAATCGAAACACAATTATGATCAAAAAGTCCACCCAATAACAGTTCATGTAGGAGATAAAGTATGTCTTAGACAACATAATAGAAAGAAACTAAATCCGACTAAACGAAAACTATAGCATCCATTAACAAACAAACCTATGAAAACCTTACATACGAGAGTCCAACTTCAGAACCACCTATTGTGACATTATTACCCACTGTCAACCTGTTAATATTAAAAATGAGTGTATGTTAACTAATATGTAATTTAAGAGGGTGACTCACCCCCTCACCAATGTTGCTCAAACTGAATTTTGAAATCGAAAATTTCATTTCTACGTTATTCTAAATGTCTTAAATTATTTTCCATGAAGAAAAACTTCTTAAACTACCCAAGTAGCACGACTATTCGACACAGTCACCCCCTAGTTAACTACCACTAGACTTAATGTTAGGACATTGAGCAAAAACAGGTCAATTAGATTTTTTGACGTAGATTTCAAATATGTAAACAAAATTTTTATATTGTTTAATTTTCACTCGCTTTTTGCAAAATTAACCCCTAAATTTTAACCCTCAGCCACTCCAGTTGACACAAATTGAACAAATTGCATACCAATATAGCTCTTTATAAAAGAGCAATATCGCCAATTTAAACTTTTGCTCTAGCTCCTACCGTTTTCGAGATATTTAAAAAATTAAATTTTTACCCCAATTTTTGGAGGGCGATTTCACTCCTTTAAACCGTTTTTGTGTCGCTTATTTTTTAGTGTTCTAAAACATATCTAAGTTTCTTCAAAATCGATAGGTTCGGCCACGGGACGTTTACTTGTTAGCCGTATGGTACACGAACATATGTATCTTTTGAATGTCATGGTAGATGAATATGATTTTCAAACTGAAACTTTAATAAACGGAATTTTAAGTGCAAAACAGGATCAAATACATCCTGATTTAATAAATCCTTTCGAATTAGTACAACATATCAGTGATATTCAAAACAGATTACCAAAAGATGTAAAATATCCTTTTAAAATAAATAAACATAACGTTTATCAACCTTTAAAAATTTGCGAACTCCACATTTCTTATGTAAATTCACATTTGTTTTATAATATTATTATACCACTTACGAGTATACAGCAGTATAAACTGTATAATGTTATATCTTTACCAGTAAAGTCATATGAAAAATTGTCCATATACATTAAGCCTAACATAAAATATATTGCAATTGATGACACTCAACAATATTATATTAAATTTAGTTTAGATAAATTAAATTTATGTAAAGAAATCAGTACTTTAAAATTATGTACTCATAAGCAACCGCTTTTAAAACTACGTGCTTCAAATATTTGTGAAGTGAAATTATTCCAGATTCCAGATGTGATTCCAGGTAATTGTCAAAAGCATATAGTCACACTTACAAGTAAAGGTCCCGAGGCCGGACCTATCGATTTCGATGAAACTTAAATATATTGTGGAACACTAAAAACTAAGGGACACGTATTTTTTTCTATCTGCGGAAAAACGGTTTGAAGGGGTGAAATCGCCCTCCAAAAATTGGGGTAAAAATTTAATTTTTCAAATATCTCGAAAACAGTAAGAGATAGAGCAAAAGTTTAAATTGGCGATATTGCTCTTTTTTAGGGAGCTATCTATTGATATGCAATTTGTTCATATTACATCAACAGGTGTGGTTGGGGGTTAAAATTTGGGAATTAATTTTGCAAAAAGGGGGTGAAAAATAAACAATATAAAAATTTTGTTTACAGATTTGAAATCTACGTGAAAAAATCTGATTGAC
The DNA here is from genome assembly GCA_035578155.1 of Brachynemurus nebulosus. Taxonomy (NCBI): domain Eukaryota; kingdom Metazoa; phylum Arthropoda; class Insecta; order Neuroptera; family Myrmeleontidae; genus Brachynemurus; species Brachynemurus nebulosus. The sequence continues at coordinate 4,594,753 of JAPWDM010000021.1, read as the reverse complement.
CTATTTTTGCTCAGTGCCATAATATTAAGTCTAGGCGTAGTTAACTAGAGGGTGACTATGTCGAATAGTCGTAAAATTTGGGTATTTTAAGAAGTTCTTCTTCATGGAAAATAGCTTAAGACAATTAGAATAACGTAGAAATGAAATTCTCGAATTCAAAATTGAGTTTGAACAACATTGGAGAGGGGGTGAGTCACCCTCTTAAATTACATACTAGTTTATATAGAGTTTGGCTGTGAATTTGATGAAGTTAAGACGTGTTAATTGTTGTTTGTTGAAACTGACATTTAATTGTTTGTTTTTAAAAGAAAAAAAAAGGGTGAAGATATAAATAAATAATGTACAATTTGTGTATTGTTTTAAATATTAAAATAAATCAACAATAACATTATAATTGAACTAAAACATAATATTATCATACCTAATAAATCATAAAAAAATAAAAATAAAATTTAAAGAAATTAGTTGGAAACTATTATATAATTAATTAAACAAGTTGAAAGATTAAAAATTAAAAACTCATTAGTTAAGTTACCGGCTAATTAGAACAGATATTCGTAGCATAATATATATTCAGTTGTATGGTTGAGTGGATATAGATGTTGTAACTAACAAGTAAAGGTCCCGAGGCCGGACCTATCGATTTTGTTGAAACTTAAATATGTTGTAGAACACTAAAAACTAAGGGACACGTATTTTTTTTTATCTGCGGAAAAACGGTTTGAAGGGGTGAAATCGCCCTCCAAAAATTGGGGTAAAAATTTAATTTTTCAAATATCTCGAAAACAGTAAGAGATAGAGCAAAAGTTTAAATTGGCGATATTGCTCTTTTTTAAAGAGCTATCTATTGATATGCAATTTGTTCATATTACATCAACAGGGGTGGTTGGGGGTTAAAATTTGGGGGTTAATTTTGCAAAAAGGGGGTGAAAAATAAACAATATAAAAATTTTGTTTACAGATTTGAAATCTACGTCAAAAAATCTAATTTACCTATTTTTGCTCAATGCCCTAATATTAAGTCTAGGGGTAGTTAACTAGAGGGTGGCTATGTCGCATAGTCGTACTATTTGGGTATTTCAAGAAGTTCTTCTTTATGGAAAATAGCTTAAGACAATTAGAATAACGTAGAAATGAAATTCTCGAATTCAAAATTGAGTTTGAGCAAGATTGGGGAGGGGGTGAGTCACCCTCTTAAATTACATACTAGTTTATATACACTAATTTTTGCTATTAACACACTGATAGTGGGTAAAATAATGTCACAATAAGTGGTTCTGAAGTTGGACTATCATATGTAAGGTCCTTATTAGGTTTGTTTTTTAATGGATATTATAGTTTTCCTTATCGAAAATTATCGATACCGAAAATTACATACCCTAACCTAAAATAACGAAACCTAATAAAAACCTTACATACGATAGTCTAACTTCAGAACCATCTATTGTGACATTACTACCCCCTGTCAGTGTGTTAATTGCAAAAATTAGTGTATGTAAACTAGTATGTAATTTAAGAGGGTGACTCACCCCCTCTCCAATGTTGCTCAAACTCAATTTTGAATTCGAGAATTTCATTTCTACGTTATTCTAATTGTCTTAAGCTATTTTCCATGGAGAAGAACTTCTTGAAATACCCAAATAGTACGATTATTCGACATAGTCACCCTCTAGTTAACTACCCCTAGACTTAATATTAGGATATTGAGCAAAAACAGGTCAATTAGATTTTTTGACGTAGATTTCAAATCTGTAAACAAAATTTTTATATTGTTTATTTTTCACCCCCTTTTTGCAAAATTAACCCCCAAATTTTAACCCCCAACCACCCCTGTTGATGTAATATGAACAAATTTCATATCAATAGATAGCTCTTTAAAAAAGAGTAATATTTCCAATTTAAACTTTTGCTCTATCTCTTACTGTTTTCGAGATATTTGAAAAATTAAATTTTTACCCCAATTTTTGGAGGGCGATTTCACCCCTTCAAACCGTTTTTCCGCAGATAAAAAAAAATACGTGTCCCTTAGTTTTTAGTGTTCTACAACATATTTAAGTTTCATCAAAATCGATAGGTCCGGCCTCGGGACCTTTACTTGTAAGTGTAAATTGTAAAATACGACTAAAACATAAGTTCGAATCGCAGTGTTACTGTCCTTTTGCTTCTTACTTTTATTTATTTATTTATTTATTTATTTATTTATTTTTTTTTTTTTGATAAAATGGAACAAAAAATCGATCTTTTATTAAAACTAATGACAGATGCAAATGAAAAAGTTTCTAATTTGGAAAAGAGGATTATTAAACTAGAAGCCTCAATTAACAATAATAACACTGAAGTAATAGATATGAATAAAAAAATAACAGAAATTAAATCTAAAGTGGAACACATTGATAAAAAATTAAGAAAGAAAAATATTATACTTTATGGAATACCGGAACAACAGAATAGAAGGGAAACATATGAAGAATTAGAAACTATTTTTGTCCAGTTTTGTCAGGAAAATTTAAAATTTCAGATTGACAATTCAACTATAGGAGATATTTTTAGATTAGGAAAATATACTGGAAAAAAACGCCCCATTTTAGTCGAATTTAATACAATGAAAACTAAAATAGATGTTTTAAACAAGACTAAGTTACTTCACGGAACCGAATACTCCATTAGTCATGACTTTACTGAAGAAGTACGTAAGGAAAGAAAGTTTCTAATACCCTACTTAGTAAAAGCCAAGGAACAGGGCCATGTAGCTGTTTTAAGGCAAGATAAACTATATATTAATGGAAATAGATGGACTAGAGAAGAAATTAGAAGAGAAGAAACTAGTCAAGATGAATCTCAAACCGAAGAATTTATCACAGAGGAAATTACAAAGTATTATTCTCCATCATCTAATCTCCGTAAAAGCCTCAGTGATACCAGTATTCACCTTAGTCGAAATGAGGAAGACCAAGACAATATTGAACAAAATAATACAGCTTTTGAAACACCAAATGATTATAAAAAAAGAAAAATTCTAAATAGTTCTGAGAAGAAAAAGGAAGAAGAAATTAAGCAAAAACGAGTCAAAGTTTACTCCAAAAAAAATGATACACTACCAAGTACAACAGAATCTAAACAGAAACAATCACCACTGCAACAAAAATAGCAACTAATTAGTAATGATGGATACGCGAAAACGAATGAAAATGAAACGGGCATATTACTTTGGAACTGTAAAGGATTTCAAAACTTTTTAGATTTAGATATAGAAGAAAAGAGTTATGTCAGAGAATTTGATATTGTGTGTTTGACCGAAACTTGGCTGATGAATGATGTGACAACTGAGATGGTTCCGTTTATGACAGACTTTAATATCGTATCTGGAAAGGCAATAAAAGATAAAAGTCGCGGTAGAGCCAGCTCAGGGGTTATAGTTTTCCTAAAAAGGAATATAAGGTTTGAGGTCCTTTACAGTTCCCATATGTGGATATTTATAAAAATTACCAATGATAATTTTGACTGCTTTTTAGGAACAGTATATTTAACACAGAATTTAGATGATCAATCGATATTACAATTATTAACAGAAATTATTTTAGAAATTAACAGTTTAAATAAAGGAAAATTTATAGTACTAGGTGACTTTAATGCAAGAATTGGTAATCTAAATGACGGAATAGAAGAAATTTTTCACGGAACTAATTTGGCTGTAATGAGAACTTCTAATGACTCTGTCATCACTCGCCGGGGTAAAATGTTAGTAGAAATAATGGAGAGGTGTGGATTTTTCCTGGTCAACGGAAGAAGTCAAAGTGACACACCGGCACAATTTACATACTACTCATCTCAAGGTAACAGTGTCATTGATCAGACGTGGGTAAACCTTCCATGTTTAGAGTTTTTTACTGACTTTTCAGTCTCAGATAAATTGCTTACGTCTGATCATATGGCTTGCACATTGTATTTTCACTCTGAAAATAAAAATTTACAAACTCTCACAAAAATAACCTAATAGTTACTCAGAAAGGTTTAAAATGGGATGCTAACCAAGTTCAGGCTTATAAATTCCGTCTATCCCAATATATCAAAAATATAATAGAAATAGATTACGATGCTGACTCATTGTATAAAATATTAGTTAATAGCATTAGCAGGATTGGAACACTTTTAAGTATGAATGCCGAGAAAAAATTATGTATGAAAAATTTTGGTATTACACAGTCTAAACCATGGTTTGATCAGCAATGCAAAGAAGCCAAAAAAAATGTAAAACGTAACCTTAGAAATTACAAAAAAAATTCCACAAAAGAAAATTTGAAAGATTTTTTAAATGCAAAAAAAAATTTTAAAAATACAGTAAAAGTTAAAAAAAGGGATTTTAACCAAGACATTACAGATAAGTTTGCAAATGTTAAAAATTCAGCTGAATTTTGGCAACTGACTAGAAAGTTTAATAAAAATTATAATACCCGGTACCAAATTGATGGTCAAGTATTAAAAAATTATTTAACATCATTTTATGTTGCTGACCTAAAGTTAGAATTTTCTTTGATCGATGCTCGTCATCCATATCTTGACTCAAGTGTGACAATTTGGGAATTAAATTTAATTCTAAAAAGACTGAAAAATAAAAAGGCAAGCGGTACAGATAATATCACAAATGAATTCTACAAGAACATGCCTTACTCCGGTAAACTAATTCTATTAGATTTATTCAATAAGGTATTCGATAAAATAAGTGCACCTGAACAATGGTCAGTAGCTAGGTTATTTACAATTTATAAAAAAGGAGACCCTGGCGATCCACAAAACCACAGAATAATATCTCTTTTAAATCACATAACAAAAATATTCACTAGTATCATTGCGAATAGAATAGCGTTGTGGACCGAAAGCTATAATATTTTGCATGAAAATCAGGTTGGATTTCGTCGCAATCGTAGTTGCGTAGATCATATATTTACATTAAACAGTTTAGTTCAGAACCATTTAAGATTACCAGGTAGACGGATATTTGCAGCATTTATAGATTTCAAGAAAGCGTTCGATATGGTTAGCCATCATAAACTCTGGCACAAGCTATTCCAAATTGGAATTAGCGGTTATATGTGCCGTATGATAAAACATTTGTATGATAGTGCTGTTTTAGAAGTAGATATGGGGGGCGCGAATGCTAATGTAGAAATAACAAAAGGGATTTTACAAGGTGACGCTTTATCACCACTTCTGTTTGCGTTATTTATTAACGATCTAGAAGAATATTTTTTAAATGAAGGATTGAAGGGAATTAGTGCTAACGGTTGGGTCGAAATTAACATGCTCCTTTATGCTGACGACTTAGTTATTTTCTCGGATCGTTCATCAGATATGCAAAAGAAATTAAACACACTGTACCAATATAGTAAAAAAAATAATTTAGTAGTTAACACAGACAAAACTAAAGTTCTGTTATTTAAAAAAGGTAGGTTAAGCGAATTAGATAAAAAAAAGTTTAAATATGATAGTGTTGAATTGGAAAATGTTTCCCAAATAAGGTATCTTGGTACGGTATTTTCAAGATCAGGTCTTCTCTTAGAAAATGCGAAAGCTGCCGTATCTAAAGCCAACATTGCCATGGGTGTAAATAAGCAAGTCTTGTTTAATTCAAACAATAATAGTTTTGAATGTAAAGCGACAATATATAATACTATCATATTAAGTACGTTGCTATACTCGGCGGAAGTTTGGGGTTACAAATATAGTGATATAATTGAGAAATGCCAAATGTCTTTTTTCAAATCACTATATTTTTGGCCAGTTAATACACCAAATTATATAGTAAGACTGGAAACCGGTACAGTAAAGTTAGAACTAAAAGTAGTTGAAATCACTTTAAAATGGTGGTACAAACTATTAATAATGCAAGAGTCAAGATATCCTAAAATATTATACAACAGGCTTTTTTACCTATCCCAAATGAATGAAAATAGTTTTAACTGGGTAACACATATTAAAGAAATTTTACATAAAACTAACTTTAGTTATTTGTGGGATAACCAAGACTATAAAGGGGTACAAGATAACCTCCAATTAATAATTACAAATTACCGTAATAGTCTTATAGAACAAGACTGGCAAAAGATGCAATCATCCAATTTCTCTCCATTTTACAAAGTTATTAAATTGAATCAAGGTGTCGAAGAATATTTAACATGGAATATTAAAACAGAGTTTATTCGAATAGCTAGCAGACTTAGAATAATAGGAAGCTCATACGTTAACCTAAGAACATTTGGGGGTTCTTTTAAACTGGAAGGGGTAGACATGTGTACTCTTTGTAATTTAAATATGCCAGAGGATGTATTTCACTTTTTTATGGAGTGTCCAATGTACAATCTCTTGAGAGATGTCTATTTAAAAAAATATGTTCTGTGCAATTTGACCAGAGAAAATCTACAGTCAGTTCTGTTCTGCTATAAGAATTTCCGACAAATTAAGGATATCTGTTGCTATGTGAAGGAAGCAGCAAAAATTAGAGAATTTATAATAAATTCCTGAGTTGTAATATCGATTGTATAAAAGAAGAAAGAAACAGGAAAAAAAGAAAAAAAATATATAAATGGATAAATAGGTAGAAAGAAAAGATGGAAGAAGGAAAAAAAAAAGGGAAATTTATTTGTTGTTATTTATCTGTTGATTTATTTCTTTACTTAATTGTTGCTTATTTAAATTTGCTTACTTAAAAGTTTAATTGATTTAGTTGTTTTTTTCTTTTTTTTTTTTTTAATGCTATTTATTGAACAAATTTTTAATTATCTATTGTTACTATTAAATTGTTATTTGTAAATATTTATTATTGTTTATATTATTTATATATTGTTAACTTATATTCTTAATATTTTGTTTATTATGTAGGTATATATGAATTATGTATTGGATATTTTTTTTTTTTTAAAGCCAAACTTCTTTGTATGGAGCTATGTGCTCAGAAACAAATAAAGAATCTAATCTAATCTAATCTACTAGTTTATATACACTAATTTTTACTATTAACACACTGATAGTGGGTAAAATAATGTCACAATAAGTGGTTCTGAAATTGGACTATCATATGTAAGGTCTTTATTAGGTTTGTTTTTTAATGGATATTATAATTTTCCTTATCGAAAATTATCGATACCGAAAATTACATAACCTAACCTAAAGTAACGAAACCTAATAAAAACCTTACATACGATAGTCTAACTTCAGAACCATCTATTGTGACATTATTACCACCTGTCAGTGTGTTAATTGCAAAAATTATTGTATGTAAACTAGTATGTAATTTAAGAGGGTGACTCACCCCCTCTCCAATGTTGCTCAAACACAATTTTGAATTCGAGAATTTCATTTTAGTCCAATTTCAGAACCACTTATTGTGACATTATTTTACCCACTATCAGTGTGTTAATAGCAAAAATTAGTGTATATAAACTAGTATATAATATAAGAGGGTGACTCACCCCCTCTCCAGTGTTCCTCAAACTCAATTTTGAATTCGAGAATTTAATTTATACGTTATTCTAATTGTCTTAAGCTATTTTCCATGAAGAAGAACTTCTTGAGATACCCAAATAGTACGATTATTCGACATAGCCACCCTCTAGTTAACTACCCCTAGACTTAATATTAGGATATTGAGCAAAAACAGGTCAATTAGATTTTTTGACGTAGATTTCAAATCTGTAAACAAAATTTTTATATCGCTTATTTTTCACCCCCTTTTTGCAAAATTAACCTCCAAATTTTAATCCCCAACCACCCCTGTTGATGTAATTTGAACAAATTGCATATCAATAGATAGCTCTTTAAAAAAGAGTAATATCGCCAATTTAAACTTTTGCTCTATCTCTTACTGTTGTCGAGATATTTGAAAAATTAAATTTTTACCCCAATTTTTGGAGGGCGATTTCACCCCTTCAAACCGTTTTTCCGCAGATAAAAAAAAATACGTGTCCCTTAGTTTTTAGTGTTCTACAACATATTTAAGTTTCATCAAAATCGATAGGTTCGGCCTCGGGACCTTTACTTGTTAGTATCGTATTATGGCATAAATTAAATTTAAGTAATAAATGGCTTTTTGTAGCACCTTTTAAGGAAAATTTAGTAATATGTTGTTCGACTAATGAACAATCTATCAAGGTTAAAGCAAATGGAACTGGAATTCTTTCACTCAATGAATTTTGCAAAGCCTATGCAAACCATGCTTTATTAGAAGGTGTACCGTCACCACGAATATTTCAATTTAACTCTGATTTTGTATCTTTAAAAAATTTATTGGATAATAACGATCTCAAACAAGATTTTAAATTTGATATTGCTAAATTTAAACTAAATACAAATTTGACACCTTACCAATTTGAAGAATTATGCAGATTCAGTTAGGCAAAGATATTGCTGAAATTAAAAATGGTATTTTGGAGGTAAAAGGTCAGAATTATGTACAAAATGGAGTAGTGTACTTACATGTTACCTTTTATGTAATTCTTATTTTCGTTTCAATAATAAATATATGTTACTTGTATTACTTATTAAGAAGTAAAAATTTATTGTGTTTTAAAACTAATAATGTAAAAAGTTCAGATAATACAACTTGTGTGGAAACGACTGATGACACTATACAACAAATTTCTACCTCTCATGGTTCTGAAAAAATTAAGATTCCAGGATATAAAATTCAACGGAAACAAATTTTATGCTAAAATATGTTTTCTCTTTTTTAGGGGGATGGTGTAATGAGCCAACCTATATAATTTACGTATTTAATTTTTTTAAAATTCACATTGCATATTTTATAATTTTTTCCGTTACTTAACGTCATTTGTTTTATCTAGTTTTATAATATTAAGTATATTCTATCATCGTGGAATATGTGTGATCATCATTTTCTCTAGCGACAAACATATCCCTGAAATGAACTGTTCTAGAAATAATTTTATAATATTTTAATTACGTCACAATTAAATTGACCAATAAGAATCTCCCAAAGCCGCATTTTAAGCGTCAGTATATAAGACAATCCCGGCATAAAAATGGGTCCTTTTCCAGTGAAGGCTATATTTCAAAATGATAACTCGACGTCTCTTCCACACAAGTTCAATTGTATCATTCAACTGTAGTTTGTGAAATTTAAACTTTTATAACTAAAATTAATTAAAATATAAAGCAGTGTATTATTCAGTAAAATACCAACCCAAACCCACAACTCCTCCGAAGAGACACAACACTAACTTATAAATGTTTATTTAACACAGCTACTCCTAATAATTGATCTTACGCAGGGGAGCGTCCACAAACTATACAGTTACATCTTGCATTTTCTTGAACTCCTCCGCCTCTCTCCATGTAGACTACAGGATTCCTTTTTGTGACCCCCTCCCAAGTCAAGAACACATTCAATTCCATCAATATCCTTCTTACAACTGTTCCCAACTAAGCGACATGGTTTATGGACGACGTGGTTTATCGATTTCAAAATTCAGTTTGAGCAACATTGGAGAGGGGGTGAGTCACCCTCTTAAATTACATATTAGTTAACATACACTCATTTTTAATATTAATACACTGACAGTGGGTAATAATGTCACAATAAGTGGTTCTGAAGTTGGAATATCGTAACGAACGCTTTGGTAATAGATTAATATACCTGTATATTTTTTTAAGCTCTAAAACAATTATATTCAACGTCAATTTAAATTTTGCCTCTACCGATAAAATATTTAAAAAATATTTAAAATATTTCAACAGTTTCCAATATTAACTAGAGCTACCGGAACTTACATGGAGCCTTTAATTTTGCACGAATAACATTATAATGAAATTTTATCCAATATTTTTGTTTAAATGTTAATTGTAGGTATAAATACAATAAATAAAAACGATTTAAAAAGTTATTTTTAAAGATATTATAAGTAAAATATTGAGTGCAGATGTAAGATTTTAGATTAATATTTGAGCTTTTAACTTTAACGTAAAAACTTTTAGCAAAAACAGGTAAACTAGTATTTTTGATGTAGTTTTCATATTTGATATCAGCATTTTGATTGGTCCAACCATATTCACCCTATTTCAAATTTTACCCCCAATTTTATAGTCAAGGCCCCTCCAGTAGGTCCGGCCCTGGATTTGAGTACATCAATAGGAAGACGTTTAAAAATGAAGGGTTGTGTCAATTTAAACTTTTTTCTATCTGTAATAGTTTTTGAGTAATTTGACAAAATTAAATTTTTACCCCAACTTTGGGGGTGGGTTTCACCCCTTAAATGGCGTTTTTAGCAGATAAAGCAAAATACGTGTCTGTTATTTTTTTGCGTTCTACACACTTACCAAGTTTCATCAAAATCGGGAATTATCACTTCAACACCTTTACTTGTTAGGGACAATTTCCGTTCAGAATTGAAAAAAATTAAAAATCATTCAAAATCTGGAAGTGCTGCTTTAATGAAACGAAAATGGATCTACATGGACCAAATGTCTTTCTTGAAGGATATAGTGGATCCTGCACCGGTTAGTGGCAGTTTGACTATGATGACAGAAAGTTTAATTAGAGAAAATGAAAGTCAGGATATCCTTGACATACAGTATAATCAAACCATTCAAGAGGATGTTGTTGAGCAAGCGGAAATTTCAGCTGAGGAGTCAAATGGAGAAACGCCAACACCAAAATTTAATAACAAAAAAAGAAAATTTAAAAATGAAGACCCTCTTTTGAAATTGAAAAAAGAAAAATTAGATATTTTAAAAAAAGATTTTGAATTAAGACAGGACGGAGACTATAATTTTTTAATTAGTTTCCTACCAGTGATGGCAAAAATGACTGAAATTCAAAAATTGAAATTCAGGATGGAAATTAGCAAGTTAGCTCTTGTTACGGTCTTGAACTACATAGTTTATGGACGCTCCCGTACGGAAGATCTATTATTAGGAGTAGCTATTTTGAATAGCTAGGATCCTATCCTATTTTGAATAGGATTATATTCACATATTTTTACAACAATTACCTAATACACTCATACGTCACCAAAAATGGGGGGATATTTTCTCCCTCTCTTAGGACAATTGGTTTTCAAAATTTCAGCGATACATACAATATTTTTTATTCATTACAAAATTTTAACGCGATCGTGTAAAAAACAAATCTGAAATAAACACATATTGTTGTAAAATTGTTTTTCTTTATTTAATTGTTAAATAAATGCTTCTCACCAAATAAAATTTTGTGAAATAATTTTCAAACTTCCAACTTGAGTTAAACATTTCGGCACCTTCTTCGAAAAATCTGTTGTATTATTTTAAATATTTTAACAACAGAAAAGGAATTTTCGACAGGAGTTATTCATCTAATCGTGAAAAAGGTCGAATTAAATCATCTGCAGTCAACTCAGTGCATTTATTTGACAACGGTATATTACGTTTTCCAAAAATAACCAGATCAACCAATATTTTCATAATCCTTTCATTTATCACAACACCCTTTCCCGTTTTATAATCACTTATATAAATTCAGAATACTCATTTATCACCATTTAGTTTTTTTTTTTACATTTTATTTCATCAACAATATCAACAAATGTCAGATTTCATGTAATTTTGACATTTGTCAAAAAACGCGCGAAATCATAGACAAACAACCGCACCTCTTCCTCATACCACAGATATATCTTTTGCTTATAATCGTTTTAGTAGATTAGTAGGATCCATTATTTGTATATAACATCTAAAGCCTCGCTTCCACTGTCAATTCAATTCTAATTATCTGGCTTACAAGCAAATAAAAATCAACGAACATCGTGATCGTGTTTCTTTCACGACAGTTAAATCATTTACATAACTACTTATTTTAACTTATTTTTATGTTATTCTATTTTATTTTGTTACATTATAAAAAAGTAGTTATAGAAATGGTAGCAGAGATCCTTAAACGATTGTAAATAAAACACAAATTAGTTCTTTTTAAATTTCATTAATTTATTTCATTCATAATCATTACATATATTATTTTTTTTGTCCCCTTCAATTAATCAATAATCATGGTCCTGGTTAAATCCCCATCTTCTGAATCCATTTACAACCTACGGAAACGTAATGTACAACAAGCCGACGCATCAACTCCTCAAGCCACATTTTCAACTGTTGTTACGACCACAGTAGCAAGCACATCGACAAGCACGCAAGCAACAGCAGCGTGTACCGGTGCGATACCCAAATACTCTACCCAAGAGGTCGCATGTGTAAAACCAAGTGAGAAACCAGACGACAAACTATCGGAGTCGTTTGAAACGCCGAAACGTTTTTCGAATCCAGAGTATACGACAATCGAAAAACAGTCGTATACTTCAGAAGAAGAAGATTTTCAGCAGCTAAACGCAGCTTCAAACAAGAAGGATCCCGATAAAACAAGAATTTCGACGTTTCAAACCGCAACACAAACAGATCAACAACAGGCTTCAACTGGAACGCATGCAAACGATCACGTAATTCACATGTTGGCACAAGCTACCGCTATGAATTCAACCTTGATCCACGCCTTAAACGACCGCATGGAAAACATGATGACGTCAGATGTGCTGCGTCCCAATGTTAGCCAGTTGTTTTCAAAAATACCAAATACAGATGGTTCCTCACCTGATTTACTGATAGAATTTATAATAGAGATGGACGAAATAACCCAACTTGAAATAGTTCCATTTCAAAATCTATTAAAATCAGTAATGATGGTTGTTTCCGGAGAACTACGTTCATTTCTCGCGATGTGTGCTAAAGATAAATTAACTTGGACGGTATTAAAAAAGGAACTACTCAAAACATTCTTAACAAGGCAACAAATTAACAGAATTACCCTCTCAAGAATATTCAGGTATCAGAAACCGGAAGAAACACTCATCGACTTCTCTAAAGACGTTTACCGCGTTGCTTGTGCGCTGAATTCAGTAGACGACGACTCAATTCTCGCGCATATTTGGGACAGTTGCAATTCAGATTATCTACAACTAATCTGTCACATTCCCATTCCACGAACTATGCAGGAGCTATTTACCATTGCCAAAAGATTAGAAGACGCAAGACAACGTATCAAATTGGCTCAACAAAGAGAAACTGAATCGACGTCTACTTCAAAAAACTTGTCAGTGTCAAGGATGTGAATACTTCGGAGCCACGGTCGAAGATTTTTACACCCTTGATGAAAAGCTTTAATATTTCATCGAAGTGCTTTAATAAGTATTATAATACACTGCCGTTCATAGATGCTGAACTAAACAATATTAAAATGAGTGCCTTAATAGATAGTGGGTCGACTACGAACTATATAAATAATGAATTAATAAAAAACTTAAAATCTAATAATAATAAAAACTACACTGTAACTAAAACTAATATAAAAATAAAACTACCTAATAATAAAACTACAACTATACATAAAATACTAACAACTATCCTAAAAATAAATAACTTAACCTGGAAAACTAAATTCTACGTAATAAAAGATCTATCTACACAATTAATACTAGGTAACTCATTCTTAATAAAAACAAAAGCAATATTAAACTACAAAAACAAAACAATAAACTTTAACTTCAGTAGTCAACATTCAACAACGGCAATGTTACACTTAAAAACAATCGAAGACAATTTGAATCTACTTGTTGAACTTCCATTTCAACTTTCCGAATCAGACCAAGAGGATCTCAATGCTATACTCACGGAATTCCAACACGTATTAACCGATCGAATTGGCTATGCTGCGCAATATAAGATGAAAATTATTTTACGTGATAAGACACCAGTATACCAACGGCCATACTCAATGCCACCACCAAGAGCAGAACACATGAGACGACTTTTGGATACACTTCTTGAACAAGGGGTGATTCAAAAAAGCAAGAGTCCATTCGCGAGTCCAGCCTTTTTAGTACCTAAAAAAGACAATACCTTCAGACTCGTGATCGACTACAGAAAATTGAATAAGTCTTTACTTTACGATCCGTTTCCACAACTCGACATAAATCAAGCCTTCATGTCGTTGGGTGGAGCTAAAGTTTTTTCACGGCTAGATATCGGCAACGCCTACTATCAGTGTCCATTAGATTACAAATCACGTAAAATAACAAGTTTCATCACGGTACATGGTCAATTCGAGTTCACCAGGTTCCCAATGGGTTTGGCGACCAGCAGTCAGGCATTAAATCGTATCCTGAACGAAATTTTGGGTGATCTAAAATATAAATATTGTACACAGTATAGCGACGATCTTTTAATATGGTCACCGTCCATCGACGAACATAAAACTCACCTACGAGAAGTTCTACGACGTTTAGGAGATGCTGGATTTACTATAAATCCTCACAAATGTCAATTGTTCATGAAGAAGCTGCGCTTCCTCGGGCACGTCATTTCCAGTGAAGGACTTTCCGTAGATAATGACAAGATTCAAGCTGTCATCGATTTACCACCACCACGAAACTTGAAACAGCTCCGTAGTTTTCTGGGGATGGCGTCATTTTTCAGCAAATTCATCCCAAAATTTGCCGAGTTAGCAGCACCACTTAACCACCTAAAAAAGAAGGGAATTAAATTTCAATTTGGACCAGAACAAATGGAAGCTTTTCAAAAAATCAAAGACAAGCTTACCGCAACTCCAGTCTTGAAGTTCCCCGACTTCAGTAAGTCATTTATACTGAAATGTGATGCTTCCGACAATTGTTTGGGAAGTGTGTTGCTGCAAAAACATGGCGATGACATCCATCCAATCGCATACGCCTCCAGAAAGCTTACAAATCCTGAAAGCCACTATACCATCTACGAAAAAGAAGCACTTTCTCTTGTATGGAGCGTACAGAAATTCAAAGACTACTTACAACACCAGAAGTTCGAAGTACACTGCGACAACAACGCCGTTACTCATCTCTATAATTCACCAAAACAGTGCGGCCGCACAGCTCGGTGGATGTTGAGCTTAGCGGACTTCGACTTCTCCGTTGTTCATATTCGTGGCGATATGAACATCGCAGACGCTCTGACACGCCTATACAAAGACGACGATGAACAACCACCTGACAAAACAAATTCACCATCAGAAAATGTGAAATCCTGTGACGATCTTCCTAATATAATACCACCACCCCGATGTAATTTATTGACATCCGTTCCTGAAGTTTTTCCCTCCATAAAACATCACCAGAATACTGACGAAGAGTGCAGCAGCGTCATACGGTACCTGGAACAAGGTATCGACAATGATGTCACAAAAAACTTCTGCCTTTCCGCCGGTGTCTTATGTAAAATGGTTGGAAAACATCGACAGAAACGGATATACATACCAGCATCACTTAGGAAAATCATCATATATTATTTTCATAATGCGTCGACTCATCCGAATTCCACCAAGACCTATCGGAACATAGCTCGACGATTCGCTTGGCCTCGACTATTCCAAGATGTACGTGACTACGTCATGGCTTGTGATATCTGCCAGAGATGTAAGCCCCTATCGAAGAATACCGGTGCCCCCATGTATAATGTGGTACCAAAATTTCCCTGGTATAAAATCGCAATCGATCACTGCGGGCCTATCGCCTCCAGCTCTAAAAGAAACAAATACTGTATTATTATTGTTGACACTTTTTCGAAGTTTTTGCAAGCCATACCTGTTTCAAGACTCACTTCCAAGGTGACAGTTCAGAAGATGGAAGCGCTATTTTACCAATTCGGCCCGCCAGCGATAATTGTTTCCGACAATTCTCGCTCCTTCTGCTCCAACGAGTTCCACGCGATGTGTCTCAGGTGGAGAATTAACCACGTCACCACGACACCCTATCACCCAAGTTCCAACATCGCCGAACGCTACGTCAGGACTGTCGTGACCAATTTATCCACTACGATTATGGAACATAGTGCCAAACATCGTGACTGGGACAAATTCATTGGCTCCGTCGTGTACGCCTACAACACCACCTCGCACGACAGCACGAAGCACACACCGTCATCGATCTTTTTCAAAAGAGAATTGTTAAATCCATTTGACAATCTATATGACGTCAGACGTATTCTACAAGGTGATAAAATACCTACACGACAATCTGTAGAATCGTATCTTCGTCAAGCTAGTGCACGACAGTCCAGATACTTCAATCGACGTCGACCACCATCGCATAAGTTCAAGGTTGGGGACACCGTTATGCAGAAAATTATCCGAATATCCAAACCGTACACCACCACCAAAAAATTTCTGCCGAGGTGGAGCAAGCCACGACAAATACTCCGTTTTACAACACCTGTATCAGTTGTACTTCGTGATTGGAACACAGGCCGCATACACCGAGCACACGTCGACCAAATTAAGCGCTACCATCCGCGTACCCCTCAACGCGCCGGATACCGGCATCACTAATACTAAACATCTTCGGTAGTATAATGGTCAGTATCACTACCTATCACACTGGGGCCGACATTCGCTTCCGCATCGGAGGCCGCGATCGTCAAGATCCATCACATCCGGATTCGCCATCCAAAAAAAAAAAACTATTGTCCTGTGGAGAAGATAATATAACAATAATAAAAAGTAGTTATAATTGGGAGTGGCTCTTTTAAATAAATATTTATTAGGTAGTTTCAGTAGATCGATTATTTGGAACAACACTTTTGAATAAACATTAGAATAACGTAGTAATTGTTGTAGTTTAAGGAATTAGTGGTATAAGTAGGGTAATTTAGTTTCGGTAGTGTAAGTGATGTAGTTAGTTTACTATAGTTTAGTTTAGTCTTTTGTTATGTAGTGAAAGTTATCAGGTCGCTCCTCAGTCCCAAACCATAGTAAGGTAACTTTTTGAAATAACTACCACTGGTATAGGAACATGATAGTCGCTATCCAATAATTACAGTTTATCCGCTACTGCGATTTCAGCTGGTATTAAAGTCTTCAGTCGGACACGTTTGATGGCCAAAACGGGGTGTAATAGTAGTGGTAGTAGCAGTATTAGTAGTAGTAGTAGTAGTAGTAGTAGTAGTAGTAGTAGTAGTAGTAGTAGTAGTAGTAGTAGTAGTAGTAGTAGTAGTAGTAGTAGTAGTACTAGTGGTAGAGTAGTTGTGTAATAATAGTAGTGATAAATTTTATTACCATATATCAGATAGAAGGGTAATCAAATTAGGTAGGTAACGTCCAAATTGTCACACCTGAGAAACAAAGAAAAAGAACAGTCAAATAGTCGAATTTATCCTCCGCAGCAAATTTTTGTTTCATTTTTGACAAAAATTGCAAATCTCACACAATTCCACTACCACTTGATTTGTCAGTCCGTTCTTCGAGACTCAATTTTTTCTTCATCGATGGTCACTCTTATCCTCCAAAAAAAAAAATCCCCTGTCATCAAGTTCCCATTTTCCTCGCTGATAGCTCCGTTTGTAATATTAATGTTGTGATGCGTAACTAGTTTTCCAACTAGTTAAAAATACTACTAATCGGCTGCGTCGAATGAAAATATTAAATTTTCGAACTGACACAAAATTCTTTATATTACATATATATTGTATTTACGTATTGCGGCGAAACGCGGTATTGGTCTGTATTGCGCAACGGATATTTTGGTTAATTTCTTAAATTAATAAATAAAAGTCAAATTGTGCTAGATTTCAATTAATTTTATTTAAATATTCTTTTTAAAATTACAGATAATTGTATATTAATCGCGAAACACAACACAAAAATGAGAAACGCTTATTGAAAATTACATTGTTTAAAAATATCAAATTAGTTCTTCAAAAGTACGTCTGATCTTTTTAGTGGTCAAAACATCTCTCCTCGGTGCCGTGTGCTTCATAGCACCGGTACCTATCATCACAGCTATCGACATAATTCGGGTATTCCCCGTATACACATGTACATTTTATTCAAAATCTATTATGTTGTCATCAAACTTAATACTTAATTGTTATAACATCTGAGTTATGTCGTCTGCATAATACTTTATAGAATGTCATGTTTGTTGAGATTCCATGACATAATCCCCTCCTCACGGAAACTGAAATTTTTTCGGCAAAATTCAAAGCAAAATTCTCAAAAGTTGCAAAATTGTGACATCTCCCCAATGTGTTATGTTTTTCTTACATATAATTTACAAAAGATACAAAATTCTTAAAAATAATAAAATATTCAAAATTTAACATATTTAAATCATAATTAAATTCAATTAATTAACAAAATTATTGATGTTAATTAAATTTTATTAGATAACCTATCAAATGTTGTTATTAAATGTATTTATTATAAAATTCTTTATTCAAAATTTGTATTTCAAATCAAAATCGTAGATCGACATGAAAATCTTTTCATAATTCAAAATAAAATAAAGTTTCTTTTACTGTAATTTAATATAATATGTATTTTTAATAGAATGTATAAGAAAACAATGGCTTGTATCCCTTATCTGGCTTCACATTTCACACTTCAATAAAAAAAAAAAAAAATTGACCGTTTTCGAGACCGTAATAAATTTTATGACTTTTTTTGGTTAAAATATTTTTTTCTTTTAAATTTTCAGTATTTTTAAATTGCGTTAAAAAAAAAGTTTAAGTTCTATATCGGTTTATATGTAACTTAACAAAAATTAATATCTAAATAATATTATAAATGTGAAAGTTTGGATGTTTAGATGTTTAAATTTGTTCGATGTTTAAATTTTATCCCGGTTGCAAGTCCTTGAGGGATACAAAAACAATTATTCAAACACACCCCAAAAAACAAAACTCAATTCGATGAAATTTGGTACACTGACATTATTTATCCTGAGTTAACAAATAGGATAATCTTATCCCGACTAAAGGTTCCTGTAGGATGACTGAACCGAATTCGATTAAATAAAATATAGAGACACTATTTACTATGAGCACATGTAGTTAGAATTTTAATAACACGTAGAATAGTTTTATCCCGATTGAATGTTCCCAGGGGATGCAAAAGAAATTCCAAAATCATGTCCAGATAATTAAACAGAATTTGATAAAATTTTGTACACAGACATGATTAATCCTGAATTAACGCATAGGCTAATCTTATCCTGATTAAAGGTTCCTGTAGGATGACTGAATCGAATTTGATAAAATTTAATATACAAACGTTATTTACTATGAACACATATATAGTAATAATTTTAGTTCAATCGGGATAGTTTAATCCCGATTAAAGGATTAAACTATCCCGATTGAAGGTTTCCGGGGGAAGAAGGGGGGACACAAGGGGGGCTTAATTCAATGCGGGTGAAGCCGCGGGTCAGACTTAGTTACATTATAAAAATGTGTTGAAATGATTATGGAAATTCATAGTGAATGCAATAGCAATAATAATACATAGGATAGTTTTATCCCAATTGAAGGTTCCCGGTGGAAACAAAATCAACTGCTAAATCACATCCAACTAACTAAATCGAAGTCGATGAAATTTATAGTACACACAGAGACACTATTTACCCTGATCTAACACATGGTGTAATCTTATCCCGATTAAATGTTCCTGTGGGATTCAATATTATTTAATTATAATAACAGCAAAAAATCAAAGATCCTTTGATCCTTTGAAAATTTGAAAAACTTGTAGTGCGATTTTAAACCATTTTTGAACAATTTACATAGCCATATTTTCAAAACGGGGGTGGGGCAGAATTTAATTAATAATATTCGATATTTTCGTAATTATATAGTTAATTTAATTCCCAAAGAATGAATGTAGTAATTATTTGCTGTCCTATAACTGGATTAAAATTGGATTTTTCCGCTATATTCAAATTCTCAGAAAAATATTACCTGAAACTATACATATATACTTAGTTTTTAGGGATTTGCAATTGTCTGTAATAATTACCTACAGTGTGGACTTGAAAATTTCGGACGTAAAAAAAACATATGAATTGCATTCCGCGGTCACAAGGTACATTTGTCCTCACTGAAGAGGAGAAGCATGATTCCTAACTCAGAAGAATTGTTTTATAATTATATAGAAGCAATAAAACACTTTTTTCCACAATAAAATTTCCTCGTCTGTCTGTCTGTTTGTTTGCCCCGTCTGTCTGTCATGTCTTACCGTGTGTCTTGTCTGTATGTCAGTCCTGTCCTATTAACTGGCTGTATGTTCTGTGTCTGTCTGTCCGTTTAGTCTACAGTCTGTCTGTCAGTCATTCCTGTTTGCTTGTTCGTCTGTCTGTATTTTAATTTTATCCTGTCTGTCTGGCTGTCTTTTTTGTCTGCCTATCAAATCCTGTCTGCCTGTTTATCCTGTCTGTCTTGTATAATAGTCCTGTCTGTCCGTCTACCAGTCCTGTCTGTCTGTTAATCGGTCTTGTCTGTTTGTCAGTCGGTCCCATCTGTCTGTCTACTAGTCCTTTGTCTGTCAATGTTTGTATATCCATTTTCGTGTGACGTAACATATGTAACATCAAAGTATGTTATGAAAAAGAAAATTATTTTAAATTATTAACTGTTATGGAAATCATTACGCTATAAAAATTATCATAAATTATTTACTTAGTTTGCTTATCATAGTTAATTCAATTTCAAATAAGAAAAAATTATTTATTAAAATTATTAAATTTACCTAATAAAATTACTGCTATGTCAGAAAAATCAGCCGATAAAATAAAGTTCACAATCTAATTGGCATTTTGAAATTCCCAACTTTAATGCAAGCAATATCAAGGATCTATGATTTTTTGCTTCGTCACATATAAATCCATATTGAACTTAAACTTTTTTTTAACTTAATTTAAAAATATTGAAAAATTTAAAAGGATAAAATATTTTTACCAAAAAAAGTCATAAAATTTATTACGGTCTCGAAAAAGGTCAATTTTTTTTTTTTTTATTGAAGTGTGAAATGTGAAGCCAGATAAGAGACTGTAACCAAAACAATTCTTTTCAACCGCTGTTACAAATATAAAATTTCAAAATTATTTTTTATTTCATTATAAGGTACATGTGATTGTATATTTCAATAGATTCTCATAAAGTCAAATACACGTGTCCAATTTGTCCTTGTTTTTATATTAACGTATACTGTGCTTATGTATTCGACAAGTTTTAACAAACACTACATCGAGACATCGTTAAGTACATATTATTTCCGAAATACATCTACATATATAAAGTACTAGCATTATATTAGTCATTCTCGGCTTATTATTTTAAAGGTTTTTTTTTTTTTTTTTTCATGACAAAATAATAAATTCTTTTTTTTTTTGATCGCCGAAATAAAAATAATTTTTTATGAGAATAGATTTTTAAATATTTTTTCTTTGTATAAGGACAAGTTAGATCTTAAACGAATTTTCTTTTATTTTAACATGAGTTCGTAAAATAAATTCTATCCTTTTCTAATATACAACATACATTTAGAAATTAAATAATTTTTTAAACAGAATTTTTTTTTTTTTATTTGACAGGCGGATAAATGAAAATTTAAATGGAGAAACAATTTTCGTTTTACTGTTTCTTTTTCAAAATTGACTCTATCAACGGAGATATGCAAAGTGTTGTGTACAGAAAAAGCTCCTGAGGCTTATTATTTCTATACGGTGACAGGATAATGCGTCCGCTAAAGATCGCAGTCTCGTGTCTTAAATCCCCAAAATATCTCCTGTGAACTCTAATTTGTGGAATGTATTGGGCGACATAACAATACATTTTTGCAAAGGTTAAACTGAAACTTATAATTATTCCCATTCCCAATATTAAATTAAACCAGGGCAATCGAGTCTTGCTCCTAACGTGAGGCGTATAGTAGCGAATTTTTCGGTCAAATGGATTTTCTCACTCGAACCCCTATTACTCGAACTATTCAGCAAGTTAATTTAAATATCAAAACTACCACTACTCAATCTGATCACTATCTCATAGATGCCGCCTTCTCAAAACAATGCCAGATTCCTCCAACGAATTAATTCATTAAAATAATGAATAAAATTCAATTTCGGTTATACATAAACAAAAAAAAAAAATTTTTTTTTAAATTTTGACTCTAACAACAGAGATAAGCAAAAATTTTGTACGAAATGATAATTACTATATTCAAGACGTACGATGGTTATAAAAACCGTAAAAACCCCAAAAATTATCCCCTGTGAAATCTACTTGGTTGGATCTGCCGGACGGCCAACGTAACGGCAGATACCTGCGAAAGTTACAAAACGGAAACTAATAAATTCAACCCCCCTAAAAATTTTAAAAGTTTTTTACATCAGGTAACACACGCGTCGCCAGCCTGATGGGACTGTCGACATGGTTCGAATAAGTGGATTAAAGCGTGTGCCACCCAGAATCCAGAAAAACAATCATAAAAATATCAAGTTTTTATAGTACGAATTCGGTCAATGCTCCACAGTGCCGTCATCTAAGGATACAATACCGAATTCCCTCAGATCGTTCTTTGCAATTAGTACGCATTATTTCAAATAACCCTCAAAATATAAATGGCTATAAACATTATAAGTCATTACAAATCAAAATGAAAATGTGAAACACATATGTCCGCTGTTAAATGTACATAATGTATTATGAATGTATATTATATTTCTGATATATTGAAGACAACAACATTACTTAACTCAATACACAATAAAATTAATTTTTTCCATCAATTTGAACTCTCATGCTTGTTTCAAAGTCATAAATAAACGAACGCATTTTCAGCGATTCTGTTAATCTAAATTTTCTTATCACCAATCATAAGAAATCAGCATACATACCCTTCGAACATCAAATATTATACATAATATATTTTATATTCAAAATAAAACTTTCATATCAATAAATTCTTTAACATATCATTATCTAAACCATTTCATTGTCTTCAACTTTTTTTTTCTTTTTTCTATTACTTTCATTATTATTTTTTAAATATATATTTAAATTTACAAAAATACAATTTTTTTTTACTTTATAAAACAAGAATCAACCTTTTCTGAGAATTTTCAAATATGCAAATTTTTTATTTTACAGTTACATTTAGGTATTATTTATTATCAGTTTCAGAAATTCAGTTCATGATTTTCCAAATTCATTGCGATTTCGTCATATCTATATACACCAAAATTTTAATTATTGTCAAGATATTGGAGGATGGTACTTTTTTAGTTCACTAACGTTTCTTAAAGTCATACTTATTCATATTTATTTTAAGTTATTTTCATAATTGTCAAATTTAGTAGGTACTTCCCTAAATATTAGTCTCATCATAAAATTTATTATTAAATTCAAAAATACATATTTTTAAATACAAAACATCTCTCCTCGGTGCCGTGTGCTTCATAGCACCGGTACCTATCATCACAGCTATCGACATAATTCGGGTATTCCCCGTATACACATGTACATTTTATTCAAAATCTATTATGTTGTCATCAGACTTAATACTTAATTGTTATAACATCTGAGTTATGTCGTCTGCATAATACTTTATAGAATGTCATGTTTGTTGAGATTCCATGACAGTATGTATGTATAAAAAGAATCGGTACTTGAAAGTGGAATATTATGGACCGATGGGGAAGAACATTGAGGAGGAATGCAACAGAAAACAGCATGTAATCGTATTATGCACATACACATATTCATGTTTGCGTTAATAAACTGATTTCAATATAAATTAAATCTCGATTCTAACGTTATACTTGAATTTCTCATTTTGTTTTTTAAACAATATTTATAGTCAATAAGCAAATTCAACACGGGCACAAGGATATTTCACTTTATTCCAACAAACTAAACAATACCCAAAATAAAAATAAAAAACTTCTTCTTTTTTCATATAAATTGCTCCGTTTGTACGGATACTCTAACGGTGGCATTATTGATGGCATTTACTTTTGAATGGGACGCGTAGAGCTTGTGCTGCCTTCTAGTGGCGGTTTAATGAAACACCAGAGAAACGGTTGTTGACTTTGCTAGTGAAAACATATTGAGCAATCTGGCGACCGATGATGAAACCTCAAGCCCTCGAGTACATAACAAGTACAGATATCTGTATTACCATCAATATTATAGAATTAGTTCCACAAGAGGGAATAAAGGGGTAGTTTAGCGTACTGAGTCGAATAGCCATAGGATAAGTGGTGAAAGAAGAACAGAGAAGATATATTCGGTTTTAAGTTACAAACGAACCAAGACGCAAAAAATAAAATAATTAAAAATTATAATGTAATATTGAAATTAAAAATTAGAAAAATACAAAATTAAAATTAATAAAATGATTAAAATATAAAATGTAAAAAAATAAATAAAACTTGAAATACTAAACTAAATTAAAACTAACTAAAATCTAAATTAAAAAACTAAGAGAAAATTAATGGAGGCATCCATCTTGTTAAATACAATTGTTTTAAATTATATTTAATTTTATTAATTTTTGGAAAACATTTTGTAATGGAAAAACAATATGAAAATAAATTAATGATTTAAAATGAACAAAGTGCAGTTGTATCAATAGACGAACAACCTCGAACTCATGACCTGGAGTAATTCAACAATTAACCACGTGTTAGCACCTGTTGGTAGGGACAAATATTAGCGATAAACAGACAGGACCACCCACGTCCGTTGCAATACAGAGACTTACTAACAATCAATTTCACCTCGTTGAGTTACTTAAATATTAAAGAAATAACAAGATTCTTCGGTTATATTACCTCTGTATCTGCGCATTGCAAGTTGACCATTTTGATCATGACATCCGGTGGTCAATTTTAACGTGCAGATAAAATTCTTCTGAACTGGATTCGAACTAGTCCAATTGAAAATTTTACGGATATAAGTAAATTTTTGTCTGTAAACAATAGTCATTTATCTTTTTTTGTCCCGCTCTTATGTCAGTTCCCAATACAATACTGATTTTACGTTGAGCTAACTAGTACCAATACAGTTAAAAAGGTGAGATAGGAAAATTTTCAGTCGAACGAGGGGATTCAGTCTAGAAATTTTGCCAAGCCAGAACAGTTTACCAGAGAGTGTCCATAAACCACGTCGCTTAGTTGGGAACAGATGTAACAAGGATATTAATGGAATTGAATGCCATCTGGACTTGGGAGGGGATCAAGGAAAATGAACCTTGTAGTCTACGAGAAGGGCGGAGAGTACAAGAAAAGGCAAGATAGAACTACATAGTTTATGGACGCTTCCCTACGGAAGACCAATTATTAGGATCAGCTGTTTTAAAAAAAAAAAAAAAAAAAAAAAAAAAACATTTATAAGGTAGTTTGGCTAGAAGACAAATTATTAGGAGTGGCTGTTTTAAAAAAATATTTATAAGGTAGTTTCAATAGATCGAGTATTGGGAACAACACTTTTGAATAAACATTGGAATTACGTAGTAATAGTTGTAGTTTAAGTTATTAGTAGTATAAGTAGGGTAATTTAATTTGAGTAGTGTAAGTAATGTACTTTGAATACTGTAGTTTAGTTTAGTGTTTTTTTTTTAAGTAGTGTAAGTTATCAGGCCGTTCATCAGCTCCAAACCATAGTAAAGTAGCTTTTGAAAACAACTAACACTGGTGTAGGAATGTGATTGTCGCTATCCAATAATTACAGTTTATTTGAAACTACGGTTTCAACTCGTATTAAAGTCTTCAGTCGGACACGTTTGATGGCCAAAACAGGGTGTAATAGTAGTGGTAGTAGTAGTAGCAGTAGTAGAGTAGTTCTGTAATAGTAGTAGTAATAAATTTTTTTGCCATATATCAGAACGAAGGATAATCAAATTAGATAAGTAACATCCAAATTTTCGAACCTGAGAAACAAAGAAAAAGAACACTCAAGTAGCTGTGTTTGTCCTAATAGTAAATCCTAGCAGAGTTGCATTTCGGAGCAAATTTTTGGTTCATTTTTGACAAAAATTTTCAAATTTCACACAATTCCACTGCCATTTGATTTATCAATCCGTTCTTCGAAACTCAATCTTTTTTTTCTTCCATGGCCACTCTCGTCCTCGAAAAGAAACTTCGCTGTCATTGAGTTCCTTTTTTTCTCGCTGATAGTTCTGTTTGAAATATTAATGTGGTAATGCGTGATCGGGAACAATAAATTTGAATAAACATTGGAATTCCGTAGTAATAGTTGTAGTTTAAGTAATTAATAGTATAAGTAGGGTAGTTTAGTTTCAGTAGTGTAAGTAATGTAGTTAATATACTGTAGTTTATTTTAGTCATTTTGGTGTTTTCAAAACTGATAATAAGTTTCCGGCTGGTCGGGGCTTTAAAAAAAAATTAACTTTTTTAGGGCTGAATATCAGTAAATTTCAATTTCATGTCGATGACAGTTAGCAGGAAAAGTTGATTCAATAAACCAACAAAAATAAAAAAATAAAAATTGTTATCTCATTTTTTTCAAATTTTGCAATTTTCGCACTTAAAAGTGGTATATTTAAGTTAATTTTGGTATATTTGACGCTGCTTAGTTAAAACGACGTTCATCAGTTACAAAAAATCTATCAGGTAAATAGTAATTGTATTTATGCTACATAGATGGCTTTACTATTGTTGGATAAAACACAAATAAAACTAAAAATTATAAATGGGAGGAAAACTTCTTACCTTAAATACCGCTCCTTTTGGGTTCCGAAGGTGTTCCAGCACAAGCAATAGGGATTGGAAAAATGCAATGGAAAATGGGATCACTAAAGCACTTTTACTACGCGATATTTAAAATAAGAAAATTATCAACAATTTGGATAACAATCTAATTCTAAAGGCCTTAGATTGTATAACAACTATGGTTCACAAAACGACTATATATTTCTACAACTAAACTATTACTACTTAAAAATGATCGCTAATTAGAAATTAGGATCGAGCGCATCGGATCTTGTTTACATCAAAAAATATTAACTCGGAGTAAATGTCAAATTTAAATCAAAGTAGATTTTACTAAAGGCGCAAACATCCTCGGGCCGGGCGATATGAATGCAATTCATGTTATAGAAAATTAAACTAAAATTCTTTCAGTTTCACTTTAATTAAGTCATTACCACTATCGTAATTACCTTAATACTTACTACAAAATTAAAATAAAATATGCTTATTAGGGTAAAACCAAATTTGAAATACCAAAAAAAAAAAAAAATAAATAAATAAATAAAAACTAAAGAAAACAAAAACTTATTGTGTACTTGTTATTGATTTGGTAAAGGGCATAATTTTACGATGGGACGGACGTATGTACTACTCTTTGTTTTCACGGTGGCTATACGAACAATTTGGTCGGGACCAGGGTGAAGTTTCTCAATAATTCCAATTGGCCATTGCAAGGGCGGAATATTTTCTTGCATTAGAATAACAACAGTCCCTACTGTTGGCGGATTTATATTGGTGTTCCATTTCTGTCTAGTCTGTAAAGTAGATAAATATTCCGTTTTCCAGCGGTTCCAAAAATGTGTTATTATGGCATCTAACATTTTATAACGTGTCAAATGATTTATATTTGTTCCAGATAAATCGGGTATAGGTAAAGAATTTACGGGTGAACTACAAAGAAAATGTGCGGGGGTTAAAGGGACTAGGTCATTTGGATCGTTACTTAACGCACACAAAGACCTCGAATTTAATAAAGCTTCAATTTCAATCAAAATGGTATTAAATTCTTCGTATGTTAGAATTTTATCTTGAATTATACGTGTTAAGTGAAACTTAACACTTTTAATATTACCCTCCCAAATGAGGGGCAGAAGGCGGATTAAAT
The DNA here is from genome assembly GCA_035578155.1 of Brachynemurus nebulosus. Classification (NCBI taxonomy): domain Eukaryota; kingdom Metazoa; phylum Arthropoda; class Insecta; order Neuroptera; family Myrmeleontidae; genus Brachynemurus; species Brachynemurus nebulosus. Next base: position 4,567,045 of record JAPWDM010000021.1, on the reverse strand, counting down.
TTCCATTGTATCCTATGTACATTAAGTTCCCTCTGGAAACCATCTTTATATTAACAACTAGAGATCAATTTATAAACTTCATCTAATTGTCCCTTTGCGCCCACCAGGTTTGTAGCGTTATCAGAAAAAATTACGGCACAATTCCCTCTGCGGGAAATAAAGCGCTTAAATGCTGCTAAAAACGAATCTGTTGATAAATCCGCCACTAACTCTAAATGAATAGCACGGGTCACGAGGCAAATGAATAAGCAAATATAAGCTTTCTGGCTTTTAGCACCGCGATGGCGCCCTAAGGTTATTTTAAAGGCACCGGTAAAATCGATTCCAGTTTTATTAAATGCGTGCGCTTGATTTACTCTGGCGGCGGGTAGATCGGTCATCATTGGATACTGGGGCTTGGGACGAGCTCGAAAACAAAAATTACATAACCAAATACATTTCCGAATAACATTTCTAGCGGATAAAATCCAGAATTGTTTACTAATTAACGATTGCAAAAGGTTAGCACCTTAGTATGAAAATAAAATTTATGATAATAATTTACCAAACAAACAGTGAAGGGATCTGATTTTGGTAATAAAATGGGGTGTTTTTGGTCAAAACTAATGTTAGCTCTAGATATTCGCCCGCCAACTCGGATAATACCATTCTGGATGAAAGGGTTTAGTTTTCGAATTTTGGAATTAACAGGTTTGTTATTTAAGAGAAGATCATATTTTTCTTGAAAATGCCGTCTTTGAACCGCACGAATTAAATAAATTTCCGCTAATTTTAAATCGGCAATAGTTATACTGCCATTTGATGATAAAATGTGGCAAAAACGAAGGACATAAACAGTGGAATTCAAAAGTTTCGTCCAGGAAGAAAAATACTCGATTAAAATGTAAAGAGGTGAGACAGTTTCTTTCATGGCAATACAACTAACTATTTCAGGTGCGACATCTTCTTCACTGATGTCGGTTTTAAGGCATTTTGTTGGCCATGCGGAAGGCGCGAGCAAAAACCAAGGGGGACCAGACGTCCAAGTAGGGTGATTTACAAGGGCAGATGGGAATAATCCCCTACTTGCACAGTCAGCAGGATTTTGTTTTCCGGAAATCAACTGCCAACAGGAAGGCAATAAACAATTTTGAATTATTGAAATACGATTGGAAATAAATGATTTCCATTTTTTTGTTGTGGAATGAATCCAGTGAAGAGTTATCATTGAATCGGAGAACGCATAAATATTTTCTATTGGGATCCGATCGGTATATGTGTCACGAATATGTGCCAGTAATTTTGCTAATTGTGTAGCAGCACAAAGTTCTAATCTAGGTAAGGTTATTTTATTCATGGGAGCAACGCGTGCTTGGGAGCATAGAAACGAAACACGGACTTGATTGCGTTCGTCAACCGTGCGAATATAAACAACAGAAGCGTAACCAGAAGGGGAGGCATCGCAAAATCCAACGATGCTACATGAAGAGGTTTCCAATACACCAATGTGTCTTGGAATTTTCAAATTTGCAATTAAAGGCAATTCTGATTTTAATTTTTCCCACGAATTCCATATTATGGGAGGAACGGGATCATCCCAATTCAAATTTAAGGACCAAGTTTTCTTAATTAATAGTTTTATATTAAGGGAAATTGGGGACAAAAAACCTAATGGATCGAAAATACGGCTAACTAAACTTAACATGGTTCGTTTTGTACAGGGAACATTCATTTTATGGACCTTAAAATTAAATTCGTCCGTGACAGGAACAGAACTCGATAACATTCGGTGACTGAATTTCATTTGGTATGTGCGTTAAAACAATTTTATTTGCAATCGTTTTTTGGCTATTTCATACGAATTTCCGAGTTCCGCAGGATCTCTTTTGAATGGTAAACTAACGGTATAACGCCCGGTAATATCTCGACTAACAGAATTCGAAAATAAATTCTCACATATATCGGCTTCATTTTCATCCGGTTGTTGACTTGGATAGTTTTCTAATTCGAACATTCTTTCCACAAGGGAATCCAAAGTTACAAATGTACAATAAGTTTTAGTTGTACTATTGATTTTGAGTGGGCTACAAACTGTGGTTGTAACTTAATTGCGGTTTGAACATTTGGGAAACTGAGTATTAAATCGTCCATAAACATATCTCATTGAACGTATTTTATGACATCAGAAAATGAATTCGATTCATTTTGACACAATTGTTGAACCACTCGCAAACTTAGAAACGGAGATGACGAAACACCGAAAGTGACTGTATTCAGTTCGTATGTTGAAATAGGATCACTTTCGTCGAAACGCCATAAAATTCGTTGATATTTTCTCTGCGATTCTGTTATATTTATTTGCCGATACATCGCCTTAATGTCGGCTCCTAAAACTACTGGATAAAATCTAAAATTCAATAAGATAGTAAATATGTTATTTTGCAACTTGGGACCTTTGTACAAAATTTCATTCAGAGAAATTCCATTATCAGATTTCATACTGAAATCAAATACTATTCGACACGGGGTTGAGGGGCTATCCGGTTTCCAAACACAGTGATGTGCCGCATAAAAACCGAAAGTAGTTGATGGATGTTTTACCAACGACATATGTCCCTGATTCAAGTAATCTTCCAATATACTAGAATAAACTGAACGAAGTTCGGGTGATTTTTTCAAACGGAATTCCAAAGCAAGCAATCGTTTTTTGGCTATTTCATACGAATTTCCGAGTTCCGCAGGATCTCTTTTGAATGGTAAACTAACGGTATAACGCCCGGTAATATCTCGACTAACAGAATTCGAAAATAAATTCTCACATATATCGGCTTCATTTTCATTGGTACAATACGTTTTAGTTGTACTATTGATTTTGAGTGGGCGAGATGGACCTAAAACTACATAACCCAGAAAAGTTTGTATAGCTGCGGGAGTACCTGATTCACCCGTGACTCGATGCGAACCTAAAATTTCAACGAATAGGGAAGCACCCAGTATTCCGTCTACCTTATCAGGAATATGGAAAGCGGGATCAGCTAACGGTAAATATTTTAAATGATGTAAATCACTAATATCAACCGGGTTAACAGGTAATAAATTGGTTATAGTATCGATAAGTAACACTTCAATTGAATATTTGAAGTTGGGATTAATTTTAGAAAAAATATTTAAACTGGTACGCCCCTTTAGGGGTTTCACTGTACCACCGACACCTACTATGTTATGTGAAAATTTACAATAGGATAATCCTAATTTTTTACAAGTTTCAAAGGTAAGTAAATTAGAAGTCGAAGCATTATCAATTAGAAATCTTAAAGTATGTTCTTTTTCCCATCGGTCATATGTGTTTACTAAAGCGGTACTTAACAAAATTACATTTGACATATTTTTGTTTTCAATAATCTGAGAACAAAGTGTTTGATTATTTTCAATATTATTGTTATTCAAAATTAGTCGGTTCAGGATTTTTATGCAAATAGGTGTGATGTCTAGCATTACATTTCAAACACGAAAATTTTGATGGACATGATAAAACTTTGTGTTTGGTAGAAAAACAGTTTAAACACATATTGTTTCCTTTAATAAATTTAAATTTAACGTCGAACTCACTGGATTTAAATGGGTCACAATCTTTTAGTAAATGGTTAGAATTATGACAAAAAGGACAATTTTTATTTACTGCGGAATTAGTAATAAATGATTTAGGATTTTTCCAGGTATTTAGTGTGCTACAACTAGGTACATTGCGTGATTTATCTGGCTTACACGGTATTTTACTTTGTTTTTGAATAAATCGTATAAGTTCTTCATACTGTGGAATATCAGAACTATCACGTACTAATTCGAACGAATGAATGGTTTCAACGGGTAACTTTGACATCGCTAAATATGTTAAAATGTAATCATCTAACCTTTCAATGTTTAACCTTTTCAAACTATTAACATTGGTATTAAATTTTTCTAAAAACATTTGCAAATTATTAGGATTATTATTTGGAAGATTTCGAAAATTAATTAACGCTCCAGGTACATATTGGCCAAATATTTTTTATCATGATATGTGTCTTCCAAAAGTTTAAAAATTATGTTATAATTGTCGGGAACCGCTTCAACTGATGTGCATGTTTTAAGTGCGCGTCCACTCAAACTGCCTAATAAATATTGTAATTTCTCAGTGTCCGAAAGCTCTGGTTTCAAATGGATTAACTGTCGGAAGTTTTCGTAAAACAACGGCCAGACTTCCAAATTCTCTCCATTAAATTTTACTAACTCTACTGGGGGCATATTTATCCGCGGTTTATTATCATTACTGCTATTTGGAATATCGCTGTTTACCTTTTGTTGTGGGCGTTTATTTAGTAATTTTTTAGCTAAATATTGGATTGAATCGTATATATCATCGAAAGCATCTGCGATATTATACGGTGTTACATCAGGTTGTTGTAATTGTTGTAAACGAATAATGTCATGTATAATGTCATGATAATCGGTAGCGACTTTTTCTATTGTACCAAATCGAATTTCAAAGTTTCTCAATTTATTTTCATTTTGAGAATCTCTTTCAAGGGCTTGTCCTGCATCAAAACACAATTGGGCTCGGCGAAAAATATTTTCACGACGAGCTATTAATCTTTCTAATTGTAGTTCAACGTCCGTCTTCATCATAACAGAATATTAATGAATTTAATAATAATACAATTTTATGTAATAAAAATTATTTAAAAAAGGAAAAACAAACAAAGTCAGTACTCGTAAATTTTAATGACAAATGCCCAAAGTTGTTTGTAAACAAAAAACCAACTGATCCGCCAATGCGGTTACCAGTAAATAATCAAGGTTAGGTATATAAAAGAAACTACGAGAGTGGCGCTATTGTGGCTTGCATTCATACAACAATTAACCGACTCAAACAAGTATGTATATTGAGTTACGTAACACCGGCACACCTAGGTGTTACGTAATCACTATAGCAGAAAAATGCAAAAATTTGAGTATTTCAAAAAATATCTGGCTCCGGCTCGAATGGATCAGACACAAATAAAACTAAAAATTATAAATGGGAGGACAACTTCTTACCTTAAATACCGCTCCTTTTGGGTTCCGAAGGTGTTCCAGCACAAACAATAGGGATTGGAAAAATGCAATGGAAAATGGGATCACTGAAGCACTTTTACTACGCGATATTTAAAATAAGAAAATTATCGACAATTTGGATAACAATCTAATTCTAAAGGCCTTAGATTGTATAACAACTATGGTTCACAAAACGACTATATATTTCTACAACTAAACTATTACTACTTAAAAATGATCGCTAATAAGAAAAGAAATTAGGATCGTGCGCATCGGATCTTGTTTAGATCAAAAAATATTAACTCGGAGTAAATGTCAAATTTAAATCAAAGTATATTTTAATAAAGGAGCAAACAACTATAGAGTTTAGTTTAGAGTCCCTATAATAAATAGAGGCGTGACATGTCATCCATTTTCTTTCCAAAACAGAGCGGGAAGCTTCGAAATTAATTATCACATGTTTGTGTAAATATTTTTGAATACATAATTATTGTTAATAATTTATGAATTTATGAAAAATTAAAAAATTTAATTTAAATATTCTTTCTAGATTAAACTAAATGATTTTTGTTTTTAATTTAATATCAATTTATTTTATGCAGTGTTGGACAGAAATGCCTTAACCAATCAGCGTTCACCACACATGTCACGACTCTATTTATTATATGGTCTCTAGTTTACTTTACTACTATGCCACATAAACTGTTAAACTAATTAGTTTGAAATAAGCCTTTTTTATTTTGTATGTAATCTGAAATTAACTTTAGAATGCTTATATACTCTATGTTTAAGTTTAAATATTAGAATGTTGGTAATATTATATAAGTTATCTAATCCAGAGGTAGGTATCGCGGCGCCCGCGAGCGCCATGGCGCCCCCGATAGATTTTTGATGCGCCTTCGCTGGACTAATGTAAATGTACGATAGCCAGAGCGATTTACTTACTCTTGTCAAACGGCGATATCACGGATGAGGCAGATCAAGCCTACGTATCAAAAAGTGAAATCTTAAAGTTGCAGTAAGTTGCAATTTACACCACGACTGATTTAAGCGTTGTTCACATATAAGTAAGTAGATTAGTAGTTAGTAGAACAACTTAGTAAAACAACTTAGTAACTTAGTAAAACAACTTAGTGACTTAGTAGAACAACTTAGTAGTAAATGGAACAGGAAAAAAATATAACGATCAATGATATGCATAAGGTTGAGTATTGTGAGACTCTGCTCAAATGAATATGAATATGTTGTCAGATACATGCACCCTGATACACACAGATGTATATATGACAACATATTCATATTCACTTGAACAAAGTCTCACAGTACTCAACTTTATGCATGCCATTGAAATATTCGTTTACCTGCAAAAAAACATTCTTATAATAAAACTGTTACATTAAATTTTAACAAGAAAAAAAACATACACTGTTAGAAAAAAGTAAGTGGTTGAATATGTTAAACTAGTATAAACTAATATAACTAAGAATATAATATTCATTGTTTTAAACATACAAATTGTACAGTATAGTAACTGTAAATATTATTGTGATATTTGAATATAAAAAAGCCTTTTTTGCTATTTAATTTATATAAATTTTAAACATCCATAGATTTTGCCCTTTTTAGTGACATCAAAAGTGATTATTAAAATGTTTGTGTTCCTTATTATTCGCATTTAAATAACCATTTTATCCTGCTTACCTGCCTTTTTTTTGGGCGTTTGTTTACGACACATTTGATGTCGTGTCTATAGGCGGCTTGTTCATTTAGATTTGTTTATGAATTTTTGTTTTTTAAACAATTAATTTAACATGAATATTTTTATTTTTATTTTGTTATTTATTCATTTATTTATTTCTTTAAAAAACTTACATTAAATTATTTTAATTTCACAGTTTTAGTATTACAGTGAAAAATTTATAAAATTTCGCAATATTTTTTGTTACGTGTATACTATAATATGCAAATATCAAAAAAGTTTGGAAATATGTTTAACAGTGTAGATATATCTTAACAAAATTCATATATTTATTGTTATAATACCTATTATTATATTTCTTTGCTGTTCCACTTACTACTAAGTTGTTCTACTAAGCTACTAAGTTGTTTTACTAAGCTACTAAGTTGTTCTACTAACTACTAATCTACTAATCTACTTACTTAGGTGTGAACAACGCTTTAGTCTGTTACTGACCGTGGTCATATTCACGTCATAATAAATGTCATGGTTTTTTAATCAACTCGTGAAATTTAAACAGAAAAAAATATGAAGTGTGTCGTATTTAAGTGTAAAAATTCTATTGAACAAAAAAATTTCTCAAAATAAAGAAATATGTTTCTTAAAATAAATAAATTTATTTTTAATTTTTGATTAGTTGTCAAATATGTCGGCCATCTTAGTATATAGCGTATGTATGCGGACTGCGTACATCATCAACAGTATATCATACTAATACATTTGTATAATCGTGTCCATACATCGTGTGTTTTGATTGTATGTCTGCTGTGTTACGTCGCCCATTGATTACAGTGGGCACAGTTTGTTGGACATTCTAGTTTGACCCCTTGGGCGATATATAGCAAGAAGTCAATTGAGTTTAGGATTGTGTATAGATTAGCAGTTTGCTAACCTTGAGCGTATCTAATAACATGCACGTATTTTTTGTTAGTGTGTGATCGTATTTCGAATAGACCACGCGTAGGCCGTGCATTTAAAACTACCAAGTAATCCGAAATAATTCTTTTATTTCAAAACTCTTCATGGATAAATGTAAAAGAAAAAGAACATAATATTTTAACGATGGATGGGAACATCTATATTGTTTCGTTGATTACAAAGGGAAGTGCATTTGTTTGTTGTGCAATAATAGTGTTGCGATTCCTAAGAAAAGTAATACTGAATGACATTTTAAGACCGTTCGTACCAATTTTGATAGTGACTATCCAATGAACTCTGAAATTAGAAGAAAAAAAATTATTTTTTTAAAATCTTCAATAACTAACCAGCAAAGTTTTTTTACTAAACCACTGCAACAACATAAAGCAGCAACGATCGCGTCATATAAAATATCGCATTTGCTAGCTAAGAATAGAAACCATTTACAGATGGAGAATTAGTGAAAGAAGCCATGCTAGAAGCTGCTGATTCACTTTTAGAAGAATTTAAAAATAAAAAGGAAATAGTTTCAGCTATAAACACGTTGCAGTTATCAGTACGAACTGTTACTGGAAGAATTGAAGTAACTGCGGAGAATTTGGAGGCAGAATTAGCAAATGATATGGAAAATTGTATTTTCTCTTCGCTACAGATGGATGAATCGACAAACGTGACAAATATATCACAATTAGCAATTTTCGGAAAGATGGATTACAACAAAAGAAGAATTCCTTAAAGTTCTGCCATTAAAGGGAAGCACCAGAGCAGAAGATATCTTTTCTACTTTTAAAAAGTATATAACAGATGTAAAAATACCTGTACAAAAGTTATCGTCAATTACAACAGACGGGGCACAAGCGATGACTGGTAAGAAAAAAGGATTTATTGCCTTATGTAAACAGGATTCCTTATTCCAGAAATATATTTCTTATCATTGCTTCATACATCAGGAAATGTTATGCGCAAAACAATCGGTTTTCGACACGTATTTACGATAGTAACAAAAATTATTAATTCCATAAGATCGGGAGCTATGCAACACAGATTGTTTAAATTGCTTTTAGAAGATCAGGACGTTCAGTTCGCAGATCTTTTTTTTCACATACTGAAGTGAGGTGGCTGAACAGAGGTAAAATACTTGAGCGGTTTATCATGCTTTTGATACAAATAAAGGAATTTATTGCATCAAGAGGCGAATTTTACGAGCAACTAGAAAATAAGGATTGGCTAATCGACCACGGATTTCTGACAGATATAACGGCAAAGTTGAATGAATAAAATTTAAAAATACAAGGAAAAATCAGCATATCGTTGACATGATTAGTGCAGTAAATAAATTCAAATGCAAGTTAGTGTTGTTAAAATCCCATCTATTGAAAAAATCATTATCACATTTCCCAAATATAAAATATACTGTTGAAAGTTTAAATTTGAATAATGAAATAGAAGCTAATAGAAGAGTTTTCTTCTAGATTTGAAGATTTTGCAGTATTAGAACCCGTTCTAAGATTTTTCATAAATCAATTCAATGTTACTGAAGATGATATCCTTGAAATAATTTCAGTGTATTTCGAGCTTCATAATATCGAAGACCTAGAATTAGAAATAATAAACTTGCAAAGTGATATTATTTTAAAAGCGCATAGTAATGATAAAATGTTTTGGAACTTAGTCGATTAAAATAAGTATCCTATTTTAAGGAAATGTGCGCTAAAAATTTATTCATATTGTACAACAATATACAATTGCGAGTCTTTGTTCTCAAATATGAAATATTTTAAATCAAAATACTGAACAGAGCTTAATGATTCACATTTAGATAATTGTTTAAGGACCGGGAACTCTAAATATATCCCCAGTTATAAGAAATTAGCTGAAAATATGGACACCAAAGTTTCACACTGAATTATCATATATGTATCATTATGTATGACACCAACAAAATAAAGTTATAAAAAAAATTGTTTTTTTAATGCCTATTTATACCTGTTGATTATCTGTAAAATATGCGCCCTCGGTGATTTTCGAATTTAGTGTTGCGCCCTTAAGGGCAAACAGGTTGCCGACCCCTGATCTACTCTATGGTACCTAATGTAACAAAAGGTAATAAAAATAAGTGACGCGGCACAGAAGAAGTTGTAATTGATCGTAATGTAATAGCTGAACTTCTGTTGCTCTTTTTTTGGTCTTTTTTTTTGGTCTACGGGCTTGAAAAATTTTTTTACAGTAAAACCGTGGTATTGACGTGATAGCCTGTTTATTCAGCTTCAAATTCCTTTTAAAATTTTTCTCTACGTTGATTTGTTCCGGAGGTATCCAACTTTGAATAAGAAAGGATTCTTTTTGTTTAACCATCGATATCTCAGTAACCAGTGATCGGACAGAAAATTGAAGGGCAGTTCTGGAATACGGAATAAATTTCCTACAGGCTATGCCGCGTACTTTAGGAAAAAAAATTTTTCATCTTTAATTTTAATCTGAAAAATGTGAAAAAAGCGATTATTTTCCTTGTTGCGAAAAATCGTCGGCATCCCTGCGAATATTGATGGCGAGTCTAATGTTTGTACGAATTTTTATACCTCAATGTACCACCAATAACTCCGTAAATCGGCAGATCGATCTATCGAATGGTTTTCCTAAACCGTTTGTTCAAAATTCCAGAATTAAAACATAAAGGAACAAAACTGAATGAAAAATTCAATTTTTTTTTTCAAATTTTTCCAGTTAGGCATCTTTTATCCATTAAAATTTAAAAATTAAGAAAAAAAATTATTTTTTAAAATTTTTTTCAAAATTTAATTGATCTTTTTCCAAATTTTTCGAAAATTTGTTTTTAAAATTTAATTTTAATTTTAAAATTTTTTCGAAATTTTTTTCTTAATTTTTAAATTTAATGGATAAAAGATGCTAAACTGGGAAAAATTTGAAAAAAAAAATTGAAAAATTGAATATTTCATTTAATCTTGCTCCTTTATTTTTTAATTCGGAAAATTTGAAAAAACGGTTTAGGAAAACCATTCGATAGATCGATCTGTCGATTCACAGGGTTATTGGTGGTACAGTGAGGTATAAAAATTTGTACAAACATTAGACTCCCCATCGATATTCGCAGAGATGCGGACGATTTTTCGCAAAAAGGAAAAAAGTCCATTTTTTCACATTTTTCAGATTAAAATTAAGGATGAAAAATTTTTTTTCCTAAAGTACGCGGCATACCTTGCACGAAATTTATTAAAAATAAGATGTTTCGTTCTTGAGTTATCTTGCGGACACATTTATATATATATATATATATATTTACTAAGTGTCCGCACGATAACTCAAGAACGAAACATCTTATTTTTAAGAAATTTCGTGAAAACGTTTACGGTGTTTTGGACATTTTTCGTGAAAAAAATTTGGCGGAATGAGGCGGAAAATTCACATAAAGAAGGCTTCTTTTATTTACAATTACTCTATATCATCTATTTTCCGAGAAAAACGTACTTTTGTAAATGGAAATTCGCTATGTTATGCAGGATGCTGCGATAGGGGTATTTTTATTTACAATTACTCTATATCAACTAATTTCCGAGAAAAACGTACTTTTGTAAATGGAAATTCGCTACGTTATGCAGGATGCTGAAACAGGGTATTTTAATTACTTATAATTGTTCTAAAAATTAAGCAATAATGTTAAGTTAGCTATGATAAAAAAATAGAGACGTATTTTGAAGACGATATATAAAGACGACGTAGAACGATTATTATAAAAGACGTATCTTTCAAGACGAATATTTTAAAAGACGTATTACCCAGACGATTATCTAGAAGATTAATTTGAAGGCGATTGGACATAATTGCTCAATATATTGGATTTGTTAATGTGCCTTTGTCAAAATATTAAAGTAAAGAATTTATTTAATTAAAAGAAAAATTATTGAAAATAATTCTACAGATATATATATATATATATATATATATATATATATATATATATATATATATATATATATATATATATATATGTATATATATATATATATATATATATATATATATATATATTTACATCTTCCTAATATGACATCCATACTGAATCCGTACTTATGGCATCCACTAGAAGGCATGTGAATATATATTCGTGTATATAGCATAAAATTGGTCAAAAATTGTAATACCGCTCTTAGTTTAAACCAAAAAAAATTAATTTTACTTTCATATTCCAATGATTACGAACTGCATCTGTTTTACGAAGTTGTGGACTCCTGTTTGTATATATTTTTTCATATTGCTGTGGATGATCCGTACTAAATGTATATATTTTTCGTATCACCGTGAAAGTGACGTCCGAGAACGTTGTCACATTATTTGTTTATTTCTTTTACTTGTTACAGAAACATTTTTATATCTCATTTATATCTCAGTGTATAGGTAGTTATTTAATTTGAAAACTTTTAACGGTTGTACAGGAAAGAGCTTTATATTTCAATAGAAATTAAAAAATTAAAAATATTTTTAAAAAATTTATCGACTCACGCTAAAATTATAGGATATCTCGAGTAAAAAAGAGAATTTAAATATTACAACTTTGTTCCTTTATTATGTCTGTTATTATTAAATATCATAATTATCAGTAGTCTTCATAATCTTTGTTAAACATGCTACAACATGTTAAATGTATTATTTCGAAGAAAAAAATTAACAAAACGAGAAAAAATTGATGAAATTCGACGATAACAAATAACAAGGCCAAGAGCATGTTATTTGTTAAATTGAAATGGAGAACTGGTTTAAAACCCATGAAGGCGTCTCGAAAAATATTGAATCTGGTGTCGACCCGACTCGAATTCTTGAGATAAAACAGCTCCAATTCCTTGGTTAGACCCGTCAGTGGTTAAGTAAAATTTATTTTTAAAATTCGGAAATTTTAATATCGGGGCACTAATCAAAGCTTGTTTTAATTTATTAATTGAATCAATATGTTCTTGATTTAGTTGAAATTTGGTGTTCTTTTTTCGATAGTTCATCTAAAGGCTCTATGAGTGTTGCATAATTTTTAATGAACTTAGAATAGAATGCAACCATACCCAAAAATTTCAATAGCTGCTTATGTTTTTTTGGCAAGGGAATATCTACTATTGCTTGCACTCGTTGAGGGTCGGGAACTCTACCTTCACTGCAAACTGAATGTCCAAATATTTTAATCTTTTGCATACAAAGTGATATTTTATTTGGATTAACGGTGAGGTAACTATGTTTTTAAGTCGTGAAAATTCTAAATTTATTTGATTTATATGTTCCTCAGGCGTATTTGAAGCAATAATTATATCGTCATAATACAAAAATAGAAAACCTTGCTGTCTAAAATCAGCTAATTCTTTAAAAAGATATCTATTTAGGGCTTGAGCCGAATTTTTCAAACCGAAAGGCATGACTAAAAATTCATATTGACCGAATTGAGTTACAATAGAAGTGTATTTAGTTGATTGGGGGTGAATCGGAATGTGACAAAATGACTGCGATAAGTCTATTGACGAAACAATTTTAAAATCGCCTAATGAATTTAAAATATAATTCATGTTTATGCCTGAAAGGGGTCGAATTGGACGACAGAATTGAGGTCCCTAAAATCCGGTAACCTACTTGTTTTTTAACAAAAAATACAGGACTACTGTATTCCGAAATTGTCGGCCTGAAAATGTTAAGTTCAACAAGTTCATTTATATGTGACTCTAGAAGTTTTAACTTGTCGTCGTTCATGTAATACGGTTTCTTTGCTATAACCTTATTATAATCGTTTAAAATAATTTTGTACTCGTAATTTTTAGCACGACCGGGCTTTTCAGTTAAAATTAAAGAATATTTCTTTAATAAGGAATCTAATTTTTTTTGGGGTAAAGGACTAAGGTTAAATTTCTGTTCTATAATTAAATTTAAAATTTGTCCTTTTATATTAGCATTGTCTAAAAACTGAATAATTGTGTTAGGTGCATGTTTAAATGACAAGCTAGAACTAGAAAAGTCTAAGATAAATTGACATAAATTAATTGTTTTGATTCCTAATAATATGTCAACAGGTAAACAATTTACAATGCAAAATGGTTGTTTCCATGTGAATTTACCTATTTTGAATATTAAATAAACTAACTTTTTTAACTGAATTGATTTGGCACCGGGTAAGTATGCATTACAAAATTTATTTTCAATTTTGAACTTGTGTTTAGTATTTTTCGACAATTTATTGAAAAGCTGCGTCGATATGGCGTTCACGGAATTACCTCTATCGATTAACCCTATGGCATTATTATCATAAACTGAAATTTCGATAACTGGAAATTTTTGAACTGAAAAAATTTTGTGCTCATAAATTAGGTTTTTGAATTCTCAGACTTGTTTTGTCGAGAAATTTTATTTTTTAATATTATGCAATTATTAATGTTATGGCCTTTTTGTTTACAATAATTACATAATTTAATTAAATTATTAGAATCTTTATTTTTTAAATTATTATTTTGAATACTATTTTTAGAATTCACATTTTGAATATTACGACCTTCAGTAATATTATTTATTGTGTTTCGTTGATTAAGGGGTACAGTACTTGTATTTTTATACATATTATTAAAATTAATTTCGTCTACACGCCTATCTAAGGTTGCTAACTCATCAAATGAATTGGTAACAGGGTGTAATTTGAGTAAATTAAATGTAATAGAATTTAGGTTAGAAAAAATTAATTGTTTCTGCAGAGTCAGTTAAGGGGGTCAATAAATTTGAATAATTTGTTATATTCGAAACAAAACTTGAGAATTTTTCGTCAGGTTTTTGAAGTCTCCTTACAGACAGTGTGATTAACGTCTGTTTGTGATGAGGCGAAATTAAATTTAGCAATGATACCCTAATTTGAGCCTAATTTAAATTTTGTTGAAAAAATTGTGACAAAATTTGATGAGAAGAAGGTAAAACTTTAATTATTAAATACCTAACCAAAAATTCCTCATCAAACATGGATAAATTGATTAGACCAGTAACTTTAATTATGAAATTCAAAATTGAATGAGCTGAAAATATGTTTAAAAGGGGAATATTTTTAACGAAATCCTCAATTCTAATTCTGCGAGATTCAAAAGCCTGATTACTATTATTTTTAGCGGTACTTAACTGGCCGAAAAGTTGATCGATCATTTTCTGCTGCTTGTCAATCAAAACTGAAAACGTCTGCACGAGCTGTATGGGCGACTGCATTGATTGAACATCCGGGCGGGGTTGATGTAAATTAGGATTGACTGGTGGCGATTGCGGTACTGGTATTGAAATTCCATGTTATGTAGATGGTATCGATTGTTTGTCAAAGCCAAGAAAATCCGGAGATCCAGGAACTATGTGGGTGGTGCAACGGATGCGGCTGTCCGGGGTTGATATTTCTATGTTGTATGTCCTTTTAACACGTGTTTAATTGTTGGATTCTTCCAAATCGTGGATTCTTATTAGTTCGTCAAATGGCACAAATACGCAGTGATTAATTTAAAATCGATAATTTATTTCATATTATTTGTCGAGTACATAATGCTTTACACAAAATTAATGAAAGTAGTTTTAACTTAAAATAATTATACTTTAAATATGGATGCCATCATTAACTTTACTTAGTTTAATAATTTTATATTTTCTTTAGTTTTAGACTAGCTTAGTATTATAGATTTTATTTATTTTCACTTTTTTTAATTAAATTGTTTTGTTAGTTTTTATTTTATAATTTTATAATTTTTAAATTCAATATTACATTACAAATTTTAATTATATATTTTTTGCGTGTTGATTCGTTTGTAACTTGAAACCGAATTTTTTTCCAAACTCCTTTCTGTTCTCTCTCTGCCACCGTTGAGTCACCACCTAGCCTCATAATTCCTCTTTTTATTTTTTTGGAACTAATTATGATGCCTGTGGTAATACATGTTTCAGCAACTGTGGTACTTATAATATCAGCGGTTCCAATATTGGCCGCTAGATGGCACTATACATTCTAATTAGCATTCATGTCGCTGCAATTGATTTAACTGCCACCAGATGGTCGTCCAAACTTTACGCGCTAGATTCAAAAGTATATGTCATAGATGTTGTCACCGTTACATACGGCCCGACCAAGTTTGGACTTGAAATTCGTGAAGCGAATTTCGAGTTCAAACTGAAAAAAGAGAAAAAGAGAAAAAAAATTAGCAATTAGCCAACTGCATACCGTACATTACATAAATATCAATAAGTACCGGGTTACTGAGAGAACAGAAAAGGTTTTTACAAATAATGTATGTTTTGACAAATAAATTCTAAAAGTAATTACTTATTAAGTATTATATAGTGAAATTGTACAAAATATGTTAATGCATTAATCATGCAATGTAAGTTAATAACTCTGAAATAGTAAATGTACTTGGCAAATATTACCTATTCCAAATTAACAAAATAAAAAAAAAATAAATAAGATCAAAATGTTTGTTTAGTATTTTGAGGTTACGTACCTCTATCATTATAACTAATACTTAGTTTTCTTATCATAATATTAATAATACTTAGTTTATATTTTAGCAGATATAAGCTAGGATTTACTGAAATTTAATTTGTTAAATTTCAATTTTATCTAAAGTCATATCATGGTATTTTAAATGGAAAACATCCTTTTAGGTAAAATTTATTTAAATTTAATCGGTCAAGTTTCAAAATTAATTAAAATCATATCATGGTATTGAGTTCAATTTTTAAATGGAAAACATCTCTTTGAGTAAAAATTATTTGCGTTATTCAAGTTGGCAGTAAATTTGATATATTTGTTTGCTTGTCAGTGTCGACTTCTGTTTTCGTACACGCCATCAAAAGGAAAAGTACTTTATTTCCATACTAACCTTAAGTAATGCATTTACTATGCATCCAACGTTCACAAAAGTATTTATCTAATTAATGTTACGTTATTTTTTGGTAGTGCTAGACAGTGTTCAACCAGTGCTAAATATAATAAAATATAATACTTGAAAGGATTAAGTTCATAGAGGAATCGACACATTTCACCATACAAATCGGTAAATGAAATTTAAATTATAGCGAACCGCAAAATTATTCGTTTATTAAGAATTACTTACTTATATGTAATTCAAATTCACACGTATGCACTTTTGTCGTGAATCCCCGCTTTAAGGAAACAGACCACTATATAAAAAAAAAAACTCCACCTTCTTTAAACTTTAAACCACGGTTGCTTAATATTATCAAAATATCATCAATTGGTTCCCCTAGAAAGTTTCCTTTCAGTTACGTAAATGATTTAATTTTACTTGTAAAAAATAATATTCTGGTTGAAGCCTGTAGTACAACTATTTCGATTTTATACAATAGTAAGAAAACGTTGTGTTTGTTTTTTTTTTTTTGTATATCTTAAAATTTTTCTTGATAAACTTTAGAAATACATAATTATTTTTCTTTTCTCTTTTTATGAGTGCAAACATTAAAATTTTTAACAAGTTCAAATTCAGTATTCAGTTAATAGGTCAGTATTATTCGTGTATTAACAAATTCATATGATTTTTTAGTAATTAAAACTTATACGATGCCAATGTTACTCAAAGGGATGATCGACACGAGCAATGAACTAGTATTTAAACATTATGAGGCTGGTAGCTGTGTTTGTTTCCCAATCAACGCTAAGTATTTGTTTTTGACTCAACAACATGTCAAGCGTGTGATTTAGAATTTGTAAGTATTTATTATCGTTAATTACGAATATAATGTTTTTAGTTAACTTTCATGTGTTTTAAAAAAATTATTTCTTATAATTCTTGTACTTATAAATATTAACTATTTATCAAAAATTTATTATTAAATTAATAGTGATTTATTATTAAATGTGATGATTATTTTTTGTAGATTTAAAATGTCAACTGGCAAAAACGGTACCGACGAATTCAAAATAAAACATAAAACTCTTTCAAAGAAGATTATAAGCAAAAAACATCACATATCACCTTAAATGCACAAAATTAGAATGAATTCGAATACAGATATTAGTAAATAAAGTAAATTTAATATTGTTTACAAAATATTAACTTTATATTAATGATCAATCAGAATTATGCATAAAAATATTCAACATGTAACTCACTTCATTTTCAATAATGTTCAATAAAATAATAATAATATTTACTAACCCAACCGACAAATAATTCGAATAATGTTGAAGTTACATTTAGAATTTAATCGATCACCAATTAAAACAAACAAAATTGTAATTCTTATAAATTTGGATATTGAAATTTCGTAAAATTGAAAATCAATAAGGCCAACACTAGAAAATGCCCTTGATTCTCGAAAAGGAAATATTTTTATCTTTGGCGGTCCAGAAATATCGCTATTAGCAGAAAACTTACTAACTGTACGGGGCCTATTATGAATGAAACAATTAAAATCATTGTCGGATGTGTTATTGAATGTTTGAAATTTTTCAATTCTGATTTTAAAACTAAAGTTGTAAATTTTATTGGGAATTTCGTAAATTACAAGATATTGCTTTAACAATATGTGTGCTTGACTTTTATGAACATCGAAAGTGTAATCTATATCTCGAATAAATTGTTCGAAGTTATTTGTAATCGATAATGAATTTTTTGATTTTGACTGTCGAGTAGTTTTATTTTTAATATTACATAAACATTTGTCATTTAGAATGTTAACATTATTGGTAACTATTGCAAATTGATCAATTTTCTCATTTACATTTGATGGGTTGCTGTCGTTAATATCAGAATCGATTATGGGAATGTGTCCATCACCAATATTATTCGAAATATCAATATCATTTGTAACTATTGTAAATTGATCAATTTTCTTACTTTTATTTGATGGGTTGCTGTTATTAATTTCACAATCGATTTTGTATATATGCCCATCACTAATATTGACAAAAGGTGAATGATTTAAATTTTGTCTGTTAAAATTTTGTGTTTCAAAATTGATCAATTCTGCAACATTCTCGGAGTTTTCAACAATGTTTGATTTGGTATTTTTGTGATATTGTGAACTATTAAAATCGGTAATATTTAATTTTTTATTTAAATCAAGTTTGCTAGTACTAATTTTATCGTTAAAATTTTTGCCTAATTGATCAATTTTGTCAGAAAGTTTATTAAATATACCATTCATTTTACTACTGAATTCTTTCTTTTGATTACTGAGTTCTTTGTTTTGAGCAGTTATCGATTGATTCATAGATTTAAGTATCTCTAATAAATTATTTAAATTAAAACTGTCTTTATTGTCTGAAATATCACCATTTATACCTGACGAAGTATTTTCACTGGATTCAGCACGTTGTTGTTCTTCTAATGCATCTTCTTGAACAGCATCTTGAACAGCGTCACCTCCAGGTGGTGCACCAGGTGTTTTTTCCGTACTTCCAGGTGTTGAAACAGCGAAAAGTTCTCCACTTATAAATGAATATGATGATATTTTACTAGTTGAGTCCTCCATGACGTGGAAACAGAAGTAAATACGCAAAACAAAACCAGACGTTAACTGTTCATGGAGATTACCAGCACCAGTAGATCATACCAAGCGTTTGATGGTTGGGAGATTCACCAGAGGGCGTACCATGCGTTTGTCGACCGCTCAAATCACCACGAAGTCATCAAATTGCACTAGAACGTACCATGTGAATTTTGTTCGTGGAAAACACCAGGAAATCGTTCTTATAATATCAGCGGTTCCAATATTGGCCGCTAGATGGCACTATACATTCTAATTAGCATTCATGTCGCTGCAATTGATTTAACTGCCACCAGATGGTCGTCCAAACTTTACGCGCTAGATTCAAAAGTATATGTCATAGATGTTGTCACCGTTACAGTGGGTGAATTAAATTCGTCCTTAGGGTCACACTTCTCATCGGACTCTTCAATTGATGAAGTCCGCATCTTGGATTGATCGCTCGTTCCAGTATGAATATTAGGCATATTATTGTAGAAGGTTTGAACAAGAAACAAAAAAAAAGAAACGGATTAAAAGTTCCAAAAAAAAAAAATATGTATAAATAATTGAATAAACCTGTATATTGTAAAATTTATCGATTGGTTTTAGGTATTAAATTTGAAAATTTAAAAAAAAATTCTGCAAAAATTTGCTGATTTTAAAATAATATGTGTTATTCAAATACTGAAATACAACAAATTGCAGAGAAAAGGATTAAACACTCTGCTACCAATTTAAAACTAATCTTGTGGGTTTGTGAAAATAAAAATTTGTAATTACAAATCTGTAAAATAAGATTGGGTGTTTGGAAGCTGAAATTTAGAAATTAAAAAAAAAATAAATAAACTTTAACAATATTTATTAAAAGGGATTTCTAAATTACAAAATTAAATAAGCAGAATATGCAAAATATAAACACCCTTCACAAAATTTGTTTAATCAAACCCTATAATTGACCACGATGTCTTTTAGGGATAAAACAATGAAGAGATTAAATTTCAGACATTACAAATATATTTATAATTTAATATGAAACAATTTTCAAATGAAACCTTTATAATTACTGAATGAAATCGGTAAACAAACAAATCTATTATTAAATAATTAACATTGAAGAAAAAATGAAAACAAATTATCAATGAAAATAATTAACAATGAAAATAATTAACAATCGATAAACATTACGTGTCAAACTGTTACAGCTGTTTGGTAAGTAATAAATAGAAAAAGAGAAATACTACCTGAAGTTGTGAAAATAACATACATAATACAATACCGGCTATTTACATATTATAAAATTATTTACATACGCAGGAGTAACTTGAGAGAAACGAATACTTAACTATACTAAACTTAACACTAATAAATAATAAAAATAATAATTGAAATAATCACAAAAGTATGAAAAGGTAAGTTTAAACTCATACAATTGTTACAATAAAATTAAATTAAATTTCATTGGAAAAGAAAAAAGAAAAACTTACGTTTTAAATAAATATCACCAAGTATTTTTTGGCGTCAATATATAAATATTAAAATGTTAAACACTAACTAACAATAAGTTTCTCCCATATTACCCGAGCGTAAAATATCTATATTGGCATAATTTATATAAATAAATAGTTAAATAAAATCGAGTAGCAAACATGATCGCGAAGCATGAAGGGCCAGGTGATCTAGTGGTAATGGGCGTCTATTTCACCGTCCCATTATCCACTTAAAATTTTAATCATAAGTGCCAGAAGGACAGTCCAAAGGTAAGTTACCCGTAGGTAATAATTAAAACTCACTGCCTGCTGGCTGACTGTGTTCTTCTTTCTGGTGTTCTTATTAGCTAACTTAAGTCAGTTTGCCTCTATTGTTAAAGGTCGCCTGCGCACTCGTCATAGAAAAAGCTAGAATGAATTTATATATTCTGCGTTACATAACACATATGCATAGTTAATTAATTATTTATTCATTAAATATATTTTCAGTAATACATATGTATTATGTTAATTGAAAATAGAACAGAGGCGGAATGCAACTGAATTTTAAATGTTCTAAAACAATTTAATAAAATTATGCAATATATCAAATACATTTAAAATACGTTGCATGCTTACTCTGCGAAAAAAATTTTCTGTTAAGAAAATTTTACTACCCTAAAACTACAACTAACTTATAACTACGTCACTTTTTAAAGTTCTTAAGATTGTTTATATGCACTCTCACCGATTTCTTGGATTTTTCGTTGTAAACTACCACTGATTAATCGTTGAGAAAATGCACCAATGTGTATGGACCGGTATATTGTGGAATAAATTTCTTGGAGGTATCTGTACTGGACGTCGCGGCGAGACTTCGAATAGCCACTAAATGACCAACTTTAAACGGTGGCTTTTCAGGGTACTTCTGGTAGGGCTTGGAGATGACGTTGTGCATTCGCTTGAGCGCTCGGTTTATTTGCTCAGGAGTTGGTTTATCTTCACAGTCAAAGATATCGGATAACTGCAGGAAATTGTCAAGCGGTAGTAAGAGCTTTCTACCAAAGAAGATCTCTGCCGGAGTTGCATTAACGGATGAGTGAACGGAGTTGTTGTAACTGAACGTGGCGTAACCCAACATTTTAGTCCAATGTTTATGTTTAACGGCGTACTGAGCGATTAACGTAGCCATATTGTGCTTAATGTTTCGGTTGATCCTTTCTGCCTGGTTCGCCTGTGGGTTGTATGGGCTGGTGAAGATTGGCTTAATGTTGTGGGCCAACAGGAACTGGGCGTACGAATCAGCTCTAAAATATTTGGCATTGTTGCTGGTGATATGTTGAGGATACCCATATGTGTTGAATATCTCCGTTAAGTGGCGAATGACTGTAGCGGCAGTAGCTCTCACTGATGTCCGGGTGATTAGGAACTTCGAGTACGAATCAATGACTATAAAGATATAGGAATGCTTATTAGCGGCTGAAAATACCAAAGGTCCAATAAAATCTATATGTAAGTGTTGAAACACATGGGTGGGAATCAACGATTTCAACTGGATCCTTGCGGTGTGGAAATTCGGTTTAGCAAGAGTGCATCGTTTACATTTGAGCACAAAATCCTTGACTTTTTTGTATAGTTCAGGACACCAAAACCTTTTAGCAATGTCTCTATATGTTTTGGTAATGCCAGAATGAGATGCTGAAGGATAATAATTAATTATATACTGGATGGCATTATCCGGTAACACTATTCGTTTTAAATTATTTTTACCGACTAACTTCATTAGCAAGCCGTTAGAAATTACAAACTTATTGACGTTTAAATGATTACGAATGTTATCATAAACGAGTCTGGAATCTTCCGACTGCTTCTGAAGATTCTTAATGTCGAAAAAACGATGTGGTGTTACATTGGTATTATTAATAAATTCTGATTGAATGTTAGAGACATGAATAATCGGTGCACAATCATTTTTAACAAAAATTGAATTAATGTTTACGTTTTCAATTTGGTTGTTATTATTTTCAGTAATATCAAATAGACGAAATAGTGCGTCAGCGACGATATTTTCTCGTCCAGGTATGTGTAAAATCGTGAAATAATACCTGGAAAATGTGAGAATCCATCGATTCACTTTATTAAAAACTGGAGGCTGTTTTAGTAACCAAACTAATGCTTGATTATCGCATTCGAGGTAGAAATGATTTCCAATTAGAAAATCTTTAAAATGCTCTAATGCACGAATTACGGCTAACATTTCTACCTCGTAGCTGTTGTAGAATTTTTGGGCCCCATGAAGGCGTCTCGAAAAATATTGAATCGGGTGTCGACCCGACTCGAATTCTTGAGATAAAACTGATTCCTTGGTTAGACCCGTCAGTGGTTAAGTAAAATTTATTTTTAAAATTCGGAAATTTTAATATCGGGGCACTAATCAAAGCTTGTTTTAATTTATTAATTGAATCAATATGTTCTTGATTTAGTTGAAATTTGGTGTTCTTTTTTCTAAGTTCATCTAAAGGCTCTATGAGCGTTGCATGATTTTTACTGAACTTAGAATAGAGTGCAACCATACCCAAAAATTTCAATAGCTGCTTATGGTTTTTTGGCAAGGGAATATCTACTATTGCTTGCACTCGTTGAGGGTCGGGAACTCTACCTTCACTGCTAACTGAATGTCCAAATATTTTAATCTTTTGCATACAAAGTGATATTTTATTTGGATTAACGGTGAGGTAACTATGTTTTTAAGTCGTAAAAATTCTAAATTTATTTGATTTATATGTTCCTCAGGCGTATTTGAAGCAATAATTATATCGTCATAATACACAAATAGAAAACCTTGCTGTCTAAAATCAGCTAATTCTTTAAAAAGATATCTATTTAGGGCTTGAGCCGAATTTTTCAAACCGAAAGGCATGACTAAAAATTCATATTAACCGAATTGAGTTACAATAGAAGTATATTTAGTTGATTGGGGGTGAATAGGAATGTGATAAAATGACTGCGATAAAATTTTAAAACCGCCTAATGAATTTAAAATATAATTCATGTGTATGCCTGAAAGGGGTCGAATTGGACGACAGAATTGAGGTCCTTAAAATCGGCCACCATCCGGTCACCTACTTGTTTTTTAACAAAAAATACAGGACTACTCTATTCCGAAATTGTCGGCCTGAGAATGTTAAGTTCAACAAGTTCATTTATATGTGAGTCTAGAAGTTTTAACTTGTCGTCGTTCATGTAATAGGGTTTCTTTGCGCTAACCTTATTATAATCGTTTAAAATAATTTTGTACTCGTAATTTTTAGCACGACCGGACTTTTCAGTTAAAATTGAAGAATATTTCTTTAAAAAGGAATCTAATTTTGTTTGGAGTAAAGGACTAAGGTTAAATTTCTCTTCTATAATTAAATTTAAAATTTGTCCTTTTATATTAGCATTGTCTAAAAATTGAATAATTGTGTTAGGTGCATGTTTAAATGACAAGCTAGAACTAGAAAAGTCCAAGATAAATTGACATAAATTAATTGTTTTGATTTCTAATAATATGTTAACAGGTAAACAATTTACAATGTAAAATGGTTGTTTCCATGTGAATTTACCTATTTTGAATATTAAATAAACTAACTTTTTTAACTGAATTGATTTGGCACGTATATAGACATCCCAATTGGAAATTGGAAAAACAACAGACATTCGAAAAACGATCCAAGATTGTCTACTTTTACAAATAAAAATATAGTTTCCGATTCGAAAGAAACGAGAACAAGTAGTCTATTGTGTTTTAGATGTCGTGGAAGGGGACATTATACCCGAGACTGTCCTCAAAAATTAAAAGGAACTTCTAAAAGTGAACATTCAAGTAACGTAAATAGTACTGAACAATCAAAAGGGACCGTACTTAGTATAAATTCAGTTAAAAAAAGCAGTATGACAAATTCTAAATATTTTAAAGAAGCATTGTTGAACAATAAACCTATACGCTGTTATAGTGATTTAGGAAGCAGTTGCGCGACGATACGCGAAGAGGATGCACAGAAAATGAATTTAAAGTTCTATGAATGTAATCCAGAACCGCTTATTGGTTATGGGCAAGGACGAACCTATCCGGTAGGATTATTTACAGCCAGTTTATCAATAGATGACGTGGTTGCAAAGGTCGATATACATGTCGTGCCAAACGATGCTCAGAAAGTTCCATTGTTGGTTGGACATCCATTTACAGAGCAGCCTCATGTAGTGATTATAAGCAAAATTGATGAGTTACGCATTGAGTATTGTGAGACCGAATTACCTCATCATGAACCAATAGTGCAACCTAGTAAAATTGTACATAGTTCCAAAGAAACCGTGGTGATACCTAATAATTATGTGGGACACGTCAATGTTTTAACTACTACGTCCAATAGTGAAATATTGCATAGAAGGTGGAATCAGAACGAACGGTCAGCTGATACCAAGATGTATTTTATCCACAGATGCCGATGGAAATTCCATACTATTTTGAATATATCAGGTGAAGATGTTTGTATCGAACAAGGAACAAAAATTACACGTGGTGAACAATGTGTTGAAGTTGAATGTGAGACAAATCGCGCGCCGAATAAAGTTAGTGATCGAGATGTCACACACGATGAAGTGAATACGGATCTTAACGGACGGGACCGTGACGAACTTATCGCGTTATTAAATGAATATAAGTGTTTAATTGCCAGAGACATTAGTCAAATCGGTTTGACGGATAAAATCGAAATGAATATTAAATTAAATTCGGATACGCCGGTATATTACAGACCTTATCGTTTATCAATGCATGAACGCGAGCAAGTGAAAGATATTATTAACGAATTAAAAAGTGCCGATATTATAGAAGAAAGTAATTCGCCGTATGCGAGTCCGATACTACTCGTAGAGAAAAAACTGGTGACGTCAGGCTTTGTATCGATTACCGCGCGTTGAATAAGATAACGGTCAAAGATCGCTATCCCTTACCATTGATAGATGATCAGTTAGATTGTTTAGGTGATAATACATATTTTACAACTATCGAACTTCGAAGCGGATATTATCAAATTCCTCTTGCAAAGGAAGCTCGTGAAAAATCTAGTTTTATTACGCCGGATGGACAGTACCAATTAGGAGAATGCCGTTTGGAATGTGCAATGCCCCATCGGTTTTCCAACGGTTTATTAATAACATACTGGGTCCACTACGCTACAAAGTGGCAATGGCATACCTCGATGATTTCATCATTCCATCGAAAACGGTCGAGGAAGGAATGGAAAAATTACGCCAAATACTAGATGTGCTTTTGGATGCCGGATTAACCATCAATTTATCCAAGTGTTATTTTTTCATGTTGCATATTGAGTATTTAGGATTCGAAATAACAATAAAAGGAATCCAGCCAGGAAATCGGAAATTACAGGCAATAAGAGATTTCCCGAGACCGACAGACGTTAGAACGCTAAGAAGCTTTATTGGACTATCTAGTTATTTTAGACGGTTCATTAAAAATTTTGCACTTATCATGCGTCCTTTGACGGAGCTACTAACGAAGAATTCCAAGTTTGAGTGGAAAGAAAGTCAAGAAAACGCGTTCAACGATATCAAACAGAAGTTGCAAAGCAAACTAGTATTGGTTACATATGATATTAATTGTGAAACAGAGTTGCACACTGATGCCTGTTCCGTAGGCATTGGTTCAGTTTTACTGCAGAAGAAAATGGACAACAAATTTCATCCTATCGCATATTATAGCAGAAAGACGACAAAAGAAGAGAGTAAATATCACTCATACGAATTAGAAATACTAGCAATAGTTTGTTCAGTAGAAAAATTCAGAACATATTTGTTGGGGATTCGTTTTACAATTAGAACGGATTGTAATAGTATTAAACTTTTAGTAAATAAACGAGACTTAAATCCCCGTATTGGGAGATGGTACATACGTTTGTTAGAATATGACTACGTTATTGAGTATCACACTGGTACGAGTAATCAAGTTGCTGATGTGTTAAGCCGTTCCCCTGTTGGAGAAGCTGAACATGTTAGCCTGATTGGGTTACCGATTTTACACATTAACGTAAGCACCGATTGGGTTGCTGCGTTGCAGCGAGTAGATCCAGTCATTTCTGAGATTCAAGCCAAATTAGAGAAAGGTGACAGACAGACGCATGAAAAATTCACAATGTGCAATGCACGAGTTTATAAGATTACTGACAACAAATTTCGACTTTACGTGCCGAGTGATTTGTACTATGATGTCGAAAGTGAAACACATCGTAATCTTAACCATCTAGGAATCGATAAAACGATGTCGAAACTTAATGAATGCTATTATTTTCCTAACATAAGAGATTTTGTAACGAAGTATATTAATCGTTGTATAAGCTGTATGTATCATAAATCTTCAGGAGCAAACTCGAAAATGGTTTTACACCCGCTGGAAAAGGGAGACACCCCATTCCATACTGTGCACATGGATCACTTAGGTCCATTCGTATTGACGGAAGATGGAAATAAATACGTGTTGGTGTGTATAGACGGATATTCGAAGTATACCGTTCTGAAAGCTGTTCCGGATGCGACAGCTGTACAAACCTTAAATTTTTTACGGGAAATGATCGCGCATTATGGTAAACCTTCTCGAATAATAACAGATCGTGGTACTGCATTTACTGCGCATTTATTTGAAGAATTCTGTAAGGAATTTGGTATAATCCATGTCAAAGTTGCAGCGAGAACACCTAGAGGAAATGGGCAAATAGAACGTGTCAATCGTACGATACTTACTTGTATGTCGACTGGCTCCAGTTGCGATGACGAAGCTGATGACTGGGATCTTCGGTTAGGAGATATTCAGTGGTCATTAAATGGTAGTGTACATAAAGTTACCAAGTGCACGCCTTTCGATGTAGTGTTTACATACGACAATGTAGGCCTTCGAGAAAACCCCTTAACCAGAGAAATCAAAGAATTAAATAAGAACCCCCGATTGAAGGAAGATGAGCGTGGTAAAGTACCAGAGAGACTAGAGAAGAATCGTCTGAAGATGAAAGAAAAATCTATACAAGGAGCGAAAAATTGCCAAACATACAACATAGGTGATTTGGTAATGGTCAAAAATCAGATATCGTCAACTGGTGAAAGTCGTAAGTTGGAACGCAAGTACCGAGGACCCTATCAGGTCGTAAGGGTTTTGGGTAATGACCGGTACGTTATCGAATATATTGAAGGAGAACAACAGAGTGGTAGGCTATATACGGGAATCCTAGCCAGTGACCGCTTGAAATTGGTTTCACGGAAAGAGTGACTTAATTTGTTAAAGTATTTTTTTTAGAATGTAAATTGATTTATTTCCTAATGAATATTTACTGTAATTTATTTGTATTTTGATGACTTAATCTGTACCATTGTAAAAAAAAATGTTATTACTGTAGTGAGGGAGGTGGCGAGGAAAGCAATTGATTTTGAATTTATTCTGAGTTCCTAAGTAATTGACGAGGACGTCAATTCGATAGGAAGGCCGAACTGTGGCACTGTTTGGGTCCACACGTAGTTATTTTAATTTTTAATAAGTTGGCAACGACCAATAGGTTTGGTTCATAGAGACGGCATACACGCAACATCCGTCATTCATTGTATTGTAATTCACGTAAGGAGGCAGAGATCATATCCGGTACTTGTGAACAGTGTGTGATTCGCCATATTAGCAAATTAATAAATAATTATATTAAAATACTAAAGTTTAATTTATTTAAAGCTTGATAATTCCTACATCGTTATAAGGCAACTTTTTAAATAAAAGAAATACGTACATAATTTATGTATCCTCATGGAAGATATGTCATAATTATGTACATTCTGATTTATTTAAACATTAATTGATAGGCTTTTAGTCACCTATGTACATTAGGGTGGAACGAAAAAATAATTTTATTAATTTTGATATGTAATAGTGATAAAAAGTTGTTTATTGTCTTCGTTAAGACAGTGTTAAAGTATCGTCATACATATAATATATTTAGAGGTGCCGCAAAAGAGTTGAAAATATGTATTTTTAAATAAATTTTGCCAAATTTAATATAATAAAAAAATGGTTTGAATACCAAATTCGGATTTTAAAGGTTGAAATTATTCGGATTTTAAAGGTACAAATTAACTACTCTGTAGTAGCTAGTTGTAGTATTATACTGTAAAACTTTATGTTACTTAATCTTACATCTTAAGAAAAAATTAATTTTAACAATATTTTGCAGTAGTAAAGATTTATCTTATTTTTTAATTAAAAACATAGAAAAACTTTGTTTAGTTTTTCCAGAAACACAACAATAGTTGGATTGAAATGATCTTTAACTAGACATAATGTTAGGTAGGTGTGGGGTAGAGAAGCCTGTAGCACCATTCTTTCTCTCTTACAAGTAAAGGTCCCGAGGCCGGACCTATCGATTTTGATGAAACTTAAATATGTTGTAGAACACTAAAAAATGAGGGACACGTATTTTTTTTTATCTGCGGAAAAACGGTTTGAAGGGGTGAAATCGCCCTCCAAAAATTGGGGCAAAAATTTAATTTTTCAAATATCTCGAAAACAGTAGGAGATAGAGCAAAAGTTTAAATTGGCGATATTGCTCTTTTTTAAAGAGCTATCTACTGATATGCAATTTGTTCATATTACATCAACAGGGGTGGTTGCGGGTTAAAATTTGGGGGTTAAATTTGCAAAAAAGGGGTGAAAAATAAACAATATAAAAATTTTGTTTACAGATTTGAAATCTACGTCAAAAAATCTAATTGACCTATTTTTGCTCAATGTCCTAATATTAAGTCTAGGGGTAGTTAACTAGAGGGTGACTATGTCGAATAATCGTACTATTTGGGTATTTCAAGAAGTTCTTCTTCATGGAAAATAGCTTAAGATTATTAGAATAACGTAGAAATGAAATTCTGGAATTCAGAATTGTGTTTGAGCAACATTGAAGAGGGGGTGAGTCACCCTCTTAAATTACATACTAGTTCATATACACTAATTTTTGCTATTAACACACTGATAGTGGGTAAAATAATGTCACAATAAGTGGTTCTAAAGTTGGACTATCATATGTAAGGTCTTTATTAGGTTTGTTTTTTAATGGATATTATAGTTTTCCTTATCGAAAATTATCGATACCGAAAATTACATAACCTAACCTAAAATAACGAAACCTAATAAAAACCTTACATACGATAGTCTAACTTCAGAACCATCTATTGTGACATTATTACCCCCTGTCAGTGTGTTAATTGCAAAAATTATTGTATGTAAACTAGTATGTAATTTAAGAGGGTGACTCACCCCCTCTCCAATGTTGCTCAAACACAATTTTGAATTCGAGAATTTCATTTTAGTCCAATTTCAGAACCACTTATTGTGACATTATTTTACCCACTATCAGTGTGTTAATAGCAAAAATTAGTGTATATAAACTAGTATATAATATAAGAGGGTGACTCACCCCCTCTCCAGTGTTCCTCAAACTCAATTTTGAATTCGAGAATTTAATTTATACGTTATTCTAATTGTCTTAAGCTATTTTCCATGAAGAAGAACTTCTTGAGATACCCAAATAGTACGATTATTCGACATAGTCACCCTCTAGTTAACTACCCCTAGACTTAATATTAGGATATTGAGCAAAAACAGGTCAATTAGATTTTTTGACGTAGATTTCAAATCTGTAAACAAAATTTTTATATCGCTTATTTTTCACCCCCTTTTTGCAAAATTAACCTCCAAATTTTAATCCCCAACCACCCCTGTTGATGTAATTTGAACAAATTGCATATCAATAGATAGCTCTTTAAAAAAAGAGTAATATCGCCAATTTAAACTTTTGCTCTATCTCTTACTGTTGTCGAGATATTTGAAAAATTAAATTTTTACCCCAATTTTTGGAGGGCGATTTCACCCCTTCAAACCGTTTTTCCGCAGATAAAAAAAAATACGTGTCCCTTAGTTTTTAGTGTTCTACAACATATTTAAGTTTCATCAAAATCGATAGGTCCGGCCTCGGGACCTTTACTTGTTAGTCAGTCCCGAGCAACCGTTTGAGTAGCAAGTGCTTTTATGGTTTGATTTTGTATTGTTGTTTTGTTTTGGTTTGAATATCGGTATAATAGCTTATTAGTCAATACGTAATTATTATTGCGATGGCAGTGTCAAAACCAGTTCATACTAGAAAAAAGTTAGAATGTCCAATTTTTGGACACCCTAAACAATTAAGTGAGTTAAATTTGTCAACTTATTATGACACTATGAAATATTACCTTTATATTCGACATGAGCTGAAACTAGAAGCAACATCAAAAGAACCAACGGTGAGTGAGATATTAGATATTCTTATCAAGAAAGTTGAAACTATTGGGTCGAAAGCATCAATTCCTGTAGTGTCTCGCACTCGCATGTTGCAAATGGGAAAAACCTATCATAATAAATACAGAAATATTTTAAGATCAAAAAGTAGAAAAGGTACAGAAAAATATGATTCAATCGTAGCATCGTTTTTAAATGAAAGCAAACGTCTTTTTGATGTCGCAGCTTGTAAGTGCAAAGAGTTTTCTGAATGTAAATGCAAAAAAGAAAGCAAAGTACCTAAACTTGAACAAAATTTTTTACTTGACCAGAGAACATCGAGAAAAATGAGCATAAGTATAGTTGATAAAGTTATTTCAAAGGTTTTAACAAAAAGAGAACAGAGGAAGCAGAAGGTAATACAGCAACAGTTAAAGTACAACCAACAATTAGTAGTCAATTTTAATAGCGGTGTTGGAAATGTTGTCATTCATTCAGATCCTGAACAAAGTTCTGATGAAAACTTAGCACACAGTTCAGTTCACTTAGCACACACGGCTTCAACCACAAGCGATAAAATGCAAGTAGAACTGCCAATAGTAGCTTCTATCTGTGACCGAACTGGAGTTTCAGACAGAGCTCCTGCGGCTATCGCAAGTGCTGTTCTTAAAGATATTGGAATTGTTACAGAGGAGAATAAAATTAAGGTAATTGATAGAATGAAGATTCGAAGAGCGAGAGCAAAGAATCGAACAAAGCGATAGTAAGCAGCATTAACAAAGTTGGAGAAAATAGGGGTTTATTTTTTGTTGGTAGAAAAGATAATACAATTGTACAAGAAAAAAAAGGGAACAAATTTTACAAAAAGACTCTTATTGAAGAACACATTTCATTCGTAAAAGAACCTGGTTCATCCTTTCTAGGACACGTAACTGCTGCTCTTGAAACAGGTGAAGCTATAAAAGATAGCATACTAGCGTATTTTAATGATAACAGTCATTTGAATATATCCAATATAACTGCTATTGGGTGTGATGGAACAGCCACAAACACTGGAGTTAATAATGGCACACTCGCTTTAATGGAAAAAGATTTAAATAGACCACTGCAGTGGCTGATTTGTTTGTTCCACTGTAATGAGTTGCCTTTACGCCACCTGTTTTGTGCATTAGATGGAAAAACAAAAGGCCCAAACGAATTTGAGGGAGTTTTAGGCAAACAGCTTGAAAACTGTAACGAACTTCCAGTAGTTAAGTTCTCTCCTATACAACACAATCTACCTAATCTTGGAATAAAAGAAGATTCAAGCATAGATCAAAAATATTTCCTTGAAATGTGCACATCAATCTCAAATGGTGTATGCTCTTCAGATCTGTCCTTAAAAAAACCAGGAAAGTTGGCTCATTCACGATAACTTACGCTAGCAAGTCGCATCCTTAGGCTGTATTTTGGAACAGAGAATCCTTCAGATAACCTCAAAACCTTAACAGAGTATGTTGTGAAAGTGTATGCTCCTATCTGGTTTCACATTAAACTTGAACCATCATGTATAAATGGTTCCAAACATTTTTGTAGGCTGATCAAGTTTTCGCGTTACCTTTGTGATCAACATTTAAAAATAATTGATCCAGTTATTCAAAGAAATGGTTACTACGCTCACCCAGAAAACGTGCTTCGCTGTATGTTATGTGACGAGAGTAAGTACGTAAGAGAGCTAGGTCTTTGTAGACTTCTGAAGGCAAGATTGGAACACAAAAATGGTAAAAGGAAGTTTATGATCCCCAAGCTCAACTTTCATGCTGAAGATTTCATTAATATGATTAACTGGACGTATATAACAATTACCGAGCCCCCAGTAACAAAACACATAACTGATGAGAACTTAAAACAGTATATAAGTGAAACACGAGAACCTAGATGCCAGATGCAATCAATAGACTTCCCGCGTTTACCCTGTAACACACAAGCGGTAGAAAGAGTTATAAAGCTTGTGACAGAGTCATCACTAAGTGTCTGTGGTTCTGAAGCAAGAGATAGCTTTGTCAAAGCAAAAATTTCTTCGAAAAAGATGATGCCAAAATTTGAGACCAAAAAACGTTTTATTTAAGTCTGAAGAAAAGCTGAAAATCAAAGAAATGTGAAGCTAGTGAACTAATGGGATATTATAATTATTTATTTATTATTATTTTTTTAATGTTTTACTTTGTTTTAATTAGACTGGTTATTAATTATGTCATCACCTTTATTCTTTTTTAGCGAATTTCTAGAAAGAATTCTGGAAATTCAGCTATTATGGTATTAGCCATAGTCGAAGTGTTCAGCCCGAAAATATGGCAGAAATTTGTTTTGAGGTCCCTAGAGCCCAAAAATAACATTCACTAAAATTTATACATATATATATATATATATATATATATATATATATATATATATATATATATATATATATATATATATGTATTTATGTATTTATGTATCAGCACGATAGCGCTTCAGGAAAAACTGCTAGTTTTACGAAATTTGGTGATAACGTTGCAAGTCCAAAAATCTTGGATGAGTTCTTAAGCCAAAAACGTCGGAGCTCAGGAACATGGTTTTTTGAGCATTTTTCGTGAAAATGAGTTTTGGCCAAAATTTGCTATAATTTAAAAGTTTTTGTCAAATTTTTTTACACCATTGCAAAGACGGGAAAAAATGACATGAAAAAGGTTTTGGAACTATTATTCTAGGTTAGCTAGTTTTTGAGAAAATAAGAAAGAAACAGTCAATTTATTATTTTATAATTTTAGTGTGTCTACAAAAGTATGTTGCCTTATGTGTATAATGTGTATATATGTATTTCACTGCAATAGCGAGTTATTTCATATAGATAGACATCCATCGTTAGTAGCGGGTCCATTAGTAGCCACTTGAGAGAAAGTGATTAGAGCGGAGATGTTAACGCCTTATAGTAATTCTTACCAAAAATTTTCTGCGGGTAGTCAGTGGCGGTTTAATAACTTTTAAGTAAGTACACTTAATTATTCTTCCTTATGCAAATCCACGCATATGCATGCATCTTTGTACATATATATGTTGCAGCTATATTGTCAAAATCGTTTTATTATAATAACTCCATTCAAATTATAAATATCCCTGTCGCAGCATCCTGCATAACATAGCGAATTTCCATTTACAAAAGTACGTTTTTCTCGGAAACTAGTTGATATAGAGTAATTGTAAATAAAAAAACCTTCTTTATGTGATTTTTCCGCCTCATTCCGCCAAATTTTTTCACGGAAAATGTCCAAAACCCCGTAAACGTTTTCACGAAATTTCTTAAAAATAAGATGTTTCGTTCTTGAGTTATCGTGCGGACACTTAGTAAACATATATATAAATGTGTCCGGTTCATAACATCCCTAATATGTATAGACGTGGTTAAAAAAAGTTTTTCTTGAAGGGCCAAATGTTCAGAAAGTTTAAATTAACCTCAAGAATTTTTAGCTGATTTTAACTAATAATTAGCTATGGATCACGAAATTCTGTTTAGATCACCTCTCACCTTTTTTACCCTTTTTTTTATTTAAAAATGTTAAAATGTCTTACAAAAAAATTAAGATAACTCATATTTAACTTTTTTTATAAAGTGTGACTTCTTTTTGAACCAGACTAGGTTTCCCAGAATCCAGTTTGTTTTGGATCCTTCCAAAAGATAAGTTTCCCGTTTTGTATTTGGGCCCCAAGCAATTGTTTTTTTGTACTCCAGTCCCAACAAATTCGGTATCGTGTGGGAACAAAATTGAAATGCAAAAGAAACAAACAGTTAACTTTCAAGAAGAAAATTTTTTAATATTAAAAAAAAAAAATACACACAAAAAATGATAAAAATAATAAATCAGAAGGGTTAAGTAATAATATAATATAACCATGGACATTTTAAAGACAATTGGTTTTTAAATGGGGTTGATTGTTATTTTGGTTTGAGGGTAGAATTCTTCTTAGTTGAAAATAAACAGCACAGATTTAAAATGTAATCTCCGTATAATGGGTTCATAATTCTTTTTTGTACATAACAATGAACCAAAGAATAAGTGAGTGGGTGGTAGTGGTTCTTCATTTATTTCCACCGTGAAAAACGTTCGCCATTCATGAGATGGGGTGAGCAAGAGGGGGGTGTTGGGCGGTGTGGTAAAGGTATTTACACCACCCATTACGAGATCACCTCATTATTTAGACGTAAGCCATACACAGTACAACCCACTTTGGCCCACTATTACAAAAATTATTTGTGAAATAATTGAAAAAAAAATTATTTAAAAAAATATCAAATAAATTTACATTTTCTTCTTTTGAGAGTTATCTAAAAAAAATTACTGACTTGTGGCCCATAATGTGGTCAGCCAAAGATTCATTGTTTCTAATTTGTGACCCCGGGGTTCCTCAAGGCACCACTTTAGTTCTTTAAGGGCTTAAAAAAAGGTGATTTTTGAAAATTTTTTTAAAGGAAACTACTGTATGGAATGTTTTAATATTTTAAGGATATATTCGTTGATATATAATAAATTCATGGTAAAAGTTTTGGATCAAAAAATTCAAAATTCAGGGAGTTCCCATTTTTAGAAAACGTCACACTCGGGGTCCCCCTTAAACAAAGTTTTCAAAATATCTTTTGTCCTTCTATGTAAAAGCACTTTATGGTAACAATACGACTGATGATTTGTGAAAATTCCCATAAGAGTACCAGTGACTCAAAATGTTTTTCTTAGAGTGGCGTTCTTGCCTAGAGACGTGAATATTGGATCTTTTCAGACTAAATAAACAAAAACTTTTACTATCAATTTTGTACAGTTTGGTTATTAATGTTTTGAAATAGTACAAAATATTTTTGAAAAAAAAAAAATGAAAACTTTAAACTGGTCGATATGATTAAAGCCTTTTCGTAAATCTTCAACAAAAATCATACACAGTTTCTTGAAAAGAACTAAGGTCGCTGTGGTCAGAACCAAAGAGTTAAATATATTCTAAAAATTTAAAACCTTAAAAGTTAACCTTCTTTAAAATTAAAAAAAAAAATTTTAAAGAAGGCTCAGCAGAAACTGACAATATATCTTACTACTTTTGGTATAGAACTACTGTAACCTTACTATCTTTGGTAAAAAAAAACTTCTGTGACTTAACTTCTTTTGGGCTAGAACGGCTGTGACTTAAGTTCACATATATTCATCTCCTTTGATTACTTGGATGAATTATTCTTTGGATAAAACTTCAGTTACTCGTTAGTTCGTTTTGGGTGTGGTTGTTTTATGCGGATGTTTGAATTTCCTCCGAACTTTGGATCCAAAAATTATGAAAAAAAGAACTGTTTAAGACTGACCCTTATACTGACTTTGGACCTCTTTTTACCGTAAAGGGTGCCCCGTAAAGGGTGCCCCTTTGGTTGAACGAGGTCCTGGGCTGCAGCCCGTAAGGTCCATACCTAAGTCCATCCCTGGTTAAACGGGATATTTCTACGCAGCCAATTCTTCGAATAAATATTGAAAATACTTAAAGTTTTAATTACTTTGTCAATTTCACGAAAATACTATTCTTTTTACTTGACGCGTTTTCAGCCCTTTCGGCCATCATCAGAGTAAATAATTGATGAAAATAAAATGAAGAGAATTGAAGAGGTGGATTCCAAAACGCGCTAAGTCACTTTTTGCAATTTTTCAGGAAATGTAAAAAACTTTCTAGGCAGGCAAATGTAATAATCTGCTTAAATTATTTTCAAGTTCTTAGATAATAATTATTATTGATGTTATTTATTTGTTCTTATTTATACATATAATTTTCAATAAATTATATTAAAAAAAAAAAAAAAAAACTTTAAAAAGTTGGGTTGAGTTGGTTAACATAAACCTAGTTTGTTTAAATACAGATATATTTTATTCAAGAAACATTTTAAACAGTGCATTATTAGCTGTTTCTTATTGGAAAAAAATGCAATGATTTACGAGTAAATTTGATTTAGAGCGTTTTGAAATAAAACTGTCACTGACTTACGGCTTTTTTGGAAAACATTCCATTTTTCATCATTCATTTTACAGTAGACTAAGCTGATTTTGAAGGGTGGCACTACAAAAATCGTGTAGAGCTGGACTTGAACATTCTGCATCAGCTAAAATCTCACATTAGACAAAAAATGATTTAGCGCCTTTTGGAATCCACCTCTTCAATTTATAGCTAAGATGTGTAATATTGTTAAAAGTAAATTTTATTTTCATCAATTATTTACTCCGATGGTGGCCGAAAGGTCTGAAAACGCGTTAAGTAAAAAGAATAGTATTTTCGTGAAATTGACAAAGTAATTAAAACTTTAAATATTTTCAATATTTAAAATGAAATTTCACAAAGTAAATCTCTCAACAGTGAATTATTCGAATAAAATTTTATTTCGAATATTCCATAAAATTTAAATAAAAAAATACAAAATTATATTAAGCCGTATCAATATCTTGTGCATATATTTGTAATTGTTTCAAAAGAAAACGGAAAAAATAAAGAAAAGAAAATGACATTTTTCGTGAAAAAAAATTTGGCGAAATGAGGCGGAAAAATCACATAAAGAAGGCTTTTTTATTTACAATTACCCTATATCAACCAGTTTTCGAGAAAAACGTACTTTTGTAAATGGAAATTCGCTATGTTATGCAGGATGCTGCGACAGGGGTATTTTTGAATTTTTATATATAACACTCTTCTGAGTGGGTTTACGTATATGCATTGGTTCACAAAAAAGAAAGCAGACTAATTTTTAATAAAAATTAGTTGAGATACAGTCGTTCAAAATTACCTGTATAGTTTGTAAGCTTAGTCAGTGTGGGAAATAAATAACTATAATTAAGTTTTTCAAATTTATTTAATTTTACTGTAAATACCATAATTTTTTTATAATATAATACTTTATAAAATAATTTTTTATTTTAAATTAAAGTAAACAAAATTATTGTGTAATTTCTTTTTTTTTTATAGTTATTGATAATCCTACCACAAAGCAATCAATATTTATTTGAAAGTTATTAACCATAAAAATATCTAATAAAAAAAGACAAATATACTACTGATACTGCCAACTACTAAATTATAATACACTAGCCTTATTTGAAGTGTTGTAGTTAGGTTTTATTTGACAAATAATTGGTATATATAAAATATTAAAAAAAGAGGTACAATACATTTTAAATTGTAAACGCATATTTCGACTCTTTTTAGCATTTGTTTTTTAACCAAATGATTAAAATTCAACAATTTTTAAAAATCTACCTCCGCCTGCTTGCCCCAAAACAAGCTGCCCGCAAGCAAATACGCTTATATAGCCTTAAAAAATTTTGACAAATGTGGCATCCATCAATAGAGGGATACCCTATGAGTCGCCGAACCGAGTTTGAACTTTGAAAAAAATCGGTTTTATTTCTGAATTACAGATTCCCATTTTGACATTTTTTAAAAATAAATTATATGTAAATTAAAACTGTTGTGCATCGGAATGAGCCAAATTTCAACTCATTCCAACGGCAAAATTGTGAAAGTATATTTTTCTTTTTTTTTTTTGAAAAAAAGAATTACTACTTAAAAAGTAGAGGGGGTATTTTTGCAACCGCGCCAACCCCGGCAGAAGTAGATTTCCATACTTCACTATTATCAAATAAGCTATATAAGAAATTCTAGCTTTATGGCGAGTACCTTAGTCGAGGTGGCGGGTAGCTCTCCTACTATTACATTTCACGATTTTTTACATGCAAAATTTGAGAGTGAATAGTATAAAATTTTTCGCTATTTGATTTTTCTCTTTATTTATGCTTCAAATTCTACAACTCTGTCGAATTTCATCAACCTAAGATTGTTAGAAGTGCTTTATATTTTTGATGATAAGTGGAAAGTCAATCACAAAATTGCCGTTTTTTGAGGTATGCAGGCTTCAAAAGAATAAGTCATTAACGTATATAAATTGAAGATTTGTTTTAGTTTCAGAATAAATCAATTTGGCACCAACAAACTCAAAAAATCATTTTATTTAAAAGCAATATTTTAAACAAATATGAGTCTCCACCCACCGCCGGAGGTTTCTAGAACCGCCCCGGTAGTGGATGGTGGGTCCAGGACTTGTTTTCTTGTTTTCTCAAAAACTAGCTAACCTAGAATAATAGTTCAAAAACCTTTTTTATGTGATTTTTTCCGTCTTTGCAATGATGTAAAAAACTGTGGCGAAAACTTTTAAATTATAGCAAATTTTGGCAAAAAACTAATTTTTTGCAAGAACAAAAACCATGTTCCTGGCATCCGACGTGCTTGGCTGAAGAACTCATCCAAGATTTTTGGATTTTCAACATTGTCACCAAATTTCGTAAAGCTAGCAGTTTTTCCTGAAGAGCTATCGTGCGGATACATATATACATACATAAACCTATACATATAATATATATATATATATATATATATATATATATATATATATATATATATATATATATATATATATATATAAATTTTAGTGAATATTATTTTTGGTTTCTAGGGGCCTCAAAACAAATTTCTGCCATATTCGCGGGCTGAACTTCCACCATGAGCAAGGCTGTAATAGCGAGTTTACATTCTGGAAATTCGCTAAAAGAAAAATACCCAGCCTCGGTATAATATTTTCTTGAACTCAAATGGCATTTTACTTAGTTAAAAGGAAAGAATTCATTGTTGACATAAGCATTTAAGGGTTTACCATCGGAGATGACGTGCCATAGCGGTAAAAATTGCGATTTTAAAAAACTAACCGAGTTAATTGTAATGTATCATTCATACCGTACTTCATTAGACGAAGCTTAAAATATAATAATGGCCTTTTGAGGCCATCATAGATTACATGGTAACTGGTGTTTTAAAGAACCTCCCCCTATCGTTGAATGAGGGGTGCATGCCGTTGAGAATAATGTAAGTTTAAGAATGTGCTTTATTTTCATTAGGGTTAATTGTCATAAAAAAAATCGGGAAGAAATACTCATGGTCGAACGAAAAAATTTGATTCTCGGCTAAAAATAAAAGTGTATTAATAAGGATGACCAGAATTCGGTTGGGTGACTCAACATGGATTGGACAAGTTTCGGAATAGAGACAGTCTTGTTCGCTTTAATATTTTCCAAAAATTTCGCAAAATAAGTTTTAGTTTTCATTTTCGGTTAGTTTTGATTTTTTTTTATTAAAAATTATTTTACTGTTTTTTGATGAAAATTTCCAATCTTCTTCAGCTTTTCCTTAGAAAGTATT
This sequence comes from Brachynemurus nebulosus, assembly GCA_035578155.1. Lineage (NCBI taxonomy): Eukaryota > Metazoa > Arthropoda > Insecta > Neuroptera > Myrmeleontidae > Brachynemurus > Brachynemurus nebulosus. The sequence goes on along the minus strand of JAPWDM010000021.1, from coordinate 4,526,769 downwards.
ATTTCTACATTCGCGTATAAAAAAGGTTTCTAAACACTCAAAACCTCATAATTTCCTTCGAAGCTGCTTTTCTAAACAAGATAAAGCAGTCATTTACATTTTTATAATATTATAGAATTGCTATAAATACATCTATGAAAAAACTTAATGATGCAATAACTTATATTCTTATGCTTCATACTGACTAAATGCTTGAAAACAATTAATAAGTAACTTTATCACAAACTAATGTTTAAATTTCTTACTTTTCATTCTCGTTATGCACTTTATGGGGGTTATTTTAAAAAAAAAAAACCGCATAAAAAGAGGTTATGCTGCACTATTCGGTTAAGTATATGCCTCATTATACAATTCATGTGTATTCCTTTTGGCCACGGGGTATAATTTTAGGATTGGGTCAATGTTTTTCAGTCGCGGGACACAATTTGTGATAAGACAATTGTGGAGTAGTCGAACAGAAAGTAACATTTCCATCGTTGTTTTGTTCAGAAATCATTAAAATGTGATTAAAGAGTATGCATTTATTTTTAAAAATATTCTGTTTATGCACCACTGTGGGTTGAAAAAAGTTACCTTACGTCTCTGTTTTGTCAATTTAAAAACTTTCATAGTACAGGAAATAACTGAGTTTGAATTTTGGAAATGTTACCTTTTGTCAGTAAAACTTGGAAATGTCACTTTTTAATAATGATTGAATGGAAATTGAAGGAATTTAATTAAAAGTAATAAAATAAGAGCCCCTTTAGATGACGATGCATCAATAAAAAATTTAAAAAAAAAAATAAAAAAATAAAAGCCATTTTTGATTATTAAAAAACAACCTTTCTCTAGTGTTTTCAGCTACTAAATCTAATAATCTAAATCTAGATCTAATATTACATAAGAAAATGTCACTTTTTGATAGAACTAATAGCCTGGTTACACAGTGCGAGTTAGCAGCCGAGTTAACCTGGTCAGTTGCTGGAGTGCAGCTACTCGCACCGTGTGACCACATCATATGAGTTACTGTCATGTGCGAGTCAGACAGTAACTCGCATGCCAGTTACTACAACATTTTTTGTTTTTACTCGCCACTCGCCTTCCCCCACCATGCCACAGCAGCAGTTCGCATACGATTCAGATGTCAACTGTCTACTTTCACATCAGCAGCTCGTACTTCTGTGACTGGGCTAGGCGAGTCGAGTTACTGTCATGCGAGTATACCGCTACAGTAACTGTCCACTGTCAGGTCAGTAACTCGCACTGTGTAACCAGTCCTTTAAATAATACTTTTATAAAGATGTGTATATGTTCCTTTTTGTTCGAAAACCGAGATTGGGACTCGTTTTTAGGGGAGAATTAGTGCTATTTAATACGCGAAATTCAACTAGGACGTGTAGTTGATAGATATAAGTACGATTCTGCAAAAAAAGCAAAAGTCAAAAAGTGGAAATGTTACTTTCTGTTCGACTACTCCACAATTGTCCATCTGTGTGTCAGACATACAAAATTCTTTCAGGGCCTAAAACTTTTGAACTCTATTAAGAATTACGTTAATATACCGACGTCTAAGCGTGTTGTAAAATCTTTAATAAGAATACGAATTAAATGAAAAAATTGCGCAAAAAGAAAAAAATACATTATTCGACTCCTATAAAAAATTTCTAATAACTTGTAAATGAAGAAAATTCATATTCGTTTGGAAAATCTTAATTAAACAAAGCTTGCAATTTTTATGGGTTAAGTGTTGTAGCTGCGTTGAAGGATTTCTATACATTACCAAGTATATATATGTACATTAAAATATTGATGATAGCTTCACAGGCTAAAAATATAACTAAACAAATGAGAACGTAGGAAGCAGAAATTGTCCTTTAGTTTTTCCAAATCAAGAAAATCTAATCATGTTTTTCCATCTTGATCTTATCAATATAATGAAAAATTATATGTTCGTTAAATTAATATCGACAACGCCAGGCGATGAGCAGCACCAGTGTCTAGTGTAACGGACAGAGTAAGGTGTGGGGTAAGCACTTGTTTTATTTAGAAAAGAATTGCTAAAACGATGAAACATTTATTGTAAAAAAATTCAGCAAATTTTTTAATTTTTCTCAAAAGCTAGTTCACTTAGTGGACTTAGTTAGTACAATGTTTTAAAAGCTTATCTTATGCAATTTTTTACGCCCTTTTCGATGATGTCAAAAAAATTAAAAAATTTTTTGAATTCTAGCCAAATTTTGCAAAACTACCACTAAAAATGGCCAAAAAACCTACTTCTGGGCGTCCGACGTGTCTGGCTAACGAACTTAGCCCAGCCAGTCCGGATTACAGCACGGATACCAAATTCCATAAGCATTAAAGTTTCGTTCGAGAGTTATCGTGTATACACATACATATATATATATATATATATATATATATATATATATATATATATATATATATATATATATATATATATATATATATATATATATATATAATATATATAAATATATATATATATATAATATATAAATATATATATATATATATATATATATATATATATATATATATATATATATATATAAATTTTAGTGAAGTAGATTTTCGGGTTCTAGAGGCTCCAAAACAAATTTCTACCATAGTCCCGGACTTAGGGGGATGAGCTAAAAGTGGGACGAGTGGTAAAATGGCACTTAAAAAATAAAATAAAGTATTATAAAAAAATAAGTGAGGTAACGACAGACACTAAACGAACGTATCGACGTCCGTTAAATGAAAGGCGGCGCTTAATATCAAACAAAATAGGTGGGCAAACGTACAGGGTGAAAATAGTGTTAAGGAATCGAAAAATTTCAAAAAATATTCGATAACTTTTCTTTACACGTTTGAACCAAAATATGTCATAAGAGTTTAACACAATAAAAAGTAGTATTTTTGCAAAATGGTGTTTTATTTCTAGCGCAGGGAAGAGGAAGACAAAATTAGTTAAGTCCATTTTTTATTTTATAATAAGGACCAAGAGAGTCTATCTCATATACACTCTGTTTCATAAGTGTAAACGCACATTAGTGTCTGTTCTTTTTCTTGGAAGGATAGTTGCACTTAAAAAATTATGATTTATATTGAAAAAGCTGAGTACGAGAATACTACTGGTAGGGTAGTTAAATAATAATATTACAACTGTACCAATTTTTAAACACTTCGGTCTCTTGACCTGTTTCAAAAATATAAACGCATTAGTTACAGTCTTGAACTAAGCACTATTATTAATTTTTTCGGTTAAAAAGTTCAGGCAAGTTAATCAGATCAATCGCAAAAGAACTGAAGAGGTCGGACTATGTGATTCGACACTATTTAAGAAATCAAAAAGTTGTGGACAAAATAAGCGTAGTGGACGTCCGAATAAGCTATCCAAAGGTGATGAGCGTGGAATCATAAAACACGGCATCAAACACTTCAAAAAGTTGTTCGAAAATTTTAAAAGAATGTAATTTGCCTGTATCAAGGACGACTGTTTGGAGAGTTATTAAGGCCAATTCAAATATTGTAAGGTCGAAAATGGAAACTGCACGTTCACAAAAGCACCACAAAGTGCTAGATTGAACTGGGCACGAAATAATATGCACGAGATTGGACAAAGGTAAATAAAAATTCTAAAACTTCTAAAAATTTAAATTATCTAATATTTATTTTTGTTTTTTGCTTGTAGGTAATTTTTAATGATGAAAAAAAGTTAAATCTCGATGGCCCCCATGGTTTTTGTGTTTTATAATTTTTTGTTATATTTGTTAAAATAACAAATAATTTCTTCCTCAGATTATATTTTTAACATAATACCCATAAAAATTTAAATGCGTTTATATTTATGAAACAGAGTATATTTCCAAAAGAGCAAAAGTCAATTCCACCCCTAACATCATTTTTTATGCACTTGTTATAAAAAAATTATTTTCAGAAACTAACAAAAGAAGTTAAGTTCTTAAAATTCTTAATAAAATAATAAATAAGTACATAGTTTAATTAAATTGGAAATATATTTTTATGGTAACAACTACCCGTTCTAACAGGTTAAGTCCACAAATGGTTTTAATAATGAAATTTAGCGTTGTTTTTTATATGTTAAGTCCATAAAAAAGTCTTAAAAATTTTTAGTTTAAGGTTTATTTTTTTTTATGATTTACTGTGTTACATGTTAACAAAGTAAATGATTAAAAAAATTTACAAAATGTCATGTAAACTTGAAGATAATTCAAATAAACTGGTGTTGCCTGCATTTTATTTTAGTTTTTACTTTTTACTGTAAAGTTGATATTTTGGACTTAACTACTTTTGTCTGCTTGCGCTAGATTTATTAATAGCCAAATATTGAATACCATAAAGTAACACTCAATTCTGTTAAATTTATTGAAACTTTACCTCTCACCGTTCACAAGGACATCCTGTATACAGTTAGATAAAAATCGTAAGATTTTAAGTAACACTTATATCGAAATTGAGTGGTTTTGTACGGTAGAAATTTGTATTTCTTAACGCATCACTTAATTGGTTCTATAAGTTCCAAAAGAATAAAAATATGAGATCTGAAATGAATTAAAAACAGTGAAAAGGTTCTGGATTAATATTTAAACTCAACGTATCCAAAAATTCGAACATTTTATTGTTTCTATGTAATTTTTTAAAAAGTGAATATGCGTCTATATTCATAGATTGTCTAAATTAGATTGAATTGTAATACCTACACATATTTAAAAAAATAATATTAAATGCGTTTTTTTTTTTGTATATCTCGAAAAGTTTCGGAGATATTACAACAGCAACGAATTCAAAATTACAATTCAAAACTTGTATGAAATAAGGATTAATTTATTTAATCATTTGAAAAATGTTAAAGAAAAAAAAATTTCAGTTTAAAATTTTACCATGCAGGTGACGATGTATACAACTAAAGCGCTCCAGACACGCCCAATAATACTGTGCAATCAACTTGTACAATTTTCTCCAGACAATTCAATAATTTGTGCAATAAATGAAATGAAAAATATGCTACAATTATTTTTACAAATTCATGGTCCAAACTGGTTCAGATAATAAACAAATCGTAATGGCGTATTGCGCAATATTTACAGAGTCTACAAAAATGTTACAATATTCATTTATTGTACAATATATTTCAAACTGTGTTTTGATTAACACAATATATAATATAACAAATGTATAATCCAACAATATAACCTGCAGGTTATATTGTTGGATTATACATTTGGTTCAGAAATAGTTCAATAATATTGTACAATATTATTGAACTATTTCGTTCTTTTGATTAACTAGATTAAAACTTTTTTTGTGGATAGTGTACAGTAGGGGGAAAGCAGTGAAAATTGTAACTGGTGACTTAAGTTTTAAACGATTTGTTCCGACTGATCAATTTTTATTACAGTTAAATAGAAAAAATACGTTTTCAGTTATTAGCGAGTATTAACCGATTTTTTTTTCTTTACAAAAATGTTACAATTGAAACCGCTTTCCTGTATTCACTAAACATGCATATAATACAGCTGGATTGGCGTGATCCAAAATATAGGGATCACCCTGTATAAGTTAAATTTAATTGATCAAATTTGTGAAGTATGCGTATCTTACTTAATGCATCGCGACAAGCAGATAAATTGATTGGCCTCATGTGCGCACTGCGTACTGGAGGGCAGCGCATCAATTACTTTTCAGGGTCCTTTACGCAAATTAGAAAAGGATGCATAGCTCACCCTCTTGACTAAGTGGTCAAAAAAAAAAAGGTATATAGATAGTTTTTGTACCGCTACCGGTATAGATAGTTTTTGTACCGCTACCGATATAGATAGTTTTTTACCGCTACCGATATAGATAGTTTTTTGTACCGCTACCGAAATAGATAGTTTTTTTCGTACCGTTACCGAGACGGATATAGTATAACCGCTTTAAATCGAAAATTCACATTTTTAGAAAACCTCAACAATTTAATAGTTAAACCGCTTGCATATAAAATTTTACGTCGCTTTGTTTTGAATAATTTTAGTCAAAAATTTACCGTAATAAACGAAAAGGGAACTTTAAGTGAAAGTTCAAGTGAAATCAAAAGTGCAGTTATATTTCACCTTTGAATGGTTTCCTTTTTTCCCAAAAAATATCCATCCTCCATAATTACGATTTAAAGTGAAGGCCGAACATCAGCCATATTGGTAAGTGTACTTTTTTTTTTCTATCGTTTTAAAATTATTTGTTACGGTATTAAACTATTACAGTCCGTTTGCTAACAAAATTTATTAGAAACACCTCCAACAGCCTTGGCCAAAAGTATTGAGTACCCCCATAAAACACGTGTAACTCTAAAATTAATTTAAAAATGACTTTTCTGATTAATAATAGAATGAAAGACAATACTAAGAGATAATTTTAAACAAATGATAAAGGAATTTAAGGTACCATAAAACACCTGGTCCACAAAATGTGAAATTTGAAGTTCTTTGAAAAATAATGTAACTTATTTGTTAGCCTGTTATTAACTTTCCGGATAACAAGAAGCTGCTGGGTGTTGTTTATTCGTATAGTAGAGACAGTTTGTAATACGAAATGCTGAAACAACCAGAACTTAACACAAAAACACGAATAAAAATCCAGATTTTATATGGAAAAGGGAAGACTCAAATAGAGATTGCTAAATTAATAAAAGTTTGATGATGTGCACCGCAAATTACAATTAAAAGATTCGTAGAGACTGGCTCTCACACAAACAAAATGAGAACGGGCAGAAAACGCGCTACTACTGACGGCCAGATTAGGAAATTTATCCGTGACTCACTTAAGGACCGCAAAAAACTTCTTCTGAGCTCACTGCAGCTTTATCGGTAGACAGTAGGAAACCAATTAGTTCTCGAACTGTAAGAAGAAGACCCCCATAAGCAGGCTTAAAAAGCCGCAAAGCTAGGGAGAAGTCTTGGCTCTCCTACAACATCAAGAAAAATCGTTTAGAATGGGTTTTAAGACACCAACATTCTTCTGAAGAAGATTGGTCCAATGTGGTATGATCCGACGAATCTAGTTTTGAAGTAAGTTAAATTCTATACCATCGCATTAAAAGATGTGATTAGATTTGCCAGACCATACCACATTGGACCTATCTTCTTCACAAGAATGCTGGTGTCTTAAAGCCCATTCTAAACGATTTCTCTTGATGTTGTCGGAGAGCCAAGGCTTCATCCTAGCTTTACGCCTTTTTAAACCTGCTTCTGTGGATCTTCTTCTTACAGTTCTAGAACTAATTGTTTTCCCAATGTCTCCCGATAAAGCTGCAGTGAGCTCAGAAGAAGTTTTTTTGCGGTCCTTAAGTGAGTCACGCATAAGTTTTTTAATCTGGCGGTCAGTAGTAGCGCGTTTTCTGCCCGTTCTCATTTTGTTTGTGTTAGAGCCAGTCTCCACGAACCTTTTAATTGTAAATTGCACTGCACATCGTCAAACTTTTATTAATTTAGCAATCTCTATTTGAGTCTTCCCTTCTTCATATAAAATCTGGATTTTTATTCGTGTTTTTGTGTTAAGTTCTGGTTGTTTCGGCATTTCGTATTACAAACTGTCTCTATTACATGAATAAACAACACTCAGCAGCTTGTTGTTATTCTGAAAGTTAATAACAGGCTAACAGATAAGTTACATTAATTTTCAAAAAACTTCAAATTTCACGTTTTGTGGGCCAGGTGTTATAGAGCACTTTAAAATCATTTATCAGTTGTTGAAAATTAATTCTTAGTATTGGCTTTCATTCCATTTATTAAACAGAAAAGTCATTTTTAAATTAATTTTAGAGTTACACGTGTTTTATAGGGGTGCTAAATACTTTTGGCCAAGGCTGTATAATATATGTAATACAATTTTTTTTAGATATACAAATAACCTGAGAGCTATACAACTGAAAGATAATTGTTTGAAAACAAACAATGTTTGGCAAAATGTAGTTTAGCGACATTCCGTACATGAATGAGCTATTACAGCAGGTATGTCATTGTGACATTTGAGTCCGGAACTGGCAGAAATTTATTCTAAGGTCCCCACAATCCGCAAACAATCACTTAAATTTATACACGGACGTACAGACATGTTCGATGCCCAAAACCTCAAAGAGCGGAAAAATTATATAAGATACATTTACGAATAAGCAAGTTTTCGAGAAAAAGTAATTTTTATAAATCATTGCCTGGAAGAACTTATTCAACGATTTACGATTTGCCACATTTTTACCAAATTCTAGAGATTTCTGAATAAATTTCTGTTGCGGGTTCAAGTCTCATCGTAACACCTGCTGTAATAGTTCAATTTTCGTTCAGAAATTCACTAAAAACCTTTTAGTTTTCTGTGCCTGGACTTACATTTTCTTTTTCTTGTAAAATTGATGATTTCATTAACGTGTGTAATTGTGTCGGTTCATATTCAATTTCTGTCTCGCTGTCAGCGTTTTCGGCCCTGAAGATATTATTGGACGTTTTTTGTTTATACTCATCGTAGAGACCAGTAATTAACATACATAAGTCGCACATGAACACCTTTTTAAAATTGACATTTTCGGGCTAAAATGTTTTATTTCAATGAATTAGATTCGAAAAATCAAACAAATAAAACTGTTTTTATTTGTGAATAATTAAAAAAATGCAAATATTCGCGGGGAAATATCTACGGTTCTCAATCAAGCAAATAAATATTGTTGAAATATTTTTTTTTTTTTAAATTAGAGCGGTTGGGGTTAAAAGAAGGTTTTACTGGATAATTCTTTCCGCTACAACGAATAACGCAATCAAGATAAAAAAGTACACTATACATAGTGATGAGCAAATGCAAGACCAAGACCAAGACTTGGCAGTCTTGGTCTTACTCTTGCATTCAGAATCTTGGTCTTGCTAGAGCAGTTTAAGTCTTGGTCTTGATCTTGCAAAATGCAGTTTTGGTCTTGGTATTGCTAAAAAATCTTGTACTTTCTTGCATTTATTTATTAGCAAATTTTTTCCTTCTAAAATCAGAATTTTCTCTTTTTACGGAATTAATTCTACTTTCAAACTATTTAAATAGTTTTGCAAGAGTCTTGCTTCTTTCTTGCTTTTGTCTTGATCTTGCTCACCTGAGTCTTGGTATTGGTCTTGCAGCCATACTTATAGTCTTGGCCTTGCTCTTGGTATACATAGTCTTGGTCTTGGTCTTGCAAAAAATGCAAGACCAAGACAAGACTGCAAGACCAAGACTAATTTTGCTCATCACTAACTATACATGATCTGAGGAAAATTTTTTTTCAATTAACAAGACAAAATGGCGGCGCAGGTGCAAGTTAAACGCAGACGCTTGTAGGATAACAATTTTCAAATAGTATCCAGAACATAAAATTTTTTAAATCATTTACATTACTAAGATTAATTAAGAAAATATTGACTTATATCGACAAATATACATGTTATAGAATTCGCAAGTCAAAGTTATCATCCTTTCAAAGTGTATTAGCAAACGAATATTTCTTGTAATTTTAAAAATTTAACTTACAAATATATCATATAATGACAGTATGTGCACTGTTCCACCTTCTGACACTAGTTTTAAATTTTTATTGCATTTTTCCCTGCAAAGAGCACATAAGCGTTTATTTCCTCGAATGTTTCGTTTTCGGCCTTTGCGCTTCGCTAGTCCATCAACATTTTTTGATTCCATTTTCCTTCTGCTGTGAATTAATAAAAAAAAAATTAGATGAAACATAAACTAAATTCGTACTACACTTGGTGCAATAACATAACTAGCTAATGAAGGGAAAAAATATCATGGTCAGACCCTTGTTCGACACCATATATCTCAGTCTCCTGCAAATTGGGTTAGAGTCGTTTTTCTGCAAATTTTCGGGACATTTTCAAAATTCAAGGGCGGATACGCCCTGTCCACAACAACTTTTCGGTGTACTGATTTCACCAAGTTGTGTATCTAATTGTTAGTGAAATTCATCGCCGTACCAAATTTCATCAAAATCACTTAAGTGGTTTCATAGTTACGAGATCAAAATAGCTCTTCGTATAGACAGATAGACTAACAGATTCTCAGAAGACCTCCCTGGAAAATTCCCTGACTTTTCCAGGTTTTCCAGAAATTTTATTAAAAAATTCCCTGACAATTTTGTGAAAAAGGCCACCCCTACTTTATCCCAAAAAAGCCAAAAAAATATTTGAAGACATGAGTGGGTGAAGGTGTTATGTCACATTTTTTATAATTTTACAGTAGAAGCGTTTGAAAGTTTTTATTTATATGTACTTCTCATTTATATATACTTCCCTTGAATTTCTACAAAACAATTGGACCTACTGAAACCAAATTTGAATATATGATACTTCAGCATAGAATATTTCAAAATTTGGTAAAAAATGAATTTTTGAAAAATGTTACATAACACCTTCATCCACTCATGTCTTCATTTGACGTAATAAAATAAATGACGGGCAAAAAAAAATACGCGCTAATTTATAAATCTAATCTCAAAACAAGTGAAAAATTGATTGAAGTTTTATCCCTAAATATAAAAATCAATTTTTTCCAGTCTTCTGGTAAAATTTACTGAATTTTCCAGAAAGTAAAAATTCCCTGACATTTCCAGGTTTTCTAGTAACGTGGCCACCATGAATTAGTTTTCTTTGCTAAAATTTCCCCAAATTCAAAAGTTTCTGCAACATTTTTTGCACCATTAGAAAGTGGAGAAAAAATCACAAGAAAAGGTTTTTGAACCATTATTCTAGGTAAATTGGATTCCGAGAAAAACTAATTTTTTTAAACGGAAATTCGCTATGTTATTTTAAACCATTAAGGGCTCTCCACATTCTCGCCGAGGTTGGACGAGTCGAGAATGTAGAGGGTGTTTTCGTTGTGCCTCGCGGTTGGTGTTTTAATGCTATTCATATGCCTCAGCCAACCTCAGCGAGGAACTCCGCGAGGAACCTCGTCCAATCTCGGCGAGAATGTGGAGGGCCATTTATTCTAGCTAAACTGGTTCCCGAGAATTTTTTATAAACAGAAAATCGCTATGTTATGCAGAATGCTGCGACAGAGCTATTTTCACGATCACATAACTTGGTCAGTAGACTAGGGATAATCGATATTCATCTATGGTAGAAAAACATCGATGTTTAGGGGGAAAACATTGATGTTATGTCCTCGATAATATCGACACATCGATGTTACGAGAATAATATCGAAACATCGATATTACTCTAAGCTACCCAGTATTTAGAAATCCTGTAGCTGATTTAAAACAAGATCTATTACTTTTATGGCAAATTCTAGGATCCACTTATCCAAACTTGAACAAAATTGCCATTAAATATTTGTGTTTCACAGCAATTTCAAGAGCTTCAGAGAGACTTTTTTCAAAAGCTGGGCAGCATTTGTGACAACAAAGGAACAGATTAAAAGGGAAACTTCTAACAAAGTGACTTTTTTGCAAAGTGTACCAAATAAATACTGGCAATGTTAATTTTTAATAAATAAAATAATAGATTATAATGTTTTTTACTTTGCTACATAAACATCGATGTTTTCGAACATCGATGTCTTTCTTTCGATATATGTCTTTCTTTCGATATATATCGTATATCGATACTCTTGAATCGATGTTAACATCGATGTTTTTCTAATATCGATCATCCCTACAATAGACACGTAATGTATGGAGCCAAGTAAAAAATTTACTGATTTAAATCGATAACCAGCTACGCCACATTAACCAACATTAAAATTTTCGAGAAATATTCAGCATGTTAATCCTTTTAAAAACCTATTTAAAAGAAAAAATAAATTACAATGTGAACCATTACAAATATTATTTCCCTCCTTTGTTATTTAAAAACTGATCTTTCCTACGTCTTAAACGGGAATTAAAAAATGACGGAAAACTCGTTAAAAAAAAGGAGCTGCAAACATTACGTGAAATACAAATATACAATTTATGTGTCTGGAGTATGAGACGTCAGTAACAATACTTGTAATATATATTTATTGTACACGGGCATACGGTGGGGTCGGTAAAGATTGGGTGAGCTAATAAAAATGCAAGCGTTCTCTATTAATCCTGGGTCTTAAGTTAAGTTTATTCTTTCGTGAATGAAAATGGAAAACAGAAAAAAATTCGTTTCGCTAAATTATTCATTTGTACAGTTAAACCGTGTGGTGTGCGAATGTCTTTAAAAACAAAAAAATTCGGATATTAAAATTCGTCTTTAAAATCTCTAGGAAGTTCAAACCTCCCGGCTTCTAAGTAGCCGATTAAACTATCAAATAAAACAAGACACGAATGCTAAATCGATAGCTTTTTTTTAAAATTATATTCAACTTTGTAAAGTTACTGAAGTCGCGTTTTATTTTCTTAATTATTATTATTTTTGTTTTTTTCGCTAAAAAAAACAATAATCTAAAATTTTTGAGAAACGTTATAACAAAAATACTTACATGTTGGAAATCACTCCTTGAAAAGTATACAAAATTTTCGACAAAATTGTTTCTTAGAATATAAGCTTTACGGGCGCAACCAAAAGCTTCTTTTTTGAAACTGCTGAAAAAAAAGTAAAAAAAAACAACTGATTACAGGGTCACATTAATGTATTATCTAGTATTAAGGGGGTATTCTAGTTTAGAAATTCGAAAAAGTCGATTTCTTTTTCATATATTCAAAGTTCAGACCATTAAGAGTAAGCCTCTAAAGGGATTTACGGAAATTCGAATTATTTTCGGAGTTATGGTGATTTTTCCCTGTGTACTGTGTATCTTTTCAGTGTAAATTCAAATTTTTACCATAACTTACTCGAAACAACTTTTTTCGATACGGTTGACATGATATTTCAAGTTCTAATGCACCGATTTACTTGAAATTTGGTACAGACCTTCTTAATACTATCAAAGTTGGTCCGACGTAGGGGGTTTTTGAATTTTTTTTCTGTTACTATTTTTTGAAAAATTTCCAAAGTTGATAAAAGGAGGCGAAAAAGTTATTTTTTTTTAAATGGACGCCATTTTGTGAAAAAATTTATTTTTTCAAAACGGCTACGTCCGACTAATTTTACATCCTTATTTATTAAGAATTAACTAAAATTTTATGTTTCAGATCACCAGGAGGGTTGGAATCACGTCCACTGATTTCAATTTTGAATTTTTTTTAATTTTTATACTTTTCAAATATTAATAAAACACTGTTAAAAAATGGATACTAAAAATGTTTACTGTTTTTTTATTGCGGCCGTAAAATCATCTCAAAATTGAGCCTCCAGACTAGAATACCCCCTTAATCTATTTTTTAAAACAAAAAGCTATCATTCGAAAAATTCAAAAATATTCAACAGGTTTCTTTACACGTTTACATCTAATGCAACTACCACTACCCAAAAAAAATTCCGGTTTGCCGCTTAACCGGTTAATTTTTAACTGGTGTAAACCTGACCCAGTTAATCGTAACAAAAAACCGGTTTTTCATATTGAATACGTCAACGAAGTTATGAGGTATTTATTCAAAAACTGAAATAAACAATATTGAAAATAACCAGTTATCAGCTTTTTTATTGTAATTTAACTTAATTATAAAGAAAAAGTAAGCGGTTAATCTTATAATAAACCAGTTTTGAAGCAACAGGTTTTTACCTATTTTGAACATTTCTTTGTACTAAAATACCGCGAAATCTGTAGTAAAAATGGCGTCATACGTACTATAAAATGATTAATAATTATGTATATCAAATAATTCTGATTTTTGTTAGGTGAGTCGTAAAATATCACATATTTAACATATCACAAAATTACATATTTAACATTTTTTATAAACATATGTAAATTAATACTATAATGATTTACAAAAAAAATTACAAATTCATTTACAACCGTCATTATTTTGCATCATAATTTTGTTGGCAATATAACAGCAAAATATAATCAATATTATAGCTATAATATTGATCACTCAATAATCAATATAATATAATATATAACATAACAATAATAATGATCATTGATCAGTTCACCTTAGCAAAATTTTGATCTAATCAATAGCTGAACGGGCTTAACACGATTAAATTCACACGCGACAACAACGATGATCACGATTACAGACTTACAGAGATAATGACGCCGTAGCGTAGGTAAAACGTTTTGTTTAAGATACCATTAAAAAAAATGTCACTTATTGCTAAGTTCATAACAGTTTGAAACGCACAATTCCAAGAAATAGGAAACCGTTTTTTGCGCAATTTTCAAACAATTAATTTGACAGACGATGAGATAAAGAAGATTTTGAGATAGAGTGATTACATTTTAATATTTTTTAAATGTGTTTTAAAAATAAGTAGTTTTTGTGAAAAAAAACCAAGTTTGTATTTAAGGCAGTTGGTCAATAAAACGATTTTTTCAAAAGATTTTAACGAAACTTCTCTAGATATTTATTTAATTCAATACCAATAATATGAGTCCTTACTGAAAAAAAAAAAAAAAAATTGACCACCCCAATTTTGAGAAAAACGATAGTAGAATGGCTAGGCCGGTTCTAGCACACCGCAAAACTAAGCAACTTGAACCCTTTTGCCAATGGTTGAAATCGTGTGACTTTACGGTACTACACATTCCGAACTGATGAGTCATCAAACTGTATCGATGTGCAAAACTTGACCTTTGACCCGGCACGTACCAGGTACATGTATTTAAAATTTGTTGTTGACATCTGACCCCACACGCGCTCATACTGTAAGTTTTGAAATTCGTAAGAGATGAGTCATTACCCGCAATCAAATTAATTTATGTTAACCCATTATGCGTCATCACAATTTACTTATCACAATTTGGTTTTGTGTTAACCCATTATGCGCCGGCACTAATGTAATTTTTGAATGTTAACCTAACGCATGCGCAGATTGAATTTAAGTACACGACGCATGCGCAGACTAAATTTTAGGTTATAACTTGATAGATGGGGTACACTACCGCGTCAAAAATGTGGGGATACCCTAACTCGGGGGTGGCCCCAAACTTTTGACACCGTACTGTACTTAAATTTTTTGTACACTGCCGTGTCAAAAGTGCGGGCCCCCCTGGCCAAAAAGGTATCCTATCACTTTTTGAAGCGTACTGTACGTGCAAACCTTGATCCCAACATGCGCTTGCCTTAATTGCGTCATTTTAAACGAACTACCGCATCAAAAATGTGGGGATACCCTAACTCGGGGGTGGCCCCAAACTTTTGACACCGTACTGTACTTAAATTTTTGGTACACTGCCATGTCAAAAGTGCGGACTCCCTAACTAAAAAAGGTATCCGATCACTTTTTGAAGCGTACTGTACTTGTTTTTTATGTGTACATGCAAACCTTCGCCATTAATCCCACTTAATTGCGTCATCTTAAATTGAGTGCGGTCGCTAACGATAAATTTTGTCAGGGGCGCACTGTACCAAGCGCTAGATTTTAAAACCAGACTCCGGGGTCCAGATTTCTGACCGCTACTGTACTGCCGAAAATCGAGTGTTAACTGTACCTTATGGGGATTTTTGGTATATTTAACCTTGGAAATTTCCAGGAATTTTTATCAGTTTTAAAATAAACAAACAACCAATAATTAAATGTTTATTTCAGCTGAATTATGATCATATGACTCATATATGGAGTTTTTTTGGTATAAGAAAGATGACGTCGTGGAATATTAATGAGTTAAAAAATTGTTTAGTAAAAAATATCACCCATTGTAGGCCTCAAGCAAGAAATTATTTTTATCAGTTTTAATACTTTAACATTTAACCTACAGTGACCAATTTTTTAGTTAACTTACAAAAGTTCTTGAAATTTTAACAAGTTACAAAAAATATTACTTCTTATGGTGCACAACACTTTTGAATTTGACTGTAGCACAAAACTGTTTCTATATCAAACGAAAATTATCTGAAATAATTCAGTATGTATATATGTATAGACTCTGTATATTAAAAATATTTTATGTATACACTCTGTATATTGAGAATAAGAAAGAAAATTTGTATATAATTTTAATTTTTATGAATACTAGTAAACCAATTGTATAGCCATTTATGAATAAGTATTAAATCTAATTATAAAATAATTTATAAATATTGCAAAAAATTTGTTTAATCAGCAAAATCAATGTATATCATTTTAATACTGATACATATTTATATTAGGGTATAATAGTATTGTATTTAACATTTTTAAACAGAATAAAAGTTCAATTTTTTGTTTTAAATTACTATAAACACGTCGCTTAATATAAAAATGATAACAGCATTGAGTTTTACTAAATTTTTAAGTCTGTAAAATCAAAATTTTTATAGACTAGAACATTTGGAATTTGCTACTTTATCATTAACATACATATAATATCATGTATATATAACGGGTGTATATTTAGTATTTTTAATAAATATTTTAGTATACAGGGTGTATCATGAAATATGCTTTTCAATTAGAACAATAAATTTCATAAGATTTTTGTTAATGCTCTTATAGGTTAACGAAAGAAACTTTTTGCTGTAAAAAAATAGGGGAATTCAGGGTAATAATTAAATAAAACGCACATATTTTTCTTTTTTTAAATTTTATTTATAGAATATGAATACAAAAAATTAAATTGCTTAAATCTATATATTACTAAAAATCTATTTATTTTACATATTAAAATTTTTTAAAAGAATACAGTTTTCTAATGAACAAATTTTATCTGAATGGATCATACAGCGTCTTGAATAATATTCATCTCGCAGATTGGAAATCTTCGGTACATCAAATATTTCTTCCAAATTCAAAATCCACGGCTGGTTTTCGGTGTCATCAAACAAATTTGAAATCCATTTCTTCTTTTCACTGCCCTTGACGTATATGACATTAAACTTCTTTAATATAGGTTTCAATATGGTATGAAGTTTTTTGTACGGAATAAATCCATACGACCAAGGTATCCCATGCCAATTTCGGCAAAGCCAACGTGCAGCAACCCGTTCATATTTCTTCGGCAGCTCGTTGAAATCAAACGGTGCATCGAATATAAGATGTAGTATTTCATCCGAAGTTTCCGCAACGATACCAACTTCTTTAAAATAAAATTCGTTGTTAGCTTCTTGATAGCCTTGTATATCAAGAAACGCCATTTTTTATCGCCGCCGTAGAACTGAATTTACTTACACAATCCACAACTTTATATAAAATAATTAAAATTGGTGAGGATAGTTAATTTGTGGGATGTATCCGAAAATGGATATTACTAATAGCTATTGCTAGTTAACCATCAAATTACAAACTGTTAACAGCACATTACTGAGTACCATGTTCTTTTCACTTTAAGACCTAATGATTTAAGGAATGCTAAATTTTCGGGTGAAATGTGTTGTCGCTTAAAAGTTTTACGTTTAATGATCTTAGGTTTCGAAAGTCCTTTGCTAGGTTGTCTAGTGGTGGACTGCTCTGAATTGTAAATTATCATGATTCGAAATGCAATTGTTTTACCACGAAATTGTTTTTTCAGCGAAAGAGATGTTAACTCTTTGAAAACCACCGGTAAATTGACAATATTTTGTGTAAGTTTAACTATTTTATACCCTTTAACCATGATAATGTGTATGAGCCCTTTAACCATGATAAGGTGTATGAGCTCTTTAACCATGATAGGGTGTCTGAGCTCTTTAACCATGATAAGGTGTATGAGCTCTTTAAGGATGATAAGGTGTATGAGCTCTTTAAGGATGATAAGGTGTATGAGTCACTCCGGTAGCAAAATGAGTCACTCCGGGAGCAATGTGAGTCACTCCGGGAGCAAAATTAGACACTCCGGGAGCAAAATGAGTCACTCCGGGAGCAAAATGAGTCACTCCGGGAGCATGTGAGTCACTCGCTGGAGTCAAATGAGTCGATCTGGGAGCAAAATGAGTCTCTCCGGGAGCAAAATGAGTCACTCCGGGAGCAAAATGAGTCACACCGGGAGCAAAATGAGTCACTCCGGGAGCAAAATGAGTCAATCCGGGAGCAAAATGAGTCACTCTGGGAGCAAAATGAGTCACTCCGGGATCAAAATGAGTTAATCCGGGAGCAAAATGAGTCACTCCAGGAGCAAAATGAGTCACCGGGAGCAAAATGAGTCACTCCGGGTGTAAAATGAGTCACTCCGGGAGCAAAATGAGTCAATCCGGGAGCAAAATGAGTCACTCCGGAAGCAAAATGAGTCACTGCGGTAGCAAAATGAGTCTATCCGGGAGCAAAATGAGTCACTCCGGGAGCATGTGAGTCACTCGTTGGAGTCAAATGAGTCGCTCTGGGAGCAAAATGAGTCACTCCGGAAGCAAAATGAGTCACTCCGGGAGCAAAATGAGTCACTCCGGGAGCAAAATGAGTCACTCCGGGAGCAAAATGAGTCAATCCGGGAACAAAATGAGTCACTCTGGGAGCAAAATGAGTCACTCCGGGATCAAAATGAGTTAATCCGGGAGCAAAATGAGTCACTCCAGGAGCAAAATGAGACACACCGGGAGCAAAATGAGTCACTCCGGGAGTAAAATGAGTCACTTTGGGAGCAAAATGAGTCAATCCGGGAGCAAAATGAGTCACTCCGGAAGCAAAATGAGTCATTGCGGTAGCAAAATGAGTCTATCCGGGAACAAAATGAGTCACTCCGGGAGCAAAATGAGTCACTCCGGGAGCAAAATGAGTCACACCGGGACCAAATGAGTCACTCCGGGAGCATGTGAGTCACTCGTTGGAGTCAAATGAGTCGCTCGGTGAAGCAAATGAGCTAAGTATATATAAATAAAGAAGCAATAAATCTTTGAACAGTTATTCATTTACTAGCGAACGCTTCAGACCTCCCGCTGAACGATGTATAATTGTGATTTTTGTGGTAAAGCATTTACGCGAAAGTCTAATCTTTCTAGACACTTAAATGCTCAACATAATTCGTTAAGCAATATTAATGATGGTACGATTGGAAAGAATGATTACTCATCAAGCAAATTCATACCATATGATGCTAATAATAAAACACCTGATGAAATCTCTATATCTAGATTTGATGATAATGATGATGAAAATACATCTCAACTACAGCATGATATTGATTACTCAGAAGCAATCTTGAATCCGTTTGACCAAAAAAAGATAGATGCTGCAACTGAAGCCATTCAAACCAAATTTAACTCTTTGAAAAGAGGAGAAAACCGTCGTCAATCTGAAAACGAGAAAGATAGTTGGTCTAATGAAAGTAAGCAAGTAAATCACTTAACAGCAATTAATAACAATTGCAATGAAACAACCTCCTCTTCACAACTAACTAAACTTCTAGGAACTGCTTTAGATATTATAATGTTAAAAGAGGTTCGAAACGCTGACTCGGAAAATGAAGCGAAAATTGTCAATCAGGTTAAACCAATAAACTTAAAACGTCATATATCTTCAAATGAAAATGTCGAAAACGGGGCCTTAGCTAAGCATTTTAAGCAAGACAACTTGAGAGAGTCTAGAAATGTTAACATACAATCGAAAAAAATAAAATACTGGCATAATCCTAATACTTTAATAGATGAATTACAACGTTTATACGAGACTTCAGAGACTGGTGAAAAAATACACAATATTATTCGAAGTTTAGAGGAAAATAAAAATATGTTGTTGTTTAACGTTTACGATCGAGAAGATTTAATAAAAGAGTTAAATGCTTTAAAAGAAACTACTGTTGGTCGAGAAATATTCTCTATACTTCGCGAACTTCAGAAGGCTGATGTTATTGAACCACTAGGTGATTATCTGGATGAAACTGATAAAGAAGACACTAGCGATTATGATGATGATGATGATGATGATTAATTGATTATCCGCATTAAGAATTTACTGAATTTTGAAGAACACCACCGTATAAGAAGCAGCAGTTATCCCTCATTGAAGTGTATATTTTATTTTTATATTTTTTAACCCTGTAAGATAAAAAGGTTTTTTTTTTTCAAATAAATAATACATATATGTAAATAATTATTGTTCTTTATTTTTAAAATATAAGTATGAATACAAAATATTTTCACAGTAAATGTATATGTAATACTTTTTACAATAAATGTTTTGTATATGAAATAATTTTTTACAATAAATGTATATGAAATATTTTTTACAATAAATAAATGTTAAAAATTGTATGATTTGTTTATATATTCAATAAGACCCGAACGTAATTGTTTCATGTTTTCAGGTAACTGATCCCATACGTGACAAATTCGTTGTGCATATTCGGGTATCATATATGCATACAGCTGTTGCACCCAAATATCATATTTCAATAGTTGTTTTGTTAAGTATAATAACATATCGAAATTTCTGACTTTTGTATACAAATAAGGATGAGTCAGAAATATGTCTTCAACGTATGAAATCCGTGTTGCAAATGTCAATGTTTCACCAACGGGCGGTTGAAAGTTTTCCTCCATTTTCACGCCATTCTTGCATATTTCACAGCGAATTTTCAAACCAGGTGGTCCATCAATATGATCTTGTTGCCATGGTCGATTATAATGTTCAAAACATGGTTCACATTCTTGAAACATGGCTCGATAATCGGATGGTAACCAAATCCAGGCGCGTTGTATGATTTTCGCACCATAACTTTTCAACACATTCAAACTGATCCACTTGTAGATTTGAAGAAATGTTTCCAAAGTCAGTTCGTTCAGCAGCATTGGTTCACGTTCGAAAAATTCACCAATTGAAACATCCATTTTATCCCACTCCATTGATTCCGGTTCAGACAATTTCAAATTTTGCATTTTTACAATAGCATCAATTGTTTTTTCATAGGTATCAACCCGTTTACGTAGTTTATCCAGTTCACTTGAAAATATTTGTAGCCGTTTCCAGTAAGCCGATGATAACGATGCTATTTCCAATTGCGTACTAATTTAATGAGTAATGTCCCCATGCTAAAGTATCCGTTTCCCCCTCCACAATATATCGTTTCGTATCGTACGGGCTGAGCGCCACCTTGTTCTGAGTTACACTATACACGTTATGTTTTTTCGATTGTATCAGGTTTTGTTGTCGGTTTATGATTGTATTGTGTTTTAGACAGTCCACGTAATCGTTGAAAGTTATCGTTTTCTTAACCACAGAGTTCTTTACACCTTTCGCTTTCTTCGTGTGATCCTCGCCGTCCACTTGACAACTATACATTTTCGATCTTAAGCCCACAAATTTTGTAAAGATTCGACCATTTAGCTCATCCTTCATTAACCCGGGTATTTTCTTATTGACTCTTGGCATGTTATATTGATTATCCGCGTTGTAATCCGACGTATCGAAGTATTGAATATCTCGTTTCATTATTTCGTAAATATCTGGGCATTTTATCTCGTAAAACAATGAATCCGTGTCTGTGTAGAGTAATTTGCTGTTGTTCCCGAACGTTGGCTGTATGTAGTTGTAATGAAAATCGTAGACACATGTTTTCGAAATATCCAGAATTGCTTGCCCGACGTATATTGGTTTGTTCATAAACACTTCCGTTTTCCGTAGTTCGACTGCGATAAGATTCTCGTCAAATATGGTGCGGCTGTGGAAATTCGGTTTTGCTATCATAACTTCCACACCATATCGTCCATACCATTTCGTTAACAGTTTCACAATCGAGTGTTTCCGTACATTTTCCATCGTTTTCCCGAAGACCGCGTTGTTGAGTAGCTTGTAGAGATTTTTCTCGAATTCGTTTCCCGCCGTTTGTCTTAGAGCTGTATTCAAGTCGATGTAGGATTTAAGCCATGGTGATTGATAGAATTGTAGCACTCTATGTATTTTCTTTAATTTCATCCCGTGTTGTAGACATTGTTTCAGGTTCCGATAGTGTATCACGTATTTCTGTTTGTTGTATAGCGTTGCCAGTAACATTTCCTGTTTAGTACCGGGTGCACACATTCTCTCTGGACATAATGGTAAATCGTTGTGTTTATCATGCAGTTCTCTCGGGTATTCCAAATCCACTTCCAGTAAATATCCTATTGGTGAATCATCAGGTATTTGTTGAACATCTATCTCGGTATTATCCATCCATTTGAAATTCCCCGTTGGTAAGTATTGTGATATTGCCCATCCATATAAGTTGTTCACGTCATAGTACATCAGGTATTTTGATTCCTCGTCCGGATCGTAGGTGTTCATATATTTATTGTTTGCTCTCGCGTATCGGTTACTACACTGGCTCAATCCACCTCGAATACCACGTTCAATGAATAATAATTGGTCCACATCAGATATCAGTTCTAACTCTACTTTTGTATATTTTAAGGCTGCATCCCACGTAAGTCCCGGCGTCGTGTAGTAATGAGCAGGATCCAATCCGTGTGTGCGCATGCACGTATCCCGAAAATTCTCGAAAACATCCGCGAGTAGTAGTATGTCCGTTTTCATATATAAACCCGAGTATTCTCCAAGCGTCTGTATGTTGAATGTATCCCAAACTTTTTGTGCGTGTGTATAGTCATCCATAGTAATATCGTTGTCGTTGAGTCGATTGTAGAATTTCTCCCGTGATGGTAAACATGTTTCTTCCAATTTATCCCAGCTAGATATGTAGTCGTATGGAAAAACACCTTTGCGCGTAAGTAATTTGTAGTCGGTATCCGGAAATTGTGATTTAACTATGCTGAACTCGTTGAGATATGAAGATAATTTATCCAAACTTGATGCCATAAATCGGAAAGAGTCGATGAAAATAAATGTAATTTCGCTGCCCGTAACATGTTTAGTGAATGCAATGTATCGTTCCTTGTTGATCGGTAGTAAGTCGACACGTCCCTCGAATGCTGTTGCAATATCCTTTATTACGAAATGTGCATCATAACCACTCAAGTTCTGGAATACAACAGGAATCATATGAAAATCCTTATAATTCAAGTTGCATCCCTTGTGCGCAGGTCCATTGTATTCGCCGGTGAAGTGGTTATGATCACGAACCACAATATCCTCAGGTTTGAATGGTTTCTCGCAGATGTGGCACCCGGTACTTCGTTGTTTAAGTTGCTGTTGTTCCTCTGGTGTTAACTCGTTCATTGGTATTATGTTGTCATATATGGGTTCCAAGATATTTTCACGTAACGTTGCCAGTTCTTCCGCGAACCATTTTTCGCAATTTGGTCCGCGGTATGATCTATAGTAGCTTAACTGGTTGTTGTAGGAGCAGTGAAAGTAGTAACCGATACTGTATGCCCGATGTTGTTGATACGTTGTCGTGTTTTTCTGATTTTCGTTTTCCGTCACAGGTTGTAGGAATGATTCCACGTCCGCGTAAATTATAAATGGAACACGTTTTTTGTTGCTATAGTTCTTGAACGATATGTATTTGCTTTTCCCTTCTGGCATTATCACCCGACAGTTGTTCATATTCACGCAGTCTTCAGTATGTTTTATCAGTTTGTCTTCTGTACGAAAGTAATTCAGGCATCGATCACAAATGTAATGGCGGTGGTCACGTTTTGATAATTGTCTTGATACAAGTCGCGATAAGTCCTTAATCCAGCAGAAATGGTAGCGTAAATCTTGATCGTTGTCCTGTTCGTTGTCCTCATCCTCGTAATAATCGTTCTGGATCATTAAAAGGTTTATGTGGTTTTGTTTCTTCTCTCTCGTTAGCGTAGCAGGTACGGTTTCAAAATGTCCATTTTGTTTTTTTAGTATAAACACGTTGACTGATATAGCTGGGTTCTGTTTCTCGAATTTGCTCAGTTGTTGGATTGTCATTGGAAACTGTATCCCGTCCAAGTTTAGCACCGTTGAGTAGTGTGGGTACGCTGATGTTCTTTGAGGATTTCGATCTGCTCGATAAAGTGCAGATACCACTGCCCACGCGAAACAGGCGTCATCGTCGAAGTTTTTAACGTTGATACATGCTTTTTTCGTTTTTATTTCCTGCGGCAATTCGATGTAGCTTGATCCACGGAAAGGTGTATATTTGTTGATGTTCACGGCTAGGTTGATTATGCTTGATAAAGCCCATCCGCTCCCCGACTCGGTAAACTCGCTCAATTTTCTCAAAATTGGTTCCCGTACATGTTCCATGTAGCACTGTTTTAGGTTTGTTCCACGATCTATTATGATATTCGGTGTATTGAAATGTTTCATGTCGTATTTATCCTCGTCACCATCAGTTTTCACAAATAACCCGCAAAACGTTGTGTTGACTTTTATCGTTAGGTATTGTTTCAGAATATTTTGTATTCGCCGAGTGAACATCGATGTAGCGTCGTCAAAAAGTCCTTTGGCTCTATGTGTGTTATGTTGGTAACCACTCCCGTTCATATTCGACTTGCAAATGCTGATTCCACGTCAGCCCATTGAATTCTATCAGATCTTTTACGTTGATTTCGATTCATGCCTGAAACAGTCAACAAAAAAAAATTATTTATCAAATTTATAAAAAATCATTAAAAAAAAATTTTATTTAAAAAACTTACCATGTTGATATATCAAAATTATAAAAAAAATCATTAGAAAATAAATTTATATTTGAAAAAACTTACCATGTTTTCGTAGCGCCTTCATTCTGATTCGAAATCCTTTCATTTTTCCCGCACATGATTCAAAATGTTTGCGTTGTCCCAAGTTTTCCGCTCCACGAATTGCCTTGTTGATTAGTCGTATATTGGTATTTGTATGTTTCATCCATTTTTCCAGTTCATCTGCATCCCGGGTATCCATTTCCAGTAATGATAGCGCGTTGCGTACATTTTCCACCATTCTAGTTGCCACGTCGTTTAATGAAGCCATTGTTGTGTTTTAATTTTAAAAAAATCTCGATACAAATTCTTGCAACAATAACAATATTAACTGCTTGAAGTTTGTTGAAGAAGTGATCTGAGGGAGCACGCAGACCACAATTTATACGATTCTGACTGCTCGAAAAATTCTGGAGGGGAATCACAAAAAATGCTGGCTCAGAATTTTTACAACGCAAATAACCGAAGGTCAAATGTCAAATTCCGAGAAATTTATTTCGCATTTGAAACCTAATAAAAGAATTGCTGACTAATCTTAAATAAATATTTTTTAAAATTAGACCTTATATAAACAAATTGAAAAAACCCCCGATTATTATCAGGCTATAAATTAAAAATTCCGAGAAAATTATTTCGTATTTGAGATCAAACAAAGAAATTGCTGTGTTGTCAAAATCTTAAATAAACATTTTTAAAATTAAAACATGTCTTATATAAATAAATTAAAAAAATATCTGAGTATGAGTCAGCAAAATCTTAAATAAACACACAAGTATATTAATAATTTATGAGGACATTAATGTAAACAAATTTATTTGAATTCAACAAGTTGTGACATGTTTTTAAATAAAATTCCCCTCCGACTATGCTGTAAACATATCATGAAATTACAAATAGTTAGCTAAAAAAGCTTAAATAAACAAACTCAAACCATATAAAAAGTCACGAGTTTATTTAATAAATAAACAACTTAT
The DNA here is from genome assembly GCA_035578155.1 of Brachynemurus nebulosus. Taxonomy (NCBI): domain Eukaryota; kingdom Metazoa; phylum Arthropoda; class Insecta; order Neuroptera; family Myrmeleontidae; genus Brachynemurus; species Brachynemurus nebulosus. The sequence goes on along the minus strand of JAPWDM010000021.1, from coordinate 4,501,293 downwards.
AAAGTGCTGACCACATATCCCCTGAGGTACAGCTGAAACCCAAATTTCCGGCAGTACAGTAGCGGTCAGAAATCTGGACCCCGGAGTCTGGTTTTAAAATCTAGCGCTTGGTACAGTGCGCCCCTGACAAAATTTATCGTTAGCGACCGCACTCAATTTAAGATGACGCAATTAAGTGGGATTAGTGGCGAAGGTTTGCACGTACACATAAAAAACAAGTACAGTACGCTTCAAAAAGTGATCGGATACCTTTTTTAGTTAGGGAGTCCGCACTTTTGACATGACAGTGTACCAAAAATTTAAGTACAGTACGGTGTCAAAAGTTTGGGGCCACCCCCGAGTTAGGGTATCCCCACATTTTTGATGCGGTAGTTCGTTTAAAATGACGCAATTAAGGCAAGCGCATGTTGGGATCAAGGTTTGCACGTACAGTACGCTTCAAAAAGTGATAGGATACCTTTTTGGCCAGGAGGGCCCGCACTTTTGACACGGCAGTGTACCAAAAATTTAAGTACAGTACGGTGTCAAAAGTTTGGGGCCACCCCCGAGTTAGGATATCCCCACATTTTTGACACGGTAGTGTACCCCATCTATCAAGTTATAACCTAAAATTTAGTCTGCGCATGCGTCGTGTACTTAAATTCAATCTGCGCATGCGTTAGGTTAACATTCAAAAATTACATTAGTGCCGGCGCATAATGGGTTAACACAAAACCAAATTGTGATAAGTAAATTGTGATGACGCATAATGGGTTAACATAAATTAATTTGATTGCGGGTAATGACTCATCTCTTACGAATTTCAAGACTTACAGTATGAGCGCGTGTGGGGTCAAATGTCAACAACAAATTTTAAATACATGTACCTGGTACGTGCCGGGTCAAAGGTCAAGTTTTGCACATCGATACAGTTTGATGACTCATCAGTTCGGAATGTGTAGTACCGTAAAGTCACACGATTTCAACCATTGGCAAAAGGGTTCAAGTTGCTTAGTTTTGCGGTGTGCTAGAACCGGCCTAGCCATTCTACTAACGATTTCAAAGTTTTGTGATTTTAAGACGGACTCTTATGGGAAAACTCTATTTTTTTCGAATAAAATGAAAACGTGTCAAAGGAATTTTAATACAAAGTTACAAACTATATTTAAACGGAGGTCTCCACATTCTCGCCGAAGTTGGACGAAACGAGAATGTAGAGGGTCATTTCGTTGTGTCTCGCGGTTGGTGTTTTAATGCTATTCATATGGCTGTGCCAACCTCAACGAGGAACTCGACGAAGAACCTCGTCCAACCTCGGCGAGAATGTGGAGACTCCTTAATAAGAAATAATAATAACTCACCACGCCGTTTTTGAAATATAATTTATAAACATCATTTTACAACGTTTTTACAACGTTTTTACAACGTTTTTTCAAGACTGTTTTTATATTGCTACAATATAAGCGCACGGGAATTAAAAAAAAAAGTGGTATACAAATTATAATCACTGAAGAATATTAATACATTATTTAATTTTTGATAAAAGAAAATTTTTTCGCGGAGATATATTTTTGTACCTGACTATCTCAGAACAACTACGTTAAGTAAAAAACTTGATTTTTGAAATCATCTCATCCCAAGTGTATTTTTCATGAAATAGTGTATTTTCTTTCTGAGAAAATTGTTTTACGCACCATAAGTACGTCACAAAAAGCGCTTCTGATATTCAAAATTTTCCATCTTAAGGTTGTTTGGAAGATAAAATCGGAGACAAAAGTACATAAAATTAAAAATTCGTGAATAATAATTGCATTGTATAACAAACTATGTGGTAAATAAATAGTTATCTAATCAACTGTACTACAACTGCTTGTACAATAGATAAAACTATAGCTCTCAGCTGACTGCAAGAGCTGAGTACATTCTGAGGATTTTTGGGAGAAATCTCAAAACGATACGAGACGATTGAAAATTTAGTAGAATGTTCCCCGTTAAATACCGAGGCCCCAGTAAATATCTCAAACCGATTCACTAAGCCGCTAAAAAAGGTAATTTAATCTGTTTTGTCGTCGAATTTCCATAAGAGTACGTGTAAAATTATAGTTTTTTTTGCAATAACTTTTTAACGGCTTAGTGAATCGGTTTGGAATTTTCACAGAGGCCTCAGTATTTAATGAGGAACATTCTACTAAATTTTCAATCGTCTCATACCATTTTGAAATTCCTCCCAAAAATCCTCAGAATGTACTCAGCTCTTATAGTCAGGTGAGAGCTATAGTTTTATGTATTGTACAAACAGCTGTAGTGATAGCTAGTATTTAGCAAAGATAACTATTTATTAACCTCATAGCTATACAACGCAATTACTCACGAATTTTTACGAAAATACCGTATGAAATTTTCATAGTTTTAAAATAAATTTTTCTGAAGGGCAGGAGTAAGGATCAATAATTGATAAGGGGTTCATATACGCATTCAGCTAAAGAAATTCCAATAGAAAAAACCATTCCGTTCAAATAAGGATTTGATAAGGAAAATATGGTTTTACCTTTTGACATATTTCATCTAAGTTCCATCCATTTCCATAAATAGTGTTCAGAAAATTTTATTAAATTTTATTAATTTTTTTTTTTTTTTTTTTTTTGGTATTTCACCTGACGATGGCGTAAAAACTGAAAGTAAAAGCAGAGGCAAAATTAAAATTGATACTAAAAATTGAGTTCTTCTAGGTTAGTCTGGAAATTACTACCGTACCCATCGTTTATACCCTACTGAAAAAGCGTTCTCAGTTGTTGAGGGAAAAAATTCTAAAATCCGATTTCAAGATGAGTCTTTTTAACACTATATTTACGACCAGCGGTCGTCACACGATAGCATTAAAAACGAATATTTCAAAACTTTTTTGTGCTATCGACAGAGCAATATATTAAACGGTTAGAACGTGTTTAGAGACAAAACAGAAGAAGAAAACGCACAAAAATATTAAACTTATGATTTGTTGTTTTTATGAGATATGTAGTGTGATAGAGTCCAAGATAAAACGAAAAATGTACATAAATTCGTATTTATACAAACTGTGTGTAACATAAAGAATTCAAAATACATATAAACGCCAAGTGCATGTTGACGTGCAGAGTTAAATCAAGGTTTCGTATTCAAGAATTGTAGTTTTTCACAATTTTCCAAATAAAATTTAACAGACTTTAAGTAACTTTCCCAAACCAAACTTTGTAATAAAATAATTAAAATTTAGTGGCTCATAGTGTCTGTAGTATAGTTTGGGTGTCTATTTACCATTTATCTTCAAAACGGCTTAATCAATTTTTAAGGGCGACCACTAGTGTGACCGTCTGAAAAAAGGTGATTTTTAGTAACTTTTTTTTAAAGAAAACTACTGTATGAAAAGTTTCAGTATTTTAAGGAAATATTCGTTGATATATAATAAATTCATGATAAAATTTCTGGACCAAATGATTGAAAAGTCAGTGAGTTAGTTGCGATCTCCCAAAACTCCAAAAAAAAGTTCCCCCATTGCTGCAGTGATAGCGAACTTTACAGTGCCTGAAATAAAAAAAAACCAAAAAGCCTATTAAGCTAGAAGGTACTGCCCATGCCGTGAACCTCAATCGAAGAAAAAAGTTTTTTAAAAAAAGTTTCAAAATTTGCGCGAAAATTTGATGATTTTTGGCCTGTAAAAATTACATTTTTTATTCGATCGGAAAACTGGAGGTTCATGGCACGAAGAAACATATATAAAAGAAGCTGCAATAAGAATCAAATCGATCGGACGATTTGTCTTCGAGTTATAACTGCAGCAAATTTGAAAAATGTAGTTATTCTTTACCTTTTAGTTTTAATTACTGGGAACCTTTGCTAAAATTATTTACGATGTACTCACTATAACGGTCATAATAAAACTAGACGTGTCGTTTAAATGTGCCAGGGTCTAGCTGCTCCACAACATGTGACTGGCAGCCACGGCCAGAAACTCCCGAACTATAAACCTTCATACATTTCTCAATACCTCAAAGTTAACAATGAAAATCAGAATCCGCTCTTCGGATGGCTGTAACTCAAAAACTATTTGAGGTATGCACTTGAAATTTTAGTATGTTATTTTTAAAGGTATAGGCTATTGAAATATGTAAAAAAATTCCAATTTTTTTTTAAAATGTCACACTAGTGGTCCCCCTTAATGCGTTTTGGTTGTGGTTCTTAGTCTGGTTGGTTCATTCGTTGGCATTCGTTGGTTTCGGCCGGCTCGATGTGTACGTGGCTTTAAGTTATTGTTGCATATACGTACACAATATTATTATCGATTAAGTGGTTATTAATCGAAAATTTAACGACTCTCTAAATGCCATAAAGTAAGTGGTTCGGTCATTTTCAGTGCCTGTTATTTCATTAACAGTACGCTATTGTTTACTCGCTCTTAGTGATGGACGTTGGTCAAACGTTGGTACGTTTCAGTGTTCCTGTGAACATTTACAATTATTAGGTTTCGACATCTACCGGTTTTGGTTTGAAACCGACGAGTCAGTACTTATTGCAATTCAGTATACATATCGACAGAGTGTGGATAGATGCGATTTAATAAACAGTATAAATAAATGTACAGGATGTTCCAAAGATGATCCGTAGATAGTTGTTTTTATTGTAGAAATTCGACGGTTTCGATTGGGAATCGAAAAGACGGTTATCGTAAAGAGAATGATTATTAAGGAAATTGATTAGGGTGATTGGTGCGTTAGAGATTACGTAACTACTGAATCCCCCACTAAAAGTCTACCAATTATTTTACAAAATTAAATAGGTTAACTGTTGTCGATGTTAATCATATTGTCACATAAAATATATGAAATATGATTGAGAATAGTAAACAAAGAACACTATCCAGACCACATAAAAGTGTGCTTATTATAAACATGTACATACTATATTTAAATAATATCAAGTTAATATTAATGCATATAATTTGCTGTGCATTTTAAAGCATAATTAGAATTACATATATTCTTTTAAAAAGTGTACCGTAGTACCGTAAAGTCACACGATTTCAACCATTGGCAAAAGGGTTCAAGTTGCTTAGTTTTGCGGTGTGCTAGAACCGGCCTAGCCATTCTACTAACGATTTCAAAGTTTTGTGATTTTAAGACGGACTCTTATGGGAAAACTCTATTTTTTTCGAATAAAATGAAAACGTGTCAAAGGAATTTTAATACAAAGTTACAAACTATATTTAAACGGAGGTCTCCACATTCTCGCCGAGGTTGGACGAAACGAGAATGTAGAGGGTCATTTCGTTGTGTCTCGCGGTTGGTGTTTTAATGCTATTCATATGGCTGTGCCAACCTCAACGAGGAACTCGACGAAGAACCTCGTCCAACCTCGGCGAGAATGTGGAGACTCCTTAATAAGAAATAATAATAACTCACCACGCCGTTTTTGAAATATAATTTATAAACATCATTTTACAACGTTTTTACAACGTTTTTACAACGTTTTTTCAAGACTGTTTTTATATTGCTACAATATAAGCGCACGGGAATTAAAAAAAAAAGTGGTATACAAATTATAATCACTGAAGAATATTAATACATTATTTAATTTTTGATAAAAGAAAATTTTTTCGCGGAGATATATTTTTGTACCTGACTATCTCAGAACAACTACGTTAAGTAAAAAACTTGATTTTTGAAATCATCTCATCCCAAGTGTATTTTTCATGAAATAGTGTATTTTCTTTCTGAGAAAATTGTTTTACGCACCATAAGTACGTCACAAAAAGCGCTTCTGATATTCAAAATTTTCCATCTTAAGGTTGTTTGGAAGATAAAATCGGAGACAAAAGTACATAAAATTAAAAATTCGTGAATAATAATTGCATTGTATAACAAACTATGTGGTAAATAAATAGTTATCTAATCAACTGTACTACAACTGCTTGTACAATAGATAAAACTATAGCTCTCAGCTGACTGCAAGAGCTGAGTACATTCTGAGGATTTTTGGGAGAAATCTCAAAACGATACGAGACGATTGAAAATTTAGTAGAATGTTCCCCGTTAAATACCGAGGCCCCAGTAAATATCTCAAACCGATTCACTAAGCCGCTAAAAAAGGTAATTTAATCTGTTTTGTCGTCGAATTTCCATAAGAGTACGTGTAAAATTATAGTTTTTTTTGCAATAACTTTTTAACGGCTTAGTGAATCGGTTTGGAATTTTCACAGAGGCCTCAGTATTTAATGAGGAACATTCTACTAAATTTTCAATCGTCTCATACCATTTTGAAATTCCTCCCAAAAATCCTCAGAATGTACTCAGCTCTTATAGTCAGGTGAGAGCTATAGTTTTATGTATTGTACAAACAGCTGTAGTGATAGCTAGTATTTAGCAAAGATAACTATTTATTAACCTCATAGCTATACAACGCAATTACTCACGAATTTTTACGAAAATACCGTATGAAATTTTCATAGTTTTAAAATAAATTTTTCTGAAGGGCAGGAGTAAGGATCAATAATTGATAAGGGGTTCATATACGCATTCAGCTAAAGAAATTCCAATAGAAAAAACCATTCCGTTCAAATAAGGATTTGATAAGGAAAATATGGTTTTACCTTTTGACATATTTCATCTAAGTTCCATCCATTTCCATAAATAGTGTTCAGAAAATTTTATTAAATTTTATTAATTTTTTTTTTTTTTTTTTTTTTTTTTGGTATTTCACCTGACGATGGCGTAAAAACTGAAAGTAAAAGCAGAGGCAAAATTAAAAACGATACTAAAAATTGAGTTCTTCTAGGTTAGTCTGGAAATTACTACCGTACCCATCGTTTATACCCTACTGAAAAAGCGTTCTCAGTTGTTGAGGGAAAAAATTCTAAAATCCGATTTCAAGATGAGTCTTTTTAACACTATATTTACGACCAGCGGTCGTCACACGATAGCATTAAAAACGAATATTTCAAAACTTTTTTGTGCTATCGACAGAGCAATATATTAAACGGTTAGAACGTGTTTAGAGACAAAACAGAAGAAGAAAACGCACAAAAATATTAAACTTATGATTTGTTGTTTTTATGAGATATGTAGTGTGATAGAGTCCAAGATAAAACGAAAAATGTACATAAATTCGTATTTATACAAACTGTGTGTAACATAAAGAATTCAAAATACATATAAACGCCAAGTGCATGTTGACGTGCAGAGTTAAATCAAGGTTTCGTATTCAAGAATTGTAGTTTTTCACAATTTTCCAAATAAAATTTAACAGACTTTAAGTAACTTTCCCAAACCAAACTTTGTAATAAAATAATTAAAATTTAGTGGCTCATAGTGTCTGTAGTATAGTTTGGGTGTCTATTTACCATTTATCTTCAAAACGGCTTAATCAATTTTTAAGGGCGACCACTAGTGTGACCGTCTGAAAAAAGGTGATTTTTAGTAACTTTTTTTTAAAGAAAACTACTGTATGAAAAGTTTCAGTATTTTAAGGAAATATTCGTTGATATATAATAAATTCATGATAAAATTTCTGGACCAAATGATTGAAAAGTCAGTGAGTTAGTTGCGATCTCCCAAAACTCCAAAAAAAAGTTCCCCCATTGCTGCAGTGATAGCGAACTTTACAGTGCCTGAAATAAAAAAAAACCAAAAAGCCTATTAAGCTAGAAGGTACTGCCCATGCCGTGAACCTCAATCGAAGAAAAAAGTTTTTTAAAAAAAGTTTCAAAATTTGCGCGAAAATTTGATGATTTTTGGCCTGTAAAAATTACATTTTTTATTCGATCGGAAAACTGGAGGTTCATGGCACGAAGAAACATATATAAAAGAAGCTGCAATAAGAATCAAATCGATCGGACGATTTGTCTTCGAGTTATAACTGCAGCAAATTTGAAAAATGTAGTTATTCTTTACCTTTTAGTTTTAATTACTGGGAACCTTTGCTAAAATTATTTACGATGTACTCACTATAACGGTCATAATAAAACTAGACGTGTCGTTTAAATGTGCCAGGGTCTAGCTGCTCCACAACATGTGACTGGCAGCCACGGCCAGAAACTCCCGAACTATAAACCTTCATACATTTCTCAATACCTCAAAGTTAACAATGAAAATCAGAATCCGCTCTTCGGATGGCTGTAACTCAAAAACTATTTGAGGTATGCACTTGAAATTTTAGTATGTTATTTTTAAAGGTATAGGCTATTGAAATATGTAAAAAAATTCCAATTTTTTTTTAAAATGTCACACTAGTGGTCCCCCTTAATGCGTTTTGGTTGTGGTTCTTAGTCTGGTTGGTTCATTCGTTGGCATTCGTTGGTTTCGGCCGGCTCGATGTGTACGTGGCTTTAAGTTATTGTTGCATATACGTACACAATATTATTATCGATTAAGTGGTTATTAATCGAAAATTTAACGACTCTCTAAATGCCATAAAGTAAGTGGTTCGGTCATTTTCAGTGCCTGTTATTTCATTAACAGTACGCTATTGTTTACTCGCTCTTAGTGATGGACGTTGGTCAAACGTTGGTACGTTTCAGTGTTCCTGTGAACATTTACAATTATTAGGTTTCGACATCTACCGGTTTTGGTTTGAAACCGACGAGTCAGTACTTATTGCAATTCAGTATACATATCGACAGAGTGTGGATAGATGCGATTTAATAAACAGTATAAATAAATGTACAGGATGTTCCAAAGATGATCCGTAGATAGTTGTTTTTATTGTAGAAATTCGACGGTTTCGATTGGGAATCGAAAAGACGGTTATCGTAAAGAGAATGATTATTAAGGAAATTGATTAGGGTGATTGGTGCGTTAGAGATTACGTAACTACTGAATCCCCCACTAAAAGTCTACCAATTATTTTACAAAATTAAATAGGTTAACTGTTGTCGATGTTAATCATATTGTCACATAAAATATATGAAATATGATTGAGAATAGTAAACAAAGAACACTATCCAGACCACATAAAAGTGTGCTTATTATAAACATGTACATACTATATTTAAATAATATCAAGTTAATATTAATGCATATAATTTGCTGTGCATTTTAAAGCATAATTAGAATTACATATATTCTTTTAAAAAGTGACGTTAAACGTTGAGTGTAATTATTGCGGTTGTATACTTGTATCGTTACACTATTAACTATTACATAGCTTTTGCAATATTATACATATTACACATACATAAATTTATATTAAAGGAGAATCATCAAAATGTATTAATAAAATTTACATATTTATTTCTAAAATCGCATCAAAATGTTTTATCTAAAAAAAGTGTTTTATCTAAAAAAAAAAATAAACAATTTTTAATACCTTAAAATAATAAAGACAATACTGTCAGCCCCCCAACCTAGGGATGATCGATATTAGAAAAACATCGAATCAAGAGTATCGATATACGATATACAGTGGACTTTCGGAAATTGTCCAATCGCAAATTGTCCATATTTCAGTGTTAGGGATTTAAACATCGTATGTTTACGTCACACGAACATTGTATTCACAAAAATTCGCGTGACGTAAACGTGCGATGTTTAAATCCCTATCACTGCAGTATTGACAATTTTTGATTGGACAATCTCCGAAAGTCCACTGTATATCGAAAGAAAAACATCGATGTTCGAAAACATCGGTGTTTCTGTAGCAAAATAAACAACCATTATAATCTATTATTTACTAAAAATTAACATTGCCAGTATTTATTTGGTACACTTTACAAAAAAATAGCTTTGTTAGAAGTTTCCCTTTTAATCTGTTCCTTTGGTGATACAAATGCTGCCCAGCTTTTGAAAAAAGTCTCTCTGAAGCTGCTGAAGTTGCTGTGCAACACAAATATTTAATGGCAATTTTTTTCAATTTTGGATAAGTGGATCCTAGAACTGCCACAAAAAGTAATGGATCTTGTTTTAAATCAGCTGTAAGACTTTTTAAATACTGGATAGCTTAAAGTAATATCTATGTTTCGATATTATTCTCGTAACATCGCTGTGTCGATGTTATCGAGAACATAACATCGATGTTTTCCCGCTAAACATCGATGCTTTTCTACCATCGATGAATATCGATCATCCCTACCCCAACCTCTTCGATCACTACCAATAATGTTCTTAACATTTTTTTTTAGTGGTAGGGACATTTCTAACAAACTGTTGACATTATGTCAATTTTTCTGGCACTGGCAGCCACGATTTCTTCAAATAATCATTTTGTTTTTTTTCAGTTCATATGGTAAATTAGTGTTTTCAGCGAGTTTGCAAACTTTAGTTGGTATTTTAGAAACTATAAAACTGAGGAAGGTAATTTTATCACACGAAAAATTGCATAATTTCATCAGTAGTTATATTAAATATTTTTCATACTTATTTATTCGTGTAGCATCGAATAACTCGCATAAATAATGGTTACTCTCAGTTAGGCAACGTTGGAGTTCGTCAAAAATTGGTAATATTGCTCGTGTACGCTTAATACAAACGGTAAAAATATTGCATTTTAACATAAATGTATAGCAACTAGATAAACTGCTCAAAATTTCCATTCTACTACGTGTAAATGTGAACAGTGGTATATTTATTTAAGAATTTTGCAATATTTTTGGATATTTTTGCAAAAACGTGAGTAGGTAAGCAAAATTACTAATTCATTGACCACTTAACCTATTACTTTTTTTTGACTATTTTAAGTTACAATTTTAATTCCAAATATTATCGAGTGCTTGTGAGACACTACTACGTATGACAAACTTTTGTTTGCATTTCAACACACGCAGTATTGATATGATCACTAATCGTTCAGCTAAACTGAAACTTTAAGCACTCGATTTCTTTGGTATAGTATGACCAAAAACCACATGTGAATTAAAAATCACAAAGTGATTGAAAAATTATCCGGATCGGCCAGGAATCGAACCCAGGATCTTCTGGTAACTAGCCAGACGTGTTAACCTCTACACCAACGATCCCATGCTCGGTAAGCGGCCGAGCGGGAGACCCATTCAATCACCTGTGTGTATTAGTACTCTCTCTGATTCGAGAAACAGTTACAATTTTAATTTAAAATATTATCGAGTGCTTGTGAGACACTACTACGTATGACAAACTTTTGTTTGCAGTTCAACACACGCAGTATTGATATGTTCACTAATCGTTCAGCTAAACTGAAACTTTAAGCACTCGATTTCTTTGGTATAGTATGACCAAAAACCACATCTAAATTAAAAATCACAAAGTGATTGAAAAATTATCCAGATCGGCCGGGAATCGAACCCAGGATCTTCTGGTAACTAGCCAGACGTGTTAACCTCTACACCTACGATCCCAGGCATTCGATAATATTTGAAATTAAAATTGTAACTGTTTCTCGAATCAGAGAGAGTACTAATACACATAGGTGATTGAATGGGTCTCCGGCTCGGCCGCTTACCGAGCATGGGATCGTTGGTGTAGAGGTTAACACGTCTGGCTAGTTACCAGAAGATCCTGGGTTCGATTCGTTAACGAATGACAGACGGACGGACTATTTTGGTGACCGTCAATGCTTACTCCATTTAATAATAAAGCCTTTGATGATACTGTAACGTAGAAGAGTAAAGGATTGTGCGCTGTAAAAATCTTAGGATACTATTTCAAAATTATTTCTATTTTGTTTGTTATATTTTGTTAAATAATTAATATTAGAAAGGTTTACTTTGTGAAAATCCATATTAAAAACATGGAATCGTTGCTTTGTCACTTTTCACAACAGAAATTGTACAAACACGAGTCAACTTTCGGCCATTACGCCATCATCAGGTGAAAAACTTAACTAAAAACTGTTCGAAATTAAAAACAGTTTTTACTTGTAAACCTGGGGGGCGCAGGTTAATTGAAAATATTGTCGTCGTTTTGATAAAATTATGGTTTTAAGAATAAGCGCTCAAACATAATCACCAAATAATGAACATTTTATATTAGGGAGTTACATGGGTCTTTTTTAGCCAAAAAACCTTATTTTTTTCGTTTTAACAACATAAGAAAATATAATTTCATTAGAAATCTCCTCCCAACATCTTCTCAAGACATCAATCAGTTGTTGTTGGGTGTGCACATCCTCTCCGGCTGCTCTGACTCGCCGTCTTAATTGATCCCAAAGATGTTCTATTGGGTTGAAGTCAGGGCTATTTGCAGGCCACGGTTAAAACCTGTATATTAGCCTCCCTAAGGGCAGTTGTCGTCGCTCGAGCGGTATGCGCTCGGGCATTATCCTGCATCAGGATAAATCCGTCAGCCGCTCGTTGTGCAAAGGGGATCACATGGGGTCTGACAACCTGTTCGATGTAACTTTGAGCCGTTACAGTACCTTCGTTCAGGAAAACAAGCTCAGTTTTGCCTTGCAAACTAATTCCATCCCAGACCATGACATTAGGACCGCCGAATCTGTCGCGTTCATGAATGTGACGATCAGAAAACCTTTCCCCACTTCTTCTCCACACTCTTACACGTCGATCATCACTAAAAAACTTCATCTTACACTCATCCGTGAAGAATACGTGACGCCATTCCTCCAAGCCCCATTCAAGGTGTTCACGTGCAAATCTTAAACGGTTTGCACGATGCGCTCCAGTCAGTTTGGTACGGAATACTGGTCTTCTTAAACGTTGTTGGTCTTCATGCAAACGATTTCGTATGGTCTGATTACTGACAACCGTACCAGTAGATCGATGTAAGTGATTTTGCAGAGTACCTGCGGTAACAGTCGGCTCACGTCGTGCAATTCTCCGCGTTGTAAAAATAAATGATTGAATAACACGCCAAACTTCAAAAAACAACCTAAGCAATCAATAATCTAGCGCAAACTGATTTAAAATCAAATTAAAAAAAAATAAGTAAAACTAACCACTTGACGTTGTACCAGACAAAAAACTTTAAATCTTCCCCTCAACAATAATATCACTTAAACCAAACTGTTATGATTTACTCAACCACTTAATATGATAACAACAGTCATTTAGAAACGCTATTTTGACGTGGATCGACATAAATTCAAGTGGCCCTTATTTTGTTTTGAGGAACATATATATATATATATATATATATATATATATATATATATATATATATATATATATATATATATATATACATATATATATATATATATATATATATATATATATATATATATATATATATATATATAAATTTTAGTGAATATTATTTTCGGTTTTTAAGGACCTTAAAACAAATTTCTGCCATAGTCCCGGGTTCCAGTACGTCATGACAGTGGCTGTAATAGCTGAACTCCATTCTGGAAATTTGCTCTAAAAGCGACTATCGTTCTTAATGGTAGCCCCCAAAATTTTGAATGTCACTATCCTTAACTATATCTATCTTCTTAGTGTAATTATTGGCTATGTAACTATTAAACAGAGCCAGCAGTTGGTTGCTTACTTTTTGCCAATCTTTGGCTAGTGTAAGTTTAGCTTTGTTCGCTTTAGTCTCATTCCCACTTGTACTCAGCCACTCTTATATGTACGTATACATATAAACGGACCCGTTTACCGTTTCATAGAATGTTATGTTACGTTTATTCGACGATAGTATATTATATTTATTTAGATACTTATTCTGTATAAACATTTATAAAAGCCGCATTATATTCATCGCTTACACAAATACGACCTAATATGTGTAGTGTTTATTAAAACTCGTATTAGGGTGGGTAGATGAATCTTATGGATGGGATTCTCAAATTAATATAATTTAATTAAGGGTGACCACTAGTGTGAGAGTGTGACCACCTGAAAAAAGGAGATGTTTGGGAATTGTTTTAAAGAAAATTACTGTATAGAATATTTTAATATTTTAAGGATATATTCGCTGATATATAATAAATTCACGATAAAATTTTTGGCCCAATAAATTGAAAATTCAGTGAGTTATTCGCGATCCCCCAAGGTTTCAAGAAAAAAGTTCCCCCACTGCTGCACTGGTAGCGACCTTCACAGCGCCTGAAATCAAAAAAAACAAAAAGCCTATTGAACTAGAAGGTATTGCCCGTGCTATGAACCTCAATCGAAAAAAAAGTTGAAATTTAACAAAATGCGGCATTCTTGAAAAAAAAGGTTTAAATTTTGCGCGAAAATTTGATGATTTTTGACCTGCAAAAATTACATTTTTTATTCGATCAGAAAACTGGAGGTTAATGGCACGAAAAAACATACATAAAAGAAGTTGCAATAAGAATCAAATCGACCGGATGATTTGTCTTCCAGTTACAACTGCAACAAATTTGAAAAATGTAGTTTTTCTTTACTGTACCTTTTAGTTTTAATCACTGAGAATTTTTGCCAAAATTATCTACGATGTACTCACTATAACGGTCATAGTAAAACTAAATGAGTCGTTTAAATGTGCCAGGGTCTAGCTTCTCCACAAGATGTGACTGGCAGACTCGTCCAGAAATTTCCGAACTATCAACCTTCATACCGTCTCAGTACCTCAAAGTTAACAATTAAAATCAGAATCCGCTCTTCGGATGGCTGTAACTCAAAAAATATTTGAGATGTACACTTGAAATTTTGGTATGTTATTTTTAAAGGTATGGACTATCGAAACGTGCAAAGAAAAATTTTCTAATTTTTTCAAAATGTCACACTAGTGGCACTAGTACATAAATACGACCTGATATGTGTGTTATTCAGTTAGGAAAATGACGGTTTATTATTATTGTGTTGTGCGCTGAAACAGCACTGTTTTTACGTTCGCTGAAAAAGCACGCGCTGTACGAGCACGATGCCGCTAAGAAAATCTTCAAGGATAAATTTGAAAAGACAACCCCAGCATTTCAGTCATTAAGATCATTAAGATCCATGAATGGAAAAAACGTCTAAGGACTGAGGAACACAGTACGAATTCACTTTAAAAGATTTTTAGGTAGTAACATTGAATACACGGCATACAGACCAATATAGATAATAAATAATAAAACAGAAGATCCTGTTAAAGGAAACTAATAATTAGATTTTCAATGAAAATTATATGAATATTAAACTGCATATGAAACATAAAAGGATTGTCGTTATATTAATATTTAGATATAGAACCGACTGACTAGCTACCATCACCCACATAGACTATTCGATGGTATACAAGCAATACGATTAAACGTAGACTAATTATATAGAGCATATGCTCTTTTTTACTTATAATATAATAATAGCCCTGCCGCAGCATCCTGCATAATATAGCGAATTTCCGTTTTTAAAAATTAGTTTTTCTCGGAAACTAGTTGATATAGAAAAAAAGTTTAAAGACTTTTTTATCTAATTTTTTCTTCTCTTTTAAATAGTGTAAAAAAATTTCGCAAAAATATTTGGATAAGTGGAAATTTTGGCAAAAACTAATTTTTTGCAAAAATAAAATCCATGTTCCTGGCATCCGACGTGTCTGGCTGACGAACTCATCCAAGGGTTTGGGACTTCCAATGTTCTCACCAAGTTTCGTAAAAATTGGATTCTTCGTTCGAGAGTTATCGCGCGGACACAAATACACACACATACACACACACACACATATATATATATATATATATATATATATATATATATATATATATATATATAATTATACATACATATATATATATATTTATATACATATATATATATATATATGTATATATATATATATATATATATATATATATATATATATATATATATATATATATATATATATATATATATATATATATATATACTACTACAAACAATTAAGGGAGCAAAAAAAAATTTTTAATTTTTTAGTGATTTTTGAAGAGCTGTATTTACGTGAAAAATGGTCGCATCGAGATTTTTAAAAAAGCGTTTTGAAGCTCCAAGATTCTAGTTTTCAGATCTTTCGTCCAAAAATTTTTAGGAGTGACAGTTATCAAGCAATTATAAGCAATAACACAAAAAAAGCTTTTGCAAATTTTTTTATCTTTTTTCTTTTGATCTACGGGCTGGAAAATTTTTTTTCAGTAAAACAATGCTATTGACCTGATGGCCTGCTTATTCAGCTTCAAATTCCTTTTTAAAATTTTTCTCTACGTTGATTTGTTCCGGAGGTATCCAACTTTGATTGAAAAAGGATCGTTTTTGTTTTAATCATCGATATCTCAGTAACCAGTGCTCGGACAGAAAATTGAAGGGCAATTTTGGGATATGGAATAAATTTGCTACAAGTCTATGCCGCGTACTTTAGGAAAAAAATTTTTTTCATCCTTACTTTTAATCTGAAAAATGTGAAAAAAAGGGACTTTTTCCTTGTTGCGAAAAATCTTCAGCATCCTTGCGAATATTGATGGGGAGTCTAATGTTTGTACGAATTTTTATACCTCACTGTACCCCCAATAACCCTGTAGATCGACAGATCGATCTATTGAATGGTTTTCCTAAACCGTTTGTTCAAAATTTCCGGATTAAAAAATAAAGGAACAAAATTGAATGAACAAAATTGAATGACAAATTCAATTTTTTTTTTGAAATTTTTCCACAGTTAAGCATCGACTATCCATTAAATTAAAAAATTAAGAAAAAAAAATTTTTTCAAAATTTTTTTCATAATTTCAAAAAAATTAAAAAATTAAAATTTAATTTTAAAAAAAAATTTTGGAAGAAATTTGAAAAAAGATCCTTTAAATTTTGAAAAAAATTTTAAAAAATAATTTTTTTTCTTAATTTTTAAATTTTAACGGACAAAAGATGCCTAACTGGAAAAATTTGAAAAAAAAAATTGAATTTTTCATTCAATTTTGTTCATTCAATTTTGCTCCTTTATTTTTTAATTCGGAAATTTTGAACAAACGGTTTAGGAAAACCATTCAATAGATCGATCTCTCGATTTACAGGGTTGTTGGGGGTACAGTGAGGTATAAAAATCCGTACAAACATTAGACTCCCCATCAATATTCGCAGGGATGCTGACGATTTTTCGCAACAAGGAAAAAAGTCCCTTTTTTCACATTTTTCAGATTAAAATTAAGGATGAAAAAAATGTTTTTTCCTAAAGTACGCGGCATAGACGTATAGGAAATTTATTCGATATCCCAAAACTGCCCTCCAATTTTTTGTCCGATCACTGGTTACTGAGATATCGATGGTTAAAACAAAAACGATCCTTTTTCATTCAAAGTTGGATACCTCCGGAACAAATCAACGTAGAGAAAAATTTTAAAAAGGAATTTGAAGCTGAATAAGCAGGCTATCAGGTCAATAGCATGGTTTTACTGTAAAAAAAATTTTCAAGCCCATAGATCAAAAGAAAAAAGATAAAAAAATTTGGAAAAATTTTTTTTGTGTTATTGCTTATAATTGCCAGATAACTGTCACTCCTAAAAATTTTTGGACGAAAGGTCCGAAAACTAGAATCTTGGAGCTTCAAAACGCTTTTTTAAAAATCTCGATACGACCATTTTTCACGTAAATACAGCTCTTCAAAAATCACTAAAGAATTAACAATTTTTTTTTGCTCCCTTAATTGTTTGTAGTAGTATAGTTCAATAATATTGTACAATATTGTCGATCACCTGCAGGTTATATTGTTGGATTATACATTTGTTATGTTATATATTGTGTTAATCAAAACACAGTTTGAAATATATTGTACAATAAATGAATATTGTAACATTTTTGTAGACTCTGTAAATATTGCGCAATACGCCATTACGATTTGTTTATTATCTGAACCAGTTTGGACCATGAATTTGTAAAAATAATTGTAGCATATTTTTCATTTCATTTATTGCACAAATTATTGAATTGTCTGGAGAAAATTGTACAAGTTGATTGCACAGTATTATTAGGCGTGTCTGGAGCGCTTTAGTTGTATACATCGTCACCTGCATGGTAAAATTTTAAACTGAAATTTTTTTTTCTTTAACATTTTTCAAATGATTAAATAAATTAATCCTTATTTCATACAAGTTTTGAATTGGAATTTTGAATTCGTTGCTGTTGTGATATCTCCGAAACTTTTCGAGATATACAAAAAAAAAAAAGAAACGCATTTAATATTTTTTTTTTTAAATATGTGTAGGTATTACAATTCAATCTAATTTAGACAATCTATGAATATAGACGCATATTCACTTTTCAAAAAATTACAAAGAAACAATAAAATGTTCGAATTTTTGGATACGTTGAGTTTAAATATTAATCCAGAACCTTTTCACTGTTTTTAATTCATTTCAGATCTCATATTTTTATTCTTTTGGAACTTCTAGGACCAATTAAGTGATGCGTTAAGAAATACAAATTTCTACCGTACAAAACCACTCAATTTCGATATAAGTGTTACTTAAAATCTTACGATTTTTACCTAATTGTATACAGGGTGTCCTTGTGAACGGTGAGAGGTAAAGTTTCAATAAATTTAACAGAATTGAGTGTTACTTTATGGTATTCAATATTTGGCTATTAATAAATCTAGCGCAACCAGACAAAAGTAGTTAAGTCCAAAATATCAACTTTACAGTAAAAAGTAAAAACTAAAATAAAATGCAGGCAACACCAGTTTATTTGAATTATCTTCAAGTTTACATGACATTTTGTAAATTTTTTTAATCATTTACTTTGTTAACATGTAACACAGTAAATCATAAAAAAAAAAAATAAAACTTAAACTAAAAATTTTAAAACATTTTTATGGACTTAACATTAAAAAACAACGCTAAATTTCATTATTAAAACCATTTGTGGACTTAACCGGTTAGAACGGGTAGTTGTTACCATAAAAATACATTTCCAATTTAATTAAACTATGTACTTATTTATTATTTATTATATTTGGAATATATGCATATATTCAGCATATTTCCTTCTCTATTTTGCAGGATAGAAAAAATGTGCAAAATAGAGGTAGAAAAGAAAACATATTGAGTAAATTCTAAACATAATAAACAAATTATAAAAGGTACATACGAGTAAGCAAACGTAGCTCGCTCTCTGTCTAGGTAGTTGCGTACCACATTTGCTACGCAATACGTAATGTATTATAGAACACACCGCGCCACTGGGGTACCGTATGGTACCTAAGCCGAGAACGAGTTACGTTTGCTTATGTACCTTACTAGTGTACCAGTGTTTACAGGTGTACGATAATTATCGTACATATATATACAGTGCAAACTCCATATAACGAAATTGAAAGGACCGGGTATTTTATTACGTTAAAAAGAGTTTTCATTATATGGAGAGTAAAAGAAAGCAATATAATTTTACGAATACAACTTACGAATTTAGTAAGTGGTTTTAATTTTGACTGAATTAAATGACACTTTTTCGTGACAATATATAAACTCTTTCTTTTACTCGCCATGTTTACAGATAAAAAGTTTGAAAGAAACTAAGAATAGGATAATGTAAAGACAGCAATAAGATAATAGTACGGAAGTACAGTAGGTAAAAACACGTGCTAGGCAATTACAACAAAGAAATAAACAGATTTCTAAAAATCCTTTTGTGCGTACGAAATATTTACGACTCTGTATCACTATTGTGTTTTAAGGTCAGTGAAATAAAATTTTATTGGGGTTCAAATAATGACGTATTTTTCGCTATTGATAATATAATAATAATAATAATAATATTTATTTATTCATTTTTACAAATTTACATTTGTGTGAATAGCGTCAATAAAATTAATTAAAAAATTCACTTAAAGTATAAAAATTCTTTTGTAATAAATACTGTTTCAGTGTTATTCTAAACTTTTTGGGACACTGAATACTTTTTATGTCATTACTTATTTTATTATATATTCGGATCATAGAGCTACGTGCATTTTTAAAGGAAACGTCAAGTCTAACTGCATCCAATATCAGTTTGTCTTTACAACGTGTTGAATAACCGTGTGTTAAATGATTACTCTCAAACAATTTAGCATTTGCTTTTACAAAACATGCGGACTCTAGTATGAAAGTATCAATAACCGTCAGAATGCGATATTTCTTGAATAGCTCTCTACAGTGACTTCGTGCATTAACTCCCGCTATTATTCGAAGGCATCTTTTTTGTATTTTGAAAATGTGCTCCGCGGCTGTTGAGTTACCCCAGAAAATAATCCCGAATTGGATTCGGGAATGCATAAGGGCATGGTAAATCATTGTCATAGATTGAATAGGCATTCGTGATTTTAAAGATCGTATTACGTATATTGAGAGTGGCTGTTACGTTATAAAGAGTGTTTCAATATATGAATGGTAATGTAAACCAAACAAACCTTAGCAATTTCTACGTTTTAAGGAGTTTTTCGTTAAATAGAAGTTCGCTATATATATATATATATATATATATATATATATATATATATATATATATATATATATATATATATATATATATATATATTATATATATAGATATATATATATATATATATAATATATATATATATATAGACAGATAGATATAATATATATATATATATATATATATATAGATAGATAGATAGATATATATATATATATATATATATATATATATATATATATATATATATATATATATGGCATCTCGTCCTTATATATGAGTATATGACTAAAAACCTCTCTATTTCTGGCATCTAAATAAAAATTTATCGTATCTTAAGTTACCTCGTGATATTTTAATAATGCAATGATCAATTATTTTTCACTCGATTATGCCTATTACTAATTTAAAGTTTAATTCCATTCAATAGTCAATAACAAAAAGTTTAAAACATTGAATTTTCTTTTATTTCTAGGCTTAATTATGGAATTTACAACAAGCCAGAGAGGAAAACCAATTTTAATATATTTAGGATTTGATTACTTACAATTCCGAAATAACGATAGCGTCATTACTTGGAGGTACAGGGAAAGCCGTTCATATAAATGTCGATCAATGATGACAACGGATAAAGACTCGGTAATAAAGGGGCAACTCCACATTGCCACGATTCCTGTCCACAGAAGATTGAAGCCAACAAAGCCCGAGAGGAAATGAAAATTGGTATGGGAGCTGTTGGGGCTACACCCAGAAATTTCATGGGAAATGTCTTGACAAAATTAGACAATGATATACTTGCGTATGTACCGAAACAGTCATCCCTTGCGAGACAATTACTATATTATAAAGAATAGGACCACATACCAAATCCATCAACTGTAAATTTTGAAATTCCAGAGAAATATAAGCACTTTGTTCTTTATGACACTGAGAAAGATGCTTCTGTTAGGATTTTAGCAATGGGTGACAAAAATCTATTATTAGAATTAAAAAGGATACAATTTATGGTGATGGGACTTTTGATAAAGTACCTGGTATTTTTTATCAGCTGTATACCTGGCACGCCAAAGTTGGGAATTCATATCCGCCATGCATATATTTCCTACTACATAAGAAAAATTCCGACACATACATTAGAATGTTCAACATATTAAAACATTTAGTACCAAATCTGACACCTGCGAAGATATTATTAGACTTTGAAAAAGCCTGCATAAATGCAGCAAACTTTGCTTTTCCGCTGGCTGAAGTAAATGGGTGCTATTTTCATCTTTGCCAAAGCCTCATAAGGAAAATTTCTAATATTGGATTAAAAAGTCAATTCGAGACGAATGTGGAGATAAAATTAAAACTAAAGTCTTTAGCAGCATTAACATTTGTTCCTGAAAATGATGTGCGTACCGTCTTCAATCAACTAGCTGCTACGTTTCCAGATGAAGAAGGTTATAATGAAATACTTACATATTTCTTTTCCACCTATATTGAAGGTGCAGCGGGAAGAAATCCTCTGTTTCCTATCCAAATGTGGAACCACTATGAAGCGGCTCTAGAAAAGTCACCGAAAACAACAAATTGTTGCGAAAGTTTTCACAATGCATTAAATTCTATTTTCCATTGCAACCATCCAAGTATTTGGATACTATTTGAAGGGCTTCTAAGAGATATGTCTTGCCATAAGCTGACGTTGGCGAATGTGGTAGCAAGTAGATTAGAAGTAAGAAAAAGGAAATACGAGAATTTACACGCAGCAGTTGCAGAACAAGTAAATAATTATCCAAATATAGATGATAAATTAAAATATTTGCGAAGATTAGCAAATTTACAGTAACTGTTAAATAAAACAAGAAAACTTTTAAATATACAAAATTTAAAAAAAAAAAAAAAAAAAAAAAAACTGAAAAATAAAATATTATTTTTAATTGCAGATTACTGTGTTTAGATATTATTGTAAATTTTAAATTATTTAATGTATATTTTTTTCTGTATATATTATATTGTATATTACTATTGTAAACTATAGTATATTAAGAATAATCATTGTGTTTTTCTAAATTAAAATGAAGGAATTTTAATTACAAATAAAATAGTTTACTCAAGCAATACTATTTTGTTTCTTTTACAAAGAAAAAATCCAAACGCAAATTTCTGTTAAGTAAATTAGATATTTCAGAATAAAAGTGCTTATACACCATTTAAAGAGTTAATTTCTTCTAAAAAGAGTTCTTCAAAGAGTTCTTCAGGTAATTATGAGAATAATATATTATTCGACGAGCTAGTAATGATAGCTATTACTCACGAAGATGAAATTGCGACACGAGTCGAGCTTGCGAGGCGAGTGTCGTAATGCATCTGAGTGAGTAATAGCCATTGTGAGCGAGTAGAATACGATATGTTTTCTAAGACTTTTTTCCTTTTTGATTTAAATAAAATTGAATATAACTTTTAAATCAAATTTTTAATCTATTTCTAATTTCATTACAAGTTTGTATAATATTATGTATAAAACGATCAAAACAAAACATAAACTACTTTATTTACTTGAACGTTACTAGGCAATATATATTAAATTAAAACTTGATACATATGCCGGCCTATTGAATAATGGTTAATATGGTGATTTCATTGGTCAAGAGGGTATTGAGTAATGAAAATTCCTCCACACCTTTGAATAATGGCTAAATTTCTCAACAATTAACAGATATATAATGAGTGTGTTCTTCAACAGGAGTAGAAAAAATTGGTTTTTTATATATAAAAGAACTAAATTCAATTTATAACCAACAACTCACAAGTAAAAATGTGAAATTAAAATCAATTTTAAGAATATTGGCGCGTGATTAAGTAGTTTTTGTTTCCTTCGGGAATCTTCAATCGGGATAAAAATATTATATACATTATAAATATTAAAATTATTTCTATATACATTCGTACTAAATAGCTTCTGTAGATATATATCAAATTTCATGGAATTTAGTTCAGTCATTTCGCTGTAATTAACTAACTGGGTCCGTGTCCCACAGGACCCTCCATCTGGAATACGATTAACCTATGTGTTGATTCAAGATAAATCATATCTGTGTACTAAATTTCATCGCATTCGGTTTAGCTATTTGGACGTGATTATGTAATTGGTATTGTATCCCCCAGGAATTTCTAATCTGGATAAAACTATCCTATGTGTTATTAAAATTACTACTGTATGTATTGACGGTAATTAGTGTCTGTATCCTAAATTTTATCTAATTCGATTTAGTTATTTCGATGTGATTATGAAATTGGTTTTGCATCCCACAGGAACCTTCAATCGGTATAACATAATTCTATGTGTTAATTTCGGGTAAAAAGTATCTGGGTACCAAATTTCACTGAATTCGGTTCAGTCATTTCAATGTGATTATATAACTGGCTTTGCATTCCACAGGAACCTTCAGTCGGGATAACAAAATTCTATGTGTTAATTCCAGGTAAATAGTATCTATTTACCAAACTTCATTGAATTCGGTTCAGTCATTTCGATGTGATTATATAACTGGTTCTCCACCCCACAGGAACCTTCGATCGGGATAACATAATTCTATGTGTTAATTCCGGGCAAATAGTATCTGGGTACCAAATTGCATTGAATTCGGTTCAGTCATTTCGATGTGATTATTTAATAATTGGTTTTGCATCCCACAGGAACCTTCAGTCGGGAAAACATAATTCTATGTGTTAATTCTGGGTAAATAATATCTGCAGGTACCAAATTGCATTGTATTAGGTTCAGTCATTTCAATGTGATTATTTAACTGGTTTTTCATCCCACAGGAACCTTCAATCGGGATAACATAATTCTATGTGTTGATTCCGGGTAAATAGTATCTGGGTACCAAATTTCATTGAATTCGGTTCAGTCATTTCGATGTGATTATATAACTGGTTTTGCATCCCACAGGAATCTTCAATCGGGATAACATAATTCTATGTGTTAATTTCAGGTAAATAGTATCTGGGTACCAAATTTCATTGAATTCGGTTCAGCCATTTCGATGTGATTATATAACTGGTTTTGCATCCCACAGGAAACTTCAATCGGGATAACATAATTCTATGTGTTAATTTCGGGTAAATAGTATTTGGGTATCAAATTTCATCGAATTCGTTTTCATTATTTGGGAGGATTGTGCAGGGGGTTTTGTAACCCTCAAGAACTTGGAGCCGGGATAAGGTTTAGGTATCCTGTGTGTTAATTCAGTGTATAAAATGTCTGTATATAATATTTTATCAAAACCGGTTCAGCCGTTTTGGCGTGATTAATCAACAAACATCCAAGCATACAAATTTTCACATTGTATTAAGACCAAGATTTCTATATCAGATTTGATTCAATAAATTGGTATAACTGTTTTGTCATTGGTGACCCCGTGGGAACTCTTCATCAGAATAAAATTATGATTCCTGTTAATCCAAATCATATATACTATCGTTATTACCAAATTTAATTAGTGTCGATTCAGCCAATCTGGTCTCATTATAATAAATTTGTGTTTTCACCTACGGGAATATTCCACCGGGATATAATGAAATCGATAATTTAGTCTGGATTCTAAGATGTCTGATTTTTTATTAACTCGGCAATTCCCATGCCAAGATCTATTGAGAGAAGATCCTAATTTTGTGCTTGTTTTTATATTCAGGTATTCAGTGTACGGAAAAAAATTTTTTTTTTAAAAATACCGTTTCATTTTTTTTAAAATGAGGTGTCACCTAGAGGTGACACTGGGCGTTATTTATTGCATGAACTTATACAAAATAAAAAGGATATTTATTATATATTCTTGACAATTGAAATTTTGAGTTTTTTACTATTTTTTTTTTTTATTCGAGCCATGGGTAAGATTGAGATGGGCCATGACTGAGATTGATGGTGGTCCAAAAAAACCTCAGCCTTCATTTATTTGAAAATTATTGTATTAGGAAAACATGATACTGTACCACGACGCATCTTGTCTTACAACACATAAGTAACTTAATTATCTAATAGATATGTATTACACTTAATTAACTAATAGATATGTATTATTATTATGTTGTCCTAATACAATAGTGTTTATGAATTCGCTTCCAATCCAGCCTTAAAAAAAGTGCTTCTTTTTTTGGTAAATTCTCAAATACGCTTAAGGATTAACACAATTAATCAAAATAACGATTCTTTTTTTAATCGCGATTAATTTCATCGATTAAAAAGTTAATCAAATTAATTAATCGATTAAAAATTCAGTCGCTTAATGCCAACACTGGTTAAAATATTGCCCAGTGTCACCTACAGGTGACACTCAATAAATTCAACGTTATTTTAGATACATAATAAAGTTTTTCTTGCAAAAAAATCTCTTTCGATATAAGCTGGATTCTCAAATAATAATTTATAATAACAATAATAACAGTACTTACCCTTTAGACATTTTTATAGCAGCGAAAATACGACAAGATGGACTAACACGCAGAAAAACAGGACACCATTTAAAATAACGGAATTAATTTGACCGTTGAAATAACGTCAGTGTTGCCAAATTAAAATCATGAACTACTAAGTATTAATATTTTAGTAGTACCACATTTATTTTAAAATATGTTATATTGTCTTTAAAAAAAATTGCAAATCACTGTCACCTACAGGTGACACTGGGAATTCCCGAGTTAAACAACTTATTTGCATGATAAATTCATGAAATTTTAATTTTGTGTCACCTGTTTAATAACTAATGTGAGCATTTTTCAGTGTGAGGATTTATCAACGTGGGTATTTTTCTTGTGAGCATTTATCACTGTGCGCATTTTTCCATGTGAGCATTTTTCCGTGTGCGGAATTTTCTGTGTGAGGAATTTTCTGTCTGCGCATTTTTCTGTGTGCGGAATTTTCTGTGTGGGGATATTTCGTGTGAGCATTTATCACTGTGAGGAGTTTTCGTGTGAGCAAATTTCATGTGCGCATTTTTCATACAACCCACTGCCAAATATTCAAGAGACATTAGATCCAACAGGAGATTCACTGTTTTTCGCAACTTTAGACTTATTATCCGGTTATTGGCAGGTACCCGTTCATTCTGATGATATTCCTAAGATGGCTTTCTCAACTATTGATGGTCATTATGAGGTGCCATGCATGCCATTTAGTTTAATTAATGCCCTAGCAACTTTCCAGTAATTTATGAACGCTACTTTGTCCAGACTGACGTAATAACAATATCTAGTTTACCTTGACGACATAATTGTATTCGCTAAAAACCTTGACGAGCACCTAATAATATTAAGAAACGTAATATTAAGGCTTAAAGAAGCAAATTTAAAACTAAAATTTAAAAATACGTACTTTTTGGCCGAATTCGTAAACTATCTGGGACACATAGCAAGTAAAACTGGTACGCATCCAGATCCGGAAAAGACATCCATTGTTAAAACTTATCTTTTTCCAAAGTCTCCTAAAGAAATATGACAATTTTAGGACTTATAGGTTTTTATCGTAGGTACATACAGGACTTTGTAAAATTAGCAGCCCTACTAACAGAATAGACTAGAAAAA
The DNA here is from genome assembly GCA_035578155.1 of Brachynemurus nebulosus. Classification (NCBI taxonomy): domain Eukaryota; kingdom Metazoa; phylum Arthropoda; class Insecta; order Neuroptera; family Myrmeleontidae; genus Brachynemurus; species Brachynemurus nebulosus. The sequence goes on along the minus strand of JAPWDM010000021.1, from coordinate 4,474,462 downwards.
ATAAACCATTCATTTGGGAACAAAAACATTAAGAATGTTTTGACACACTTAGACAAAAATTAATTGAAGCACACATTTTAGCACATCCTAATTTTAATGAGACTTTCATACTTTCTACGGATGCGTCAAAAACGGCTGTTGGAGCTACTTTAAGCCAGAACATAGACGGAGTCGAAAAACCGAAATTATACAATAACCGAATTAGAATGTTTGCCAATTGTATATGGTATTAAACAGTTTAGATGCTATCTTAACTGCAGGCAATTTACGGTAGTAACTGATCACCGGGCTCTAAAATGGCTTTTAACATTGAAAGATTCAACTTCTAGATTAGCCCGGTGGGCTCTACTTTTTAGTGAATACAGTTTTGACATACAGTACAGACCTGCAAAATTACACAATAATGTTGATGCTCTTAGTAGAATTCCATGAGGAAGATATTAATTATGTTAGTTATTTACCCGTGTGGAACAGAGAACTAATTAGGAACGAACAGCAAACTGATAATCCCCTAAAAATTATTTTTGAATCCCTAAAAGCAAATCCGGAATCTACGGAATATTTCTTAGATGACGATAATATATTGTACAAAAAAAGAACTAAAAATGAACGTCACGATAGATTAGTAGTTCCTACGTCACTTAGAACCAAATTTATACATCAGTATCATGATTTACCATTTGCTTCTCACCAAGGAGTAATAAAAACTCTAAATTTAATGAAATAAAATTTTATTGTCCTAATATGAATAAGGATATAGATACGTACATTAAAACATATGATTCTTGTATCAGACGTAAAACATTAAATAATAGGAAACCTGCTCCATTACAAAATTTACCTATAGTGCATAAACCCATCAAAATGGTCAGTATAGATATGGTCGGTCCCCCCCGGTAACAGAAAAATACAGAAACAAATATTTGTTGACATTTTAAGATTATTTTACGAGATATGCAGAAGCAATACCTTTAGAGGATCAAAAAGAAGAGACTGTAGCAAAAGCATTCGTGACACAAATCATCTGTAGGCACGGTGTACTACGTAAATTATTGAGTGACAGATGCGCAAATTTCACCTCGGACCTTATGAAAAACATTTATAGAGTCAAAAATTGACAAAATTCAAACCACAGCCTATAATCCAAAATACAGTGGTATGATGGAAAGATTTCACAGAGTTTTAAAAGACATGTTGTCTTATTTTATTAGTAAAAATCAAAGAAATTGGAATAAGATCTTACCATACGTACTATTTGCATACCGCACTTCAGTACATACTTCAACCGGCGAAACCTTATTTTTCCTTATGCACGGACGAGACTCAGAATTACCTTTTGACGATATTGTACGACCACGAAGACTAAAATATGACTATGCAGAAAATTATGCAACTAAAATGACAGCTAGATTACACAAAGCTTTTGACTACGTAATGCAAAATCTTAAAAAGTCGGCTAAACAACGTGAAATACAGTATAATAAGAAAACTGCTGAAATTGAGTTTAAAAAAGGTGACAAAGTACTCCTTTATAATAATAGTCGAAGTTATTGGTCAAAGTAAAAAACGTGCTCGTCCTTGGATTCGTTCGTTTAAAGTTACAGAAAAACTCAGTCCTGTAACATATCGTATTTTAAATGAGAAAATTAAAAACACAAATGGTTAATGTTGATAGATTAAAATTGTACTTACAAGTAAAAGTCCCGAGGCTGGACCTATAGATTTTGATGAAACTTAGATATGTTGTAGAACACTAAAAAATAAGCGACACGTATTTTTCTTTATCGGCGGAAAAACGGTTTGAAGGGGTGAAATCGCCTTCCAAAAATTGGGGTAAAAATTTAATTTTTTAAATATCTCGAAAATGGTAAGAGATAGAGCAAAAGTTTAAATTTGCGATATTGCTCTTTTTTAAAGAGCTATCTATTGGTATGCAATTTGTTCAAATTGTGTTAACAGGGGTGGCTGGGGGTTAAAATTTAGAGGTTAATTTTGCAAAAAGGGGGTGAAAATTAAACAACATAAAAATTTTGTTTACAGCTTTGAAATCTACGTCAAAAAATCTAATTGACCTATTTTTGCTCAATGACCTAATATTAAGTCCAGGGGTAGTTAACTAGGGGGTGACTGTGTCGAATAGTCGTACTACTTGGGTAGTTTAAGAAGTTTTTCTTCATGGAAAATAGCTTAAGACATTTAGAATAACATATAAATGAAATTTTCGATTTCAAAATTCAGTTTGAGCAACAACGGAGAGGGGGTGAGTCACCCTCTTAAATTACATATTAGTTAACATACACTCATTTTTAATATTAACACACTGACAGTGGGTAATAATGTCACAATAAGTGGTTCTGAAGTTTGACTGTCGTAAGTAAGGTTTTCATAAGGTTTGTTTTTTAATGGATGTTATAGTTTTCGTTATCGAGAGTTATCGATACCGAAAATAACGATATTTTGAAAATGAATGGAAACCTAATAAAAACCTTACATACGATAGTTCAACTTCAGAACCACTTATAGTGACATTATTACCCACTGTCAGTATGTTAATATTAAAAATGAGTGTATGTTAACTAATATGTAATTTAAGAGGGTGACTCACCCCCTCCCCAATGTTGCTCAAACTGAATTTTGAAATCAAAAATTTCATTTCTACGTTATTCTAAATGTATTAAACTATTTTCCATGAAGAAAAACTTTTTTAAACTACCCAAGTAGTACGACTATTCGACACAGTCACCCCCTAGTTAACTACTCCTAGACTTAATATTAGGACATTGAGCAAAAACAGGTCAATTAGATTTTTTGACGTAGATATCAAATCTGTAAACAAAATTTTTATATTTTTTAATTTTCACCTCCTTTTTGCAAAATTAACCCCTAAAAATTAACCCCCAGCCACCCCTGTTGACACAATTTGAACAAATTGCATACCAATAGATAGCTCTTTAAAAAGGAGCAATATCGCCAATTTAAACTTTTGCTCTATCTCTTACCGTTTTCGAGATATTTAAAAAATTAAATTTTTACCCCAATTTTTGGAGGGCGATTTCACCCCTTCAAACCGTTTTTCCGCCGATAAAGAAAAATACATGTCTCTTTTTTTTAGTGTTCTACAACATATCTAAGTTTCATTAAAATCGATAGGTCCGGCCTCGGGACGTTTACTTGTTAGAAAGGAATACCCAACACGATAGTTCCAAAGATAAAACAGTAAAAGAACCTGTAGAAGATGTTATTGTTAAACCTAAAATATATGCACCATTGAAAATTAGAAATCTTGAAACTGACGGAATAGAAGAGGCCGAACCAATAATTTTACATAGAAAAATGCACGAACGCAATGAACGAGACGAACAGGTAGAATACGAACCTTGGATAGGAACCCCCATGTCATTAAATAATGATAGATAATATAGTTGGACGATTTTTAATGAGTTTTACGACTAGCCGGTTCTATTCTACAAAACGCGGACTAATTTTAATGGACTGTAACTTTAAATGTAAATACTTGTTCGAAAATCGATACTAAAAAATTTGAAAATGATCCGAAAAAAAGCCTATTAGTGACTATTGGTGGGAAAAAGGGATACAGGGAAACAGGGATTACCAATTTTCACGTTCCAGAACGGGTTAGAAGTTGATATCTGCTACGTATTTCCGTGATCCAACTTGAACCAACTTGCCGGTGTGCAACTTGGCGAAGTAAACACGTTGAACTAAATTCACTTTTATTTTTAATTTTATTGCGAGAACAAAATTATAAAGTGATTTATGCTAATTTGAACGAAAACACTATTGTAATGCGATTGAACGAATTTCTAATTTAAACGAATTTAAACTACTACCATAAAACGCACGAGTTGAGATTATTATTGTATTGTTAACAACGATAATTACTATATTGTTGAATTGCTGCTACTATTTTTACTGCCCGGTTTGAAGTTACTTCCTATTATGCATCGTCGAAAATCCTATATCCGGTATAGGAGACGAGCAAAAATGTTTTAAAACTGGTTATTACTCGAAAATTTCACCAAAAAACATTACGCAATTATAATTTAATTATAATAATAATATAAAATCGGTGGTGTGACGGACGTTGGCGGTAACCCGCCAACGAACCGAACCACGGGCCATCAAGTCTAATTGACCACTGACTTGTGTATGTAAATAGGTAGAAGGGTGATGTCTCATACTACTGTTTTCTGAACAGGCTACCAGGAGCGCCAGTTGCTGGGTATTCAAATATGAGATTGAAAGCTGGCGCGTCCAATAGTAATTGACAACCAGTACGACCCAAACTTAGAAGAAATTAGGGAATCAGACAGTGAAAATGCCGAACATTACGAGAAGGTTAGACAATCCGATGATGACGAAGTTATAGAATCTGAATATGAAGAAGCTAGGGAATCATATGACGAAAGTAGGCCAGACGATGATAATACTAACTTAGGTGATGAAAATGTTGAACAAGAATGCGAAACAGGGAATAATGAATTGACTGATCAGTTGAATGCAGTTGATTCAACTTCACGGCATCGAAGTGGTCCACGTTATCCAATGTAAAATATACGTTAGCAGACTCATTTATTACTGAGGAATGTATTCTCATCTCGCTGCTGTGCAAAATGGGTTCTCGACATACATTCACTTTGTCTCAAAGGATATATGTAACAGTGTGCATCGATTACGTCGTATCGATCAATACTATGGTAGAACAATCGACGGACTTATTGTCAATGGTACCTATCACACCACGTTATTAATGGCTGGTGGTTTTCGTATGGTGAATGAAAACTCTTGTAAAGGAGTCGACTACGAACACCGAACCGGAACATCGTTAAATGTTATAGTCCAAGCCGCTGTCATAATTATATAAAACCATGGATACGTTTCCGTGAAGGTTAACGAAAATAAAATCATTTTACCTGAAGTAATCACCTGGCCTTATCAAGAACGTATGTGTATCGATTCCGTTTATGGTTATTCATTTTGGGAACAAGTTGACACCAGTTCCTGTGCCACCAGCAAGTATACAGTAATTTATGGAGATCAAGTCACGAAAGCTCCGCCGAAATACCGTTCCGGAAATACTTCCGACACTACTATCTACACCATGGACAAAGGTGACAAAGTCTTCGTAATGCCAATTGGAAGACCGACAATGATTTTTGGACAATCTGCGTATGAAACAGACCACCCTAAATTCTATATATCATCAAACACTCCGAAAGTGGTACGTTCTATTCCAATCAAGTAGAGATAAAAAATAGTATTCTTATTCTTTTTAATCAAAAAAGTTGACATATTTATTGTACAGTATCATTTTTATTATTAGTAACATAAACATGATATGAGATGTGATTTATTTATTATTTCATTAAGCTTGCAATGTTAATTTAATATTAAGATACAATATGTATGTATGTATCAAGAGTGCGGTTACCGATGATATAATTTATGACATGATGTGTCGATCCGTGAGAACGTAAAATTAAACATAAATGCATAATACATAGTGCGTATGATAACTGCAGACATAGTACGCAATATATATCGATGCACAAACATTTTTCAACTTGTTCAAGCCCCATTTTGCACAGAATATTTTTTTATATTACGATTTCATTTGTTTTTTTGGCAAGTTCTGTATTTAATATGTAGAAATAAATTTATTTCTTAATATAATTTTTGAAAATAATATGTTATATTCCATTGGTTACACCCTGTATACTACTGCTTGATATAAAATACAGAAACAGAGAACCACGTCTGTTTATGTATCTAACATTAGACCATCTACTGTATTCGACATCGATCCTACAGCATATACAAATTCTAAAGTAGTATTTACTAAACGTCAAGTATCAAAATTGTATGAAGATGTGATCCTACAAAGATGCGAACTGGAACAACAAGTATTACGGAACCTCCAAACATTGGCAATTACATCACCACATGAATTCGCTTACGCTAAAATGAAAGTACCTGGTTATATCGCCGTTTACTATTGAGAAGTCGTCCATATAATCGAGTGTAAGTCTGTTGAGGTAATTGTACGTTTTGTAGACAGGTGTTTCCACGAATTACCCGTGACACACGATAATAAATCAATGTTCATGATTGCAAGAAATCACATTTTCCAAAAATTTGGAACTGAGGTCACACGCAGTCCATTTCCTTACTTGGCATTCAAGTTAAATGGTCATTGGTACAAAAGCACAAAAGGTTTACATCAAATACCAATACCACAAATTTTGGAACCATCAAACGAAACAAATGGTTATATCTTAATACAACTAATTTATTCGCGGGCGGATTGTATACACAACAAGATATGTTACCACTACAACAACACCTAGTGCTACCTTCCGAAAGACAAGCTATCAATGGAATCATTACTAGAGGCATGGTTGGTTTAGAAGCAGTCTTACAAGGCACAAAATTGGAATCCCTTCTGTCTGAAGAAGTAATTGAAGTTTGGTTTCATCGCGTTTGATCCAAAGCATGGACTTGGTTTAGTGGAATTGGACTAGTGACGTCTGGAATAATGTAATCACAATTATCTTCAAGTTACTCAAGTTCATTATCGATACCTAATGGAGTATCCGACTTATCGCTGCCATCTTCGACTATGTTACAGTTTACTGCCTACACAAGTACCATGAAAAGAAAGTTACACAAACCGGAACCGTTGTCAACGAACCCCCGACAGAAATACGATGTGAACAGCCCCCAGAGAATCCACAATAATTGTATCCTACACCACCAGTAATAACTACTAACAAGGAAAGGTTCCCAGGTGTCCGCCTCCGATTTCAATGCCGCTGAAATATGTTATTCTACGTCGAAATCTAAAAGACAAGTATTTTTCTTTATCGGCGGAAAAACTGTTTGAAGGGGTGAAATCGCCCTTCAAAAATTGGGGTAAAAATTTAATTTTACAAATATCTCAAAAACAGTAAGAGATAGAGCAAAAGTTTAAATTGGCGATATCGCTTTTTTTAAAGGGCTATCTATTGATATCAAATTTGTTCAAATTACATCAGCAGGGGTGGTTGGGGGTTAAAATTTAGGGATTAATTTTGCAAAAAGGGGGTAAAAGTTAAACAATATAAAAATTTTGTTTAAAGATTTGAAATCTACGTCAAAAAATCTAATTGACCTGTTGTTGCTCAATGTCCTAGTATTAAGTCTAGGGGTAGTTAACTAGGGGGTGACTGTGTTGAATAGTCGTACTACTTGGGTAGTTCAAGAAGTTCCTCTACATATAAAATAGTTCAAGACAATTAGAATAACGTAGAAATGAAATTTTTGATTTCAAAATTCAGATTGATCAACACTGAAGAGGGGGTGAGTAACCCTCTTAAATTACATGCTAGTTTATATACATTCATTTTTAATATTAACACACCGACAGTGGGTATTAATGCCACAATAAGTAGTTCTGAAATTGGACTATCGTATGTAAGGTTTTTAGAAGGTTTGTTTTTTAATGAATCTTATAGTTTTCGTTATCGAAAATTATCGATACCGAAAATAACGATATTTTCAAAATGAATGGAAACCTAATAAAAACCTTACATACGATAGTCCAACTTCAGAACCACTTATTGTGACATTATTACCCACTATCAGTGTGTTAAAAGTAAAAATAAGTGTATGTAGGCTAGTACGTAATTTAAGAGGGTGACTCACCTCCTCTCCAGTGTTGCTCAAACTGAATTTTGAAATCGAAAATTTCATTTCTACGTTATTGTAATTGTCTTAAACTATTTTCTATGAAGAAGAACTTCTTGAACTACCCAAGTAGTACGACTATTGTAAGTGTTGTCCAGACTGGATTGAAACGGCTCAGTAATGCGAAAAAGTGAATTTTACAGACTTAAATAATTGGATATAAATGTAAGATATAATACTTTAATAAAAACGAGTACATAAGCGTATCTATGAAGAAATTAATACATGAGTTCAATGCATGATTTTGAGTGTGGTATAAAATAAATTAATTTATAAAATATGAAAAAATTTAAAATAACAGTAGACTGTAAATTCTAATTGTAAATATTCCCACATTCTATGTCATCATTATCTACAATTTTTCCAATGTTTATTTCTTCTAACTTCCGAAATCGCTTAACAAAATTATCTAAAGAAAAATCTGTCGTAATACAAAAACTATGAGTTTGAAGCACTGCAACTAAAATTGGAGCTTTGCCCATTACCAGATAACCTAATGTGCTTTCTAAGGCCATTGGAGTATTTGGAGGACCTAAAATGTTATGGCTACCAATAAGAACTCCAAATAACTCACTAACAATCAAACCATCAATTTTATAAGGACGATAAAATTCATCATCAGCTAATGGTATATTTCTCAAATGAGATAATTTTTGTATATCAATCTGAACCGACGGTAATTTTGTCAGTAATTTTATGAACTACAATGACGTCTATACTATAATGTTCCGTACTATCTAATTTTGAAACAACTATTACGGACGTATACCATAAAACAGCACTACTAACTGAACCAATGTCACTAACAGATGAATTATATTTTGAAAAATGAATTTTCAAATGACGACAAAATTCCAGCGTTGTCATATTAGTTTGACTACAACTATCAATTAAGAAACGACCGTCTTGAAAATTATCAAAATTGTCCAGGACACTCACTTTTGCCGTGGATAGTAACACAGTATTAAAATGTAAACCCATTAATTTATTTTTATGTGTTACATAACAACAATTAACTACCGGTTGTTGTTTTGATCTATTATTGTTTTCAATGTTTTTGGAATCGATATGTGAGTCTATATCTACGGGTCCATTACAAGTTAATGCAACTGATGTATCAGCTGAATTTCCAAAATGAAGCAACGTGTTATATTTTCTATGAAAAACTTTGCAAGTATGTGTACTACGACAATATTCAATATTTTATGCTGAAGCAAACAATTTAAACAGAAGTTATTATGTCTAACGCAGTTATAACGTTCGATTGGTGAAAATTCTAAGAATTTAGGACAACTTGCAATGAAATGGTTGCTTTTACAATTTGGACATTTTGAATTATTATTTTAGACGACAAAAGTACGAGTCGAAGTGACTTATTATAACTACTGAAAGGTGTTATTTATATTACTCCGATCACTACCAGTTCGAGCACAAATTTTTGCCTGTTCTCTAACAAATGTTACTATGTCTTCGTAACTGGGAATTCCTGGTGTCTTTCTACTACTTTCGAATGACTTTTGAGTTTCAGGGCTAAGTTTTTGAAAAGCTAAATAAACAAATATGTAATCAACCAAATCAGCTATGTGCATTTTTCTTAATGCTGTAACAACGGAATCAAATTTTTCAAGAAAACTGTTTAAATTACCAACTGTTTCTACTATGGCCGGTTTAAAATTAAATAACTGATCCAAATAAGAGTAAGAGTTTTCGAAATAATAGGATAGTTTCCCGCTATTGGGCTAATTTCTGAACAAACTGCTAACGCTAATCCACTCAAAGAGCTAATTTAGTAATAAATTTTATCTGTATCAGATAAATCGGGATTATAGTAAATCAAATTATTATAACGTTCTATAAACATTTGCCAATTTTTAATTTCTCCATTGAACTTTGCTAAGGGTATCTCGGGTAACCTTCTTGTAATTTTATGGGAACTATCAGAATTATTTGAAGTTATATTTATCTCATTTGATGAAATATCCTTAAGTATGCATTTAATTTAACTATCATATCATTAACTGTATCTAAATCCGTAAAATTTGGAGCATACTCGTTATTTAAATCTAATTCTACGTTATTTATATCGTCCACGATTCTACATATATTATTTCTGGTTTTTTCTAGGGATTCAAATCTAATCTGAAATTCGTTCAGCCTTTTGGGATCAAGTGCCGTATTAATTAAATCATACGACCGTTGTATACGCGAAAATAATTGTGGTTTTTTTGTATTTAAGATTCTTAATCTTTTTTGTTTTTGCACATCCTGTATATATTAAACGTTAAACAAAGCTTAATATATCTGCAACTTTCAATTATTTGTTATTAGTTATGTAACTGACTATTTAAAACGTTTTTCGATGCTAAATTAAATCATGTATTTATGAAATTTCTAGAAAAAATCAATTATAAAATCTACAAATTGAATGAAATATTCAATTAAACATCTATGCTATAATAATGAAAAATATCTACTATAAACTATAAATACTATTTTCAATAATTTTATTAAATAAATATACGAGCAATCAAGAATTTGAAAAACTATATGCAGGGTAGTGTCGTATAAGACGGCGTACTTAACATTCAGATGCCTATAAAAAAATAATGGAAAATTTTATATATGTAAATTGTATTTATTCTCGTACCTTAATGATGAGTTAACTCTGTCATAAAGGATTTTTATTATAAACTTAACCCTAGAATCATACGTTGGTCTACCAATAAAGTTAATCATACATCGGCGTCATTTTGACAAATGGACTTTTTACGGAGAGTTTTAGAGTTTATTTGCAAAAAACATTTTTTTTACATAACAATACTACAAAAGCGAACAAAATATTTAAAAAAAATTGGATTTAGAAAAATTTCTTAATATAAATATTTACTAATTTTTTAATCTTTTTATCAAAGCATAATTTCATTATAAAAATTAAAAAATAGATCAATACATCAATTGCATCATAAAACATGTCTTTCAAATAATTAATTTACGAACTATTATGAGTCACTATTGTGTGACTTTACAGAATGTGAAAGGATGGGGCTCAATAAGCTAAGGAAATTCCCCTGAAAATCATGGAAAATTGAATAATATCACAGAACCCAATTAGTACATTTTTTCAATAATATTACTCTATACTCTGTGCGTTTTAGACAATACTTTCTACCTTTCATGATTATTTTCCTTATTTTTTATAGCTAGAAATAGGGTATTTTTGAGAATTTTTTCAAAAATTGACCATTTTTGTGGTTTTTACATTTTATTTTTACATGAGCGTATTCTCTCAACACTTTGCTGAGTATTGCTTCCAAGTATATTGTAAGCAATAATATATGTAAATATAAAAGTATTGGTCCACTGCGCTTATATATTACGCAACCGTATACATAAGTAATAACTGCGGAATTTTTTTTAAATTAAATATACAAAAATTTAAGGGGTATAAGAACTTTTTTGACCTCAGAATCGTAGGTACTCAACGTCGAAAAATGCACAGAAATACCATAGTCAGTCATCCAGATCACGACCATAGTTTTTTTCATGGTGGTGTCTTATTGTTACTTAACCTGAATTTATATTTTTTGAAGACATTTTCCACCAATCTGACCTTGATAAAATTTCTACACACGATAACTATGTTAGAGCGAAATAACATATATTTTTGGTAGGTGTCACACAAGGGGTTGATCTAAAACACGCATCTTCAAAAATTCAATTATTATTTTAATGTAGCAAATGACGTTACACGAATGTAAAAAAATTGTATAATATAAAGCTACTTTATATCAATGCCCTTGGCTAATTTTATCTAATTATCTTCAATAGTTTAAAAAAAAATCTTAAAATTAAGGGTTGTTACCCCCATATTTCTGATAATATAGGGGGTTGGGGTCTAATACCCATATTTTCGAACATTACTCACCATAAGCAATATTCATGAAAAAGAATAGTCGAAAAAGCCGCTGGGCCGAAATCCCGTATACTTACCCGGCGAGACCCTTTGATCATTTCTTACTAAGAAATGAGAGAGAGAAACCATTAACCATACCCTTAATAATATTGTTAATATTACTCCTATAAGTACCCCATATAGGCTTTACCTTATTATAATTATCTTTGCTTTGATAAATAGAAAACAGCAACTGATTATCAACAATATGGCATGCAACATCACTGCATAGCCTTAGTTCTTTTTCTACCTTGGCACTTTTTATTAATATTTTACCGTCATTATACTCAACTGAAACACCAGCAGGAGTGTTGATAGGCGCAGCAACTATACGAGACATAAATTCCTTTTACTACTTAAAACACACGACACAAAACTTCTCCACCAACTTTCAATTTATGTGCATTGTAATCAGTCATCACTCCTTTAGACGTAGATACAATAAAAATACCAAGCCCATTATATGCCTTAGCAATGTCCCTGCATTGGAAGAGTGGTGGCTGTGGCTGTATTTAAGTTAAAATACATTGATTTGTATATTATAATAGTATACAATCTCAAGTAAGCTTACATGATTTTTTGTAACTGAATCTATTACAAAATAACCTTAAAATGTAAGAAAATTGTCTCATTTTTAAACATTTAATGAAATTATATTCGTCAGTAACTGAAAAAACTTAAATTTCTCGGTCTTGTTTAATAATAAGAACTACTCTCATCTTTTTTATTATATATATTTTGGTAGATATATATGGAAACAAGTAAGAATTTTTACAACGGACTGACTTATTTTGCGTTCTTTGAGTCTCATTTATAATAATATATGAACAAAATCGTTATAATTTTTGACGATTTTCAAATATCTTAAGCTCCAATCGAAGTAAAATATTGAATAAAAAAGTTTAGCAACTCTGATAAATCTGAAAAATTAAGACAAAATGTATGTCCCCTTTTGTGTTAAATCACTGACACAAATCTTGTGTAAAGATTTCACACATATGCTTTGTGTTAAGATAACACAAAAAATTGAGTGGGCCGTTCTGGACATGTGAAATGTGTTAATTTTAACACAAATTTTTTGACTATGCAGTTATAATCAATTTATGATAAGTAACTGGGTATCGATAATTTTCGATAACGAAAAGTAGCTTTTAACAATCGCAGTACGTTTGAGTAGAAGAGCTATGACAGCACGGCGGCACATTACGTCGTCAAAAGTATAGGGACACCCTGACCCAAAGTGTACCCACATTTTTGACACGGTATTGTACCATAACATTACGTACAGTACGGCGTTAAAAGTATGGGTCGTAAGTAAATACTTTTGACAACGTAGTGTGCCGCCTTACTGTCATAGCTCTTCTACTCGTTTGGAATACCCATAACTTGCTTCACTTAAACCTTCAAAAATTTCGTTTTTTGCTACGATCCGTCGTTACTTTCGATCAAAGTTTAGAATAACGAAAAATATGGAGAAGTGCTGACATAAGAAATTCACTTGTTACGTAGGTGCTGGATGTTTAAATGTGATTTGTGCTAAATTCCAAGCTTTTTAATAAGTGCGCCATCTTACACAACCGGTCGTGTAAGAGTGCACATTTCCCATTTTGTGAATTTTTTTTTAATAACTCGATCGGTATTAACCCTAGAATCATTACTACACGTCAAAATGACGAACGAACTTCTCTACCTGCTCCAATACTAAAACTTGTCGTTGCCTGCTTGTTGTGAAACTTCTGTTATCTAATTTATTTGTTATTATAACACAGCAATTGTATAAATTTTGTTTTTGTTGGCTGTTGTTTTGTTTATATTGAAATAGGGTGCGTCAAAAGGACGACGATGTATGATTAACCTATGCTTTTTTAAAGACTTTGTACTTCACATATAAGTTTTCCTAATTTTTCTAAAATTTATTAAAGATATGGATGTTATAATTAATTTATTCAATGATTATGATAATGTGAAAGATGATTAGAGCTGTTTGACTTATAGAGACGACATAATACTGAAATTTGAATATATTGAATCGAAAACTAAAGAATGCGTTTCGAATGACTTAATAAAAGATTAACAATTTATTTTGTGGAAAATATTTTAATTTTTATTATTTTTTGAGTTCTTATTCGAAAAATTAGTAACAAATTTTAGAAAATTCACAAATGTGCCTAATGGGGAAATAACTACATATCTATAGGAATATTTATGACTGAGAAATTTCACATTCTGTAAAGTCACACATGTCCACTGATTCATAATAGTTCATAAATTAATTATCACATTTGATGTATTTATATATTTTTTAATTTTTATAATGAAAATATGCTTTGATAAAAAGATTAAAAAAATTAATAAATATTTACGTTAAGAAATTTTTCCAAATCCAATTTTTTTAAATATTTTGTTCGCTTTTATAGTATTGTTATGTAAAAAAAATGTTTTTTGCAAATAAACTCTAAAACTCCCCGTAAAAAGTCCATTCGTCGAAACGACGCCGATGTATGATTAATTTGACTCGTAGACCAACGTATGATTCCAGGGTTAAATATGCTTGATCATGTAAATAAATAAAACAAGATTAAAAAAGGATTTCCGTAAATTGCGACAGATCCTACAATTATCAGGTTGTAGGACTTTTAGCGACTTTTAGAGGAAATTCGTGAGTAACACAAAACGTATATTTTGAAACTCTGATGGACGTATGATATTAAATTTAAGCATGATTAAACACATACAAATTTAAGCATGATTCATCACTTACGAATTTAAGAAATTTGAGTTTGAAAAATTGTAACTGCTTCTCGCATTATAGAGAGTACATACACATAGGTGGTTGAATGTTGTATGTATCGGACGCCTACCGAGCAAAGGATCGGTGGTGTAACGGATAGCACACCTGGCTAGTTACCAGGAGATCCTGGGTTCGATTCCCGGCCGATCCAGATAATTTTTTCAATCACTTTGTGATTTTTAATTTACAAATGTGAAAGATGATTATGGCTGTTTGACTTATAGAGACGACATAATACTGAAGTTTTAATATATTGAATCGAAAGCTAAAAAATGCGTTTCGAATGACTTAATAAAAGATTAACAATTTATTTTGTGGAAAATTATTTAATTTTTTATTATTTTTTGAGATCTTATTAGAAAGATTACTAACAAATTTTAGAAAATTTACAATTGTGCCTAATGGGGAAATAACAAGGATGGAGGTCAATAACATAGGTGTATTTTCCTCTGAAGAGTTTTAGGTTTTTATTCAATATATGTTAACTAAGGGTAAGTGTATTTAAGATAAAACCCAAATAAGTTCAAATACTTTAATATATATGTTAATGGATAATGTGAAGTGTAAAGTGCCTAAGAATATTGAGATTCAGTGTGTAAAACCAACTCACTTAGTAGTGAGTAGTATAGATAAGCAAAAAGTCTATGTGGTGGCATCCGATATATACAAAATAAAAAGATACGGCCCTTATAAAGGTAAGGGTATTGTAATAAAAGAAAAATTTATGTTGCGTAAAGTTGTAAGTAAAAAGAGGTGATTAAGATGAGAAGATTATATAATTTTTTGAGTAATTCTGAAAAAAGAAAATTGCGTAATAGAAAGAAGCTCAATAACGGTGCTAAACGTTTACATATATCCATATTCAAGTCCATCAGGAATTTTATACTCAATCAATTAATGACGGAAAAGGGGTGACTGTATTTACTCTCATCTCTGCTTCTACTTTGGATACTAAAATTAGAAGTGTATGTAAAGGTAGGGTCAATGCTGAAACTGTAAAACAGGTTTCTTCTTTGATGGTTGAACGTCTATCTGATATGAAATTAGAGCAAGAGTTGGTGTTTGACCGTGGAGCATATAAGTATACAGGGTTGGTTTCTCAATTTGCTGAGGCTTTGAGAAGTTCTGGATTTATATGGCTATAAAAAATTTACAAAATAACAACGATTTATCAGAACTTTTAGTTTCAGTACGAAGAGTGATAACGGTTACCAAAGGTGGTAGAAGATTTTCATTTTCAATTTTGGTCGTTGTTGGAGACGAGAAAGGTAGGGTAGGATGTGGAATGGGCAAGCACACAGAGGTTGCTGAAGCAAGGATAAAAGCTATAAGTGCTGCGAAAAAATCGATGATTAGAGTGTACTTACGTGAAGGTAGAACTTTGCATCATGATATTAAAGATAAATTTTGCTCTGATGAAATCGTTTTAAGAGCAGCTAGGGCTGGAACAGGTATTATTGCTGGTGGAGCGATTAGATCTTTTTTTGAAGTGCTAGGCATAGAGGATGTAGTAGGTAAGTCTACAAGATCAAACAATCCTCATAACGTTATATGTGCAGTGTTTAGAGCTTTTAATAATATGTTATCTCCTCGTCAAGTGGCAAGCAAAAGAGGCAAAAAGATTAGCGAGATAGTTAAAAATAGGTAAAGTATGAATAGTGCTATAAAATTAAATTCTATATTTATTAAATTATCGAAAAAAAGAAGCCTAAATTACTAGGTAGAGAGAGGTATTGGTTGTAATAAAGGTAAACCATCTGGCAGGGGACATAAAGGACAAAAGGCTAGAGGTAGTGTTTCCATAAATGAATTTGAAGGCGGACAACAGTCTATATATACTCGTTAACCTAAAAGAAGTTTTAACCCTGTACGTAGGAATATGTGCTTCATAATTAATGTTCGTGATGTGCAGCACTTAATAGAAACTAAGAAAATAGTGAAAGATTCCGTTATAGACAAAGAGGTGCTGTGTAAGCTAGATTTCATAAAGTCTGTCGAGGATAAAATCAAGCTTCTTAATAAAGGGAAGCTGACTGAGAGGTGTGTATTTCACATTGATTGTGCGTCAGAAGCTGCAAAAAAATCTGTAGCTTCAGTTGGTGGTAATGTGAAAATACGATCATAAATAATGAGTAGCAAATCCGCATTTAATAGTTTGTATCCTGCATTATTATATAAAGGCGGTTTACTGACGCGTATATTTTTACGCTAATCGCTTTAATTTGTTATCGTTTAGGTACTTATGTACCTATTCCTGGAATTAACCTTGATATAATTAATAATATATTTCCTAAGGAAGGTTCTGGTGTTTTTGGGGTATTTAATTTATTTTCTGGTGGTGCATTAGCTAGGATGACAATCTTAGCACTAAGTGTTATGCCATATATAGTTGCATCTATAGTTATGCAGTTATTACCTTTTGTTGTCAAAGGAATTAATAAAGTTAAAAATGATGGGGAATCAGGACGCCGAAAGATGAATTCCTACATACGGTATATGACTATAGTGTTTTGTGTATTTCAATCAATTACTATTTCAATCGGATTAGAAAGAATGAATAGGGAAGAGGCATTAATTGTAATCGAACCTGGTCTTATGTTTCATACAGTAGGTGTTTTCAGCGTTTTAGGTGGGACTATATTTCTAATATGGCCTGGTGAGCAAATCAGTACTAACGGTATAGGTAATGGTATTTCATTAATTATTTTTACTGGCATAATATCAGAGCTACATAGTGCTTTTTCGTCTCTGTTAACATTAAATAAAACGGTTGTTGACACGTGGAAATTCTGATTTCGGCCGGGGCGCTGGTTCCGTTGGTGTACCGAGTTGGTTTTCTTCTGTGTTGTCGACTCCGTCAAAAGTGGACTGTAAATGTAAACGATGGAAACGATGTCGTGAACTTCGTGGTGTTCACGGTGTTCACCACAATGACGATGATGACAGAAATGATTGACGAATGAAACAACGATTTCTTATTTAGCAATAATTTAATGAACATATAACGTATATTTATTTATTATTGCGTAACGAGTGATATGATGACACGAGATGAAAATTCATGTATGAATATATCGTGTTGTGACGTAAATATGAACATCATGAGTATGAATATATGACGGATGTAGCGTTGTTTTGTATATTAACATACAGTGGTGGAATAATTCCGACTGAGAAGTATGATTATGTACTATGAAGGTATCGGCGGATTGTAGTTTTATCTATGTCAATGAACCATGGAGATGCATGTATGAAGTAGCCTGAACAACGGTAGCATACCATATTATTTATTATCTTTTTAATTTTGGTGGTGTTTTTTTTGTTGTTGCTTTTGGTTATTTATATACAGTCTTCTTATAGAAAAATTGTTCAGTATCCTAAAAAGCAGTTTAAAAAATTACATAGTGATAGTTTTACTTATATCCCATTAAAGATTAATTTATCACCTATTTCAATTGCAAATTTCTATAAGGGATATGCATTTTCTGTCTTTATTTTGAACTATTTTATGGCAAATAAAGTAGTTTAAGTTGTAGCTTACCTAACGTTTATAATATTTTTTAACTTTTTCTACACCAATTTTATATTTAATCCAGAAGAAAATGCCGATTTCTTAAAAGAAATGGTGGTTTTATACCTGGTAAAAGGCCTAGAAAACGTACTTCTGATTATCTTCAAAATATAGTTTTTAAGTTGACGTTTATTTACTCTACATAGTTGGTGGTTATATGTGCTGTACCTGAAGTTATAAGATATTATTATGATATACCATTTATTTTTGGTGGAACAAGCTTATTGATTATAGTTAACGTTATTACTGATACTATTATGCAAATACAGTCCTATATCTTTCCGAATAGGTATGATAACTGGATAAAAAAAATATGAGTCTAAAACGAGTAAATTCAGATGATTATTACAATTTTTGGTCGTCCTGGTTCCGGTAAAGGCACTCAATGAAGTCTGCTAATAGCAAAGTATAACTTAAAGTTAATTTCAGTAGGAGATCTATTGAGAAATATTATATCTAGCAATAGCGAATTAGTTTTCCTCTATCTCTTATAGTTTTCGAGATATCTTAAGAAATATGATTTGAGCCCCCTATTTTAAGGGCTGGTTTCACGCCGTAAACGTAGGCCTTGGCAGATAAAACAAAATACGAGTCCCTTACTTTTATCTGTTCTACACACCAGCAAAGTTTCAAGAAGATTGGTGATTGGCACTTGGGTAGTGTTACTTGTAAATGTTTTATGATTTGAAGACGATTTCTTTGTCGACAACTTAAAATCATTTTTCCCTCTTAGGTATACATAATCAAATGATCACAACGTGCCGACTTTTTAAGCCATAAGTCCGTGGTTTGGACCTTTTTTGAAAACCGTGATCTTTTGATTGCAGTGGATGTAAAAGCTTCATTTTCACTTTCACTTGAAAATGCTGTGAATTCATCTTCTAATAATATTACACTCTCCACATCATCTGTTTTACTTTCAGAAATAACATTTTCCTCTTCTGAACATTGACATAAAGTCTGTAAATTGTCGGGTATAGACTGCTGAGTCATTGTTTTATCTGAAGTAAAAATTAAATAATACGTTAGCTATTATTAGAAACTTTACAATACATTGTTCTATTAAAAAAATGAAAACTAAAATATAAACTTACCGAATATTAGAAATAAATGCTTCCACACAATGAAATGATAATTGCAAGGAAGATTATTTATAATGAATGTGTTTTTAAAAAATTTGGTTAAAAATTTTATATTTTGGAATACTACAATAGGGTGGAAAAAACACCTAAAACCAATACAGTTTAAAGAGAAAGTTAAGTTGGACAGATCACCAAACACAAAAGGACAAGGTCATAACTAGTACTGAAGATACATACGAGACACATTAGCAAAAACTTTTCACATCCCCACTAAAATTACACAAATATAACAACATAGGTGTTTTTTACCATTTGTAGTACTCTACGGTTAAAATTACCTAATTATCAAATAACAATTAAAAAGGTAAAAGAAAATCGATTTACACTTTTAAAATATTTACACGTACCGTCAGTGGGGGCAAATCCGGACAGAGCTGCCTCTCGATATTTCTTCATCAGTATTATGATCGCACAGTCATAGATCAATCCAAGAGGTTCGGACTCCCTAAGATTACCTGGGCTCCTCATAAAATTTCGTAAATTTTCCTTCAATTTATTTTATTTACAATAAAAATTAAAAAAAAAGAAAATTCTATTTGAAAATGAACTGACGGTTCGAAACAATATTGTCACAGATTCAAAATAAAGGTGGTATTTTTGCGAAGTAAAACATTTGTTTATTATTTACAAATATGGAATACCATAAAGTAACGCTCAAATCCATTAATATTAAATAATTTTTATTAAAATTTTAGTTACGTATATCTAAGTACAATATTAATACAATTTAAGTAAGTTTAATTAAGTAACTAAATAATTATTATTAAAAAAATTTAAACTTTAATGAAGTATTCCCCTCAAATTTTTAAGGGGTTTTCCAATAGAATGATATGATTTCCTAAAAAAAAAACACATTGTTAAGGAAATTCAAAAGTTTTTTTATTTAATGTGAAGTACAATCGATGCAATTAAGTTCTAAATAAAACATTATTCAAATAGCCTCCACGACTTTTGCAGGAACGAAATCGATGAACCCGATTTTCGAGCACTTTTTCCACTAAATCAAGTCGTATACAATTTCTTGGAGGCCCGTAGTCCTGTCTTGTTGGAACCAAATGTCAAGATCAATTTCTTCCAATTGAAGCCATAAAAAAATGGTTATCATCGATGTATACCGCTCTCCATTGACAGTAACGGTGTTACTAGCTTCATTTCGAAAGAAGTACGGACCGATAATTCCACCAGACCAAAAACCACACCAAACTGTCAATTTAGGTGAAGTAATGGTTTTTCATGAATAATTTATGGATTTTCTTCGCACCAGAATCGACAGTTTTGTTTATTTACCGCACCACTCATATGAAAGTGAGCCTCATCGGAGAAGATGATTTTCTTAAAAAAATCGTTATCGTTTTCAAGTTGCTCTAAGGCAAAATCAGCAAATTCACGACGTTTATGGTGGACCAATGGCTTCAGTTCTTGAGTGAGAACAATTTTATACGGATGCAAACCCAAATCCTTTCTCAAAATCCGCCAGGTTGTGGTTTGCGACAGTCCCAATTGTTGAGAACATCTTGGAATCGACAAATCGCCGACTTCAGCAACACTTGCCTGAACGGCAGCAATATTTGCATTACTTCGAGCGGTTCTTTGTCTTATTGGCACTTGAACATTATGTAAAGAAAATGTAAGCTCAAAATTTTCAACAATTCGACGAATAGCGAGCACACTTGGACGATTATTACGACCATAAAATGGCAAAAGCGCACGAAAAGTTGCAATTGGAGAACGATTATTTTGATAATAAAACTGAATAATTTGTAAACGTTGTTCTTGCGTATATCTCTCCGAAAAAAAATTGTAAAAACTGACTATTTTTCAGCCGATCACACTGTGATGGTACCTTAATTGATGTATAAAAAAACATCATTTAAAAATTTTCTAACTTTGTGGGAAACAGGTTAGTCGGATGGTTCACTAGTTCTCCTATTATCTCGTCTATTGTATTGTCTAACACCACACTCGCAGGTGTAATCTTCATTGTTATAAAGTAATTCCCTGGGACTGTGTACGTATTATAGTAATCTTGATGCGGAATTAAAATAATCTCGGATATTGTGAAGTTGTTCGATTGACATTGATCGCCTGTCTCGGGTACTACTTGGGATAGATTTGACCACATCGCATCCAGTGATAAACTGGCATCGACATCGGTTGTTAAGGTATATTGTGCAATCGTGAAATGTGTGGATGTGGTACCAATTTGGTTCGAAATGTGTTGAGATCCTTAGGGTTTTTCTTGTGAATCTTTGGCTTTTTTGAACCATACTCCGAACACATTCTATATATATATATATATATATATATATATATATATATATATATATATATATATATATATATATATATATATATATATTAGGACGCTCGACTACTCTGGTCTTTGGCGTCCTGGCTATGCTATTTTATTTAGAAAATTTTACGTCTATTATTGCCGGACGGGTTTACTATTATTCCACAAGATTAAGCCACAAAGTCATCAAGTGTAGGTCAGGTTAAATAGTGCTTTATAATGCGCACTGCATTGTTGACATGCAGCTCGGATATTTCGCAACATGTATATAGGATAGAATAAATTTTCTGAGGCTGGTTCTTCCCCCATTAATGATAACGCTCCATCTACTTGATCCGATGAGTTTAAAGGTTCTATATTCCAAAAATCCTCAGCGTCGCCTTCAATTTTTATCCGAGTATAATAATCATTCAGCGCTTCACCGTGGTGTCTGTCCGTAACTCTCAATGTGCCTTGGTCCGTACTTACAAACATACTTTTTGATCCCTCGGATTCAAAACTCACCGGGTGTGTAAAATATTTGGGGACTTTCTTATCTAGGAAGTTTAATTTTGTTTTGATGCTTTCAATATCATCGCCAAGGTCTGTTACAATATCATAATTTTCTGGAATGATGTCATTAGGATTCTGTAGCGTCGGATTGTCGGGTTGGCCTTGCCAAATTGTTCCTGGAATCGGATTAATCCGATAAAATCTTCTACGATATGCTATAGGTGTTGCCGGATTTGCAAGAGCAAGAACTGTTTGTCGTAAACTGGTTAAAACGACTTGCTCTGGTTGTCGAATAAACACTGCATCACGTGTCATATTATCTTTAGCTAATCTAGGCACATATAATTTTTCATAAACTTTAAGTTTTCCAATAGCATTAAATGGTCTTGTAATCAGGTCAGGTAAGATACTTACACTCTTTGTTGTTATAAAGAAATTTTCATTTCTAGGCGCTATCTTATAATAATCATCGTTGGTCTGAATAACTGATGTTATTGTTCTATTTACAAAAGTGGCTAAGCTTACTCGATACATCTCATAGATGTTACCTCGAACTGGAACATTATTAAATGAATATAATGTTAAGAAAATACTAGTTACTCCAAATTCAATAGCGCGTGCTGTAACCGTTAATATAATTGCCTTTTCAGTATTCAACTGTTGTAAACGTTCTGCGGCTGTCATATTATCTTTTACGCCTGGTAGTAATCTGTTAAAAAGTTGTTTTGCCAATTCATTCGCAATGGCTGTGGATACCATTTTGCGGTATTCGCTTGCTCGCGTATCTTGATAAGTCTTACGGCTTTGCGTCTGACCTCTACACCCTCGATATTTAGAAGGTCCTGCTTTCACGATATCTCGCCTAAAGATCTCAGTTGCTTCCTTGCTGGTTCCACTTACACCTAGTCCTTCTTCTAAAGACTCCTGATGCTACGCGGTAATTATTATGCTCTCTCCTCGACATTATGGTCGTTTAGTGAGTCTGAATGCAGTATCCCACAAAAACGCTATAATGAAATAGAATACCGGATAATAGTTTTTAATGTAAGATTGAATGATATACCATCAATATAAATCACTATCACATCTATTGCCCCCCTTTCGTTTTTCTTTTATTTCCTCTTCTATTAAATCAGACACCATCTCCTTCTCGTCTCGGATTCGTTTTTTTCTACCGGAACGTTATCTTCTGATTCCAATTGTCGTTTTATATTTAATAATAATGTATTTAGTTGTTAATTAAAGTCGCTTAAATTGTATTAATAATTGCACTGACTTTGATTTGAAAATTTTTCTATATTTATATCATTTTTAATAGAAAGCAAAATTAATATTCAGTTATCAATATTTTGCAAAGACGACAATCTTATGGATCACTAGATGTCAAATGCATAGTATACAAACTGTTACCTTTAAATGTGTTAATAGAAGAATACTTTCTTTTTTTTCATTGTTCTTTTAAATTTTAAATTTTTCAATAGGTATAAGTCCTCTTTCGGTTTTTCGTTTAAAATTTCGCGTTTCTAAAAGAAATAAAATAACAATTTAATAAACGAAAATCTTAGTTATAGTTTTACTAATAAAAAACTAGTACTTACTTGTTTATAAATGATACAAATTTTGACTATTTAATCAATGACGGACATGGTGATAAATTTAAGGAAACTCCGTATACTCTGGTATAAAAACTGGGTAAATACGAATCAATCGATTCCATTGATGTGGAACTCCCTATTGGTGTTAAATTTTGAACAACAGACATGTGTTCTGTTTGCTCTCTAATTGATGAATGACCTCGTAATGATGTTTCAATCGGTGAAATATTAAATTGAAAATTCGGTGGCGATTCTAATAAAATTTCCTGCTGTTTTATTTTTTTCTTTCATTTGTATTTAAATGTTCTGATAATGTTTTCAATGTTGGTAAGAGAGACAATAAAAATTTTTCATTTTTTTTTTTGTTTCCAATAAATTTACGTTTTTATTTGATTTTTGCGTTTTCTTAATTAAAAATTCTAGTTGAGTTGCATAATTGTTTTTTTTTTCCGGATTTAATTTCTTATCTTTTATTATTGCAAAAAATTTATCTTTAATATTTTTCCACCTTTTTTGTAAAAATTCTCAGAATTTTTTTTCATTAAAATTGTCGCTATGTATTCTTTCTGTATTCCATATAATTGGTCGCTTTTGAACTTCATTAATTAATTTTAAGTTACTAATTCTAAAAAGAGCCATTAAAACAGATTAAATTTACTTTAACACGTGCATACCTTGTACTTTAAGAAAATTAATTGTTTTCGATAATTTCTGCCAACTTTTCCTCCGCTTCCGTCCTGTTTGTCTGGTAACGTTTGCGCCCATCTCCAGTGGTATCGCAGGCATCATTTCTTCTTGGCGAGCCAATATTGGTAGTCGTTTCTCATGTTCGTTTAAAAATTTTGCAACATTTTGCATACAGAAACAACTTAATATTATTATAATTTGGACACATTT
Source organism: Brachynemurus nebulosus (assembly GCA_035578155.1). Classification (NCBI taxonomy): domain Eukaryota; kingdom Metazoa; phylum Arthropoda; class Insecta; order Neuroptera; family Myrmeleontidae; genus Brachynemurus; species Brachynemurus nebulosus. The sequence continues at coordinate 4,449,983 of JAPWDM010000021.1, read as the reverse complement.
TCAATTGGAACTCGCATTTTATTTTGGAATATTGGGAAGCGTTGTCTCAGTTGGCCAAAACAGCGTCCAATAATTACCCGTTCTTTTGTAATTAGTCTATTAAATGCTCTTTCTCGTGGCGTTACTGCATTTCGGAATGGAACCATTAGCCACGGTTTCACCTCATACCCTTTATCTCCTAACAGTAACCCCTGGGATAGCTCAAAATTATCCCGCAACACGTTTCTTATTGCTAAATGGGACCAGATCCTTGAATCATGTACAGATCCAGGCCAAGAAACATCAACACTTGGGAAACGTTCTAGAGCATCACACGTAGCCTGCACATTGACGCTGCAGTAACCTTTTCTACTAACATATTAATCTCCGTGATTGGAAGGTTTTTCAACCTCGATATGGGTACAATCAATGACATCTATATAACAGAGGAAGTTAAATTTTTGACACCAATTCCTTTGTGCTTCAACAAGTTTTTTCTGGTACCCGGAAACTTTATCCAGATATTTGTATTATTTATTATTTGATCCGCCACTCCACAAGTTGTTCGGGTTCCTGGAGATTGGTGTATTCCAATATCTTCCTCGACGCCTGATTGAAAACCTGGGTCACCTACATATCTGAGGAACAGTTGTATTTTTTGTATATTGAATAGTGTACCCCCTCTTAATTCTCCAGTCTCTTCTCCCAGAAAGTGATTTGCTATCCATTCCACATTCTCTTTTTTGAATTGATGTAACTGTTTATAATTCTTATCAGTAAAGTTTCTTCGGTTTTTATAAACTTTTTGCTGTATGTTGATAACAGGTATCAATTCTGCCATCATAGCTTAGTAAAACTAATAAAAAAAGTTTATATAATAGGATTATTTTGCCGGTTTGCCGTCTGTACTAGTATTTGTCCATTTTATTGTACTCTTTCAAACAATAGCATAGAATAGTAATACAAACTGAGCATATTGGAATTTATTAGAAGCCTAATACCTAAACAATGAAAACACTGATAAAAAATATTTATTTGACAAAATTATGTTTCTCAAAAAAATTCCTAAATCAAATGCCTGATTTTCGTGTTGCTCGACAGAGGTTTGAAAAAATAAAACACATATATCATTTGGTATAAAATTATTTCCAAATATGTCATATAATACGTAATTTTTTTTATTTTAAATTTTACACTTGAAACGGAATACCGTTTTTTGTAATAATAATAATAATGTGCTTGACCCTTCATTACTAGCGTTTATTTTTATAACACCATCACTAGCGTTGGGTAAAAATTACCCCCTGATGTTATCTTATAGAAAGTGCTGTATTAAGAAATAAAGTCTATAAAAAATGTATACCGGCTTAAAATTTATAAAGGTTTAGTAAATATATACGATTTTTACTAAATATATATATATATATATATATATATATATATATATATATATACATGTATATATATATATATATATATATATATATATATATATATATATATATATATATATATATATATATACTACTCAAAACAAAATAAGGGCCACTCATGTTTTGCTGCATAAGTTTATTTTTATATAGGTTACAGTATAAGATATGCTTACATTTAATTAAGGAGCTAATTTTTTACTAAATAAAATTAATTTTAATAAGATCAAATAAAAAATTAATCCATAATTACATTTTTTTAGGATTTTATCATTTGTATAGTCATTTTTACGGCATCAACAAACGTTCACGCTTTGAGTAAAAGCACACATTATGCAACTTTTCGGTGATTTAATATCGAGTATTCCCTCCCCTTTTAAAACACATTCTTGAAGCCTCCTCGGCATGCTTTCAATAAGATGCCTAACGGTTTCATCAGGAATCTCCTCCCAACATCTTCTCAAGACATCAATCAGTTGTTGTTGGGTGTGCACATCCTCTCCGGCTGCTCTGACTCGCCGTTTTAATTGATCCCAAAGTTGTTCTATTGGGTTCAAGTCAGGGCTATTTGCAGGCCACGGTAAAACCTGTATATTAGCCTCCCTAAGGATAGTTGTCGTCGCTCGAGCGGTATGCGCTCGGGCATTATCCTGCATCAGGATAAATCCGTCGGCCGCTCGTTGTGCAAAGGGGATCACATGGGGTCTGACAACCTGTTCGATGTAACTTTGAGCCGTTACAGTACCCTCGTTCAGGGAAACAAGCTCAGTTTTGCCTTGCAAACTAATTCCACCCCAGACCATGACATTAGGACCGCCAAATCTGTAGCGTTCATGAATGTGACGATCAGAAAACCTTTCCCCACTTCTACTCCACACTCTTACAGGTCGATCATCACTAAGAAACTTCACCTTGCACTAATCCGTGAAGAGTACGTGACGCCATTCCTCCAAGCCCCATTCAAGGTGTTCACGTGCAAGTCTTAAACGGTTTGTACGATGCGCTCCGGTCAGTTTGGTACGGATTACTGGTCTTCTTGAACGTTGTTGGTCTTCATGCAAACGGTTTCGTATGGTCTGATTACTGACAACAGTACCAGTAGATCGATGTAAGCGATTTTGCAGAGTACCTGCGGTAACAGTCGGCTCACGTCGTGCACACAGTCGAATGTAATGGTCTTCACGGGCAGTGGTAGCACGAACTCTTCCTGAGCCACGGCGCCGGGTTACACTACCGGTCTGCTGATACCGATTCCAAACATTTTGAATAGCCCTTCGTGAACAATCCAACTGCAGAGCCACGGAACGTTGAGATTGACCACCCTCAATCATCGTTATGGCTCTGGTAGTAGTAGCTTCGTCCATATGGTGTCGAATTCTCGACATTGTAAAAATAAATGATTGAATAACACGCCTAACTTCAAAAAACAGCCTCAGCAATCAATAATCTAGCGCAAACTGATTTAAAATCAAATTCAAAAAAATAAGTAAAACTAACCACTTGACGCGTGCCAGACAAAAAAACGTTTAAATCTTCCCCTCAACAATAATATCACTTAAACCTAACTGTTATCATTTACTCAACCACTTAATATGATAACAACAGTCATTTAGAAAAGCTATTTTGACGTGGATCGACATAAATCAGTTTTAAAATACAAACTTTCAAGTGGCCCTTATTTTGTTTTGAGGAGTATATAAAGCCCCCATTGTGGAACGCGAATTCACCTCGCGTTAAATGTTTCCTCACTTAATTAATGAAATATATATATATATATATATATATATATATATATATATATATATATATATATATATATATATATTTATATTAGACAGTTTGACAGTTTTTGCTGAATGAGTCTCTTTTGAGTTTGATCAATGCTTATTTATAGAAACACATGCCTTATAAATTTCAACATTTTCCAATTAATTTTCGAAGTTAGCACAATAAAACTATACAAATAATTTTTATTAGTGCAGTTAAGATATTATAAGAGCTAAATCACTTTCTTATTTGGTTTAAATCTGATTTATATATACATATGTGTATTTCTATGGAGTACAGATGTAACCTTTGTATGTAACTAAAATCATGTACGTAAAATGACCAAAAATTTATATTATAAAAAACTATTCGAGTTTGTGAAATAAATCGATTTTTTTTCCATATTCCGATAGTCTAACCAGTAACTTGAATTTTAAAAGCGTTTTTCTCGAAACTACATTTTTCAAATTTGCTACGCTTAAACTCGAATTAAAATTTAGTTTTCTGACGAAACATGGTATATGGTATATTAGTTTGTGTAAAATTAAGGAGAAGTACGTAAAATCGGAAGATCGGGAATTTTCTCGTTGCCCATCTTTAGTGTAGAATGTATTTTATTTAAAATGAATTTTAAAAATATTATTACATGTTCGAAGTATTAGTTTAATACCGACTTTAATACCATACGTAGCGTGTACAGGATATGATACTCCATGTTATGCAAAATAACAAAGTTTATATCTAAACCTTGTTCTCTGTTTAAACCTGTCTTTTACAAACAAAAATTATTTGGTAGCTATAAAGTTAAAAATGAATTTTTGATCTTATTGTTAGTGGGAAAATTGAGTGATGAAAAAATAGACGGTTATCCGATATTGTTTTAATTTTTATCCTTTAATGTACTTTGCTTTCGGAACCATCAAATATGGACTTTGTAGGTGGACGTATGTGTGTGCGCTAAATATACAATGAATGAAATCGAATACAAATAAATTGTGTATTATACCAAAAATTTATAACAATATTTTATGACAATTAAAGGAAAAAGTTTTTAATTTTTGAAATTTACAATAATGGAAATTTTTTTTTAAAAATATAACTTCCGTGTTCTGTTCTTGTAACTTTTATAAATTTATAACTTCTACGTTGTGTTCCTTTTTTGGTTCTTTGGCAATTCGTAGTTATATATATATAAAAGGGCTGTTATGGATATCTGTAACCGTAAGCGAAACTACCGGATATCCGAAGTAATTACATATCCGAAACCGAAACCGTATCCGAAAAGTTTCGGATTTTTTTCGGATAATAATAGACAACTGCCTTTGGAAAACTGACGTTAAATCAAAGCACATTTTTGCCGCATATATTTCTTTTGATAGATTTCCGGTAATTTGTGTTTGACGTTCGCTTTTGGGGTAAAATTTTCCCTTTTTTTTAAAAAAAATGTTCACTAAAATCAGTAATTATCCGTAACCGTAACCGTATTCGAAACATATCCGATATTATTATATATCTGTAACCGAAACCGAAAAAAATGTTTTTAAATAACCGTATCCGTATCCGAAATTTCATATCCATAACATCCCATATATATATATATATATATATATATATATATATATATATATATATATATATATACATATATATATATATATATATATATATATATATATATATATATATATATATATATATATGACATTTTTTTCTACATAATCGGGTTCTACGGGTCCGAAAACGGATAGCGCCCCTACTCTCGCCATTCTTACAAGAAATAAACTGGTGTGATGTAAAATATATTAATTAAAAGTTCTTTGATTTACACAAAAGAGTCTCCTCTTTTACCAAAAAATACCTAATAAAATTAGGGATTGGGGGTGGCGGATGAAACCCCAAGGATTTTATAACTTTAATTTTGGTAGCATAATAAAGATCTTAAAGGGTCATTTACAAATATATATAGTTTCCCTACCGAAGCTCTTACCATTTACAAGATATTTAAGAAAATTGAAAAAAAATAAAATTTTTTAAGGGGTGAGTTTCAATTTTCTATTCTATCAGCGAAAAACCTTTTTTTTACTTTTACGAATTTTTTAGGCTAAGTTCGCCCTGAAAATTTTAAGGAACTAAAACGCTATCTTCCTTAGATTTTTTTTCTAGACGACCATATTTTTTTATCCTGTTAACAATTTTTGCAAAATTAACATTGTGCTTTCATTGATTGATTGGACTATATGTATTTTAAATTTATTGTAGATTGTGCTATAAAAAAAATAGTAATTTCGGAAAGATCATACAAGGTCGCATGTTATATATATTATTTACGACAAAATGAGTTAATTGAGTTTTGATTATGCCACTATCATATGATGGTTATTAACCTACATACATTTGTGTTTCTTTAAACAAATTGATTTCTTTCGTCCAAAACTGTGTCAGAATGAATCTTGAAAGCAAATTATGTATCATTATACTGACTGATAAGTAAGGAGGTAAGGAGGTACTTGTAAGGAGGTAATCCACTTTAAAATGACAAAAAGAGGTAGTCTTAAAATTTTTTTAGAGAACATTTTAATCATACATTGGTAATACATATATAGAAGGGATGTCATTAAAAAAATTTAATTTTTCATATTACAATTATTGATAATTGGCGATAGAGTCTTATTGGATGAGTTGAATCGGTTATTTCAAAATGGAAAATGATGTTTTTTTATTTAATTATTTCAGCCATAATAAGTGGCTTAGAGCTAGAAGCTTAGTAACATACAAGTAAAGTGCCCGAGGCCGGACCTATCGATTTTATGAAACTTAGATATGTTGTAGAACACTAAAAAATAAGCGATACGTATTTTTTTTATCGGCGGAAAAATGGTTTGAAGGGGTGAAATCGCCCTCCAAAAGTTGGGGTAAAAATTTATTTTTTTAAATATCTCGAAAACGGTAAGAGATAGAGCAAAAGTTTGAATTGGCGATATTACTCTTTTTTAAAGAGCTATATATTGGTATTAAATTTGTTCAAATTACATCAACAGGGGTGGTTGGGGGTTAAAATTTAGGGGTTAATTTTGCAAAAAGGGTATGAAAATTAAATAATATAAAAGTTTTGTTTTCAGATTTGAAATCTATGTCAAAAAATCTAATTGATCTGTTTTGTCCTCAATGTCCTAATATTAAGGGTAGGGGTAGTTAACTAGGGGGTGACTGTGTCGAATAGTCGATTATTTGGGTAGTTCAAGAAGTTTTTCTTCATGGAAAATAGTTTAAGACATTTAGAATAACGTAGAAATGAAATTTTTCGATTTCAAGATTTAGTTTGAGCAACATTGAAGAGGGGAGAGTCACCCTCTTAAATTACATACTAGTTAATATACACTCATTTTTAATATTAACACACTGACAGTGGGTAATAATCTCACAATAAGTGGTTCTGAAGTTGGACTGTCGTATGTAAGGTTTTTAGAAGATTTGTTTTTTAATGGATGTTATAGTTTTCATTATCGAAAATTATCGATACCGAAAGTAACGATATTTTCAAAATGAATGGAAACCTAATAAAAACCTTACATACGATAGTCCAACTTCAGAACCACTTATTGTGACATTATTACCCACTGTCAGTGTGTTAATATTAAAAATGAGTGTATGTGTAATTTAAGAGGGTTACCCACCCCTTCTCCAATGTTGCTCAAATTGAATTTTGAAATCGAAAATTTCTTTTCTACGTTATTCTAAATGTCTTAAACTATTTTCCATGAAGAAAAACTTCTTGAACTACCCAAGTACTACGACTATTCGACAGTAACCCCCTAGTAAACTACCTCTAGACTTAATATTAGCCTCTAGACGTAGATTTCAAATCTGTAAACAGAATTTTTATATTGTTTAATTTTCATCCCCTTTTTGCAAAATTAACCCCTAAATTTTAACCCCCAGCCACCCTTGTTGACACAATTTGAACGAATTGGATACCAATAGATAGCTCTTTAGAGAAGAGCAATATCGCCAATTTAAATTTTTGCTCTATCTCTTACCGTTTTCGAGATATTTAAAAAATTAAATTTTTACCCCAATTTTTGGAGAGCGATTTCACCTCTTCAAACCATTTTTCCGCCGATCAAAAAAAAATACGTATTGCTTATTTTTTAATGTTCTATAAGTTATCTAAGTTTCATCAAAATCGATAGGTCCGGCCTCTGGCCCTTTACTTGTTAGTAAAGTTAAAACTAAAGCAAAAATATTAGAGGTATACAAAGTCTTAGTGATAAAAATTACAAGTCTTTTTAAATATACACTTTTTCACAGGGAAGATTTTTATTACTCTATCTCACATATTCGAAAATGTAACATGTGCCCTTTCTGCAATAACTGATTCAATTATGTAGCTCTGTACAGTATAAAGCGGCCCCTACACATTCAAAAATATTGAGCAATCAACTTGTGCAATTTATTGAACTTCCCTCCAGACAGTTCAATGATTTGTAAAAGAAATTTGTACAATAAATTGAATGTATGAATTCTACAATAATTCAATTGTTGTTTAATTCTAAATATTAAGTAATAAAGACGTTGCGAAGCAGTAAATAATTACTCTTGCAAATTAATAAGTCAAACTGATTCAATGAATAGCCATCAAATTGGCATCAATAGCGTGACATCAACAGACGTTACAACATTCATTCATTGCACAATATATTTCAAACTGTTTTTGATCAGCACAATATATTGTACAACCCTTCAATATAACCTACAGACGATCAATAATATTGTGCCACCTCAGACTTTGTGCAATATTATTGAGAGTGTAGGAGCCGCTTAAGTTAAATTTTTTTGTTTATTTATCTTATTTTATGACCCGAAAAAAGTTCTAAAAATTATAAACATAGATATCATTTATGTTTTTTAAACATAAACTTGAATTTTTACAAAAAAATCACTTTTTCGGCTTCAAAAAGTAATATCATTTGATTTTGTAAATTTTTGATGTAGTTATGTATAGGTGTATAAGAAAGTTTTTCATTGGCGAACGTCCTATCTTAAAAATTTTAAATAACGTTTAGCTTTAGTTTTTCGTTTGTACACGTTCAATATTATGAACTCATAAATTTTATATTCATTTTTAAAAAAAAAATTCACTTATACAAACCAATTTTGTATTTTTTAATTGGTAGGAGAACATAACAATATTATATTGTTTAAATTTTAAAACAGAGTGATTTGCTTGAATTCATCCTTTACTATTCAAAAATAAATTCATGTCCCTCTGATACCGTATTGGGATTTTGTTATTACCGTGTTGCGGCCGGTGATACCGTATCGGAACTAAAAAACCATTTTGTCGTTATCGAACGGAAATTATCAATACCGATTCTTCACAAATACAGATGTGCCGTGACTATTTGGACCCGATTTCGTCGGGTGAGTGACGAAAGAGAGGAGGTAAAGCAACCATACATAACATAGAAAATAACGTCTTACAGAATTGCTTGTACACTTACACATAAATTTAATGTATTTTCCAATTACGTTTATAAATATAACTTTAATTACAAAAGGAAAAGGTTAAAAACCAATTTTATTTAACTTGGTGTAGTATGTCTTGCGAAAAGTATTTTTCTAACCGAAATTAAGCCTTTTTAATTAATTTGCTTTGTAATCTTATACAGCTATACAGAGCGTGTATGGCTGTTACTATAGTTATAAAATTATGAACAGTTTGAGTAGTGAATACAATAGTATGAATAACCCCCAACAGCGTACACCAAACATTGTATCTGTGATTACCAATCGGTGGGCCAGCTGTACATATTATCAATAACATATGTATTATCAATAATAAGCTGGAATACTGATTTTGAAGTTAAATCAAATTCTTATTTATTAATTTTTTATCAAATAATATTATTTTTATGAAATGTCCTTGTCTTTCTCATTTTCGTTTTTAGAATATTTGAACAAAGATTATATTTAACATATTTATCATAAGTTTTTTCAGCTTTTGTTAAATATCTTCAAAAACAGGATAATAAATTGTTTTATTACCCAACCACTTTATACAATTTATTTCTGGGCTTTTTTGAAAAATTTTATTACATGGTTTATTGATAACATGATGATAACTGTGTTGGCAAGTGTGTTTCCAACGTATGAAGATTATGAAGAAGAAACAGAAATTTTTTGACTTTTTTAACTTGAAGATATTTTTGTGGTTTTTGTTTATTTTGTAAATATGATTTTGATGTGCAAATATTTATTTTAATTCGTTTTCAAACCAAACTTTTTTTAATATTTAATGGATATTAACGTTACTTTATGAAATTGAGTTTATAAAATAATACTTAATATTTTACTATACTGTGTTTTATTAAAGTAAGAATATAAGGAACAGTAAATTAACAAATAAGAGTAATCTATTTTTTTTTTCAAATTTCGATTCACAACTGTTTGGTGGTCACTGGAATCTAACTGTGGCAACTATATAAATATAAAAAAAGACAAACTGCAAAAAAAGGATAGATCAAAGTATAGAGATAAGGTATCGGGTCCTTTTAGTCACGGCAGATCTGTATATATACTTATAAATTGATTGATTTCAGACTTCATTACCTAGTTCCATTTATTGGGTCAGCAATACAGACTACTATTTAAAAATTACTTTTCTACTTTTCGTAATTGTCTCTTGTTAATGCTATCTCATAAAAAATCTACATCGTAACAAAAAAATAACGAATTTTTTAAAGGTTTAAGCGAAACAAGTTATAGATATTCCAAATATATTAGCGCTACTAAAACGTAGTTTTCGTTATCGAAAATCAGTGATATCGAAAATAACGATATTTTAAAAATGGGTAAATAAGGAAAGAAATTCTCTGAAATACAACCTGCTAAACTTTTCATTATCAAAATCCTTTCTGACTTTTTTATATCCTAAGATAAATTCAGTAAACTTTATACTAATGTTCCAATAAAATTAGTTATTAATTATAACTAATAACTACAACTACAAACTAAATTAGTTATTCGTTATAACTAATAACTGAATTTTAAATTATCAATAATAAAAACAAAGGTGCTTTGTTTGGCTTATAAAAACTATGGACTAAAATTTCTATAAATACTAATTTTCTAAAATTCTTTTATTTTACGCAAAATAATTAACAATTCAATAAAATAATTTCATTTTATGTATGTTAGTATCATTAATTTCACCAAAAATTTCTACTCAATAAACCATATATGTATAAGTTCAAAAAAACCAATTTTAAACATAAAATATATTGAATTTTTATCACAAAAACATTTATAAATTGCTATTACAATGTTGTTAATTCTCACTGATCGCTAATAACAACTGGGGCACTAGTGAGCCCCGCGAGGCCCCTACCAAAGTGTTGAAAAAAATGGTATTATTTATTACTTTATAAATTATTGCCAATAATAATTTTCATCCAAAAAAATTAACGGCCTCGCGTTCCTCGCAACAACAAAAACAATAATAAGTTAAAATCAATGCATACAACAGAAATTATCGTAATTAACAATGTCAAATAATGGCCCATTAAATTACGTAATTCATTATTGTGTAATCATTTTAAAACGGCAAAAAAAAATTATTTTTGGAAATAATTCGTTTTTTGTTCGGTGGTCGTTGTGTCTAATTTTAATATGAAAATATTTTTAGCATGCCGGAAATAAATACGTGTACAGTGTGTTCAAATATAAATCATAATTTATTTCTTAACACTAAAAAAGAAAAAAATTCAAGCTTTTTATGGAACTACAATTTATTTCACTGATGACAAAAACATATTATAACATGAAATTCAGAAATTACATTATTGTGTAACTTTCAAAAAATTTAATTTTTTCTTATTTGAATAGGTAGGTAAATAGCTTAAAGGTTTGGAGAATTTCGAAAGTTAGAGCAGCTAGAACGGTATTTGTAACGCTAATGCAGTATTTATATTTTAAATTCAGATATTTTAATATACATTATGGAAAACTATCCATTTTATTTTATTCTGATTACCACATTCACAAAGATCCAAAATGGTAATGCTTGTTTCACTTCTCAACAACCCAGTTCAAGGCGCCAAAAACGGTCGCGTCCTTCCCTTACTCTCTAAATCTCCGGCCAATCATAGTGCATAGCGACGTCACCTGATGTGACGTCACATTAAACTATCTTAAAAAGGGATCACCACACCAGTGTATTGCAAATTGCCTAAGTCATGCAATAATTTCGTGCAAAACATAAGGTGTTGTTTTTATATTATGTGCAACACACTGGCGTAATGTCAACTGCCTATATATAATAGCAGTCCCATCTCACTGGTCACACCGTGTAGCCGCCGTCTCTTGCCACTGCACTTGACGGTTGCCGTACGGCGTTTTTAACTCAATAGTGTATGTAATTAAATGGATGCTTTCACATTACACTGTTTTTTAACGTACGGCAGTAACATTATTTTGTTGAATTTCATGTTAATTTTTAATTTTATTTGTGAAATGGATGAAACTAATGTTGAATATGATAACCAACATTTTAATAGATTGCATATAATTTCAAAATTGTGTTTTGACGAATCCATAAGTTCACCAAGTAATTAATCAAAGCCCAAAGGAGATGTAATTAATTAATCACATCCGAAAATAGTTGAAAAATTTATTTTCGTCATTTTTCAAATCTTCAAAGAGTGTGATAATAAATAATCTTACTTTTTATTTCCTCTGATTTATAGAATTAACTTTATGTAATTACATATGTTACTTGTGTAATGTTGCAAATCAAATGAAAAACCGTATAATGTGAAAGGAGCGTTATTGTGTTGAAGTCTTATGATATGTATCGATCCATATAACCATTATCAAACAAGTATGCCATATTGGCTGAAACACGTCATAAGAGTTTAACACAATAAAAGTGGTTTAAAATTTATTAATATCAGATATTGAATACCATAAAGTAACGTTCAAATCCATTAAATTTACGCATACGTTTGTAATACTGTCTTCAGCATGCAGGGTCGGTTAAAAAATTAAGTCTGCAAAAATATAAATAAATTGTAATAAGTAATAAATGATTCTCAATACCAAACTGATTTCAATAAAATTTCTATTATTCAAAGGACCATCTATATTATAGAATACATCATAATAATATAATTCACTCAAATTTTTTTTTATTTATATTTATATTTACTGAGGTGCATTAACATCTGTAGTCATGAGCACCTCTACAAAAAATAAATTTACATTGATGTTACAATCCTATAACAGTGAAATATAATTTACAAATTGGTTACGATAAAGTACAAATTATAGTAGGCCTTGTTTATTTAAGCCCTAATTTAGATAATGATGCCGAAATCTGTGATAATTTAAATCAAACCATTACTGACATGTTAGCTCGAAATAACAATTGTTGCTTAATCGTCTTTGGAGATTTTAACGCTCGAGTTGGAGAAGATAATAAAGTAGATGACACGCTTCTTAATACACATCAATTAACTGCGAGCAGAACTTCTTTGGATTCCGTCTTGAATAAAAGAGGCAAACACGTACTAGAACTAATGGAAATAAACGACATGATTCTTTTAAATGGACGAACTTCAGAGGATCGGCCAGCTATGCATACATACGTCTCCCCTCAGGGAAAGTCGGTAATTGATCTAGCCTGGATCAACTATTCTTTTTCGGACGTTGTAGCCACTTTTAAAGTTTTGGCTCCAATGGAAGTATCCGACCATTGTATTTGTAAAATTGAATTGCTTAATATATTTGATTCCTCTGTTTCAGACTGTTATACACCTTCGAATTCAAGGAGAGTGCGTTATTTTTGGGACGAAAATAAACTGATTGAGTTTCTCCAAAGAATGGAAAATTCGCCACAAATCTATTTTAACAGTGATTCTCCAGACGAACTCTATGAGAACATTGTTCTTACAATTGACCAGATATAGGAATATCTGGTAACAGATATAGGAATGAAAAAATGTACATTCAGTTCTCTTAATGTTACTGGAAGTCTGAAACCGTGGTTCGATAAAGAATGCAACGACTGGAGGAAACGAGTTAAACAACTGTACTATTCTTCCAGAAAAATTAGATCCTTTGATAATACTGTTACCCAAGAATATTTAAATGCACGAAAAACGTACAAAACAATTATTAAAACAAAAAAAGAAGCTTATCATAAAAACATAACTAATAACTTATCTAACACTCGTAATGCAAAAAATTTCTGGCAAACAGTAAAAAAGTTAAAACCAATTAAATCTACAACTTTATGTTTGAAACTAGAGCAAGTTGAAAATTATTTTAAAAATTTTTATAAAGATGATTGTTACTTGTATTACGATTTACAATTTTATGATTTGCTTAATCCTCACTTGGATCTCCCAATAACATTGGACGAACTAGAACGATGTTTAAATGCGACTAAAAACGGCAAAGCACCGGGTTCCGATCATTTAATTAATGAATACTTCAAGAATTTACCTCCTAATTGGGATCATTATTTACTAAATTTATTCAGTATGATACTTTCCAAAGAACAAACTCCAAAAAAGTGGTCAGAATTTCAGCAGTGCTTAATTTATAAGAAGAACGACAAAAATAACCCAGCAAATTACCGTAATATTTCATTAGCTAACGCTCTCTCCAAAATATTTTTCAATATAATATACGAACGTATCTTACATTGGTGTGATGTAGTGAGTGCTCTTCCGGAAAATCAACATGGATTTAGACCTGGCCGTAGCACAACTGATAATGCGTTTATTCTTAAATCGATTATTGATCTCCGTTTTAGTATTAAAGGTAGCTAGCTATACATATGCTATATTCGTTGATTTTAAAACCGCGTTTGATTCAATTGACCACCAGTTACTCTGGAAAAAATTGTTTTTTAAAGGGCTGAGTGGCAAGATTATAAGAGTGATAAGCAACATATATGATTCAGTGCAAGCACAGTATAAGGTGGCAGATCAAGTGACAAATTTTATCAAGATCACCAAAGGCGTAATGCAGGGAGATCCGGTATCTCCAATATTATTTTCCCTATTTATTTCTGACTTGGAGGAATTTATGCGAAGTCAAGATCTTGATGGAATTAATATAGATGGGTCACACGATATTTTATCGTTATTTTTTGCCGATGATTTAATAATTTTTTCAACATCTTATATCGATGCGCAAAGAAAGCTCAACAGTCTCGCCTCATATTGTAATCAAAATAAACTGATCGTCAATACTGAAAAAACTAAGGTTGTCGTATTCCACAGATCCCCAAAGACTCACAAAATTAAGGAACTTATGTATCAGGGTGAAACAATTGAACGAGTCAAACATTTTGAGTATTTAGGAATTACATTTTCAAGTTCAGGAAAGTTTACGGAATGTGCAAAAATTCAAAAGTCAAAATCTCTTGTGGCTTCCGGCAAAATTAAATCTATCATGATAAATGCAAAATCTGATTCTTGGGAAACTAAATCCAAGTTATTTCAGTCAGTAGTACAATCAACTTTTCTATATGGAGCTGAAATCTGGGCGTATTTACATTTACACACCGTGGAAAAAGTTCAAGTCAAATTTTGGAAAAATTTACTAAATCTACCTTTATGTACTCCTGATTACATTGTACGCACAGAGGTTTGCTGTAAACATTTATCAACACAAGTATTAAAAATGATATTAAAATATTGGTGCCATCTACTTGAAGTTCCTAAAAATAGATTTATTAATATTTGTTATACTCGTTTATCGCAACTAGAATCTGATTACATGCCGGATACGTGGATAACCTTTATAAAAAATTCTTTAAGAGGCCTGGACATGTTTAATTTATGGGAACAACAGAACCCACATTTAATAAGATCAGAACTTGACTCAATTATTAATAAATATCAATCTCAATTGACGGAACTTGACAGACATAATCTCACTGAGTCATCATACAGTTGGATCTACCAAAATATTATATATTCCAGTAGTGACTTACCATATATATTTCTAAGAACGAATTTTTGTAAAATCAGAATCATAGCACAATTTCGAGTTTCATCAAAAAATAAATTTAGGATTATATACAAGGGTCGGATAATTTACGTTGGTGCTAAAGACGAATGCGAGGCTTGTAAACAAATGTTAGATGAAGACTTACATCACTTCTTTATGACTTGTCCATCTTATGACATCTATAGAACAAAATACCTCCAGAAATATCTGTCTGAAGACGTTCTGTGGGAAAATGCATTACTAAATATAAAAAGTTTGAAGCACATGAATGATATTTTCAGTTATATTGTCTCTTCTTTAAGAATAAAACTCGGAGGAAATTTGTGATTGTAAACTTGTTATTTTTATTTCGTAATTACTGTTATTAATGTTGTTATTAGTACAATTGATTACCAAAATAGTAATAATATTGTTATCATTATTATTATTGTTGTTACTGTTATTATTATATTGTTACTATTGTACAAAAGTAGTCGTCTCAAGCTGACATTTAATTTATTAAACTACTATATTGTTAAATTTGATTATATATAATCTGTGAATTGTTATCATAAATTCTAATGTTTTTAAATTCTAAATTCTCATTTGATGTATTTATACAAGCATCTGAACGATTTTGTATTTTTTGTACTGTACATTATTAATAAATTATTAATAATATAATTCACTCAAATTTTTTTTTATTTATATTTATATTTACTGAGGTGCATTAACATCTGTAGTCATGAGCACCTCTACAAAAATGTTACAATCCTATAACAGTAAAATATAATTTACATATATCAAGCAAAACAAACATTTTACTAAAATTATTACTAAAATTAATTGAATTATTCTTAATTAATTTTTTTTTTTTTAATTATTGAAATTATATAATCCATTATTGACTTAAGTTACAATAAGTTACAAACAGTTATTATCTAATTGTATGTACTTTATAAGTATTCTCTGAGTCCGATTTTAGAAATGTATTTTAGTATTTTAGTTTCAGATTGTACACTGTCAGTTAAGCACTCACTTAAATTATTAGGTAGTTGTAAATTTGCTCTTTCATTATGATAATTATTGCAATTAATATATATATGTTTAACTATCACTATTTCATTACATTCAGCACAATGAGGAGGGCCCAATTTTCCTAGTATATATAAGTGGGTCAATTTAGTGCAGGGATGAGCAACACGCGGCCCGCGGGCCGCTTGCGGCTCGTTAAACCTGTTTATGCGGCCCGCCAAGCATTTTTGAAATTGAATTTATTTTATCGAATTTCTCCCATCAATATATTGTTATACAATTAATTACAATAAAATGGTAGTACATACTAAATAGAAACAATTTTTTGTGACGAGTTACTCACTTATTGGCGACTTGTTCAAAATGCAATACGAACGCGTCGCGTCTGCGCGATTGTTTGTGACCAGATACACACTTGCTGGCGACTTGTTCAAACATGCAATACGAACGCGCCGCGTCTGTGCTTGTTTGTGTTTGCTTCTATCACACAACCAGTCAGTCTGGTAAGCTGTTAATAGTAATTTTAGCAATTCTTGTGTTTCTTGAAAGGCGTGAGTGTAATATTATTGTCAAAAAGGTAATATTAGAGATTTTTTATTCAAAATTAAGTTTTTCTACAATTTTTTTTTAACTTTCAAATTTTTAATCCATAATAGCATGTCGGAAAAACAAACAAAAAAACGGAAGGTTGCGGATGAGCACAGACATTTCCAAGAAAAGTGGAAATTTGATTATTTTTTCACTTTCGTCAAAGGTAAGGCTGTATGCTTAATATGCTCAGAGACTGTGTCGACATTAAAAGAATATAACATAAAAAGGCATTACGATACAAAACATGAACAACAATACAAAAACTTAACAGGACAACTCCGGAGAGATAAGTTTAATCAAATGGAGAAAAATGGGGGAAAACAACAGGCTATTTGTAAAAATCAAGCTATTTTATCAGATACGCAGTAAAGGCTAGTTTTGTTGTCAGTCAAATACTGGCAAAAAAAATGAAACCTTTTGCGGACGGAGAGATGATAAAAGAATGTCTGACTCCTGTTGCAGAAATAGCATTTCCTCATAAAATAAATATTATTTCAAACATCAAGATTCACCATTGCAAGGAGAATTGAAGACTTGTCCGAGAACATAGCAACAACACTTCGTGACCGCAATTCGAATACTGTTCTTTGGCACTTGATCAGAGTTGCGATATTAGCGATACAGCACAATTGGCTATATTTTTACGTGGTATTGACACCAAATTTAATATTACCAAAGAATTGTGTTCACTGATTCCAATGCAAGGGACTACAACCGGCAAAGACCTGTACGATGAGCTAAAGTCTGTGTTGGAAAATTTTTCAATTTCGTTAGAAAAGATTATTGGTATATCGACAGATGGAGCACGAGCAATGTCAAGCATGGAGGTAGGAGTATCGGTAAGGCTATTTCAAGACATTAAGAAGGCCACAGGAAGGGAAATATTCGTTCACCACTGCATAATTCACCAGGAAAATTTGTGTGCGAAAAGGTTGAGTTTGCCAAATGTCACAGTACCACTAATTAAACTAATCAATTTTATAAAGTCGCGCGCGTTAAATCACCGTGAATTTAAAGAATTCCTGAAAGATTTAGAAATTGAATATGGCGACGTCGTTTTTAATACCGAAGTACGTTGGCTTAGTAGAGGTGCAATGCTAAAAAGAATATACACCTTAAAAAGCGAAATAAAATTGTTCTTAGATATGAAGGGATATGCCTTTCCTCATTTTGGTAATAAAGAATGGATGTGCGATTTTGAGTTTCTTATCGACATGATTCAGCATCTCAATGATCTTAATATGGAACTTCAAGGCAAAGGACAGTTTATTCACAATTTATATGATAAAATTCAGGGCTTTGAGCGCAAATTAAAATTGTGGAAACAGCATCTTTTGCAGAATAATGTGTCTCATTTTCCACACTTAGAAAAAGAAAACGTTACTACTTCTCAAAAATACGCACAATATATAGACATTTTAATCAACGAATTTCAATTACGATTCCAAATGTTCAAAGCTGAGAAGACAGCGATTTCCATGAAAATGTTTTCCTCGCCATTTAATATCGATGTGGATACAGTTCCCGAAGACTTTCAAATGGAAGTGATTGACATACAGAATAATACCGATGTAAAAAATGTATTTTTCTCAGTAAATATCAAAAATTTTTATAAATCTTATGTAAGCGCTGAGAAATTTCCGCTTTTGAGGAAAAATGCAAAGCAAATGATGTCTCTGTTCGGAAGTACGTATGTTTGCAAACAATTATTTTCGACCATGAAATTAATCAAAAATGACCACCGATCAAGACTGACTGTGAGTGATGCACGATTAGAAAGCTGCGTACGGGTAGCTACCTCATCAATTCCGGCTGATATTGATCAGCTTGTATCGAAAAAACAGTGCCAAATTTCTCATTAAAAATTTCAAGTAAATTCGGTTTTGTGTTCTTTTCGTGTTTTTATTTTGCATTAAAATTTGTATATGAAATCTCTACTTTTTTTTAAATTTTATATTTTTTTTTTATTCTAATGTTTATTATAAATAAAGTTTTGTGAATTATTAATAAGTGTTACTTTATGTGCGGCCCGCCAAAAAATTTTAAAATTTAAATTGGCCCGTTGATTAAAAAGGTTGATCACCCCTGATTTAGTGTGTTCAAGCCTGAGTCGAGATAAGATTATTTGGTCCCGTTGTCTTCTGTTCCCGTGATTAGATTTCCGTGGTGTTATTACTGGTTTTATTTCTTTGAGCTTGCTAGAATTATGGTCCCATTTTTCCTGCCATTTTTCTCTAATTTTTCCCTTGATAAGGCACTTTATTTCTTCTACGCTCAGGGATATGTTACACACCGAAATACCGACATGGGAGGGTATCCAAGCCATATTAATTTCATTATTATATTCATTGCTTTTTTAAATTTCAACATGGATTTTTTTAACAATATTGTTTTTAGAGTAGTGTTTTTCAATCGATAGTAAAGCACTAGCACTATCCGAAAATAAAATAATTTTTTGATTTATATGAAGATTAGTGCTCTCAAAAGCTTTATGTATTACGAAGAGTTCCGCATTGCAAATATTTTAAATTTAGTTTGTACTTATTATTTTGGCCATCTATAAGAAATGCTGTACCTACGCTGTTTTTTGTTTTCGAGACATCAGTAAAAATTTTCGAATGTGTTGGAAATTTATTTTTTAATTCTAAATATAATGATTGATACTGATTGGGGTGTACAGAATTTTCGTTGTAGTCCATGAGATCTTTATAGATAGTTGGATACTTAATCGTCCGTGGAGGGTGTCTGCTGTTGTAATTTTGTGACACACTTAATAGGACAGTAGTTTCTTCCAGTGTACGTTTCAAACGGACGTAGAATGGAGCTGATAATTTTAGTTTTCTATCATATCGTTCTTGATAGTTTGGATTAGCCACATAGGGGTAACAAACATGGTCTTTACTTAATTTGATTTTGGCTCCGTAAGTAACAATTAATTCTTTCCTTCTATCTTCGAGACTCGGCTCATTTGCTTCGACGTACAAACTTTCTATTGGAGTTATGTGGAAGGCACCTAATGCCATTCGTATTCCCGAGTTGTGTATATTATCTACTATCTTTAATAGCCTATTGGTGGCTGATCCATATACTACTGAGCTGTAGTCGATAACTGATCAGATGAGAACGCGATATGTATTAAGCATTGTGGACTGGTCCGACCCCACCTGTTATTACTAATCACTTTTAAAAGATTAACTCTTTGCATACATTTCTGTGTAATATATAGTAAATGCGGTTTCCACGTAATTTTTTTTATCTAATATTAACCCTAAAAACTTGTGGCTATCCACGACTGATAACTTATGATGTCCTATAAAAAGATCTGGGATTTCTTCTTCGTTTCTCTTATGTGAAAAACACATTACTTTGGTTTTATCTTTAGCAATTTTAAATCCATGCTTTTTTGTCCAGTTATAAATTTTATTTATAGAATTTTCCATATGTTGATGTAGTACACGCACATTATGTCCACGACAATAAATAGCGATGTCATCCACGAAAACTGAAATGTTAATTGGTTTATCTATTGTGTTAATAACCTCGTTGATTGCTAATATAAAAATAACTACACTTAAGCTCGAACCTCGAGGTATACCATTTTCTAACGTTCTTGGTTTGGATAGTGCTTAGTTTATCTGGACTTGGATTTTTCGGTCCGATAAAAAGTTTTTAACGTAGTTGTAAATTTGACCATCGATTTTTAGTTTTTCGAAAATTCTGAGAATTCGATAGTGCTATACTTGGTCGTATGCTTTTTCTATATCAAAGAATACTGTGATTGTGTCTTGATTTAGAAGGAATCCATGACGAATTTCTGTTTCTAGTTTAATTAAGTGATCTGATTAAGGCTCTAAAACAAGGTGTCAAGTTTTTAAGAGCTGAATGTCAGTAAATTTCAATTCTGTGCCGATAGCAGTTAGCAGGAAAAAAGCCAACACAATTCGTACGAGGGCATTCCTACCCATGCTTACCCGCCAATTGCCAAAAAGGACCTTAAATAGTAAACCGGAAGACCTTTATGAAAAATTTTTTCTTTCCCAAAAAGATACGAATAAAAAATTATTTTATAAATAATAAAAATCCAAAATTCCTACTTTATATGTATGTATACATATAGATTTACAGTCAAATGAAAGATATAAGACAGTTCGGCAATGTTAGTCAATCCGAAAATAATCGAATTTTATGGGAGGAGCTGCAGCACAAAGTTTTGAATATATACTATATGTTTCAAAACGTATATACTTGTTGAGGTTTCTAAATGGTATTGGTTAGGACTACAATGGAGATTGTAAATGTAACAACTTCTTCATTTTCCAGTAGTTCGGAAAACTTTTTATTAAAACCGGTTAACCGGTAATCTACCGGAATTTTTGTATATTATAATCTATAAATACTGAAACTATAACGTATTTTGGCAAATCAATCAATAATTTACGGTCACTTCTTTTATCTCCAGAAATTTTGTACATGTATAGCTGTTTTTATAACCCTAACAATGAAGAAAATTAAACTTGCAGGGAAAAATATCGCTTTACAAATATAAATTTATATAAGAAATAAAAATTTCCTTTTAAACTGACTCTCCTCATATATTGTCATTTGAAATTATTCTAAGTCTCACCTGACACTGTCCACTTGATCGTATGAATATCAGTGTTCAAGAAAAAATGATCTCTAATATTAAAAGGAGTAAATCATTAAAATCAACCAATAAAACAGAAGCTATCAAAATAAGGGCTTTACGGGTTCTTCTAAGTATAACACGTATACTTCTATGGCAAGTCACTGCATTTAATAAGTCTAAACGGTGTAAACTAAGTTAAAAGTATTTCACGTTCGAGTGATTTCGTGTTTCACGAACATTGCCGAATTGTCTTATATCTTTCATTTGACTATACCTATATGTAATATATGTATGTATGCAACTACCTATATGTATTTATTGCATTTGTTATAAAAGTAAATTAATTTTTTTTAAATTTTAAAAAATTGTTATTCGTCTACTTGTATTAGAATAAAACTAAACATTTAAAACACATTTAACAACACCATTAAATTCCGATGGGAGAAGTGGGGGGAAAAATAATGTGGAATCCCTAAAAGACACTAGCTGGATACCAACTCAGTACACGTACAAAATTTCAGCCCTCTGTTTCCTTAGAGAGCTTCTAGACGTGTTAGAAAAAAAGCAATAAAATCAAGGAAATATTGGCGTAAAAATCGTGGGGGTAAGGGTTAAAAGTTGAAACTTTCAAAAAGCAGTGGCTGCCTATTAACTTAAATTGTACATAAAATTTCAGCCCTCTAGGTTTATTTGGGGAGATTTTAACCCGAACGAAACTGTTAAAAAACAAGAAAAATGATGTTCTTTTTGGTATAAAAATGAAGAGGGTAAGGGTTAAAAGTTGAGACCCCCAAAAGGCACCCCCTTGATACTAAATCAATCCGAATACAAAATTTCAGCACTCTAGGTTTATTTGGGTGACCTGTGCGAGTGGCACAAACTTCGAAAACGTCAAAAAAGCATGAAATTGTAGCTTAAAAATGGGGGGTGGGGAAAATATATTAAAACCTCCAAAAAGCACAACCTAGGTACGAACTTTATCAACACACCAAATTTCAACCCTCTACGTTAATTCTGGGGGGCTGGGGGTGTGTTAGTTCCAGCCAAAATCGTTTTCCCCCCTCTACTCCCTCCAAATCAACCTAGCCAGCTGGATTTTGGATATGTTGTAGATAATTGATTGAAACATTATTTCAAACTGGTTTGGAAAAGTTTTATTGTTTTGTTGCCCCCACCACCCCCTTAAAGGTTGAGTCGGGTCAAAAATTTGATATATATACATAATCGTGTTCTACGTGTCCGAAAACGGAGAGCGCCCCTACTCTCGCCTCTCGCCGTTCTTATCGTATAGGCTGTATAAGTCTAATTTTTTCAGTTGAAAAATTCGACTAATTAACTTATTAATGTTATTAAAATTAAACCAACATTCAACTACAAATAAAATTAATAAACATATTAAATTCCTAATCATAAACATTAACTAACCATTTCAAAATATTCGACTGGAAAACTTTCAACTTTCGACCGATTCTATTCGCTTATTTTTGCCAAGGTTATATTCCAACATTTACTGAAGACGCTGGCAGGCAAAAATATATTTTTTACATATTTCTGGAAGAGGTTTAAGTTCACTATTTATCTGAAAAAAAAAAGTTGAAATATTAATAAACGCCTTCAAATATATTGGATAATTTAAAATTGCTTATCTTCCAAAATAGAAGTGGATTAGTATCCACCGGCAAATTATTTTTTTGTAGATACTGCCTAATTGTAATAATAGTGTCAGTTGGGTCACGTCCTGATTTTTCTTCAGTTCTTTTACTAATGAAAGAAAAAAGAGTATTGGTTGTGTTACTTGATACTGATACTGGCGATTTGTTTCGATGTTCCGTAGGTAAGAACTGACTCATTTTTTTCTCCAAATAGTGTTCGGCTTGATTAGCATTATACATGGTTCGAAACCTTCCTTTTTTAAATATTGGGTCCAAAATGTTACAAATTTGTGTTATAATTTCATCTTCGTATTTGAAAGTTCTACTTTTTACGCTTTCAACAAGACTTGCACAAAACAGCTTCCCTTCTTCAGACACCATTTCGTTTAAAATGCTATTCAGTTTTGAAAAAATTCCATAACAAATCGGTATTATTAATGAAATTGTTACATATTTATCTCCTAAAATCTTTTTAGTTGCTTCTTCAAAACAGTCTAAGCATTTTTCTAGATCACTTAAAATGGCTACTTTCTCCGCAGAAAGTGGAAAAGGAGCTTTTTTTTTAACTTTAGTGATGGATTATTCAGTGCCTTTCCCGTTTTAAGAGTTCTTCTTACCATGTATAAAGAACTATTCCACCGCGTTGAAACCTCTTGCACAAGTTTGTATGGTTCATTATTACTACAATCTACATAATTGATCCTTGGTTCTTCTTTGAATTTTTCTGTATTACTTTTAATGCAGTACTACTTTTAAAAATCTTACAATGTCTTTACATCTATTCAAAGTTGTTCTAACAGATTCAGATTTCAAATTATCTTGAACCACCAAATTTAAGGTGTGTGCGAAGCAGGAGAGATGTCTTTTTTTATCTATAACAATGCAACTAATTTTATCAAGTTTTCCGCTGTATGATTTTCTATTAGTTTCTTTACTGATAATACTGCACTTCCGAGATCATAATTATCATTAATAAAATGACATGTCACGGATAAAGTACAACTCGTTCGATATGTTTTAGTTTTTCTAGCCCTTCTAAATAAAGATTATGTAAAAATTTTTCCCGCAAAGTAACTTTGAATAGTATCACATACCGTGGGTATGTGATACTATTCGTGGGTCCAGAAGATGTACAAAATTTCTGAAACCTTCATTGTTTACATCATCAAATGGTTGTAAATCTCTAGCTATGAGCATTGCCACTGCTTGATCCAGTTCTTTTTTCTTTGATACGAAGCATCATAATATAGAGAAAACAAGTCACTTGGACCCTATTAGAAATGGGCACTGTTGACCTTTTTTTTGCTCATCACTTCCTTTTGTAGGAACAAATTCACCTGCACCCTATCAGAAATTAGCACTGTTGACCTTTTTTTTTTGGTCATCATTTGCTTTTCCACAGAAAAATTTTTAAAATATCACTACGTCAAATATTTTCACCGTTTTGGTGCCCCTCAAATTACGTTTTTGGCGCCCCTAATGCTTCCAGGGGAGCACAGGCCCCCACTACCTCCTTAAATCCGGCCCTGATGATACTGTTGATATTTGAATTGTAATATTGAAATTCGAAAGCTGAAAGACAATTGATAAGAACAAATTTTCCGACCAAAAATATACATTTATTGCGAATATAATACAAAATCAAATTATCATAGTATTCTTGATAATACTTAATGTACAGTTAAATTACAGTATAGTTTTAAACATTCGTCATTCTGTAACTACCAATTTCCGCTAGGATGGAACAATTGATTTGATACCATCAAAATGGCTGATTACTACAGTCGATTGCCTATATAAAAGATTATTTAAAAATATGAGATTGTTTTAACAGGATGTTCAAAGATTTAAACGAACGAACTATTAAAAATCTGGGAATGACTGTACAAATGATCCCTAGGTATTAATTAGTAAATTTAGCGGATATTTCCTCAGCGGTATTAAATTATGTGGCCACGTGTTTTCAACAAGGGAGTGACAGCACAAAATTCAACTGCGAAAATTCAGAAGAAAACGTAAGTAAAATCGATACAAAACGTACGGTTAGTAAATCTTAAAATTAATCACGTACCTGATATGCGAATAATTATCAGCAACAAAATATGTCAACATCAGGTAATTTTATAAATAAATTTTTGTAGCCTTGAGGTTTAACCAAAGATCTCTAGCAACGACTCTTAGAATTAAATTTTGAATTTCTTTGCCTAAAGGGAAAAAGGATTTAACATTTTGTGTAATGTAATAGCCAATAATGTCTAGATATTTTTTTAATAAAACCAGTAGCTGTTCTATTAAGATTTTTTTTTTTAATGAAGTATTATAATGATAGATACAAAATTAATTTTTCCCCTGTAACTTTAATTCATTTATTAATTACTTAACAAAATTAAAAGGCAAAAATCAAAAACGATATACATATGATACATATTTTGTCGTATACTCGTATTGCTCGTATTTATCTCATTCGTACATTACCTTAGTTCAATATAGTTATCTCCCTTTGCTAAGAACTGGGGTTGTATACGGGTTATATTTGTATAGGTGTGTCGGTTTGTGCTTGTGTGTATGTAAAGGTTTTTATATCGTACACAGAATACAATACATATACATATGTACATATCGTTTTCGTTACTTTACTAATATGTTACTATCACGGACTATAGAATAGAATGGACTAGCTGTATATAGGTATGTCGGTGAAGCTTTGAGTATGTCCTATCTGTCATTCATGTAACCACGGTAATCTATTGAAAGTGTAAACATTCTATATTACAAATTTTTTTTTTTTTTAAATAAAAACAAGACGAATATGGTTTATTGCGCTGTAAGGATGTGCACTAGTAAAAGTGGAAAAGATTCAAAACAAAAATCTGGAATGTCCTCTCACAACTAAGTACATAATAAATCAAATTTAATTTGACATGGATTCCATGTTGATTAATATATGACATTAATGTACCAATGGCGTAGTTATTTTTTGTATACATAATAAATTACATTTGTAAAGTACATATCGGGAAATATTCCCAATTGATTTTAATTTTCTCTATATTACGTAAAAAATAAGAACGTAGCAACGTAAATAAAAATATAAATTTATTTTCAAATTTATATTATATATGTATTAAACATATAAATAAACTATACATAATTATGATATATAGTATCAAACTATGTATTTATTAACGTTACATACATATTTACATATAGTGAGTAATTTATGTAACTTATTTTTATACCTAGTACTTAGTATAAAGAATTTTTAAAAAAAATCTACACCACTGAACTTTTAGTGAACCCCTCTACATATTTCAGGTAATGGCAAGTCCATTCTATTCTATAGTCCGTGGTTCCTATATTCATACTAATATATTATAATATTGTTGATATATTCATACTAATACTTTTTTTCGTTCTCATTCCCATTCGGGGCTAATATCGTAGTATTATAATATCTGAATATCTGATATTAGTGATATCTAATATCTGTAAATATTAGTGATATCTTAACGAATACTAATATATTCGTCTCTTTTAATTTATTATTTTATTAATAATTATAATTTAATTTATAATTTTATTAAATTAAAAAGCAATTTTTAATCTATTTCTAATTTCATTAAAAGTTTATAAAATATGTATAAAACGATCAAAACAAAACATAAACTACTTTATTTACTTGAACGTTACTAGGCAATATATATTAAATTTAAACTTGATACATACATATGTACACAAAACAAATGCCGGCCTATTGAATAATGGTTAATACGGTGATTTCATTGGTCAAGAGGGTATTGATTAATGAAAATTTCTCCACACCTTTGAATAATGCCTAACTTTCTCAACAATTAACAGATATATAATGAGTGTGTTCTTCAACAGCAGTAGAAAAAAAAATTAAATTGCTTCAATCTATATATCACTTAAAATCTATTTATTTTCCATATAAAAATTTTTTAAAAGAATACAATTTTTTAATGAACAAATTTTATCTGAATGGATCATACAGCGTCTTGAATAATATTCATCTCGCAGATTGGAAATCTTCGGTACATCAAATACTTCTTCCAAATAACTCCCCCTTCCAAATAAAACTGGTTGTTAGCTACTCGATAGCCTTGTATATCAAGAAACGCCATTTTTTATCGCCGCCGTAGAACTGAATTTACTCACACAATCCACAACTTTATATAAAAAAATTTAAATTGGTTAGGATAGTTAGTTTGTTTGTGGGATGTATCCGAAAATGGATACTAATAGCTATTGCTAGTTGACCATCAAATTACAAACTATTAATAATATTTAGCACATTGGTGAATACCATGTTCTTTTCACTTTAAGACCTAGTGATTTAAGGAATGCTAAATTTTCGGGTGAAATGTGTTGTCGCTTAAAAGTTTTACGTTTAATGATCTTAGGTTTCGAAAGTCCTTTGCTAGGTTCTTTAGCGGTGGACTGCTCTGAATTGTAAATTATCATGGTTCGAAATGCAATTGTTTTACCACGAAATTGTTTTTTCGCGAAAGAGATGTTAACTCTTTGATAACCACCAGTAAATAGATAATATTTTATGTAAGTTCAATTATGTTATACCTTTCAACCATGATAAGGTGTATGAGCTGGAGTGTAACTCAGCAAATTATATAGCGGTGGTGACGTAACACACAAATGCGGTGGTTGTGTTGCGGTTGTGGCAGTTGTGTGGTGGCGGTGGTGGTGGTATATGTGTGGCGGTGTTTGTGTGGCGGTTGTGGTGGTTTTGTAGTGGTGGCGGTGGTATATGTGTGGCGGTTGTGGCGGTGGCGGTGTTTGTGTGGCGGTTGTGTGGTGGTGTTTGTGTGGCGGTGGCGGTGGTGTTTGTGTGGTGGTTGCGGTGGTGGTGTGACGGTTGTCGCGATAGCGGGGTAGCAGAGGTGTTTGCAGCTGAAGTGAACAACTTTATCATTAATTCAATCGAAGCAGCAATTTACTGTAGACAATGAATCGGTGGTGACATCTCGTGGCGTTTGTTGAACGCAATATCTAAATTAATCATCATCATAATCGCTAGCATCTTCTTTATCAGTTTCATCCAGATAATCACCTAGTGGCTCAATAACATCAGCCTTTTGAAGTTCACAAAGTATAGAGAATATTTCTTGACCGACAGTAGTTTCTCTTAAAGCATCTAACTCTTCGATTAAAGCTTCACTATCGTCAACGTTAAACAACATTTTTTATTTTCCTCTAAACTTCGAATAATATTGAGTATTTTTTCACCAGTCTCTGAAGTCTCGTATAAACGTCGTAATTCATCTATTAAAGTATTAGGATTATGCCAGTATTTTATTTTTTTCGATTGCCCGTTAGCATTTTCCGAGCCGTTGTATTTGATACGCTTACCAAGTAGTTCTTGGTCCGTTGAATTAACTGGACGTTTTATTGCTATTCGTTCATTAGATTCCTCACCTTTATTTTGAGTTTCTTTGATTAATAAAATATCCAAAGGAGTTTGCAGAGCTGTAGTTTACTTGGGAATGATAAGAGTTCCACTATCAGAAGTGGTTAAAACCCTGTTATTAGACTCATCGCTGGATGTATAAACATTATTTTGATTTCTTAAATTATTAAATTTAGTTTGAATTGCTTTTGATGCAGCTTTAATTCTTTGTTCAAGTGGATTAGACCTTTCTTCAACTTAATTCTTTAGAACTTGATCATCAACATCATTCCTCCTGGTATCATAACTAGATAAGTCATCAGCCGTGTCTAATGTTTGTCTTTTTAGCGGATCAAGAGAGTAACTATTTTCAAACCTTTTTGGTGAAAATTCCCGCATATGTGTATCTCTTAAATGACGTGAAAGAGAATCTTTCCGCGAGAAGCTTTTATAGCATTGCGTACACTCAAACATTATAATAGATGTGTAAAGCTCAACTAGTCTTACAAGACAATTTCAGAATTGTGTTAGCGATTACTTATATACTCCACCACCACCACCGCCACCACTTAAACACAACTATTGCTCATTTTACCCCATGAAGTAGCGGTTGACATCCGGCTTACACATTTTGCCCCCATTACGCTCTTTCGATTTGGAAATTAGTTCATAAAAAGCTATATGCAAGTGTCAGGTGACCACATACCTACTCAAAATCAACATTAAAATACTTGCTCCTGAATATAGGAAATTACATTGCGTTGCCAAGTGGCCTCATACCTACTAAGAGTCGTATTAAAATTCAAGATATAATTTGAGAATTTTAATGTGTTATAAAATAAGAACAATATAAGAATTTATGCGTAAAATAATTTATTTTTTAATAAAATATACGTCTACAATATTAAAATTAAAAAGTAAATCAATTCATTTTCGCATCTGACAGTTTCCTTAAGCTTACACCTAACATCATACATGTGATAGCTATTTGCTAAATTCCACAATATGTAAAAAACCACTGGAATCAGTTCCTTTATATGTAATAAAATATTGTCCTGTACGTAAACATTGCATGGTCTGCTCATCCAAAACCGCGAATCGTTTTGGAAGGAACACTTGAGCATCTGTAATTTCCAGCGCAACCGCTGGCCCATATCGAGTTTCCATGCGTCGTACGTCGAGAATTTTCCACGTTTCATACGGCTTGAGTGTAGATAGCGATTTTAATGGTTTACCAGCACCAAGTTTATTCAACTTCTCCAAAACCGGATCCATTGTCTCATTAGTGGCAGTAAAAGTGGTCCACAGATCACTTATACTTAATTCAACACCGTGTTGTTTAGACATTTTGCCAATACACTGCCAATTTCTGTTTCAGCACGTCGCTTAAATATTTTATGAGTTGCCATCACAAATACCACCACGACCACCGCCACCGCCACACAAACACCACCATACAACCGCCACACATATACCACCGCCACCACTACAAAACCACCACAACCGCCACACATATACCACCACCACCGCCACCACACAACTGCTACAACCGCAACACAACCACCGCATTTGTGTGTTACGTCACCACCGCTATATAATTTGCTGAGTTATACTCCAGCTCATACACCTTATCATGGTTGAAGGGTATAAAATAGTTAACTTACTTAAAATATTATCTATTTGCTGGTGGTTATCAAAGAGTTAACATCTCTTTCGCTGAAAAAACAATTTCGTGGTAAAACAATTGCATTTCGAACCATGATAATTTACAATTCAGAGCAGTCCACCGCTAGAGAACCTAGCAAAGGACTTTCGAAACCTAAGATCATTAAACGTAAAACTTTTAAGCGACAACACATTTCACCCGAAAATTTAGCATTCCTTAAATCACTAGGTCTTAAAGTGAAAAGAATATGGTCCTCACCAATGTGCTAAATATTATTAACAGTTTGTAATTTGATGGTCAACTAGCAATAGCTATTAGTATCCATTTTCGGATACATCCCACAAATTAACTAACTATCCTAACCAATTTTAATTATTTTATATAAAGTTGTGGATTGTGTGAGTAAATTCAGTTCTACGGCGGCGATAAAAAATGGCGTTTCTTGATATACAAGGCTATTGAGGAGCTAACAACCAGTTTTATTTTAAAGAAATTGGTATCGTTGCGGAAAATTCGAATGATATATTACATCTTATATTCGACGCACCGTTTGATTTCAATGAGTTGCCGAAGAAAAATGAACGGGTTGCTGCACGTTGGCTTTGCCGAAATTGGCATGGGATACCTTGGTCGTATGGATTTATTCCGTACAAAAAACTTCATACCATAATGAAACCTATATTAAAGAAGTTTGATGTCATATACGTCAAGGGCAGTAAAAAGAAGAAATGGATTTCAAATTTGTTTGATGACACCGAAAACCAGCCGTGGATTTTGAATTTGGAAGAAATTTGTACCGAATTTGTAACTTGATGTACCGAAGATTTCCAATCTGCGAGATGAATATTATTCAAGACGCTGTATGATCCATTCAGATAAAATTTGTTTATTAGAAAATTGTATTCTTTTAAAAAATTTTTATATGGAAAATAAATATATAGATTTAAGCAATTTAATTTTTTTTTGTATACATATTCTATAAATAAAATTTAAAAAAAAAAAAATTATGTGCGTTTTATTTAATTATTACCCTGAATTCCCCTACTTTTTACAGCAAGAAGTTGCTTTCGTTAACTTATAAGAGTATTAACAAAAATCTTATGAAATTTATTATTCTAATTGAAAAACATATTTCATGATACACCCTGTATACTAAAATATTTATTAAAAATACTAAATATACACCCGTTATATATTATATGTGATATTATATATTAATAAAATATATGTATCTATTACATCATCATAAATAGTTAGCTGAAAAATCTTAAATAAACAAACTGAACTTAAAATAAACAAACTAATCGTATAACGTGCTGACTCATATACAAAAATTGTACCCCTGAGGTACAGCTGACACCAAAATTTCCGGCAGTACAGTAGCAGTCAGAAATCTGGAGTCTGGACCCTGGAGACTGAAGCCATGATTGCGGCTAGCAGTTGGTATAGTGCCCCCACAAAATTTAGCGGCTTCCTAATTTTCTTTTACGATGACCAGAATTTTTACAACGCAAATGTTAAGCCATAAATTTAAAATTCCGAGAAATTAATTTCGTATTCAAAATCTAACAAAAAAACTGATGACTCAGCAAAATCTTAAATAAACAATTTTAATATTATTACATGATTCAAAATTATTATATAAATAAACAAATATAACAAAAATCGCCGCTTATATGAGCCATAGAATAATTATAATTCAGCTAAGATAAACAAATTTATACTGATAACAATTCTTGGAAGCGGCCTCCCAATTTTCGTTTAAGATGACGCAATTAAGTGAGGCCAAGATTTGCACGTAATAAGCACAGTACGCTTCAAAAAGTGATCGGATAACTTTTTGGTCAGGGGGGTACACACTTTTGACATGGTAGTGTACCAAAAATTTAAGTACAGTACGGTGTCAAAAGTTTCGGGCCACCCCGTGGGTTAAGGTAATCCCACATTTTTGACGTGACAGTGTATCTTTCGTTTAAGATGACTCAATTAAGTGAGATTAAAAGCTAAGGCTTGCATGTACACACAAAAAATAAGCACAGTGCACTTCAAAAAGTGATCGGATACCTTTTTCGCCAAGGGGCCCGCACTTTTGACACCGCAGTGAACCAAAAATTTAAGTACAGTACGGTGTCAAAAGTTTGGGGCCACCCCCGAGTTAGGATACCCCACATTTTTGACGCGGTAGTGTACCCCATCTATCAAATTGTAACCTAAAATTCAGTCTGCGCATGCGTCGTGTACTTAAATACAGTCTGCGCATGCGTTAGGTTTGCATTCAAAAACTATGTTAGTGCTGGCTGGAAATGGGTTAACACAGAACCAAATTGTTATAAGTAAATTGTGATGACGCATAATGAGTTAACTTGAATTTATTATGTCAAAGTGATGACTCATGTCTTTGGAGTTTCAAGGCCAACAGTATGAGCAAGTGTTGGGGTCAAATGTCAACAACAAATTTTAAATACATGTACTCGGTACGTGCCGGGTCTAAGGTCAATCGACATACTAGGTACAGTGGGACCCCAAACTACACGTTTCTAAACACCGTCAAAAAGTAGTCCGGAAAATTGGGGTTTTACTGTGCTCCCGAACCCGTACAGCTATTCTACTCCTTTCTCCATCTACTTTAGCACTAAACCATGAGAAACACTACACTAAACCAAAACTTATACAAAAAAAATTGCGATACAGTTAGTTACTGACTGTTTTTAAGCATTTTAACAGTATAAAATACATAAGAATATAAATTATTGCATTATTCAGCTTCTTTACAAATGTATGTATTGCAATTTTTAGTGAATTTCCAGAATGGAATTCAGCTATTACAGCCACTGTCATGACGCTACCTGAGTCCGGGACTATGCCAGAAATTTGTTTTAAGGTCCCTAGAAACCGAAAATAATATTCATTATATATATAATGAATATATATATATATATATATATATATATATATATATATATATATATATATATATATATATATATATATATATATATATATATATATATTTGTGTGTGTGTGTGTGTGTGTATGTGTGTCCGCGCGATAACTCTCGAACGAAGAATCCAATTTTTACGAAACTTGGTGAGAACATTGGAAGTCCCAAACCCTTGGATGAGTTCGTCAGCCAGACACGTCGGATGCCAGTAACATGGATTTTATTCTTGCAAAAAATTAGCTTTTGCCAAAATTTCCACTTATTCAAAAATTTTTGCGAAATTTTTTTACACCATTTAAAAGAGAAGAAAAAATTACATAAAAAAGTCTTTAAACTTTTTTTCTATATCAACTAGTTTCCGAGAAAAACTAATTTTTAAAAACGGAAATTCGCTATGTTATGCAGGATGCTGCGGCAGGGCTATTATTTATGGCTTCAGTCTCTTATCTGGCTTCACATTTCACACTTCAATAAAAAAAAAAAATTGACCTTTTTCGAGACCGTAATAAATTTTATGACTTTTTTTGGTAAAAATATTTTATCCTTTTAAATTTTTCAATATTTTTAAATTAAGCTAAAAAAAAGTTTAAGTTCAATATGGATTTATATGTGACGAAGCAAAAAATCATAGATCCTTGATATTGCTTGCATTAAAGTTGGGAATTTCAAAATGCCAATTAGATTGTGAACTTTATTTTATCGGCTGATTTTTCTGACATAGCAGTAATTTTATTAGGTAAATTTAATAATTTTAATAAATAATTTTTTCTTATTTGAAATTGAATTAACTATGATAAGTAAACTAAGTAAATAATTTATGACAATTTTTATAGCGTAATGATTTCCATAACAGTTAATAATTTAAAATAATTTTCTTTTTCATAACATACTTTGATGTTACATATGTTACGTCACAATACGTACGTCTGTAGCAACGTAACAAAATTACACGTCAGTAGTTAAGGGTTAATTATACATATAACTTTGTGTGCATGCACGGGACCTAATTTTCATACAGCATGTTATTATTTTTAAAAGCCACTAAAGGTAAATGAAACAATTACTGAAAATTATTACACAGAATAATTATTCCACTTACCAAAAGCGGCCTTTAAAAGACCTTGTCAAGTATGAAAATCCGCCAAGTGTGTTAATTTATAGAGGACAAATGACAGAAGGCAAACAAATAAGCAGGGAGGAATACAAACAGACAGACAGACTGGGTAGACTAATGGACACACGGACAAAAAGACAGAAAACACAAACATACAAATAGGAGAAAATGGATATACAGACATTGACAGACAAAGGACTAGTAGACAGACAGATGGGACCGACTGACAAATAGACAAGACCGATTAACAGACAGACAGGACTGGTAGACGGACAGACAGGACTATTATACAAGACAGACAGGATAAACAGGCAGACAGGATTTGACGAGCAGACAAAAAAGACAGCCAGACAGACAGGATAAAATTAAAATACAGACAGACGAACAAGCAAACAGGAATGACTGACAGACAGACTGTAGGACTAAACGGACAGACAGACACAGAACATACAGCCAGTTAATAGGACAGGACTGACATACAGACAAGACACACGGTAAGACATGACAGACAGACGGGGCAAACAAACAGACAGACAGACGAGGAAATTCTATTGTGGAAAAAAGTATTTTATTGCTTCTATATAATTATAAAACAATTCTTCTGAGTTAGGAATCATGCTTCTCCTCTTCAGTGAGGACAAATGTACCCTGTGACCGCGGGATGCAATTCATATGTTTTTTTTACGTCCGAAATTTTCAAGTCCACACTGTAGGTAATTATTACAGACAATTGCAAATCCCTAAAAACTAAGTATATATGTATAGTTTCAGGTAATATTTTTCTGAGAATTTGAATATAGCGGAAAAATCCAATTTTAATCCAGTTATAGGACAGTAAATAATTACTACATTCTTTGGGAATTAAATTAACTATATAATTATGAAAATATCAAATATTATTAATTAAATTCTGCCCCACCCCCGTTTTGAAAATATAGCTATGTAAATTGTTCAAAAATGGTATAAAATCGCACTACAAGTTTTTCAAATTTTCAAAGGATCAAAGGATCTCGGATTTTTTGCTGTTATTATAATTAAATAATATTGAATCCCACAGGAACATTTAATCGGGATAAGATTACACCATGTGTTAGATCAGGGTAAATAGTGTCTCTGTGTGTACTATAAATTTCATCGACTTCGATTTAGTTAGTTGGATGTGATTTAGCAGTTGATTTTGTTTCCACCGGGAACCTTCAATTGGGATAAAACTATCCTATGTATTATTATTACTATTGCATTCACTATGAATTTCCATAATCATTTCAACACATTTTTATAATATAACTAAGTCTGACCCGCGGCTTCACTCGCATTAAGTTAAGCCCCCCCCCCCCTTGTGTCTCCCCTTCTTCCCCCGGAAACCTTCAATCGGGATTAAACTATCCCGACTAAAACTATTTCAAAATTATTACTATATATGTGTTCATAGTAAATAACGTTTGTATATTAAATTTTATCAAATTCGATTCAGTCATCCTACAGGAACCTCTAATCAGGATAAGATTAGCCTATGCGTTAATTCAGGATTAATCATGTCTGTGTACAAAATTTTATCAAATTCTGTTTAATTATTTGGACATGATTTTGGAATTTCTTTTGCATCCCCTGGGAACATTCAATTGGGATAAAACTATTCTACGTGTTATTAAAATTCTAGCTACATGTGCTCATAGTAAATAGTGTCTCTATATTTTATTTAATCGAATTCGGTTCAGTCATCCTACAGGAACCTTTAGTCGGGATAAGATTATCCTATTTGTTAACTCAGGATAAATAATGTCAGTGTACCAAATTTCATCGAATTGAGTTTTGTTTTTTGGGGTGTGTTTGAATAATTGTTTTTGTATCCCTCAAGAACTTGCAACCGGGATAAAATTTAAACATCGAACAAATTTAAACATCTAAACAACCAATCTTTCACATTTATAATATTATTTAGATATTAATTTTTAGTTAAGTTACATATAAACCGATATAGAACTTAAACTTTTTTTTTAAGGCAATTTAAAAATACTGAAAATTTAAAAGGATAAAATATTTTTACCAAAAATAGTCATAAAATTTATTACGGTCTCGAAAAAGGTCAATTTTTTTTTTTTATTGAAGTGTGAAATGTGAAGCCAGATAAGAGATACAAACCTATTATATTATAAATAAATAAAAAAGAGGATATGCTCTATAAAATTAGTCTACGTTTAATCGTATTGCTTGACAGTCTAACGTACACACATTAGTACCATCGAATAGTCTATGTGGGTGATGGTAGCTAGCCAGTCGGTTCTATATCTAAATATTAATATAAGGACAATCCTTTTATGTTTCATATACAGTTTAATATTCATATAATTTTCATTGAAAATCTAATTATTAGTTTCCTTTAACAAGATCTTCTGTTTTATTATTTATTATCTATATTTGTCAGTATGCCGTGTATTCAATGTTACTACCTGAAAATCTTTTAAAGTGAATTCGTACTGTATTCCTTAGTCCTTAGACGTTTTTTCCATTCATGGATCTTAATGATCTTAATGACTGAAATGCTGGGGTAGTCTTTTCAAATTTATCCTTGAAGATTTTCTTAGCGGCATCGTGCTCGTACAGCGCGTGCTTTTTCAGCGAACGTAAAAACAGTGCTGTTTCAGTGCACAACACAATAATAATAAACCGTCATTTTCCTAACTGAATAACACACATATCAGGTCGTATTTATGTACTAGCGCCACTAGTGTGACATTTTGAAAAAATTAGAAAATTTTTCCTAGCACGTTTCGATAGTCCATACCTTTAAAAATAACATACCAAAATTACAAGTGTATATCTCAAATATTTTTTGAGTTACAGCCATCCGAAGAGCGGATTCTAATTTTAATTGTTAACTTTGAGGTACTGAGACGGTATGAAGGTTGATAGTTCGGAAATTTCTGGACGTGTCTGCCGGTCACATCTTGTGGAGAAGCTAGACCCTGGCACATTTAAACGACTCATTTAGTTTTACTATGACCGTTATAGTGAGTACATCGTAGATAATTTCGGCAAAAATTCTCAGTGATTAAAACTAAAAGGTACAGTAAAGAAAAACTACATTTTTCAAATTTGCTGCAGTTGTAACTGGAAGACAAATCATCCGGTCGATTTGATTCTTATTGCAACTTCTTTTATATATGTTTTTTCGTGCGTTGAACCTCCAGTTTTCCGATCGAATAAAAAATGTAATTTTTGCAGGCCAAAAATCATCAAATTTTCGCGCAAAATTTAAAACTTTTTTTTCAAAAATGCCGCATTTTGTTAAATTTCAACTTTTTTTTCGATTGAGGTTCATAGCACGGGCAATACCTTCTAGTTCAATAGGCTTTTTGTTTTTTTTGATTTCAGGCACTGTGAAGGTCGCTATCAGTGCAACAGTGGGGGAACTTTTTTCTTGAAACCTTGGGGGATCGCGAATAACTCACTGAATTTTCAATTTCTTGGGCCAAAAATTTTATCGTGAATTTATTATATATCAGCGAATATATCCTTAAAATATTAAAATATTCTATACAGTAATTTTCTTTAAAACAATTCCCAAACAACTCCTTTTTTCAGGTGGTCACACTCTCACACTAGTGGTCACCCTTAATTAAATTATATTAATTTGAGAATCCCATCCATAAGATTCGTCTACCCACCCTAATACGAGTTTTAATAAACACTACACATATTAGGTCGTATTTGTGTGAGCGATGAATATAATGCGGCTTTTATAAATGTTTATACAGAATAAGTATCTAAATAAATATAATATACTATCCTCGAATAAATGTAACATAACATTCTATGAAACGGCAAACGGGTCCGTTTATATGTATACGTACATATAAGGGTGGCTGAGTACAAGTGGGAATGAGACTAAAGCGAACAAAGCTAAACTTACACTAGCCAAAGATTGGCAGAAAGTAAGCAACCAACTGCTGCCTCTGTTTAATAGTTACATAGCCAATAATTACACTAAGAAGATAGATATGGTTAAGGATAGTGACATTCAAAATTTTGGGGGCTAACATTAAGAACGATAGTCGCTTTTAGAGCGAATTTCTAGAATGGAATTCAGCTATTACAGCCACTGTCATGACGTACTGGAACCCGGGACTATGGCAGAAATTTGTTTTAAGGTCCTTAGAAACCGAAAATAATATTCACTAAAATTTATATATATATTATATATATATATATATATATATATATATATATATATATATATATATATATATATATATATATATATATATATATATATCGTGGTCGAAATAATTTATATAAAAATTTATTTAAAAAAATTTTGAAATACATATATACGTTCCACTTGATGAGAACTACGATGCAATTAGCTTAATAAGGTGTCCAGTCACCACCGGCGTCGATAATCGCCGGTGGTGACGCTATTTTCGAAGCATACTTTTAGTTAAATTGACAAATTTCTTAGATTTCAATTTTTTAGATTGAGACGAATCTTGCGAGTTAACTGCTTTAAATGTATATATGCGTTTTCCTGGAAGTTTGTACTTGATATGTGACCTAATCGGATTGGTATCGAGCGACTGTGACGGCCAGTCGAATGTAACGATGCCAGATTTGGCATTCGTGTCGCGTATTTGGCACCCATGGTTTTTCACTTGTTATTCTAACAAAAGACAAACAACTGAATCTTTCTTTAAAGTGCATGGTAGACAAAGGTTCACTCTATCTGCTCACAAAATATTTAGAGAAAAACTTTTACCATTTGTGAGTATGGTCGACCACGATCTTACTTAACAGACTGTATATATATATATATATATATATATATATATATATATATATATATATATATATATATATATATATAACTCCTCAAAACAAAATAAGGGCCACTTGAATTTATCTCGATCTACGTCACAATAGCTTTCTAAATGACTGTTGTTATCATTGGCGTCTTATTCAATCATTTATTTTTACAACGCCGAGAATTCGAAACCATATGGACGAAGCTACTGCTACCAGAGCCGTAACGATGATTGAGGTTGGTCAATCTCAACGTTCCGTGGCTCTGCAGTTGGGTTGTTCACGAAGGGCTATCCAAAATGTTTGGAATCGGTATCAGCAGACCGGTAGTGTAACCCGGCGCCGTGGCTCAGGAAGAGTTCGTGCTACCACTGCCCGCGAAGACCATTACATTCGACTGTGTGCACGACGTGAGCCGACTGTTACCGCAGGTACTCTGCAAAATCACTTACATCGATCTACTGGTACGGTTGTCAGTAATCAGGCCATACGAAATTGTTTGCATGAAGACCAACAACGTTTAAGAAGACCAGTATTCCGTACCAAACTGACCGGAGCGCATCGTGCAAACCGTTTAAGATTTGCACGTGAACACCTTGAATGGGGCTTGGAGGAATGGCGTCACGTACTCTTCACGGATGGGTGTAAGGTGAAGTTTTTTAGTGATGATCGACGTGTAAGAGTGTGGAGAAGAAGTGGGGAAAGGTTTTCTGATCGTCACATTCATGAACGCGACAGATTTGGCGGTCCTAATGTCATGGTCTGGGGTGGAATTAGTTTGCAAGGCAAAACTGAGCTTGTTTTCCTGAACGAAGGTACTGTAACGGCTCAAAGTTACATCGAACAGGTTGTCAGACCCCATGTAATCCCCTTTGCACAACGAGCGGCCGACGGATTTATCCTGATGCAGGATAATGCCCGAGCGCATACCGCTCGAGCGACGACAACTGCCCTTAGGGAGGCTAATATACAGGTTTTACCGTGGCCTGCAAATAGCCCTGACTTCAACCCAATAGAACATCTTTGGGATCAATTAAAACGGCGAGTCAGAGCAGCCGGAGAGGATGTGCACACCCAACAACAACTGATTGATGTCTTAAGATGTTGGGAGGAGATTCCTAATGAAATTATATTTTCTTATGTTGTTAAAACGAAAAAAAATAAGGATTTTTGGCTAAAAAAGACCCATGTAACTCCCTAATATAAAATGTTCATTATTTGGTAATTATGTTTGAGCGCTTATTCTTAAAACCATAATTTTATCGAAACGACGACAATATTTTCAATTAACCTGCGCCCCCCAGGTCTACAACTAAAAACTGTTTTTAATTTCGAACAGTTTTTAGTTAAGTTTTTCACCTGATGATGGCGTAATGGCCGAAAGTTGACTCGTGTTTGTACAATTTCTGTTGTGAAAAGTGACAAAGCAACGATCCCATGTTTTTAATATGGATTTTCACAAAGTAAACCTTTCTAATATTAATTATTTAACAAAATATAACAAACAAAATAGAAATAATTTTGAAATAGTATCCTAAGATTTTTACAGCGCACAATCCTTTACTCTTCTACGTTACAGTATCATCAAAGGCTTTATTATTAAATGGAGTAAGCATTGACGGTCACCAAAATAGTCCGTCCGTCTGTCATTCGTTAACGAATCGAACCCAGGATCTTCTGGTAACTAGCCAGACGTGTTAACCTCTACACCAACGATCCCATGCTCGGTAAGCGGCCGAGCCGGAGACCCATTCAATCACCTATGTGTATTAGTACTTTCTTTGATTCGAGAAACAGTTACAATTTTAATTTCAAATATTATCGAGTTACCAGAAGATCCTGGGTTCGATTCCCGGCCGATCCGGATAATTTTTAATCACTTTGTGATTTTTAATTTAGATGTGGTTTTTGGTCATACTATACCAAAGAAATCGAGTGCTTAAAGTTTCAGTTTAGCTGAACGATTAGTGAACATATCAATACTGCATGTGTTGAACTGCAAACAAAAGTTTGTCATACGTAGTAGTGTCTCACAAGCACTCGATAATATTTGAAATTAAAATTGTAACTGTTTCTCGAAGCAGAGAGAGTACTAATACACACAGGTGATTGAATGGGTCTCCGGCTCGGCCGCTTACCGAGCATGGGATCCTTGGTGTAGAGGTTAACACGTCTGACTAGTTACCAGAAGATCCTGGGTTTGATTCCTGGCCGATCCGGATAATTTTTCAATCACTTTGTGATTTTTAATTTACATGTGGTTTTTTGGTCATACTATACCAAAGAAATCGAGTGCTTAAAGTTTCAGTTTAGCTGAACGATTAGTGATCATATCAATGCTGCGTGTGTTGAAATGCAAACAAAAGTTTGTCATACTTAGTAGTGTCTCACAAGCACTCGATAATATTTGAAATTAAAATTGTAACTTAAAATAGTCAAAAAAAAGTAATAGGTTAAGTGGTCAATGAATTAGTAATTTTGCTTACCTACTCACGTTTTTGCAAAAATATCCAAAAATATTGTAAAATTCTTAAATAAATATACCACTGTTCACATTTACACGTAGTAGAATGGAAATTTTGAGCAGTTTATCTAGTTGCTATACATTTATGTTAAAATGCAATATTTTTAGCGTTTGTATTAAGCGTACACGAGCAATATTACCAATTTTTGAAGCACTCTAACGTTGCCTAACTGAGAGTAACCATTATTTAAGCGAGTTATTCGATGCTTCACGAATAAATAAGTATGAAAAATATTTAATATAACTACTGATGAAATTATGCAATTTTTCGTGTGATAAAATTACCTTGCTCAGTTTTATAGTTTCTAAAATACCAGCTAAAGTTTGCAAACTCGCTGAAAACACTAATTTACCATATGGACTGAAAAAAACAAAATGATTATTTGAAGAAATCGTGGCTGCCAGTGCCAGAAAAATTGACATAATGTCAACAGTTTGTTAGAAATGTCCCTACCACTAAAAAAAAAATGTTACGAACATTATGAGTAGTGATCGAAGAGGTTGGGGTAGGGATGATCGATATTCATCGATGGTAGAAAAACATCGATGTTTAGCGGGAAAACGTCGATGTTATGTCCTCGATAACATCGACACAGCGTGTTATGTCCTCGATAACATCGACACAGCGATGTTACGAGAATAATATCGAAACATAGATATTACTCTAAGCTATCCAGTATTTAAAAAGTCTTACAGCTGATTTAAAACAAGATCCATTACTTTTTGTGGCAAGTTCTAGGATCCACTTATCCAAACTTGAAAAAAATTGCCATTAAATATTTGCGTTGCACAGCAACTTCAACAGCTTCAGAGAGACTTTTTTCAAAAGCTGGGCAGCATTTGTATCACCAAAGGAACAGATTAAAAGGGAAACTTCTAACAAAGTTATTTTTTTGTAAAGTGTACCAAATAAATACTGGCAATGTTAATTTTTAATAAATAATAGATTATAATGGTTGTTTATTTTGCTACAGAAACACCGATGTTTTCGAACATCGATGTTTTTCTTTCGATATACAGTGGACTTTCGGAGATTGTCCAATCAAAAATTGTCAATACTGCAGTGATAGGGATTTAAACATCGCACGTTTACGTCACGCGAATTTTTGTGAATACAATGTTCGTGTGACGTAAACATACGATGTTTAAATCCCTAACACTGAAATATGGACAATATGCGATTGGACAATCTCCGAAAGTCCACTGTATATCGTATATCGATACTCTTGATTCGATGTTAACATCGATGTTTTTCTAATATCGATCATCCCTAGGTTGGGGGGCTGACAGTATTGTCTTTATTATTTTAAGGTATTAAAAATTGTTTATTTTTTTTTTTTTTTTTTTTAGATAAAACATTTCTTTTAGATAAAACATTTTGATGCGATTTTAGAAATAAATATGTAAATTTTATTAATACATTTTGATGATTCTCCTTTAATATAAATTTATGTATGTGTAATATGTATAATATTGCAAACTATGTAATAGTTAATAGTGTAACGATACAAGTATACAACCGTTTAACGTCACTTTTTAAAAGAATATATGTAATTCTAATTATGCTTTAAAATGCACAGCAAATTATATGCATTAATATTAACTTGATATTATTTAAATATAGTATGTACATGTTTATAATAAGCACACTTTTATGTGGTCTGGATAGTGTTCTTAGTTTGTTTACTATCCTCAATCATATTTCATGTATTTTATGTAACAATATGATTAACATCGACAATATGATGTATATCAGTTGATGAAACCACAGATTCATTAGGCCGTCATATCGTAAATCTAATGGTTAGAGCTTTAGAAGAGAATATCAGAGGCAAATCATATTTAATTGCCACAAAAATTATAGAATGTACTAATCTTTCCGCTATAACTGAATTTGTGACAACTTCACTTAATTATTTATTTGAAGATGAAGTTACGTACTGTAATTCCATATTAGTGTTAGTAACAGATGCAGCGAACTATATGTCATGTGTTGGCAATCATTTAAAAAATTTCTATCCAAATTTAGTCCACGTAACATGCTTAGCTCATGCACTAAATAGAGTTGCAGAAAAAATACGTGATCTGATGAATATTCAAATGTTAATGGCTCTTATTTCATCGGTAAAAAAATTTTTTATAAAAGCACCCTCTCGAGTAGGTACAGTATTTTAGACAATGTACTAACTTGCCTCTGCCTCCAGAACCTGTTTTAACACTTTGGGGAACCTGGCTTGAAGCAGTTGAATATTACCACAATAACTTACCACAAAAAAAATATAGTTAATAGTTTCGAAGATTTGGACGTTCAATCTATTATTAAGGCCAAACGAGTGCTGGAAGATTCAAATATTTTTTTTCTTTTTTTTTTTTTTTTTTTAATAAGTAAAATTGATTGTCTTTGGTAATTTAATTTTACGGACTGAAAAATGTTTTGAAATTTATGTCAGCCATACTGAATATTAGTTAAACGTCCATTTTTGATTACGAGTTAAACTTTCTTAAGTAATTTCGAATTAAGAAAAAAAGTACAAAAGAAACAATTTTAAAAAAAAGTACAAAAAGGCATTAGATTTCAAAAAAAAAAAAAAATTACAGTTAACCTATTTAATTTTGTAAAGATAATTGGTAGACTTTTAGTGGGGGATTCAGTAGTTACGTAATCTCTAACGCACCAATCACCCTAATCAATTTCCTTAATAATCATTCTCTTTACGATAACCGTCTTTTCGATTCCCAATCGAAACCGTCGAATTTCTACAATAAAAACAACTATCTACGGATCATCTTTGGAACATCCTGTACATTTATTTATACTGTTTATTAAATCGCATCTATCCACACTCTGTCGATATGTATACTGAATTGCAATAAGTACTGACTCGTCGGTTTCAAACCAAAACCGGTAGATATCGAAACCTAATAATTGTAAATGTTCACAGGAACATTGGAACGTACCAACGTTTGACCAACGTCCATCACTAAGAGCGAGTAAACAATAGCGTACTGTTAATGAAATAACAGGCACTGAAAATGACCGAACCACTTACTTTATGGCATTTAGAGAGTCGTTAAATTTTCGATTAATAACCACTTAATCG
This sequence comes from Brachynemurus nebulosus, assembly GCA_035578155.1. NCBI lineage: Eukaryota > Metazoa > Arthropoda > Insecta > Neuroptera > Myrmeleontidae > Brachynemurus > Brachynemurus nebulosus. The sequence goes on along the minus strand of JAPWDM010000021.1, from coordinate 4,405,334 downwards.
ATAATAATATTGTGTACGTATATGCAACAATAACCTAAAGCCACGTACACATCGAGCCAACCGAAACCAACGAATGCCAACGAATGAACAAACCAGACTGAGAACCACAACCAAAACGCATTAAGGCGGACCACTAGTGTGACATTTAAAAAAAAATTGGAAATTTTTTTTTACATATTTCAATAGTCTATACCTTTAAAAATAACATACTAAAATTTCAAGTGCATACCTCAAATAGTTTTTGAGTTACAGCCATCCGAAGAGCGGATTCTGATTTTCATTGTTAACTTTGAGGTATTGAGAAATGTATGAAGGTTTATAGTTCGGGAGTTTCTGGACGTGGCTGCCAGTCACATGTTGTGGAGCAGCTAGACTCTGGCACATTTAAACGACACGTCTAGTTTTATTATGACCGTTATAGTGAGTACATCGTAAACAATTTTAGCAAAGGTTCCCAGTAATTAAAACTAAAAGGTAAAGAATAACTACATTTTTCAAATTTGCTGCAGTTATAACTCAAAGACAAATCGTCCGATCGATTTGATTCTTATTGCAGCTTCTTTTATATATGTTTCTTCGTGCCACGAACCTCCAGTTTTCCGATCGAATAAAAAATGTAATTTTTACAGGCCAAAAATCATCAAATTTTCGCGCAAATTTTGAAACTTTTTTTAAAAAACTTTTTTTTTCGATTGAGGTTCACGGCATGGGCAGTACCTTCTAGCTTAATAGGCTTTTTGGTTTTTTTTTATCTCAGGCACTGTAAAGTTCGCTATCACTGCAGCAATGGGGGATTTTTTTTTGGAGCTTTGGGAGATCGCAACTAACTCACTGACTTTTCAATCATTTGGTCCAGAAATTTTATCATGAATTTACTATATATCAACGAATATTTCCTTAAAATATTAAAACTTTTCATACAGTAGTTTTCTTTAAAAAAAGTTTCTAAAAATCATCTTTTTTCAGACGGTCACACTAGTGGTCGCCCTTAAAAATTGATTAAGCCGTTTTGAAGATAAATGGTAAATAGACACCCAAACTATACTACAGACACTATGAGCCACTAAATTTTAATTATTTTATCACAAAATTTGGTTTGGGAAAGTTACTTAAAGTCTGCTTTTTATTTGGAAAATTGTGAAAAACTACAATTATTGAATACGAAACCTTGATTTAACTCTGCACGCAACATGCACTTGGCGTTTATATGTATTTTGAATTCTTTATGTTACACAAAGTTTGTATAAATACGAATTTATGTACATTTTTCGTTTTATCTTGGACTCTATCACACTACATATCTCATAAAAACAACAAATAATAAGTTTAATATTTTTGTGCTTTTTCTTCTGTTTTGTCTCTAAACACGTTCTAACCGTTTAATATATTGCTCTGTCGATAGCACAAAAAAGTTTTGAAATATTCGCTTTTAATGCTATCGTGTGACGACCGCTGGTCGTAAATATAGTGTTAAAAAGACTCATCTTGAAATCGGATTTTAGAATTTTTTCCCTCAACAACTGAGAACGCTTTTTCAGTAGGGTATAAACGATGGGTACTGTAGTAATTTCCAGACAACACCTAGAAGAACTCAATTTTTAGTATCAATTTTAATTTTGCCTCTGCTTTTACTTTCAGTTTTTACGCAATCGTCAGGTGAAATACCACTAAAAAAAAATTAATAAAATTTAATAAAATTTTCTGAACACTATTTACGGAAATGGATGGAACTTAGGTGAAATATGCCAAAAGGTAAAACCATATTTTCCTTATCAAATCCTTATTTGAACGGAATGGTTTTTTCTATTGGAATTTCTTTAGCTGAATGCGTATATAAACCCCTTATCAATTATTGATCCTTACTCCTGCCCTTCAGAAAAAATTTATTTTAAAACTATGAAAATTTCATACGGTATTTTCGTAAAAATTCGTGAGTAATTGCGTTGTATAGCTATGAGGTTAATAAATAGTTATCTTTGCTAAATACTAGCTATCACTACAACTGTTTGTACAATACATAAAACTATAGCTCTCACCTGACTATAAGAGCTGAGTACATTCTGAGGATTTTTGGGAGGAATTTCAAAATGGTATGAGACGATTGAAAATTTAGTAGAATGTTCCTCATTAAATACTGAGGCCTCTGTGAAAATTCCAAACCGATTCACTAAGCCGTTAAAAAGTTATTGCAAAAAAAAAACTATAATTTTACACGTACTCTTATGGAAATTCGACGGCAAAACAGATTAAATTACCTTTTTTAGCGGCTTAGTGAATCGGTTTGAGATATTTACTGGGGCCTCGGTATTTAACGGGGAACATTCTACTAAATTTTCAATCGTCTCGTATCGTTTTGAGATTTCTCCCAAAAATCCTCAGAATGTACTCAGCTCTTGCAATCAGCTGAGAGTTATAGTTTTATCTATTGTACAAGCAGTTGTAGTACAGTTGATTAGATAACTATTTATTTACCACATAGTTTGTTATACAATGCAATTATTATTCACGAATTTTTAATTTTATGTACTTTAGTCTCCGATTATATCTCCCAAACAACCTTAAGATGGAAAATTTTGAATATCAGAAGCGCTTTTTGTGACGTACTTATGGTACGTAAAACAATTTTCTCAGAAAGAAAATACACTATTTCATAAAAAATACACTTGGGATGAGATGATTTCAAAAATCAAGTTTTTTACTTAACGTAGTTGTTCTGAGATAGTCAGGTACAAAAATATATCTCCGCGAAAAAAATTTCTTTTATCAAAAATTAAATAATGTATTAATATTCTTCAGTGATTATAATTTGTATACCACTTTTTTTTTAATTCCCGTGCGCTTATATTGTAGCAATATAAAAACAGTCTTGAAAAAACGTTGTAAAAACGTTGTAAAATGATGTTTATAAATTATATTTCAAAAACGGCGTGGTGAATTATTATTATTTCTTATTAAGGAGTCTCCACATTCTCGCCGAGGTTGGACGAGGTTCCTCGTCGAGTTCCTCGTTGAGGTTGGCACAGCCATATGAATAGCATTAAAACACCAACCGCGAGACACAACGAAATGACCCTCTACATTCTCGTTTCGTCCAACCTCGGCGAGAATGTGGAGACCTCCCTTTAAATATAGTTTGTAACTTTGTATTAAAATACGTTTTCATTTTATTCGAAAAAAATAGAGTTTTCCCATAAGAGTCCGTCTTAAAATCACAAAACTTTGAAATCGTTTTTCTCAAAATTGGGGTGGTCAATTTTTTTTTTTTCAGTAAGGACTCATTTTATTGGTATTGAATTAAATAAATATCTAGGGAAGTTTCGTTAAAATCTTTTGAAAAAATCGTTTTATTGACCAACTGCCTTAAATACATACTTGGTTTTTTTTCCCAAAAACTACTTATTTTTAAAACACATTTAAAAAATATTAAAATGTAATCAGTCTATCTCAAAATCTTCTTTATCTCATCGTCTGTCAAATTAATTGTTTGAAAATTGCGCAAAAAACGGTTTCCTATTTCTTGGAATTGTGCGTTTCAAACTGTTATGAACTTAGCAATAAGTGACATTTTTTTTAATGGTATCTTAAACAAAACGTTTTACCTACGCTACGGCGTCATTATCTCTGTAAGTCTGTAATCGTGATCATCGTTGTTGTCGCGTGTGAATTTAATCGTATTAAGCCCGTTCAGCTATTGATTAGATCAAAATTTTGCTAAGGTGAACTGATCAATGATCATTATTATTGTTATGTTATATATTATATTATATTGATTATTGAGTGATCAATATTATACCTATAATATTGATTATATTTTGCTATTATATTGCCAACAAAATTATGATGCAAAATAATGACGGTTGTAAATGAATTTGTAATTTTTTTTGTAAATCATTATAGTATTAATTTATGTTTATAAAAAATGTTAAATATGTAATTTTGTGATATATGTTAAATATGTGATATTTTACGACTCACCTAACAAAAATCAGAATTATTTGATATACATAATTATTAACCATTTTATAGTACGTATGACGCCATTTTTACTACAGATTTCGCGGTATTTTAGTACAAAGAAATGTTCAAAATAGGTAAAAACCTGTTGCTTCAAAACTGGTTTGTTATAAGATTAACCGCTTACTTTTTCTTTATGATTAAGTTAAATTACAATAAAAAAAGCTGATAACTGGTTATTTTCAATATTGTTTATTTCAGTTTTTGAATAAATACCTCATAACTTCGTTGACGTATTCAATATGAAAAACCGGTTTTTTGTTACGATTAACTGGGTCAGGTTTACACTAGTTAAAAATTAACCGGTTAAGCGGCAAACCGGAATTTTTTTTGGGTAGTGGTAGTTGCATTAGATGTAAACGTGAGTAGTGTATTATGGGGGCTACGGGGCCCTCCGCCTTATGGAAAATTAACATTGCCTTCACCCTCCGCCTTATGGTAAAATAACATTACCTTCATCCTCGAGCTCGTTCACTTCAGCTAGCTATTTTCATTGGCCGGGGTCAAATTTGAATGGTATTGCCTGTTCTAATATCATATTTTGTACATCAGTATTTTGAAAATAAAAAATTTGAAATAATAGTATAATGACTGATTTAATTAGGTAAATCATTGCCAGGCATGTAGTTCGGAAAAAATAAATCACCACCAGTTCGTTTTTTAGGCGCATAAAATTTTGACTGTTAGTAGTATATTTGTACATTACAAATTAAGAAGACAAAAATTTTCCTTTTTGAGAAAGTGTTATTAGTAACCATAAATTTTTTAAAAGTTAAAATTATTTTATTGCCTGCAATAAATATCAACAATTAATTGTATTATAAATATTATCTATATTTCTGAGTAGATTATTAATATTCACATAATTAACTGACTATTGTCAACTATTGTGCATTCATTCATTGTAATTAAATAACCAGTTTTTCTATAAATGGATAAATTGTGATCAATATATTGTTTGCGTACGTGAATACATAGTGACCTTTAATAGTAAAAAGTTGTTTTATACTGACAACAATTTGCAATACATGTATTTTGATATATTCAGTAACATTCATTAGCTACACTGGAACGTTAACGAAGTTAATATCATCAACAAACAGCATATTTACCAGACTTGATACATATTATGTTGTTTTAGCCTTTCACCAGACTATACATACGTATTATATAGAAACAATTTAGTATGCTAAAAAATTCTGTTTTGTTATTACATACTTTAAGTAAATAATTTCTGGGGGTACAAAATATTGTTTTTAATAAATATTTTTGACAAAATCTTTTAAATTTGATTGATAATTGTTATAAATATTACATAATATTAAATTTTTTCACCTCTGTGTATAATGTTATATTCTTTTAAAATTTTATATTGTTTTTAATAAATATTTTTGACAAAACCTTTTAAATATGCTTAATATTTGTTATAAACATTACTTAATATTAAATTTTCTTCACCTATATGCATATATTCTTCAAATTCTTCTATTAATGTTGTATGTTTTAGAACCTCTTGTTCGAATTTTAACATACAAATGTGAATTGCGCTGTTTTGTACACATAATAAGGAATAATTGAATTAAAACACAGAAATATATAGATATTAATTTTATTTATTCAAAAAATGTTATATTAATAGAATTTTTTAATTCAATAAAAATTTATTAAGGTTCTATTACATATTTTAACTTGTTTAAAATACAAAACGTCAGATAATGTAAATATTTTCAAAGGTATATACAGTATTTATAAAATGTACACAAAATTATTTGTAAAAATATAATTTTTATAATAAATATTATTTTTTCCAAAAAATATATTCCATAATTACATTATAATTAAACTTTAATTCAGTATAATAATTAACAATATTACTTACAATGCTTGATTTTTTTATCTTGGATTGGTGGTAGTTACTTCTGAATATGTAAAACAAACGAAGTAATGGTGACAATAATTAAAGTATATTCCTTAATAAATGATTTTTATTGATCACAATAATATTATAATAAAAGTAAAAAGACAGTACAATACACATATACTGAGTAGTGATTAGAGTTTCGGTGGATATGTCTGCTCTCTTTGCTGTTTCAAATGAATCTAACAAGATAGTTGCAAGTACCAACGGACTTTAGTTGATCTACAATATCACATCATACATACATACTATGATACCACCTTTCACCGCTCATACAGTGTACAGAATTACAGATCAGAAAATACAACAGAATATAAAATTCAAATACATTGTTGTAATAAAAACAAAAGCATCCAGTTAATTTTCTCAATATTCTTTCTTAACAAAAATCCGGATGAATTTTTTATTTTATAAAAATATTTTAACTACACGTTTGGCCTTTGAGTAAATGTCAAACAATTTTCTTATTTAATTAAAAATTCATATATGTATATATGTATATATAACATTTAAAAATTTAATATTACATTTTACATAAATAGTTTTCCCACATGATTTATAGATTTTATATATGTGTATACATTATTTTGTTTTTTGTAATAACATACGAATAATGAAGGTTTTTCCGGGTAGAAATATTTTTACTTTATATAGTTAAGTACATATTTTCCAGTGACATGATTTTATAAAAATTCTCATAAATTATATTTTGTTTGCAAGGCTATATTTTTGTGAGTACATACATTAATTTTATGCTGATGCAAATCAAAAATCACTTGGTTTTTCTCCTATATAAGAGCCACAATATTCATAACAAGACAGAGTTTCATTCAGTTGTTAAAGTTGTGAAGACATAGTGTTCCAGTTGCTTTAAATATTGAAATAAACAGTTTACTTTTTTGTTTTATTGTGTTATATTGAAAGTACTTTGTTAAGTAAAATAATTATTAATTTATTTGTCATAGTTTATTATCATATTTTAAATTTTTAAATATAGTTTTTAGTTTTATTGCGTTATTTTTTAAAGTATTTGGTAAGTACAATAATTTTTAATTAAATTCTCACATATTAATATAATTTTTAAATTTTTAGAAAAATTTCATCATGTTCAAATGCCAGGATTGCGGATTATCATTCACACGACGTGATAATTTAACTCGGCATGTCAACGCCAAGCACAGAAACAAAATTTTAAAATGCAGTCAATGTGATGTATCCTTTAGCCGGGCTGATATACTTATGCGTCATATGAAAAATGTCCATAAAACGATGACTACAGCTGCTCAACCATCTACTAGTAGCAGTTCAACAAAGCGTCCAGCTAATGATGAAAATGGAAACCTCTTAAAGAAATCAAAAATGTCAAAACCAGTCGGAACAAAGCATTGTGATGTTTGTGATATTGATATACCTAAAGCGGCATTCAACGGACATTTGCGTAGTACTGCACATAAAAATAAAATTTGCTGCGGCACGGAAAATGAAAATGTAGAAATTGTCCACAGTGCTTTTAAAAGTCGTATAATTAGTTACCGGGTGAAGAATTGTGGAAACTCTCAGTCAATTGAGGATTTTTTGGAGCAAGTCAAGGAGAAGGTGTCATTGTTGCTGGGTACGGAACTGGGACAACACAAAGCATTTAAAACAAACTTTGAACTTTTTGGACTGTATGCGAAAAATGAAAAAGATGGGTCTGTGACGTTGGATATCAAGTCGTTTAATACCAGGAATTCTATTGTCACAGAATCAACTAATATCAATGATATGTATGACAATATGGCGGCGGTAATAACAACAAAAAGCGAGGAGTTCCTGGCACGCGGTTCCGGCTGGATGCTTCAAGATGTTTATTACTTGGAAGTGAATATTAATAAATATAATCCACTTCGAGCATCATCCTATATTGAATTACCAGCATGGATCAAGAGAAAAGAAGCGGTTGTCAATGTTCAAAATCAAGATCAAGCATGTTTTGCATGGGCAGTCACATCGGCTTTACATCCAGTCGACCATGGTAATCACCCACACAGACTTGCATCATATCCACATTATTCATCCGTTCTAAATTTTGATGGAATCGAGTTTCCAGTTAAAATTAAGGATATTAGATTGTTTGAATCTCTAAATAATATTAGCGTCAACGTTTATGGTGTGGAAGATAAAAGTATTGTTGGACCGTTACATCAGACAACACAAAAGAGGAGCACACATGTTAATTTACTGTATATTGAAGATGGTGACAACAGTCACTATTGTTGGATTAAAAATCTAAGCAGACTTGTTAGTCGTCAATTTTCAAAGCACAAAGAAACCAAGTATATTTGCGATGGGTGCTTGCAATTCTTCAGAACTGAGGCGGGATTAGACGAACATTCGAAGAACGACTGCAATGGTGTTCGCACAGTATTGCCGACTTTAGGGAAACATATATTAAAGTTTAAGAATTTTAAGAAACAATTACGCGTTCCGTTCACAATTTATTGCGACTTTGAGTCAATTTTGAAACCATACGACACATGCTCACCAGATCCAACAACATCGTTCACAAATACTATGCAAATACATGAGCCGTTCAGTTTCGCTTATTACATTAAGTGTTCATATGATGACAATTTAAATAAATTTGTACAATACCGGGGACCAAATTGTGGAAAAGTCTTTATGGAGAAACTGGATGAAGAAGCGAGACGATTGTATAGTATTCTGGACAAACAAGTGCCGATGAAACCACTAACACCAGCTCAGCAAATGCAGTACATAAATGCGACAACCTGTTTTATATGTGGTAATGTATTACGAAAAGATCGTGTGCGGGACCATGACCATTTAACTGGTGAATTCCGTGGTGCTGCACACAATGACTGTAATTTACAATACAAGGTGCCAAAATTCATCCCGGTAATCTTTCACAATTTATCCGGTTACGATGCCCATTTCGTTGTGCGTGAATTTGGTGTGGCTAAAGAAAAAATTGATGTCATTGCCAACAACAAGGAACGCTACATTTCCTTCACCAAACATATAAAAATAGATGATGGTGGTGATGATGGAGATAATGAACCTGATGTTGAAGGAGAAGATGACTATGTGGAAGATGATGAAAATGAAGATGGAAATGGTAAGCAAAAAACAAAATCAATCCAACTTCGTTTCATCGATTCGTTTAGATTTATGGCAAGCAGTTTAGACAAGCTGGCTAATAATTTAAAACCGGAGCAGTTTGTTGAAATGCGTCGAGCATATCCTGAAGACCGCCAATTTAATTTAATTAAGGAAAAGGGTGTATTTCCTTATGAATATGTCAACAATGTTGAACGTCTTGAAGAACGCACATTACCTCCAAAGTCGGCATTTTATAGTAATTTAAATACAGCACATATCACTGATAACGAATATCAACGTGCACAACAAATCTGGCACGAATTTGAAACAGAAACATTGGGTGAATATTCGGATTTGTATTTAAAAACGGACGTACTCTTACTGACAGATGTTTTTGAGAATTTTCGAGACGTTTGCTTGAGAACGTATCAATTGGATCCATGTCAATACTTTAGCGCCCCGGGACTGAGCTGGGACGCCATGTTGAAATATACTCAAGTGAAATTAGAACTCCTCACAGATATTGACATGATACATTTTATTCAGAAAGGAATGCGTGGAGGTTTAGCACAGTGTTGTGGACGCTATAGCGAAGCTAATAATAAGTACTGCGAGAATTATGATCCAACAAAACCATCAACGTTTATTCAATACCTGGATGGGAACAACTTATACGGATGGGCTATGTCGCAGCACTTACCAATCAACGATTTCAAGTGGGTTTCGGAATGTGAATTGAAAGACTTTGATGTATCCACGATCGCTGATGACGCTGGTGTTGGTTATATACTGGAAGTGGATCTTCAGTATCCAAAAACACTTCACGACCCCCATGAAGATTTACCATTCTGCCCGGAGAATGAGAAGCCGCCGTACATCACATCAAAAAACAGAAAACTAATAGCTAGTGTTTCTGATAAAAAGAAATATGTTATTCATTACCGCAGTTTAAAACAGTGTCTCAAATATGGTTTAAAATTAACAAAAATACATCGTGTGCTTCAATTTAATCAATCGCCGTGGCTTAAAAACTACATTGACTTGAACACTCAACTCCGCTCTAAAGCAACAAATAATTTTGAAAAAGACTTTTATAAGCTAATGAACAATAGTGTGTTTGGCAAAACAATGGAAAACGTTAACAAACGTGTGGATGTGCGTATAATTACCCATTGGGAGAATATTGGTAAAAAGTTGGGTGCTAGTACTCTTATAAGTAGACCGAACTTTCATAGTCGGTCGGTTATACATGAAAACCTAGTGATTGTGCAAATGAATCGTTTAAAAGTTATTTATAACAAGCCAATATATGTAGGATTTAGTGTTCTTGAATTGTCGAAAACACTAATGTATGATTTTCATTATGGGTATATAAAACCAAAATACGGTGATAATGTTAAGCTGTTGTATATGGACACCGACAGTTTTATATACCAAATACAAACAGAAGACTTTTATGCTGATATTAAGCCAGACATTAATGCTTATTTTGACACAAGTGATTTTACGAGTGACAATATATATGGGTTGCCTCGTTTAAATAAAAAAGTGCTTGGCAAATTTAAAGACGAGTGTTCTGGAACAATTATTGAAAAATTTATCGGTGTAAAAGCCAAATCCTATTGTATTGTGAAAAAAGGTGATGATCCGCCAATTAAAAAACTTAAAGGTATAAAAAAGAATGTTGTAAAAAAAGAAATAGACGTTAGTGACTATATAAACTGTGTAAAAAGTAGAAACTCGGAAATACTTTACAGACAAATGAGTGTGTTTCGCAGTTTAAAACATCAACTCTACACTCACTTAATTAATAAGGCGGCGTTATCAAATACTGATGATAAACGTTTTATAGTACCCAACAACAGACTTAAAACTCTCCCATGGGGACATTACAAAATTGAGGACTTTTATTTTTGTTAATTTAAAAATATTTATAAGTTCTATATTTAATGGTTAGATTTAGTATCTGTAGCTTTAGTTAATATTTATAAAAATTATAAGTTATATTTATTATTTTTTAATTGTAAATTGTATTAAAATATAAAGGGGTGGAAAATAAAAATGATCATTTTTATTAAAGTCTTTATTATTACTAAATCATAATAATGCGCCTAAAACATTATGATTTTATTAACAAACAATAATAATACATGTAAAAATTATGTCTAATTTATGTATAAATGTTCTCGTAATAATTTATCGACATCTAAATAATCCTTAAGACAGACTGAAGGCCAGGGACCACTGTCCGGTCCTGACTCAAAACCAAGTTGAGCTGTCGGATCATTACGACCTTTTTCAATATTCTGCCAAATCCAACACATCAGACAATTATCTTCGTTATCGCTGTCGTCATCATCTTCTTTGTTCAAACACACGCCTTGAATGTTATATTTTTCAATTATGTCCAACACAAATTTTAACAGTTCTGGTCGAGCATATTCTACAGCCGCCCGTAACCAAGTTGTAACGACATCTTTAAGCGAATCAAGTTCAGATACAAAGTTTTCATTCGTTTCGAAGGTAAAGTTGAATAATATTTCCAACACCTCTCTAGATGTATTGTGTTTAATTCCAAATGTTATTTTTCCAGGGCAGAAAAGTTCGCGCTCCTTCATTGCAATAAATCTAATTGTTTCAACATCACGCAGTCTAATAGCATTATCAAGCATTTTATTCAAAAATCGACGTCGCACACTGTTTTCTTCCATTGTTATCTGGTCTTGGATGGTTCCTTCTACTGCTTCCATTGCTGCTGCTACTGTTTCACCAAGAATGACTGATGATTACCATAGTTTAACATATTTATAGTAAATGGGCAGACGATATCCATGAGTTGTGATCATTTCCAAATCCAAGCCACTTCACATATACTTTATCATTCTTCTTTTTCAACACCTTTTCCACTAAATACACATCCGGATACTTTACTTTTTGGAGTTCTTCGTTATAGAAACCACCCTGTATTGGATTACCTTGATAATCCTCCAATACGTACGTAACCGGGTTAGTTAATTGCACCTTAATTATTTTAAAAAGTTCAGTTGACCATGATGGTAGATATCCTTTGTCAAATTGGGATTTATACTTGCTAATGCGAACAATATCACCAACTTTATATTTTGGTTTGACAGCAGTTTGTGCATAATTGTAAACAGTTGAGAGAAGCATATTCTCCTTGCTTGGTGTTACATCGCGCGGTCGCATTTTAATTGTTCTATGTTTACGCGAATTGTAATTATCCATTAATTCGTCCAGCATATCAATCCATCGATATGACCCATTGTAGCTAAACTTTTTCCACATTTCAGTCTTCAGTGTTCTGTTAAATCTCTCCACCACTGATGCTTTCTTCGTTGAAAATGTCGAATAGTGGTTGATGTTGTACTTATTCATGAGTGTTTTAAACAGCTGATTATAAAATTCCCTACCATCGTCGGTTTGTAAATTTCTCGGTAAGCGTCCTTGTTTAAGTACCGATTCAAATGCAGCTGTCACCTCTTTTGCAGTTTTATTTTTCACCGGTATCGCCCACGCCTGTTTCGAGAACACGTCAATTATTGTTAACAGGTAATTGTAGTTTTTATTCACTGATGCATAAGTACCCATTTCAATTAAATCACACTGCCATAAATCATCAATTCCTTTCACAATCACATGTCTTCGAGGAAAATTCTTTCGCGCTGGTTTGTGTAGTTCACGTACCACTTGCCGTTTGCTCATCTTTATTTTCTGTTTTGGTTATTTTAACAAGTTTTTCCTTAATGTCTTCATAAAATTTTAATATCTCGTTAAAATGTCGTTCAACCTTCGAGAGACGAATATCTAATATTTTTATGTTCTCTTGTGTTTGAGTTATAAAGGAATCAGGTAGCTTTTTTGTAGCCGCTAGAAACCGCTCTTCTATAAAGCTTTTCAAAAATTTTAAATTTACAACATCTTGATCATCAGCCGGATCCCTTACATTTGTCAGTTGTCTGTGTCCAATATCGTAATTCCCCATACGTGTCAACTTCAATCCAATTTGTTTAAGCAGTTCCTTTTTAATACTTTTGTCATGCACTCGACCGTACTTGTCTATAATTATCTTTCCGTTACGTACACGACCAAACTTATCCATAATTACTCGATAATATCTGCTTCCCTCAGTTCTTCGATGATGGATATAATTTCGTTATTGTGTCCGGTATGTCCCGCCTCTTGTGATGCTATTAGTAATCGTAGTCGACTGACCAGTTCGTTCGGGTTGTCCCAGTATATAAAGTCTTTTTGCAAATTGTTAAACTGCATTAAACCATGTCCGGATCTTGGAGAGCTTCCGACGCGACTTCTTGTGCCATATATTTTCCTTGGTATTGCTTTTTTAGCGGAACTGATTGGAAACAGCTGACTAATAATGTTTACGTACTTAAAACTTGAGCTACCTTTAATTTGCTGGTTTGGACTGTAATTTCGTCTGTGCGCATTTGTTTGCCTTAAAATTTGCCTATACGCATTTAAATCTTTAGTATTATATAAACCACTTTTTGGTATGTTCATAAAAATCAACTCATATAAACCGGGGGTGCCTTCATACGTAATATTGTCAATTACTATATCATCACCAGCTATTTGAAATGGTTGATTTCCAATCATCCATTCATCATCTTTTTTGTACGGTCCGTATACTGTATCAATACCGCTATTTGGCTGAAGGTATAACTGTAAATAATTTCTTGCTATTAATCCAAACTGTTTTGTCAAATCTTCAGGTGTCGGTATTAATTTTCCAGCAACACTTTGTGCTGATCCAAAAAATTTTGGTGTTTCAAGTACATTTTGTTGTTCTTCTGGATATGATTCAAAAACATCTTCTGGAACATCTTGTACTGAAATATCTTCCTCCTTCGTTGGCAGATTATAGTAGTATGCAGTTTGTTTTTCTAATTTTTTCTTTTTAATTTTAGGTGTAAACGTATCTAATACTTGCGTTTGTTCATTTTTTGTTTCCACTTTTATAGGATGTCTTTGTTTTTCATCACTTAATTTTGTAGCTATTTCTTTAAGCGGGGTGGTTACTGGTTCTAGTGTACTTTGTAACAACATCTCTGATTCCACCTTCCCCGATCGTAAGGCCTTAAATTTTTTCCGTATATTGCTTGCCGTTTTTATAATGTTCTTTTTAACAAGCTCCTTCTTCTTCTTATCCATCTTGGTGACAAGTGTTTCATGCAACGGCCTCTCAAGAACTGAAACTTCATCATGACAGCTGCTTATTTATAAGTAAGGGATTAATATCAGTTAACAGCTCGGTTACTGCTGTAGTTATAGCAGTTAACAGCCTGTTGAAACCGGCTATCAGACTGGCTTAAAGCAGTTAATGCACCGGTTGGTCAGCTCATCAGCGCCCTCTCCAAAAGCGGTCAAGCTTGTTTCGATATCTCCCATTGTGAATATCGTCTTCTTTGCAGATAGTTAAAAATCCATATTTATCTCGCCAGCACTCTTGACATAGGTTTTTGAATTCTATGAAAGACATGTCGGTATTGATGTGGTCATCGTAAATATGTTTAAGATTCAGATCATCTTGTTTGAAGACAGCAATAAAATTTGTATTGTCGCGAACATTGTGTTTGGGTGCTGCTGTATACGTCTGTGTTAGGTAAAAACAATCGTCGTTGTAGTGTCGAGAGTGACAAAAATATTCTTCTATTATGGCTTTTTTCTCCCGCACAGATACATCGTCGAATATTATCAATGAATTTGGTAAAGCGTCCATTGGTGGTATGACATCTTCGTTATTGGAGAATGTGAAAAATCCCATACCTTTAACAAGTTTAATAATTTCTTTTAGATATTCATATTTCGGTTGATGCAACGATTTGGAGTAGATGTATATATTTTCAAACGTCAAACCATTGGGATGTTGTATTAGTGAAATAAGCAGTGAAGTTTTTCCACATCCACTCGGTCCACAAACGACTGCTCTAATACTGTTGGGTAGCAGTGGGCCGTTTTTTTTACAGTTACCGCCATTATTCAATGACAATTCAAAATCAGTTACCGGTAGGGTTTCCCGCTGTTTTATAAATGAAGACATTTTACTAGTGTTGTTCGAATTAGATTATTTCGTATACTAACAAGTTACGTAAAATTTTAATCTATTTATAATATCTATAAAAACAGTTAGCATACATTTCTGTTTTCAGTTCACCTTAATATGCCTGTGCGAAAACAACAAGGTGTCAGTTGCAGACGAACAAGTAAAGTGAAAACATCTGGTAAGGGACTAATAAATTCTACAATCAACAAGCTGCCATTTGAACTACACTTACCCGGCTACCAGTATTGTGGACCTGGAACTAAACTACGAGAACGATTGTTGCGAGGTGACCCCGGTATCAACAAATTGGACGCTGCATGTAAAGAACACGATATCGCCTATTCACAATTCAAAAATATTAACGATCGACACAAGGCTGATTTAATTTTAGCTAACAAAGCGTGGGAACGAGTTAAATCATCAGACGCAAATTTTGGTGAACGAGCTGCTGCTTGGGCTGTGACGAACGCGATGAAATCAAAAGTAAAGTTGGGGATGGGTCATTCAAATAGGAAGAAGGCAAACAAAAATGGAAAGAAATTAATATTTGGTGCTGGAGTTCGTGATATAAGAAGTATATTGAAGAAAAACAAACCAAAAACTATAAAAGATTCAGTCAAAATAGCACTGAAAGCGGCTAAAACAATTTTCAAGAAGAACAAGAATCAGTTTACATCGCCAAGAATTATACCGATTCCGAAAACTGGTGGAATTTTACCATTTCTAGTTCCACTATTTGCTGGATTGTCTGCCGTGGGGTCACTTGCTGGTGGCGCTGCTGGTGTTGCAAAAGCAATTAATACATACAAAACAGCGCAAAAACAGTTGGATGAAAATCAGAGACATAACAAGATGATGGAAGCAATCGCTCTCGGATCGAAATCTGGTACTGGACTTTATTTAAAACCGTACAGAAGAGGATGGGGTCTTTTTATCGAATCAAAAAACCACTAAACGAGCTGCCCAATAGACCGTTAACTAATTACGACATCTATCAGTTTGGAAACAAACATTTACCAAATTTCCGTGGTGTATTTATGAGGGACGAATTACCAAAACGACCATGGCGAAAGGAATGCGGTGTCGTTAATTTGGAAAGTTCATCTGGATCTGGAAGTCATTGGGTGGCATATGCAAAAAATAATAAAAATGTGGAATACTTTGATAGTTATGGGAATTTACCACCGCCTGTTGAAGTTGCAAAATATCTACATGGAAACAATATTAAATATAATTATAATGTTTATCAAAATTATAATAATTTTAATTGTGGTCATCTTTGTTTAGAATTTTTATACAACAAAAGCAATTTTGTATAAATAAATATTTCTGTAATGTATAACTTGGTTTATTTGTGTCTTAAACATCATGTCGTTCACACTAACCTTAAGTGGAAACTCATCAATATTAACCGCTGAATATTTCCCGCCTATTGAATTACCCGGTAATTATGTTTGTGGACTAATTAATTTCGAGACGTATAATTCTGTACCAAACGTGGATGAAACAAATAATTTGTTTCATTTCGGTGATGATGACAAGGCTCCACATTACATCGAGATACCTGTTGGTAATTACGACTTGGAAGACTTGGAAACATATAGATGATATGTTGGCAAAGAGTGGTAAAACAAGTGCTAATGCGCAGCTTTTACTACGTGCAAATAACAATACGTTAAAAAGTTCAATTAAATGTACGGAAACAATACATTTCGATAAAGACCGATCTATCGGGTCATTGTTGGGTTTCAATAAACGAAAACTACCAGGGGGTCACTATTATAATTCGGATAAACCAATGAACATTATGAAAGTCAATCTGGTGCAAATTGAGACAAATATTACAACAAACAGCTACCTGAATAACATTCAATCACATAATATCTATTCGTTTTCTATACAAGTTGAAGCTGGGTATAAAATAAGTGAGACGCCAAATACAATAATCTATATGCCTGTGAGCGTGCAACGAATAACATCTCTAGTGCTCCGTATTGTGGATCAAGACGGCAATTTGGTTAATTTTCGAGACGAAACGATAACGATTAAGTTACACTTAAAGCCGGCATAAAACATGTTGGTATTTAATGAAGAAAAACCGATACAATCAAACAGTTTACAACTTACCACCAGCCTAAGCAGATCGGTGACAAGAAAGCGACCATTAACTTTGGCAAACGCAAATTTTTTACAACAGTTGGGTTTGACTTTGAAGAAAAAGAAGAAGAGAAAAAATGAATAGTATTTTAAACGTCAATACGGCTATTAATTTTGATGAAAGCATTTCGAAGCTAGAGGAGCATGCGTATTCACCATTTTTGAATGCATATAACAACAGCGACGAAATTCGAATTTGTATACAGGATCAAAATTTAATTTTATTACCGCACAAGAGTTATCTTTACATAGAAGGACAGCTACTGAAGAGTGATGGAACGGTATCTACTACAGCGGAATTAAGCAATAATTCAATGGCGTACTTGTTTGAAGAAATGCGATATGAACTAAACGATGTGGAAATTGATCAATGTAAATACGTCGGTCCAACAACTACACTAATGAATTATTTATCATTAAATAAAAACCAGAGCCAGCAACTACAAAACGCAGGATGGTGTGGTCCAGATGAAAAAATCAAAGTATCCGACAAGGGGTATTTTAATTTCTGTCTACCGCTAGATCGAGTGTTTGGTTTCATTAACCATTATAAGAAAGTTATTGTTAATGCAAAACATCAACTGATTATGATTCGCGCGCGAACTGATCTGGATGCAATTGTTTCAGCAACGGATGACGTCACTTTTCATATACACAAAATTCAATGGATGGTTCCGCATGTTACAGTTGCTGATGAGTCGAAATTAAGATTGTTAAAAATTGTGGAAAATAGTCAAGATATACCTATCGCTTTTCGCACTTGGGATATGCACATACAGCCAACGGTTCCAATAACAAAACACAACATTTGGACAGTGAAAACAACAACACAACTGGAAAAACCGCGTTATATTATATTTGCATTACAAACAGATCGACGTAATAAAAAAGAGAAAAATGCTGCCATTTTCGATCACTGTGAACTTTTTGATATCAAGGTGTATTTGAATTCAGAGAAATATCCATACATGGACCTGAATTTAGATTTCGCTAATAATAAATATGCACTGGCATACCACAAGTATTCAAAATTTCAAGAAGCCTACAATGACTTAAACAATACTACAAATGAACCATTGTTAAATCGTGAAGAGTATAAAAAAATTGCTCCCATTATATTTATAGATTGTTCTCACCAAAACGAATCTCTAAAAAGTGGATCTGTGGATATACGAATTGAATTTAAAACATCAAAAGAAATACCAGACAATACGTCAGCATTTTGCTTGTTATTACACGATCGCATAGTTCAATATAATCCATTGACAAACATTGTCACAAAATTTGTATAAAAGCCGTACTTGATTTTTAGACCGATTATTCTTACTTTAGACTTTGCATCATCATCACGATGGCTGATGTGGCGATTGTTGATTTTCAAGGATTTCAAAATACAACAAAAGCAAGTTTCTATACAAAAGAATTGGCTATACTGAAATTTAATGTCGGTAAAAAATATTACAACGATGACTACACACTACAACATTATGTATTTAAATCACCAATTCCATTTTGTGGTTTGAGTGAAAAGGATCAACAGACTGCCCGGTGGTTACGAAAAAATCATCATGGATTCTCTTGGATGGATGGTCACACCGACTATGATCAGTTGCAATATATTCTAATGGACTCATTACGCTCAGCTCGAATAATCTACGTAAAGGGTGAAGAAAAAGTTCGATATCTTAAGCAATTACTCCCGTCAATGGTCGTAATGAATCTTGAAGAAGCGCTCGACTGTCCTAAGCTGCGGGTTATGGTAACAACTTACAACAGCCCTCGATGTGGAAGTCATTTATCTGGACATTGTGCATTACAAAACGTTATATCTATGTACAAACACTATTGTTATAATATATAATTTTAATAAAAATAATTTTTGAGAAATAAGTGTGTTTTTATATTTTGAGGAATAAGGTATACATAAATAAAAAATATATATATTTTCAAAAATTTATTAGCAAACAATATAAAAAAACAATTTCTTAATTATGATCAACATAGTGTATACATTTGTGTTGAATCTCATTGGTAGAATTATTCCATTTCATTCAAGTACTACAAGAAGGATCATAGTGTGCAGAATTGTAATACTCCATCAAATTAATTTCTCTGAATTCTATCGAAAAGGTTTTTCCTACAACGCCGGTGTTCACAACAGCCATGTTAGGTGAGTTTTTTAACCATTCAAATTTTTGGGTATCCATATTGTCGAATCTCATCGGTAGTGATACATATCCATTTTCCAACTCCAGAACAGTTTTCATTTTTGTCGGATCAAATTTCGACTGTAATTGTCTAATTCCGACAATTTTATACAACTTGTTAATAACCATGTCACCCAATTTAATCCAAGGTTTCACCTTTCCCGTTTCATTCAATTGTCTTAGCAATTCCATAGTAACACCACGATCTTGTTGAGGAACAGCAGCAGCAGTAGCAGCAGCAGCAACAGCAGCTTGGTAAGTATTGAATTCCATTTTTCACAGCAACAATTAAATTTTTTACAACAATTAAACAGTACAAATTAAAATCTTTACAACAATTAAACTGATAAGGACAACTGATGAGTTTCGCTGAGTTTTGGAGATAACTATAAAATTCGTAAGTAATGAAGGGTATATATAGATAAAAGTCACGTTGTTTAGACATGTGATCTTAAAACAAGAATTTTCCAGTATTTGTTCTAGAAAATCATGTGACGTCAATGTGTGCAATCAAGGTTGTGCCTAGCCTGATGCAATTGGAAAATTTATTTCATACATATGGTTAAATATCCGGTACCCGTAAGATCGGAAAATTTATTTCATACATATGGTTAAATAACCGACTACCACAAGACATAAAAATTATTTGACATTTGAATATCCATTTTTATCACGTGAACGGGAAACTTTGAGCAAAACCTATTTGAAAGTTTTATGTGTAGCAATAAATAATTTATATATTAACATTTGTTGGCAATGCCATTCACCACCTTAGGCAATAGTTGGTTGAAACATGTTTGTACACTTAATTAACATACAGATCAAAATGTTAATTGTTAGAATACATTCGACATTTAATACATCCAGAGCCAGTGTACGTCACAGTGTAGTGGTTAGCACTTCCGCTTCGTAAAATAAAGTACCAAAGATCGAATACACCAGCCGACTGCATTTTATTTATTTTAAATATTATTACTTATTAATATAGGCAATCTACACAACACACATCAGTTACCAAAAATTTATCAGGAACCAGCCACCATCAGAATGATAACGTCACATAAGAAGATACATCCACAAAAATCACCAAAATTATACAGTATAATGACCCTTAAAATTTGACACGGACCATCTACCAAAATTTAACTAACCACTTACCCCCACCAACCAAAATTAAGCTAGTCGAAGTGAACGAGCTCGAGGATGAAGGTAATGTTATTTCTCCATAAGGCGGAGGGTGGAGGCAATGTTAATTTTCCATAAGGCGGAGGGCCCCGTAGCCCCCATAATACACTACTAACGTGTAAAGAAACCTGTTGAATATTTTTGAATTTTTCGAATGATAGCTTTTTGTTTTAAAAAATAGATTAAGGGGGTATTCTAGTCTGGAGGCTCAATTTTGCGATGATTTTACGGCCGCAATAAAAAAACAGTAAACATTTTTAGTATCCATTTTTTAACAGTTTTTTATTGATATTTGAAAAGTATAAAAATTAAAAAAAATTCAAAATTGAAATCAGTGGACGTGATTCCAACCCTCCTGGTGATCTGAAACATAAAATTTTAGTTAATTCTTAATAAATAAGGATGTAAAATTAGTCGGACGTAGCCGTTTTGAAAAAATAAATTTTTTCACAAAATGGCGTCCATTTAAAAAAAAAATAATTTTTTCGCCTCCTTTTATCAACTTTGGAAATTTTTCAAAAAATAGTAACAGAAAAAAAATTCAAAAACCCCCTACGTCGGACCAACTTTGATAGTATTAAGAAGGTCTGTACCAAATTTCAAGTAAATCGGTGCATTAGAAGTAGAATAGCTAGGACAGTTCTACCCCACCGTAGAACCTCAATTATCCGGACTACTTTTTTGACCGTGTTAAGAACTGTGTAGTTTGGGGTCCTACTGTACCTAGTGTATGAATTGACCTTTGACCTGGCCCGTACATGTATTAAAAAATTCGTTGTTGACATTTGACGTTGATCACAATTTACTTATAACAATTTCATTTTGTGTTAACCCATTACCCGCCAGCACTGACGTAGTTTTTGAATGCAAACCTAACGCATGCGCAGATTGAATTTAAGTACACGACGCATGCGCAGACTAAATTTTGGGTTATAACTTGATAGCTGGGGTACACTACCGCGTCAAAAATGTGGGGATACCCTAACTCGGGGGTGGCCCCAAACTTTTGACACCGTACTGTACTTAAATTTTTGGTACACTGCCGTGTCAAAAGTGCGGGCCCCCTAACTGAAAAAGGTATCCGATCACTTTTTGAAGCGCACTGTACTTATTTTTTGTGTGTACATGCAAGCCTTAGCCTTTAACCTCAGTTAATTGAGTCATCTTAAACGAAAGGTACACTATCACGTCAAAAATTTGGGATTACCCTAACCCACGGGGTGGCCCCAAACTTTTGACACCGTACTGTACTTAAATTTTTGATACACTGCCATGTCAAAAGTGTGGACCCCCCTGACCAAAAAGGTAACCGATCACTTTTTCAAGCGCACTGTACTTATTTTTTGTGTGTACATGCAAGCCTTAGCCTTTAATCTCACTTAATTCAGTCATCTTAAACGAAAGGTACACTATCACGTCAAAAATGTGGGATTACCCTAATCCAAGGGATGGCCCCAGTCTTTTGACGCCGTACTATACTTAAATTTTTGGTACACTGCCGTGTCAAAAGTGCGGGCCCTCCTGAGCAAAAAGGTGTCCGATCACTTGTTGAAGCGCACTGTACGTGCAAACCTAAACCCCAACACGCGCTTGCCTTAATTGCGTCATTTTAAACGAACTACCAAGTCAAAAATGTGGGGAATACCCTAACCCAAGGGGAGGCCGCTAAATTTTGTAGGGGCACTGTACCAAGCGCTAGATTTTAAAACCAGACTCCGGGGTCCAGATTTCTGACCGCTACTGTACTGTCGGAAATTTGGGTGTCAGCTGTACTTGAGGTTTTTTTTTGTATATGAGTATATACAAAGATTTATAAGATTAATTTGTTTATTTAATAAAAACTCGTGACTTTATACGGTTTGAGTTTGTTTATTTAAGATTTTTTAGCTGACTTAGGATGATGTAATTTCATGATATGTTTGCATCATAGCCAGAGGGGAATTTTATTTCAAAGCAAGTCACAACTTGTCAGTTCCAGGAATTTGTTTACATTAATGTCATCGTAAATCATTAATTTAGCTATGTTTATTTAAGATTTTGCTGACTTATACTCAGATATTTTTTTAATTTGTTTATTTATGTAAGTTTTAATTTAAAAAATGTTTATTTAAGATTTTGACAACACAGCAATTTCTTTGTTTGATTTCAAATATGAAATAGTTTTCTCGGAATTTTTAATTTATGGCCTGATAATAATCGGGGGTTTTTTCAATTTATTTATATGTTTTAATTTTAAAAAATGTTTGTTTAAAATTAGTCAGCAATTCTTTTATTAGGTTTCAAATGCAAAATAAATTTCTCGGAATTTGACATTTGACCTTCGGTTATTTGCGTTGTAAAAATTCTGAGCAAGCATTTTTTGTGATTCCCCTCCAGAATTTTTCGAGCAGTCAAAATTGTATAAATTGAGGTCTGCGTGCCCCCTCAAATCACTTCTTCAGCAATCTTCAAGCAGTTAATATTGTTATTGTTGCAAGAATTTGTATCGAGGTTTTTTTTTTAAATTAAAATACAACAATGGCTTCATTAAACGACGTGGCAACTAGAATGGTGGAAAATGTACGAAACGCGCTATCATTACTGGAAATGGATACCCGAGATGCAGATGAATTAGAAAAATGGATGAAACGTACAAATACCAACATAAATGAATCAAAATCAACGTAAAAGATCTGATAGAATTCAATGGACTGACGTGGAATCCGCATTTGCAAGTCGAATACGAACGGGAGTGGTTACCAACATAACACACATAGAGCCAAAGGACTTTTTAGACGACGCTATATCGTTGTTCACTCGGCGAATACAAAATATTCTGAAACAATACCTAACGATAAAAGTCAACACAACGTTTTGCGGGTTATTTGTGAAAACTGATGGCAACGAGGATAAATACGACATGAAACACTTCAATACACCGAATATCATAATAGATCGTGGAACAAACTTAAAACAGTGCTACATGGAACATATACAGGAACCAATTCTAAGAAAATTGAGCGAGTTTACCGAGTCGGGAAGCGGATCGGCTTTATCAAGCATAATCAACCTAGCCGTGAACGTGAACAAATACACACCTTTCCGTGGATCAAGCTACATCGAATTGCCACAGGAAATAAAAACTAAAAAAGCATGTACCAACATTGAGAACTTCAACGATGACGCCTGTTTCGCGTGGGCAGTGGTATCAGCACTTTATCCAACAAATAAACATGCTGAAAGAACATCATCGTACCCATACTACTCAACGATACTAAACTTGGACGGGATACAATTTCCAATGACGATCCAACAACTGAGCAAATTCGAGAAACAGAACCCAACAATATCAGTCAACGTGTTTGTGTTAAAGAAACAAAATGGACATTTTGAAACCGTACCTGCTGCGCTAACGAGAGAGAAGAAACAAAACCACACAAACCTTTTAATGATTCAGAACGAGTATTACGAGGATGAAGACAACGAACAGGACAACGATCAAGATTTACGCTACCATTTCTGCTGGATTAAGGACTTATCGCAACTCGTATCAAAACAATTATCAAAACGTGACGGGAAAAAATATATCTGTGATCGATGCTTAAATTACTTTCGCACAG
Organism: Brachynemurus nebulosus; assembly: GCA_035578155.1. Taxonomy (NCBI): domain Eukaryota; kingdom Metazoa; phylum Arthropoda; class Insecta; order Neuroptera; family Myrmeleontidae; genus Brachynemurus; species Brachynemurus nebulosus. The sequence goes on along the minus strand of JAPWDM010000021.1, from coordinate 4,381,070 downwards.
AAGATAAACTGATCAAACATACGGAAGACTGCGTGAACATGAACAACTGTCGGGTGATAATGCCAGAAGGGAAAAGCAAATACATATCATTCAAGAACTACAGCAACAAGAAACGTGTTCCATTTATAATTTACGCGGACGTGGAATCATTCCTACAACCTGTAACGAATAACGAAAATCGGAAAAACACGACAACGTATCAACAACATCGGGCATACAGTATCGGTTACTACTTTTCACTGCTCCTACAACAACCAGTTAAGCAACTATCGATCATACCGCGGACCAAATTGCGAAAAATGGTTCGCGGAAGAACTGGCAACGTTACGTGAAAATATCTTGGAACCCATATATGACAACATAATACCAATGAACGAGTTAACACCAGAGGAACAACAGAAACTTAAACAATGAAGTACCGGGTGCCACATCTGCGAGAAACCATTGAAACCTGAGGATATTGTGGTTCGTGATCATAACCACTTCACCGGCGAATACAATGGACCTGCGCACAAGGGATGCAACTTGAATTATACAGATTTTCATATGATTCCTGTTGTATTCCACAACTTGAATGGTTATGATGCACATTTCGTAATAAAGGATATAGCAACAGCATTCGAGGGACGTGTCGACTTACTACCAATCAACAAGGAACAATATATTGCATTCACTAAACATGTTACGGGCAGCGAAATTACATTTAGATTCATCGACTCTTTCCGATTTATGGCATCAAGTTTGGATAAATTATCTTCATATCTCAACGAGTTCAACATAGTTAAATCACAATTTCCGGATACCGACTACAAATTACTTACGCGTAAAGGTGTTTTTCCGTACGACTACATATCAGGCTGGGATAAATTAGAGGAAACATGTTTACCATCACGGGAGAAATTCTACAATCGACTCAACGACAGCGATATCACCATGGATGACTCTACACACGCACAAAAAGTTTGGGATACAATTAACATACAGACGCTTGGAGAATACTCGGATTTATATATATGAAAACGGACATACTACTACTCGCGGATGTTTTCGAGAATTTTCGGGATACGTGCATGCGCACACACGGATTAGATCCAGCTCATTACTACACGACGCCGGGACTTACGTGGGATGCAGCCTTAAAATATACAAAAGTAGAGTTAGAACTGATATCTGATGTGGACCAATTATTATTCATTGAACGTGGTATTCGAGGTGGATTGAGCCAGTGTAGTAACCGATACGCGACAGCAAACAATAAATATATGAACACCTACGATCCGGACGAGGAATCAAAATACCTGATGTACTATGACGCGAACAACTTATATGGATGGGCAATGTCACAATACTTACCAACGGGGAATTCCAAATGGATGGATAATACCGAGATAGATGTTCAACAAATACCTGATGATTCACCAATAGGATATTTACTGGAAGTGGATTTGGAATACCCGAGAGAACTGCACGATAAACACAACGATTTACCATTATGTCCAGAGAGAATGTGTGCACCCGGTACTAAACAGGAAATGTTACTGGCAACGCTATACAACAAACAGAAATACGTGATACACTATCGGAACCTGAAACAATGTCTACAACACGGGATGAAATTAAAGAAAATACATAGAGTGCTACAATTCGATCAATCACCATGGCTTAAATTCTACATCGACTTGAATACAGCTCTAAGACAAACGGCGGGAAACGAATTCGAGAAAAATCTCTACAAGCTACTCAACAACGCGGTCTTCGGAAAAACGATGAACAACGTACGGAAACACTCGATTGTGAAACTGTTACCGAAATGGTATGGACGATATGGTGCGGAAGTTATGATAGCATAACCGAATTTCCACAGCCGCACCATATTTGACGAGAATCTTATTGCAGTCGAACTACGAAAAACGGAAGTGTTTATGAACAAACCAATATACGTCGGGCAAGCAATTCTGGATATTTCGAAAACATGTGTCTACGATTTTCATTACAACTACATACAGCCAACGTTCGGGAACAACAGCAAATTACTCTACACAGACACGGATTCGTTAATTTACGAGATAAAATGCCCAGATATTTACGAAATAATGAAACGTGATATTCAATACTTTGATACGTCGGATTACAGCGCGTATAATCAATATAACATGCCTAGACTAAATAAGAAAATACCCGGGTTAATGAAGGATGAGCTAAATGGACGAATATTTGCAAAATTTGTGGGCTTAAGATCGAAAATGTATAGTTGTCAAGTGGACGGCGAGGATCACACGAAGAAAGCGAAAGGTGTAAAGAACTCTGTGGTTAAGAAAACGATAACTTTCAACGATTACGTGGACTGTCTAAAACACAATACAATCATAAACCGACAACAAAATCTGATACAATCGAAAAAACATAATGTGTATAGTGTAACTCAGAACAAGGTGGCGCTCAGCCCGTACAATACGAAACGACATATTGTGGAGGGGGAAACGGATACTTTAGCATGGGGACATTACTCGTTAAATTAGTACGCAAGTGGAAATGGCATCGTCATCATCGGCTTACTGGAAACGGCTACAAATATTTTAAAGTGAACTGGATAAACTACGTAAACGGGTTGATACCTACGAGAAAACAATTGATGCTATTGTAAAAATGCAAAATTTGAAATTGTCTGAACCGGAATCAATGGACTGGGATAAAACGGATGTTTCAATTGGTGAATTTTTCGAACGTGAACCAATGCTACTGAACGAGCTGACCTTGGAAACATTTCTTCAAATCTACAAGTGGATCAGTTTGAATGTGCTGAAAAGTTATGGTGCAAAAATCATACAACGCGCCTGGATTTGGTTACCATCCGATTATCGAGCCATGTTTCAAGAATGTGAACCATGTTTTGAACATTATAATCGACCATGGCAACAAGATCATATTGATGGACCACCTGGTTTGAAAATTCGCTGTGAAATGTGCAAGAATGGTGTGAAAATGGAGGAAAACTTTCAACCGCCTGTTGGTGAACCATTGACATTTGCAACACGGATTTCACACGTTGAAGACATATTTCTGACTCATCCTTATTTGTATACAAAAGTCAGAAATTTCGATACGTTATTATACTTAACAAAACAACTATTGAAATATAATATTTGTGTGCAACATCTGTATGCATATATGATACCCGAATATGCACAACGAATTTGTCAAGTATGGGATCAGTTACCTGAAAACATGAAACAATTACGTTCGGGTCTTATTGAATATATAAACAAATCATACAATTTTTAATATTTATTTATTGTAAAAAATATTTCATATACATTTATTGTAAAAAATATTACATATAAATTTACTGTGAAAATATTTTGTATTTATACTTATATTTTAAAAATAAAGAACAATAATTATTTACATATATGTGTTATTTATTTGAAAAAAAAAAAAAACCTTTTTATCTTACAGGGTTAAAAAATATAAAAATAAAATATACACTTCAATCAGGGATAACTGCTGCTTCTTATACGGTGGTGTTCTTCAAAATTCAGTAAATTCTTAATGCGGATAATCAATTAATCATCATCATCATCATCATAATCGCTAGCATCTGCTTTATCAGTTTCATCCAGATAATCACCTAGTGGTTCAATAATATCAGCCTTTTGAAGTTCGCGAAGTATAGAGAATATTTCTCGACCAACAGTAGTTTCTTTTAAAGCATTTAACTCTTTGATTAAATCTTCTCGATCGTAAACGTTAAACAACAACATATTTTTATTTTCCTCTAAACTTCGAATCATATTGAGTATTTTTTCACCAGTCTCTGAAGTCTCGTATAAACGTTGTAATTCATCTATTAAAGTATTAGGATTATGCCAGTATTTTATTTTTTTCGATTGTATGTTAACATTTCCAGACTTTCTCAAGTTGTCTTGCTTAAAATGCTTAGCTAAGGCCCCGTTTTCGACATTTTCATTTGAAGCTATATGACGTTTTAAGCTTATTGGTTTAACCTGATTGACAATTTTCGCTTCATTTTCCGAGTCAGCGTTTCGGACCTCTTTTAACATTATAATATCTAAAGCAGTTCCTAGAAATTTAGTTAGTTGTGAAGAGGAGGTTGTTTCATTGCAATTGTTATTAATTGCTGTTAAGTGATTTACTTGCTTACTTTCATTAGACCAACTATCTTTCTCGTTTTCAGATTGACGACGGTTTTCTCCTCTTTTCAAAGAGTTAAATTTGGTTTGAATGGCTTCAGTTGCAGCATCTATCCTTTTTTGGTCAAACGGATTCAAGATTGCTTCAGAGTAATCAATATCATGCTGTAGTTGAGATGTATTTTCATCATCATTATTATCAAATCTAGATATAGAGATATCATCAGGTGTTTTATTATTAGCATCATATGGTATGAATTTGCTTGATGAGTTATCATTCTTTCCAATCGTACCATCATTAATACTGCTTAACGAATTATGTTGAGCATTTAAGTGTCTAGAAAGATTAGACTTTCGCGTAAATGCTTTACCACAGAAATCACAATTATACATCGTTCAGCGGGAGGTCTGAAGCGTTCGCCAGTAAATGAATAACTGTTCAAAGATTTATTGCTTCTCTACTTATATATACTTAGCTCATTTGCTTCACCGAGCGACTCATTTGACTTCAACGAGTGACTCACATGCTCCCGGAGTGACTCATTTTGCTCCCGGAGTGACTCATTTTGCTCCCGGAGTGACTCATTTTGCTCCCGGAGTGACTCATATTGCACCCGGAGTGACTCATTTTGCTCCCTGTGTGACTCATTTTGCTCCCGGAGTGACTCATTTTGCTCCCGGATGACTCATTTTGCTCCCGGAGTGACTCATTTTGCTCCCGGGGTGACTCATTTTGCTCCCGGAGCGACTCATTTTGCTCCCGAAGTGTCTCATTTTACTCCCGGAGTGACTCTTTTGCGCCCGGAGTGACTCATTTTGCTCCCAGAGCGACTCATTTGACTCCAACGAGTGACTCACATGCTCCGGGAGTGACTCATTTTGCTCCCGGAGTGACTCATTTTGCTCCCGGAGTGACTCATTTTGCTCCCAGAGTGACTCATTTTGCTCCCGGAGTGACTCATTTTGCTCCCGGAGTGACTCATACACCTTATCATCCTTAAAGAGCTCATACACTTTATCATGGTTAAAGAGCTCAGACACCTTATCATGGTTAAAGAGCTCATACACCTTATCATGGTTAAAAGGCTCCTACACATTATCATGGTTAAAGGGTATAAAATAGTTAAACTGACACAAAATATTGTCAATTTACCGGTGGTTGTCAAAGAGTTAACATCTCTTTCGCTGAAAAAACAATTTCGTGGTAAAACAATTGCATTTCGAACCATGATAATTTACAATTCAGAGCAGTCCACCACTAGACAACCTAGCAAAGGACTTTCGAAACCTAAGATCATTAAACATAAAACTTTTAAGCGACAACACATTTCACCCGAAAATTTAGCATTCCTCAAATCATTAGGTCTTAAAGTGAAAAGAACATGGTACTCAGTAATGTGCTAAATATTTAACAGTTTGTAATTTGATGGTTAACTAGCAATAGCTATTAGTAGTATCCATTTTCGGATACATCCCACAAATTAACTATCCTCACCAATTTTAATTATTTTTTATAAAGTTGTGGATTGTGTGAGTGAATTCAGTTCTACGGCGGCGATAAAAAATGGCGTTTCTTGATATACAAGGCTATCAAGGAGCTAACAGCGAATTTTATTTTAAAGAAGTTGGTATCGTTGCGGAAAATTCGGATGAAATACTACATCTTATATTCGATGCACCGTTTGATTTCAACGAGTTGCCGAAGAAATATGAACGGGTTGCTGCACGTTGGCTTTGCCGAAATTGGCATGGGATACCTTGGTCGTATGGATTTATTCCGTACAAAAAACTTCATACCATATTGAAACCTATATTAAAGAAGTTTGATGTCATATACGTCAAGGGCAGTAAAAAGAAGAAATGGATTTCAAATTTGTTTGATGGTACCGAAAACCAGCCATGGATTTTGAATTTGGAGGAAATATTTGATGTACCGAAGATTTCCAATCTGCGAGATGAATATTATTCAAGACGTTGTATGATCCATTCAGATAAAATTTGTTCATTAGAAAACTGTATTCTTTTAAAAAATTTTAATATGTAAAATAAATAGATTTTTAGTAATATATAGATTTAAGCAATTTAATTTTTTGTATTCATATTCTATAAATAAAATTTAAAAAAAAAGAAAAATATGTGCGTTTTATTTAATTATTACCCTGAATTCTCCTATTTTTTTACAGCAAAAAGTTTCTTTCGTTAACCTATAAGAGTATTAACAAAAATCTTATGAAATTTATTGTTCTAATTGAAAAGCATATTTCATGATACACCCTGTATACTAAAATATTTATTAAAAATACTAAATATACACCCGTTATATATAAAATTTTGATTTTACAGACCTAAAAATTTAGTAAAACTCAATGCTGTTATCATTTTTATATTAAGCGACGTGTTTATAGTAATTTGAAACCAAAAATTTATACAGAGTGTATACATAAAATATTTTTAATATACAGAGTCTATACATATATACATACTGAATTATTTCAGATAATTTTGGTTTGATATAGAAACAGTTTTGTGCTACAGTCAAATTCAAAAGTGTTGTGCACCATAAGAAGTAATATTTTTTGTAACTTGTTAAAATTTCAAGAACTTTTGTTAGTTAACTAAAAAATTGATCACTGTAGGTTAAATGTTAAAGTATTAAAACTGATAAAAATAATTTCTTGCTTGAGGCCTACAATGGGTGATATTTTTTACTAAACAATTTGTCAACTCATTAATATTCCATGACGTTATCTTTCTTATACCAAAAAAACTCCATATATGAGTCATATGATCATAATTCAGCTAAAATAAACATTTAATTATTGGTTGTTTGTTTATTTTAAAACTGATAAAAATTCCTGGAATTATCCAAGGTTAAATATACCAAAAATCCCCATAAGGTACAGTTAACACTCGATTTTCGGCAGTACAGTAGCGGTCAGAAATCTGGGCCCGGAGTCTGGTTTTAAAATCTAGCGCTTGGTACAGTGCCCCCACAAAATTTAGCGGCCTCCCCTTGGGTTAGGGTATTCCCCACATTTTTGACTTGGTAGTTCGTTTAAAATGACGCAATTAAGGCAAGCGCGTGTTGGGGTTAAGGTTTGCACGTACAGTACGCTTCAACAAGTGATCGGACACCTTTTTGCTCAGGAGGCCCGCACTTTTGACACGGCAGTGTACCAAAAATTTAAGTACAGTACGGCGTCAAAAGTCTGGGGCCACCTCTTGGATTAGGGTAATCCCACATTTTTGACGTGATAGTGCACCTTTCGTTTAAGATGACTCAGTTAAGTGAGGTTAAAGGCTAAGGCTTGCATGTACACACAAAAAATAAGTACAGTGCGCTTCAAAAAGTGATCGGATACCTTTTTCAGTTAGGGGGGCCGCACTTTTGACACGGCAGTGTACCAAAAATTTAAGTACAGTACGGTGTCAAAAGTTTGGGGCCACCCCCGAGTTAGGGTATCCGCACATTTTTGACGCGGTAGTGTACCCCAGCTATCAAGTTATAACCCAAAATTTAGTCTGCGCATGCGTCGTGTACTTAAATTCAATCTGCGCATGCGTTAGGTTTGCATTCAAAAACTACGTCGGTGCTGGCGGGTAATGGGTTAACACAAAATGAAATTGTTATAAGTAAATTGTGATGGCGCATAATGGGTTAACATAAATTAATTTGGTTGCTGGTGATGACTCAGGTCTTAGGAATTTCAAGGCCAACAGTATGAGCGAGTGTTGGGGTCAAATGTCAACAACAATTTTTTTAATACATGTATGTGCCAGGTCAAAGGTCAATTCATATACTAGGTACAGTAGGACCCCAAACTACACGGTTCTTAACACGGTCAAAAAAGTAGTCCGGATAATTGAGGTTCTACGGTGGGGTAGAACTGTCCTAGCTATTCTACTATTAGAACTTGAAATATCATGTCAACCGTATCGAAAAAAGTTGTTTCGAGTAATTTATGTTAAAAATTTGAATTTACACTGAAAAGATACACAGTACACAGGGAAAAATCACCATAACTCCGAAAATAATTCGAATTTCCGTAAATCCCTTTAGAGGCTTATTCTTAATGGTCTGAACTTTGAATATATGAAAAAGAAATCGACTTTTTCGAATTTCTAAACTAGAATACCCCCTTAATACTAGATAATACATTAATGTGACCCTGTAATCAGTCGTTTTTTTTTACCTTTTTTTCAGCAGTTTCAAAAAAGAAGCTTTTGGTTGCGCCCGTAAAGTTTATATTCTAAGAAACAATTTTGTCGAAAATTTTGGGTACTTTTGAAGGAGTGATTCCCAACATGTAAGTATTTTTGTTATAAAGTTTCTCAAAAATTTTAGATTATTGTTTTTTTTTAGCGAAAAAACAAAAATAATAATAAATAAGAAAATAAAACGCGACCTCAGTAACTTTGTGTCTTGTTTTATTTGATAGTTTAATCGGCTACTTAGAAGCCGGGAGGTTTTAACCTCTTAGAGATTTTAAAGACGAATTTTAATTTCCGAATTTTTTTGTTTTTAAAGACATTCGCACACCACACGGTTTAACTGTACAAATGAATAATTTAGCGAAACGAATTTCTTTCTGTTTTCCATTGTCATTCACGAAAGAATAAACTTAACTTAAAACCCGGGATTAATAGAGAACGCTCCCATTTTTATTAGCTCACCCAATCTTTACCGACCCCATCGTATGCCCGTGTACAATAAATATATATTACAAGTATTGTTACTGACGTCTCATACTCCAGACACATAAATTGTATATTTGTATTTCACGTAATGTTTGCGGCTCCTTATTTTTAACGAGTTTTTCGTCATTTTTTAATTCCCGTTTAAGACGTAGGAAAGATCAGTTTTTAAATAACAAAGGAGGGAAATAATATTTGTAATGGTTAACATTGTAATTTATTTTTTCTTTTAAATAGGTTTTTAAAAGGATTAACATGCTGAATATTTCTCGAAAATTTTAATGGTGGTTAATGTGGCGTGTCTGGTTATCGATTTAAATCAGTAAATTTTTTACTTGGCTCCATACATTACGTGTCTATTGTAGGGATGATCGATATTAGAAAAACATCGATGTTAACATCGATTCAAGAGTATCGATATACGATATATATCGAAAGAAAGACATCGAGGTTCGAAAACATCGATGTTTATGTAGCAAAGTAAAAAAACATTATAATCTATTATTTTATTTATTAAAAATTAACATTGCCAGTATTTATTTGGTACACTTTGCAAAAAAGTCACTTTGTTAGAAGTTTCCCTTTTAATCTGTTCCTTTGTTGTCACAAATGCTGCCCAGCTTTTGAAAAAACTCTCACTGAAGCTCTTGAAATTGCTGTGAAACACAAATATTTAATGGCAATTTTGTTCAAGTTTGGATAAGTGGATCCTAGAATTTGCCATAACAGTAATGGATCTTGTTTTAAATCAGCTACAGGATTTCTAAATACTGGATAGCTTAGAGTAATATCGATGTTTCGATATTATTCTCGTAACATTGATATGTCGATATTATCGAGGACATAACATCGATGTTTTTCTACCATCGATGAATATCGATCATCCGTAGTCTACTGACCAAGTTATGTGATCGTGAAAATACCTCTGTCGCAGCATTCTGCATAACATAGCGATTTTCTGTTTATAAAAAATTCTCGGGAACCAGTTTAGCTAGAATAAATGGCCTTCCACATTCTCGCCGAGGTTGGACGAGGTTCCTCGCGGAGTTCCTCGCTGAGGTTGACTGAGGCATATGAATAGCATTAAAACACCAACCGCGAGGCACAACGAAATGACCCTCTATATTCTCGACTCGTCCAACCTCGGCGAGAATGTGGAGAGCCCTTAATGGTTTAAAATAACATAGCGAATTTCCGTTTAAAAAAATTAGTTTTTCTCGGAATCCAATTTACCTAGAATAATGGTTCAAAAACCTTTTCTTGTGATTTTTTCTCCACTTTCTAATGGTGTAAAAAAATGTTGCAGAAACTTTTGAATTTGGGGAAATTTTAGCAAAGAAAACTAATTCATGGTGGCCACGTTACTGGAAAACCTGGAAATGTCAGGGAATTTTTACTTTCTGGAAAATTCAGTAAATTTTACCAGAAGACTGGAAAAAATTGATTTTTATATTTAGGGATAAAACTTCAATCAATTTTTCACTTGTTTTGAGATTAGATTTAAAAATTAGCGCCAATTTTTTTTTTGCTCGTAATTTATTTTATTACGTCAAATGAAGACATGAGTGGATGAAGGTGTTATGTAACATTTTTCAAAAATTCATTTTTTACCAAATTTTGAAATATTCTATGCTGAAGTATCATATATTCAAATTTGGTTTCAGTAGGTCCAATTGTTTTGTAGAAATTCAAGGGAAGTATATATAAATGAGAAGTACATATAAATAAAAACTTTCAAACGCTTCTTCTGTAAAATTATAAAAATGTGACATAACACCTTCACCCACTCATGTCTTCAAATATTTTTTTGGCTTTTTTGGGATAAAGTAGGGGTGGCATTTTTCACAAAACTGTCAGGGAATTTTTTAATAAAATTTCTGGAAAACCTGGAAAAGTGAGGGAATTTTCCTGGAAAATTCAATGTCGACTTTTTAGCGGAAACATACGTTTTGAGGTCTTCTGAGAATCTGTTAGTCTATCTGTCTATACGAAGAGCTATTTTGATCTCGTAACTATGAAACCACTTAAGTGATTTTGATGAAATTTGGTACGGCGATGAATTTCACTAACAATTAGATACACAACTTGGTGAAATCAGTACACCGAAAAGTTGTTGTGGACAGGGCGTATCCGCCCTTGAATTTTGAAAATGTCCCGAAAATTTGCAGAAAAACGACTGTTCAGTTTTGTAAGACAATATTTTTAAATATTTAATTTGTATTCGTAATTTCCTTATTTTATTTTAAGGTTTTAGAAAAAACAATTTATATTTCGTATTAAAACTACTCAAGCGACATTGTATGTATTTGTCGTATTTGAATTAGTAATTTTGAATAACAAAAAAACATATTCTTTCTTTCTTTGTTTATAGTATTCGTTTAAGTATATGTTTGTTTGAAATATAATTAATCTCCTTTTTTTTTATTTTCATTGGCTAACCAAAGCAGGTGACATCATCACCATACAATATGTAAGGAATATTACCAATACATACATACATGTTTATCGTCTTTTTTCGTCTTTTGCTGTTCATAGCATTATTATACATACAAATATAAGTCGCATATTGGCTGTAGTAGCAACAACATGTAACATGTAGATCAAACAAACACATAGTTCTTTTTTGATAAATATATTTTCTAACGGTCAATAATACTCATTTTTGTCGTTTATTTTGTAACAATTTTGTATATTATATACAATTAATTAACATTAACAATTAAAAGTGATTCACAATCAAGTCGTATTTGCATCATTATTTATTGTTCCTACTATTTATACACCTCCACTGAGCGAAGACGCCGTCGAAGCCCCATCGAACCAGTGAAACGTATTTTATGCCGAATAGGCGTTACTGAGTTAATTGAAAAATATTAATTATTAAAAATTGGTCAGTCAATGACCTGGTCCTTCGAAAACTATTGAAATACTCAACATAATTTGGAACTTTTCCGAACATTTTTGGTCGCTTCAAGCCGAATTTTGTGGTAGGAACATATTTTGGTTCTTCAAATTGGATTTTGTGGAGCATCTGGTCGATTGTGAATCGAACAATCATCATTGTCGTTTTGGATCGCGTCGTTCATCATCACGTTTTGGTTATCGCTGGAACACTTGGTTCTACATCACATATTGGTTTTATGGTGAGCGCATCGATCATCGTCACATATTGGTTTTTTGGAATCAACACATTGTCGTTTTGTTTTGACCGTTGGAAGCAAGCAACAATCAATTCGTTTCGGAATTTCATGGAATTCATCATAGCAATTCAAAAACACACATTTTTCGTCGTCATTGAACAAATAGGTGAGCGAATTATCCTTCATATCCTTATTCATTTTATTTAACAATTTTTATCGTTTTTACTTGTACTATTCACGTATTTTTGGGAATATTTCATATTTAGTATATATTTTTTTTGAATCGTAACAATGAATAAAAAAGAATTAGCTAAATTATTATCTAAACGCGGACAACTGGACGCGCATTATAGTAGATTTCGTACATTTTTTGAAACAAATGCGGATAATAAATCTAAATTTCAAGAAATAAAAACACGTTTATTGAAATTTAATGAAGTTTGGCAGGAATTTCAACAGTTACAATCAAAAATAGAATTGATTGACACAAGTAACTTAGAAATTAGGCTTTTAGAAAGGGAAACTTTTGAAAACAATTATTTTGAATTGGTCGCAAATATTGAAAGCTACATTGAAAAGTTTTCTCTCGAATCAAATAATCCACATTGTCAAAATGTTGAAAATAGCTATTCATTGGGAATTACTTCAAAAATTAATCTTCCCCAAATTAGTCTTCCCATATTTGAGGGGTCCTATGAACATTGGCAGTCATTTTCAGAAACTTTTGGATCACTTATTCATAGCAATCAAGATTTAAGCAAAATTCAAAAATTTCATTATTTACTCGGTTGTTTAAAAAATGAAGCTAAACATTTAGTCCAATCTCTAGATATTTCATCACACAACTATATAGCATGGCAGCTTTTAACAGAAAGGTACGATAATAAAAGATTAATCGTTCAAAATCATATCAAAAATTTATTCAATTTGGCGGTTGTCACAAAAGAGTCGCACATTGCACTTCGTCAATTATTGGACGAAACAAACAAAAATATGCGCGCGTTAAAAGCCCTTGGTTTGCCCACTAGTCATTGGGATAGTATAATTATTCATTTATTGGTTACAAAATTGGACACATACACAAACAAATTGTGGGAAGAATCGTTAGTAGGGACACAATTGCCTACATTTGATCAATTTACAGCATTTTTAACACAACGTTGCCAAGTATTAGAATCTTTAGCAAGTGTTAGAAAACGGGATAACAATTCCTCTACAGTTGGCCAATCACATAATATTCCTAAAAAATCGTTTGTATCGTGTCATGCATCACAAAAAATTGTTTGCCCGCATTGTAAGGGATCACATTTCATTCACGCATGTGAAAATTTAAAAAAGATTTCTCCATCAGAACGTTTTAAAGTGGTTAAATCTTTGAAACTTTGTTTGAATTGTTTACGTGCTAATCATTCAGTAGTAAATTGTCGTTCACGTTCTTGTAAATTGTGTTCAAAAAAGCACAACACGTTATTGCATTTTGACAACAAACAAGAGAGTTCAAATTCGTCGCTCGCCAACAAACAAACTTTAGTTAGTAACAATTCGAATTCGTTTGTCGCTAATGACGCAACTATCGCAACAAGTTGCGCAAACACAAATTCACAAATTTTGTTGTCCACTGCATTTTTAAATGTTAGCGGCAGTGGGTCCAATCATTCAATACAAGCTCGTATATTATTAGATTGTGGTTCGCAAAGTCATTTCCTAACAATTGCGTTATGTAAAAGATTAAATTTAAAACCGAACAGGCTAGAGATGCCTGTAGTAGGGTTAAATCAATCGTCATTTAGTGTTACACATTCAGTGAATGTTAAAGTAAAATCACTACATTCACCTTTTGAAAAAACAATTTGTTGTTTAATTATACCACATATAACACAAAGTTTGCCTTCTGTATCATTAAATACATCGCAAATTAACATACCCATGAATATCGTACTAGCAGACCCTCAATTTTATCAATCACGTCCTATTGAAATGTTGATAGGCGCGGAAATATTTTGGGATATTGTAGGTTCTGAACAAATCAAACATGACAATTTAGTTTATAGAAATACATCATTAGGATGGATAGCAGCGGGAAAAATTTCGTTATCAGAAGAAATCATTCCGCATCAAACATGTTGTAATGTTAGTCTGACATCAATTCAGAATCAAATTGAAAAATTTTGGAATGTTGAAGAGATTAGCTCAAATAAGAACGAATCTCAAACAAATTTATCGGAAAATTCATTTTGTGAAAATTTGTTCGAACAAACCACAATTAGAAATTCATCGGGTCGTTTCGTTGTTCATTTGCCATTTAGGGAAAATGTAACCAAATTAGGTAATTCGTTTGAAAATGCGAAAAGGCGATTTTTGCATTTAGAAAAGCGGTTTCAGTCCAATCGGGATTTGAAATCCAATTATGTTAATTTCATGAACGAATATAAATCACTAGGTCACATGTCAAAATGTGAAAACATACAGGGTGGTTATTTTCTTCCGCATCATGCTGTAATCAAAGAAGCTGCACTCACTACTAAAATTCGTGTAGTGTTTGACGGTTCATGTAAAACATCATCGGGTTTATCACTAAATGATGTCATCATACCTGGACCAAAGCTTCAAACAGACATTTTTCATATCCTCATTCGATTTAGAATGCACCCGTTTGTTTTAGTCGGGGATATTATAAAAATGTATCGCCAAATAGAAATTTGCGACCAGCATAAACAATATCAAAAAATTTTGTGGCGGAACGAACAACATGATGAATTGGAAACTTATACGTTAAACACGGTAACATATGGGGTGTCGTGTGCACCATATTTGGCTATTCGCGTAATGCAACAAATTGCTTTAGATTATCAAACAAATTGTACAGTCGCGTCCAAAACATTGTTGTCGGATCTATATGTAGATGATTTGATAACGGGTAGTGACTCACGTGAATAATTATTATCTATTCGGGATAATATTATTGAAATGTGTCGCGATGCAGGCTTCGAATGGCATAAATGGTCATCAAATGACAATTCATTATTAGAAAATATTTCCACCAGTAATAGTTCAGTCATGATAAATGACAAATTTGACTCAGTAAAAACTTTAGGTATTTTTTGGGATCCTAAATTAGACATTTTAGGTTATCAAACGCAAACTATTAATGTAAAACTCAACCCTACCAAGAGAAATATTTTATCGGTGATAGCACAAATATACGATCCTTTAGGATTAATTTCCCCATTCGTGGTTATTGCAAAACTCATTTTACAAAAACTTTGGTCGTTACAATTGCAGTGGGATGAAACAGTACCCACACATTTACAACAAGCGTGGTTTAATTTTCACTCAGAATTACCACTCTTGAATAGTTTAGTTATAAATCGTCGATCTACCATAAACAATCTAGTATCAATTGAGATGCACGGATTTTGCGACGCATCAGAAACCGCATATGGCGCTTGCATATATTTGCGGTCCATTTCGGGAACAGGGGAGATCTCTGTATCTCTTCTATGTTCAAAATCGCGAGTAGCACCAATAAAACAAATTAGTCTTCCTCGTTTAGAGCTGTGCGCAGCAACATTATTAGCGTCACTTTTTGAACAAATTAAAATGGCACTAGCAAATTTTCACATAGATAGATATTTTTGGTGGTCAGACTCAACAATTGTCCTGTCGTGGATTTCTCGCGAATCATCACATTGGAAAACATTTGTGGCTAATCGTGTAGCAACTATCCAAGCACTAACAAAAGTTAGTGATTGGAATCATATCAATTCGTCAGATAACCCGGCAGATATAGTATCAAGGGGTTATTTAGTTTCACAATTAATTAATTCTAAAACATGGTGGTATGGACCATCTTGGTTATCAATTAGTTCGGAAAATTGGCCACATCAAAAGTGGGTTCCGATTGATAACATTGAACAAAGAAAACAAACTTCGTGTTTTCTTAACACAGTTGATATTTCAATTGTCAACAAATTTTCCTCATATTTGAAACTTTGTCGCGTAATCGCATATTGTTATAGATTTTTCGAAAATTGTCAAAAAACTCGTGAAAATCGTATCACTGGAAACTTATCGTCCTTAGAAATAACACATGCAACTCATCAATTAGTAAAATTGGTACAAGCACACCATTATCCATTAGAACTTAAGGATCTACGAAACTCACGTTCGGTTTCTAAATCCAGTAAATTAGTCACGTTAACTCCTTTTCTCGACCATGAAGGAATCATTCGTGTGGGTGGGAGACTTGAACACTCTCAACTCATGTACTCGCAAAAACATCAAATAGTTTTGCCAGCTGATAGCAATTTTACTACGTTATTAGTACGTCACGAACATAATCGTTTATTACATGCTGGACCTCAGGCAGTTTATAGCATCCATTCGTTTAGAATATTGGCCTTTATCATTACGTAGAATCGCTAGAAAGATTGTACACAATTGTTTAGTGTGTCGTAAGTGCAAACCCATTTATTTATCGCAATTAATGGGCAATTTGCCATCATCTCGTATTTCCCCAAGTAGGCCTTTTAGTAATTGTGGAGTCGACTATTGTGGACCATTTCAGGTCGTAGCATTTAAAGGTCGGGGTAATAAATCACGAAAAGTATATTTAGGGATTTTTGTTTGTTTCGCAACGCGAGCTACACAGATAGAACTTGTAACAGATTTATCTAGCGACGCATTTATAGCAGCTTTGAAACGCTTTTTTGGTCGTCGAAGTATGCCAGCCAATATTCATAGCGACAATTCTACCACGTTTGTAGGCGCAAATAGGCACCTACAAGAAATTTTCACATTAGTTCGGTCACCACAAATAGAAGCTGAGCTTCAGCAGTTTGTATCACATGGCCTGCAATGGCATTTTATACCACCTAGGTCGCCGCATTTCGGTGGGATTTGGGAGGCTGCCGTCAAATCGGCAAAATATCATATTAAACGGGTTATAGGTTTAACTACTTTAACATTAGAAGAAATGCAAACTCTTATAGTACAGGTAGAATCATGCCTCAATTCCCGTCCCATTGTACCCTTATCAGAGGATCCTAATGATCTTAATTTGCTCACACCTGGTCATTTTCTCGTGGGAACTCCGTTAACAAGTCTACTGGAACCTAATCATATCGAAACACAAACTAATCGATTAAATCGTTGGCAACATGTACAGTATATGTTTCAGCATTTTTGGGCCAGGTGGAATAAGGAATACCTTCACACATTGCAACAACGCAACAAGTGGAATACAGATCAGCCTCAATTGCATATTGGTGCCCTTGTTTTACTTATCGAAGATGGGCTTTCACCATTACATTGGAAAATGGGTCGTATTGTGGACACTCATCCTGGTTCTGACAACATTGTGAGAGTGGTGTCAGTGAAAACAAACAATGGTGTAGTTAAACGTGCAATCAAAAAACTAGCATTATTGTTAAACAATGATTAACCAAAAATCAATATTTCGTTTTGTGTCTAGAGACTTTATAATCAGCCATATCACACAAATATGTGGAACATAATTTTTTTACTTGTTTGTACTAGTTTGTATTGTCTCATCATAATTGCACTATTTTACAATTAAATGTACAGGTTGCAATGTATTTGTTTTGTTAGCATTAAATATCAATTTCTCTTTCCTTTTCGTTGAAAGAGCACAGTCTTTCAAGGCGGGCGGAATGTTCAGTTTTGTAAGACAATATTTTTAAATATTTAATTTGTATTCGTAATTTCCTTATTTTATTTTAAGGTTTTAGAAAAAACAATTTATATTTCGTATTAAAACTACTCAAGCGACATTGTATGTATTTGTCGTATTTGAATTAGTAATTTTGAATAACAAAAAAACATATTCTTTCTTTCTTTGTTTATAGTATTCGTTTAAGTATATGTTTGTTTGAAATAGAATTAATCTCCTTTTTTTTTATTTTCATTGGCTAACCAAAGCAGGTGACATCATCACCATACAATATGTAAGGAATATTACCAATACATACATACATGTTTATCGTCTTTTTTCGTCTTTTGCTGTTCATAGCATTATTATACATACAAATATAAGTCGCATATTGGCTGTAGTAGCAACAACATGTAACATGTAGATCAAACAAACACATAGTTCTTTTTTGATAAATATATTTTCTAACGGTCAATAATACTCATTTTTGTCGTTTATTTTGTAACAATTTTGTATATTATATACAATTAATTAACATTAACAATTAAAAGTGATTCACAATCAAGTCGTATTTGCATCATTATTTATTGTTCCTACTATTTATACACCTCCACTGAGCGAAGACGCCGTCGAAGCCCCATCGAACCAGTGAAACGTATTTTATGCCGAATAGGCGTTACTGAGTTAATTGAAAAATATTAATTATTAAAAATTGGTCAGTCAATGACCTGGTCCTTCGAAAACTATTGAAATACTCAACATAATTTGGAACTTTTCCGAACAACGACTCTAACCCAATTTGCAGGAGACTGAGATATAGGGTGTCGAACAAGGGTCTGACCATGATATTTTTTCCCTTCATTAGCAAGTTATTGCACCAAGTGTTGTACGAATTTAGTTTATGTTTCATCTAATTTTTTTTTATTAATTCACAGCAAAAGGAAAATGGAATCAAAAACTGTTGATGGACTAGCGAAGCGCAAAGGTCGAAAACGAAACATTCGAGGAAATAAACGCTTATGTGCTCTTTGCAGGGAAAAATGCAATAAAAATTTAAAACTGGTGTCAGAAGGTGGAACAGTGCACATACTGTCATTATATGATATATTTGTAAGTTAAATTTTTGAAAGTACAAGATATATTCGTTTGCTAGTACACTTTGAAAGGATGATAATTTTGACTTGCGAATTCTATAACATGTATATTTGTCGATATAAGTCAATATTTTCTTAATTAATCTTAGTAATGTAAATGATTTAAAAAATTTTATGTTCTGGATACTATTTGAAAATTGTTATCCTACAAGCGTCTGCGTTTAACTTGCACCTGCACCGCCATATTGTCTTGTTAATTGAAAAAGAATTTTCCTCAGATCATGTATAGTTAGTGATGAGCAAAATTAGTCTTGGTCTTGCAGTCTTGTCTTGGTCTTGCATTTTTTGCAAGACGAAGACCAAGACTATGTATACCAAGAGCAAGGCCAAGACTATAAGTATGGCTGCAAGACCAATACCAAGACTCAGGTGAGCAAGACCAAGACAAAAGCAAGAAAGAAGCAAGACTCTTGCAAAACTATTTAAATAGTTTGAAAGTAGAATTAATTCCGTAAAAAGAGAAAATTCTGATTTTAGAAGGAAAAAATTTGAAGTTTTTTGAAAATTAATGTAACTTATCTGTTAGCCTGTTATTAACTTTCAGAATAACAACAAGCTGCTGAGTGTTGTTTATTCATGTAATAGAGACAGTTTGTAATACGAAATGCCGAAACAACCAGAACTTAACACAAAAACACGAATAAAAATCCAGATTTTATATGAAGAAGGGAAGACTCAAATAGAGATTGCTAAATTAATAAAAGTTTGACGATGTGCAGTGCAATTTACAATTAAAAGGTTCGTGGAGACTGGCTCTAACACAAACAAAATGAGAACGGGCAGAAAACGGGCTACTACTGACCGCCAGATGAAAAAACTTATGCGTGACTCACTTAAGGACCACAAAAAAACTTCTTCTGAGCTCACTGCAGCTTTATCGGGAGACATTGGGAAAACAAATAGTTCTAGAACTGTAAGAAGAAGATCCACAGAAGCAGGTTTAAAAAGCCGCAAAGCTAGGATGAAGCCTTGGCTCTCCGACAACATCAAGAGAAATCGTTTAGAATGGGCTTTAAGACACCAGCATTCTTGTGAAGAAGATAGGTCCAATGTGGTATGGTCTGGCAAATCTAATCACATCTTTTAATGCGATGGTATAAAATTTAACTTACTTCAAAACTAGATTCGTCGGATCATACCACATTGGACCAATCTTCTTCAGAAGAATGTTGGTGTCTTAAAACCCATTCTAAACGATTTTTCTTGATGTTGTAGGAGAGCCAAGACTTCTCCCTAGCTTTGCGGCTTTTTAAGCCTGCTTATGTAGGTCTTCTTCTTACAGTTCGAGAACTAATTGGTTTCCCACTGTCTCCCGATAAAGCTGCAGTGAGCTCAGAAGAAGTTTTTTCCGGTCCTTAAGTGAGTCACGGATAAATTTCCTAATCTGGCCGTCAGTAGTAGCGCGTTTTCTACCTGTTCTCATTTTGTTTGTGTGAGAGCCAGTCTCTACGAATCTTTTAATTGTAATTTGCGGTGCACATCATCAAACTTTTATTAATTTAGCAATCTCTATTTGAGTCTTCCCCTTTTCATATAAAATCTGGATTTTTATTCGTGTTTTTGTGTTAAGTTCTGGTTGTTTCAGCATTTCGTATTACAAACTGTCTCTACTATACGAATAAACAACACCCAGCAGCTTCTTGTTATCCGGAAAGTTAATAACAGGCTAACAAATAAGTTACATTATTTTTCAAAGAACTTCAAATTTCACATTTTGTGGACCAGGTGTTTTATGGTACCTTAAATTCCTTTATCATTTGTTTAAAATTAACTCTTAGTATTGTCTTTCATTCTATTATTAATCAGAAAAGTCATTTTTAAATTAATTTTAGAGTTACACGTGTTTTATGGGGGTACTCAATACTTTTGGCCAAGGCTGTATTATATGCATGTTTAATGAATACGGGAAAGCGGTTTCAATTGTAACATTTTTGTAAAGAAAAAAAAATCGGTTAATACTCGCTAATAACTGAAAACGTATTTTTTCTATTTAACTGTAATAAAAATTGATCAGTCGGAACAAATCGTTTAAAACTTAAGTCACCAGTTACAATTTTCACTGCTTTCCCCCTACTGTACACTATCCACAAAAAAAGTTTTAATCTAGTTAATCAAAAGAACGAAATAGTTCAATAATATTGTACAATATTATTGAACTATTTCTGAACCAAATGTATAATCCAGCAATATAACCTGCAGGTTATATTGTTGGATTATACATTTGTTATATTATATATTGTGTTAATCAAAACACAGTTTGAAATATATTGTACAATAAATGAAAATTGTAACATTTTTGTAGACTCTGTAAATATTGCGCAATACGCCATTACGAGTATTATCTGAACCAGTTTGGACCATGAATTTGTAAAAATAATTGTAGCATATTTTTCATTTCATTTATTGCACAAATTATTGAATTGTCTGGAGAAAATTGTACAAGTTGATTGCACAGTATTACTGGGCGTGTCTGGAGCGCTTTACTTGTATACATCGTCACCTGCATGGTAAAATTTTAAACTGAAATTTTTTTTCTTTAACATTTTTCAAATGATTAAATAAATTAATCCTTATTTCATACAAGTTTTAATTGGAATTTTGAATTCGTTGCTGTTGTGATATCTCCGAAACTTTTCGAGATATACAAAAAAAAAAAAAAACTGGCATTTAATATTATTTTTTTTAATATGTGTAGGTATTACAATTCAGTCTAATTTAGACAATCTATGAATATAGACGCATATTCACTTTTTAAAAAATTACAAAGAAACAATAAAATGTTCGAATTTTTGGATACGTTGAGTTTAAATATTAATCCAGAACCTTTTCACTGTTTTTAATTCATTTCAGATCTCATATTTTTATTCTTTTGGAACTTCTAGGACCAATTAAGTGATGCGTTAAGAAATACAAATTTCTACCGTACAAAACCACTTAATTTCGATATAAGTGTTACTTAAAGTCTTCCGATTTTTACCTAACTGTATACAGGGTGTCCTTGTGAACGGTGAGAGGTAAAGTTTCAATAAATTTAACAGAATTGAGTGTTACTTTATGGTATTCAATATTTGGCTATTAATAAATCTAGCGCAAGCAGACAAAAGTAGTTAAGTCCAAAATATCAACTTTACAGTAAAAAGTAAAAACTAAAATAAAATGCAGGCAACACCAGTTTATTTGAATTATCTTCAAGTTTACATGACATTTTGTAAATTTTTTTAATCATTTACTTTCTTAACATGTAACACAGTAAATCATAAAAAAAAATAAACCTTAAACTAAAAATTTTTAAAACATTTTTATGGACTTAACATATAAAAAACAACGCTAAATTTCATTATTAAAACCATTTGTGGACTTAACCTGTTAGAACGGGTAGTTGTTACCATAAAAATACATTTCCAATTTAATTAAACTATGTACTTATCTATTATTTTATTAAGAATTTTAAGAACTTCTTTTGTTAGTTTCTGAAAAGAATTTTTTTTATAACAAGTGCATAAAAATGGTGTTAGGGGTGGAATTGACTTTTGCCCTTTTGGAAATATACTCTCTTTCATAAATATAAACGCATTTAAATTTTTATGGGTATTATGTTAAAAATATAATCTGAGGAAGAAATTATTTGTTATTTTAACCAAATGTAACAAAAAATTATAAAACACAAAAACCATGGGGGCCATCGAGATTGAACTTTTTTTCATCATTAAAAATTACCTACAAGCAAAAAACAAAAATAAATATTAGATAATTTAAATTTTTAGAAGTTTTAGAATTTTTATTTACCTTTGTCCAATCTCTCTGCATATTATTTCGTGCCCAGTTCAATCTAGCACTTTGTAATGCTTTTGTGAACGTGTAGTTTCCATTTTCGACCTTACAATATTTGGATTGGCCTTAATAACTCTCCAAACAGATGCCGTATTTTATGATTCCACGCTCATCACGCTTGGATAGCTTTTTCGGACGTCCACTACGCTTATTTTGTCCACAATTTTTTGATTTCTTAAATAGTGTCGAATCACATAGTCCGACCTCTTCAGTTCTTTTGCGATTGATCTGATTAACATCCCTGAACTTTTTAACCGAAAAAATTAATAATAGTGCTTAGTTCAAGACTGTAACTAATGCGTTTATATTTTTGAAACAGGTCAAGAGACCGAAGTGTTTAAAAATTGGTACTATTATTATTTAACTACCCTACCAGTAGTATTCACGTACTCAGCTTTTTCAATATAAATCATAATTTTTTAAGTGCAACTATCCTTCCAAGAAAAAGAACAGACACTAATATGCGTTTATACTTATGAAACAGAGTGTATATGAGATAGACTCTCTTGGTCCTTATTATAAAATAAAAAATGGCCTTAACTAATTTTGTCTTCCTCCTCGCTGCGCTAGAAATAAAACACCACTTTGCAAAAATACTACTTTTTATTGTGTTAAACTCTTATGACATATTTTGGTTCAAACGTGTAAAGAAAAGTTATCGAATATTTTTTGAAATTTTTCGATTCCTTAACACTATTTCCACCCTGCACGTTTGCCCACCTATTTTGTTTGATATTAAGCGACGCCTTTCATTTAACGGACGTCGATACGCTCGTTTAGTATCTGTCGTTACCTCACTTATTTTTTTATAATACTTTATTTTATTTTTTAAGTTCCATTTTACCACTCGTCCCACTTTTAGCGTATTTCCAGAATGGAAACTCAGCTATTACACCTGCTCTTATGGGAAGACCTAAGTCCGGGACTATGGTAGAAAATTGTTTTGGAGCCTCTAGACCCCAAAAATCTACTTCACTAAAATTTATATATATATATATATATATATATATATATATATATATATATATATATATAATGTATATATATATATATATATTATATATATTATATATATATATATATATATATATATATATATATATATATATATATATATGTGTATATATATTTATGTGTATACACGATAACTCTCGAACGAAACGTTTAATGCTTATGGAATTTGGTATCCGTGCTGTAATCCGGACTGGCTGGGCTAAGTTCGTTAGCCAGACACGTCGGATGCCCAGAAGTAGGTTTTTTGGCCATTTTTAGTGGTAGTTTTGCAAAATTTGGCTAGAATTCAAAAATTTTTTTAATTTTTTTGACATCTTCGAAAAGGGCGTAAAAAATTGCATAAGATAAGCTTTTAAAACATTGTACTAACTAAGTGCACTAAGTGAACTAGCTTTTGAGAAAAATTAAAAAATTTGCTGAATTTTTTTACAATAAATGTTTCATCGTTTTAACAATTCTTTTCTAAATAAAACAAGTGCTTACCCCACACCTTACTCTGTCCGTTACACTAGGCACTGGTGCTGCTCATCGCCTGGCGTTGTCGATATTTAACGAACATATAATTTTTCATTACGTGATAAATTCAAGATGGAAAAACGTGACTAGATTTTCTTGATGTGGAAAAACTAAAGGACAATTTCTGCTTCCTACGTTCTCATTTGTTCAGTTATATTTTTAGCCTGTGAAGCTATCATCAATATTATAATTTACATATATATACTTGGTAATGTATAGAAATCCTTCAACGCAGCTACAACACTTAACCCATAAAAATTGCAAGCTTTGTTTAATTAAGATTTTCCAAACGAATATGAATTTTCTTCATTTACAAGTTATTAGAAATTTTTTATAGGAGTTGAATAATGTATTTATTTCTTTTTGCGCAATTTTTCCATTTAATTCGTATTCTTATTAAAGATTTTACAACACGCTTAGACGTCGGTATATTAACCTAATTCTTAATAGAGTTCAAAAGTTTTAGGCCCTGAAAGAATTTTGTATGTCTGACACACAGATGGACAATTGTGGAGTAGTCGAACAGATAGTAACATTTCCACTTTTGGACTTTTGCTTTTTTTTGCAGAATCGTACTTATATCTATCAACTACACGTCCTAGTTGAATTTGGCGTATTAAATAGCACTAATTCTCCCCTAAAAACGAGTCCCAATCTCGGTTTTCGAACAAAAAGGAACATATACACATCTTTATAAAAGTATTATTTAAAGGACTGGTTACACAGTGCGAGTTACTGACCTGACAGTGGACAGTTACTGTAGCGGTATACTCGCATGACAGTAACTCGACTCGCCTAGCCCAGTCACAGAAGTGCGAGCTGCTAACGTGAAAGTAGACAGTTGACATCTGAATCGCATGTGAACTGCTGCTGTGGCATGGTGGGGGAAGGCGAGTGGCGAGTAAAAACAAAAAATGTTGTAGTAACTGGCATGCGAGTTACAGTCTGACTCGCACATGACAGTAACTCGTATGATGTGGTCACACAGTGCGAGTAGCTGCACTCCAGCAACTGACCAGGTTAACTCGGCTGCTAACTCGCACTGTGTAACCAGGCTATTAGTTCTATCAAAAAGTGACTTTTTCTTATGTAATATTAGATCTAGATTTAGATTATTAGATTTAGTAGCTGAAAACACTAGAGAAAGGTTGTTTTTTAATAATCAAAAATGGCTTTTATTTTTTTATTTTTTATTTTTTTAAATTTTTTATTGATGCATCGAAATCTAAAGGGGCTCTTATTTTATTACTTTTAATTAAATTCCTTCAATTTCCATTCAATCATTATTAACCCTAGAATCATACATACTCGTCAAAACGACGAACGAACTTCTCTACCTGCTCCAATAATGTGACTTGTCGGTACCTGCTCGTTGTGAAACTTCTGTTATCTAATTTATTTGTTATTATAACACATAACACATATAAATTTTATTTATAGCTATTGTCGTTTTTTTTATACTAAAATAGTGTGCGTCAAAAGGACGACGATGTATGATTAACCTATATTTTTTTTAAAGATTTTGTACTCCACATATAAAAGTTTTCCTAATTTTTCTAAAATCTATTAAAGATATGGATGTTATAATTAATTTATTCAATGATTATGATAATGTGAAAGATGATTACAGCTGTTTGACTTATAGAGACGACATAATACTGAAGTTTGAATATATTGAATCGAAAACTAAAGAATGTGTTTCGAATGACTTAATAAAAGATTAACAATTTATTTTGTGGAAAATATTTTAATTTTTATTATTTTTTGAGATCTTATTCGAAAAATTACTAACAAATTTTAGAAAATTTACAAATGTGCCTAATGGGGAAATGACTACATATCTATAGGAATATTTATGACTGAGAAATTTCACATTCTGTAAAGTCACACATGTCCACTGATTCATAATAGTTCATAAATTAATTATTACAATTGATGTATTTATATATTTTTTAATTTTTATAATGAAAATATGCTTTGATAAAAAGATTAAAAAAAATTAATAAATATTTACATTAAGAAATTTTTCCAAATCCAATTTTTTTAAATATTTTGTTCGCTTTTGTAGTATTGTTATGTAAAAAAAATGTTTTTTGCAAATAAACTCTAAAACTCCCCGTAAAAAGTCCATTCGTCGAAACGACGCCGATGTATGATTAACTTGACTCGTAGACCAACGTATGATTCTAGGGTTAAAAAGTGACATTTCCAAGTTTTACTGACAAAAGGTAACATTTCCAAAATTCAAACTCAGTTATTTCCTGTACTATGAAAGTTTTTAAATTGACAAAACAGGGACGTAAGGTAACTTTTTTCAACCCACAGTTGTGCATAAACAGAATATTTTTAAAAATAAATGCATACTCTTTAATCACATTTTAATGATTTCTGAACAAAAGCAACGATGGAAATGTTACTTTCTGTTTGACTACTCCACAATTGTCTTATCACAAATTGTGTCCCGCGACTGAAAAAACATTGACCCAATCCTAAAATTATACCCCGTGGCCAAAAGGAATACACATGAATTGTATAATGAGACATATACCTAACCGAATAGTGCAGCATAACCTCTTTTTATGCGGTTTTTTTTTTTAAATAACCCCCATAAAGTGCATAACGAGAATGAGAAGTAAGAAATTTAAACATTAGTTTGTGATAAAGTTACTTATTAATTTTTTTCAAGCATTTAGTCAGTACGAAGCGTAAGAATATAAGTTATTGCATCATTAAGTTTTTTCATAGATGTATTTATAGCAATTCTATAATATTATAAAAACGTAAATGACTGCTTTATCTTGTTTAGAAAAGCAGCTTCGAAGGAAATCATGAGGTTTTGAACGTTTAGAAACCTTTTTTATGCGCGAATGTAGAAATAATACTTTCTAAGGAAAAGCTGAAAAAGATTGGAAATTTTCATCAAAAAACAGTAAAATAATTTTTAATAAAAAAAAAATCAAAACTAACGGAAAATGAAAACTAAAACTTATTTTGCGAAATTTTTGGAAAATATTAAAGCGAACAAGACTGTCTCTATTCCGAAACTTGACCAATCCATGTTGAGTCGCCCAACCGAATTCTGGTCATCCTTATTACTACACTTTTATTTTTAGCCGAGAATCAAATTTTTTTGTTCGGCCATGAGTATTTCTTCCCGATTTTTTTTATGACAATTAACCCTAATGAAAATAAAGCACATTCTTAAACTTACATTATTCTCAACGGCATGCACCCCTCATTCAACGATAGGGTGAGGTTTTTTAAAACACCAGTTACCATGTAATCTATGATGGCCACAAAAGGCCATTATTATATTTTAAGCTTCATCTAATGAAGTACGGTATGAATGATACATTACAATTAACTCGGTTAGTTTTTAAAATCGCAATTTTTACCGCGATGGCACGTCATCTCCGATGGTAAACCCTTAAATGCTTATGTCAACAATGAATTCTTTCCTTTTAACTAAGTAAAATGCCATTTGTTTCTCAAGAAAATATTATACCGAGGCTGGGTATTTTTCTTTTAGCGAATTTCCAGAATGGAAACTCGCTATTACATCCTTGCTCATGGTGGAAGTTCAGCCCGCGAATATGGCAGAAATTTGTTTTGAGGCCCCTAGAACACAAAAATAATATTCACTAAAATTTATATATTTATATATATATATATATATATATATATATATATATATATATATATATATATATATATATGTATGTATGTATAGGTTTATGTATGTATATATGTATCAGCACGATAGCTCTTCAGGAAAAACTGCTAGCTTTACGAAATTTGGTGACAACGTTGAAAATCCAAAAATCTTGGATGAGTTCTTCAGCCAAGCACGTCGGATGCCAGGAACATGGTTTTTGTTCTTGCAAAAAATTAGTTTTTTGCCAAAATTTGCTATAATTTAAAAGTTTTCGCCACAGTTTTTTACACCATTGCAAAGACGGAAAAAAATCACATAAAAAAGGTTTTTGAATTATTATTCTAGGTTAGCTAGTTTTTGAGAAAATAAGAAAACAAGTTCTGGACCCACCATCCACTACCGGGGCGGTTCTAGAAACCTCCGGCGGTGGGTGGAGACTCATATTTGTTTAAAATATTACTTTTAAATAAAATGATTTTTTGAGTTTGTTGGTGCCAAATTGATTTATTCTGAAACTAAAACAAATCTTCAATTTATATACGTTAATGACTTATTCTTTTCAAGCCTGAATACCTCAAAAAACGGCAATTTTGTGATTGACTTTCCACTTATCATCAAAAATATAAAGCACTTCTAACAATCTTAGGTTGATGAAATTCGACAGAGTTGTAGAATTTGAAGCATAAATAAAGAGAAAAATCAAATAGCGAAAAATTTTATACTTTTCACTCTCAAATTTTGCATGTAAAAAATCGTGAAATGTAATAGTAGGAGAGCTACCCGCCACCTCGACTAAGGTACTCGCCATAAAGCTAGAATTTCTTATATAGCTTATTTGATAATAGTAAGTATGAAAATCTACTTCTGCCGGGGTTGGCGCGGTTGCAAAAATACCCCCTCTACTTTTTAAGTAGTAATTCTTTTTTTCAAAAAAAAAAAATATACTTTCACAATTTTGCCGTTGGAATGAGTTGAAATTTGGCTCATTCCGATGCACAACAATTTTAATTTACATATAATTTATTTTTAAAAAATGTCAAACTGGGAATCTGTAATTCAAAAATGAAACCGATTTTTTTCAAAATTCAAACTCTGTTCGGCGACTCATAGGGTGTCCCTCTATTGATGGATGCCACATTTGTCAAAATTTTTTAAGGCTATATAAGCGTATTTGCTTGTGGGCAGCTTGTTTTGGGGCAAGCAGGCGGAGGTAGATTTTTAAAAATTGTTGAATTTTAATCATTTGGTTAAAAAACAAATGCTAAAAAGAGTCGAAATATGCGTTTACAATTTAAAATGTATTGTACCTCTTTTTTTAATATTTTATATATACCAATTATCTGTCAAAAAAAACCTAACTACAACACTTCAAATAAGGGTAGTGTAATATAATTTAGTAGTTGGCAGTATCAGTAGTATATTTGTCTTTTTTATTAGATATTTTTATGGTTAATAACTTTCAAATAAATATTGATTACTTTGTGGTAGGATTATCAATAACTATAAAAAAAAAGAAATTACACAATAATTTTGTTTACTTTAATTTAAAATAAAAAATTATTTTATAAAGTATTATATTATAAAAAAATTATGGTATTTACAGTAAAATTAAATAAATTTGAAAAACTTAATTATAGTTATTTATTTCCCACACTGACTAAGCTTACAAACTATACAGGTAACTTTGAACGACTGTATCTCAACTAATTTTTATTAAAAATTAGTCTGCTTTCTTTTTTGTGAACCAATGCCTATACGTAAACCCACTCAGAAGAGTTTTATATATAAAAATTCAAAAATACCCCTGTCGCAGCATCCTGCATAACATAGCGAATTTCCATTTACAAAAGTACGTTTTTCTCGAAAACTAGTTGATATAGGGTAATTGTAAATAAAAAAAACCTTCTTTATGTGATTTTTCCGCCTCATTTCGCCAAATTTGTTTTCACGAAAAATGTCCATACACCGTAAACGTTTTCACGAAATTTCTTAAAAATAAGATGTTTCGTTCTTGAGTTATCGTGCGTACACATTTATATATATGTTTACTAAGTGTCCGGACGATAACTCGAGAACGAAACATCTTATTTTTAAGAAATTTCGTGAAAACGTTTACGGGGTTTTGGAGATTTTTCGTGAAAAAAATTTGGCGAAATAAGGCGCAAAAATCACATAAAGAAGGTTTTTTTTATTTACAATTACTCTATATCAACTAGTTTCCGAGAGAAACGTACTTTTGTAAATGGAAATTCGCTATGTTATGCAGGATGCTGCGACAGGGGTATTTTTTTATTATATTGTAATCTTGCTAGTATTATTTCATCAACGGAACATGGTTACGGAAAACTTTTAATTACATTACATTTTCTTTTCTTTATTTTTTCCGTTTTCTTTTGAAACAATTACAAATATATGCACAAGATATTGATACGGCTTAATATAATTTTGAATTTTTTTATTTAAATTTTATGGAATATTCGAAATAAAATTTTATTCGAATAATTCACTGTTGAGAGATTTACTTTGTGAAATTTCATTTTAAATATTGAAAATAATTGATGAAAATAAAATTTTAACAATATTACACATCTTAGCTGTGATGTGAGATTTTAGTTGATGCAGAATGTTCAAGTCCAGCTCTACACGATTTTTGTAGTGCCACCTTTCAAAATCAGCTTATTCTACTGTAAAATGAATGATGAAAAATGGAATGTTTTCTAAAAAAGCGGTAAGTCAGTGGCAGTTTTATTTCAAAACGCTCTATGTCAAATTTACTCGTAAACCATTGCATTTTTTTTCCAATAATAGCTGGTATTTTTTTCAAATTTGCTTGTAGACAGATTTTTTGTTATGTCAAACACATGAAATAGCTAATAATGCACTGTTTAAAATGTTTCTTGAATAAAATATATCTGTATTTAAACAAACTAGGTTTATTTTAACCAACTCAACCCAACTTTTTAAAGGTTTTTTTTTTTTTTTTTTTTTTTTTTTAATATAATCTATTGAAAATTATATGTATAAACAAGAACAAATAAATAACATCAATAATAATTATTATCTAAGAACTTGAAAATAATTTAAACAGATTATTACATTTGCCTGCCTAGAAAGTCTTTTACATTTCCTGAAAAATTGCAAAAAGTGACTTAGCGGGTTTTGGAATCCACCTCTTCAATTCTCTTCATTTTATTTTCATCAATTATTTACTCTGATGATGGCCGAAAGGGCTGAAAACGCGTCAAGTAAAAAGAATAGTATTTTCGTGAAATTGAGAAAGTAATTAAAACTGTAAGTATTTTCAATATTTATTCGAAGAATTGGCTGCGTAGAAATATCCCGTTTAACCAGGGATGGACTTAGGTATGGACGTTACGGGCTGCAGCCCAGGACCTCGTTCAATCAAAGGGGCACCTTTTACGGTAAAAAAAGGTCCAAAGTCAGTATAAGGGTCAGTCTTAAACAGTTCTTTTTTTCATAATTTTTGGATCCAAAGTTCGGAGGAAATTCAAACATCCGCATAAAACAACCACACCCAAAACGAACTAACGAGTAACTGAAGTTTTATCCACAGAATAATTCATCCAAGTAATCAAAGGAGATGAATATATGTGAACTTAAGTCACAGCCGTTCTAGCCCAAAAGTAGTCAAGTCACAGAAGTTTTTTTTTACCAAAGATAGTAAGGTTACAGTAGTTCTATACCAAAAGTAGTAAGATATATTGTCAGTTTCTGCTGAGCCTTCTTTAAAAATTTTTTTTTTTAATTTTAAAGAAGGTTAACCTTTAAGGTTTTAAATTTTTAGAATATATTTAACTCTTTGGTTCTGACCACAGCGACCTTAGTTCTTTTCAAGAAACTGTGTATGATTTTTGTTGAAGATTTACGAAAAGGCTTTAATCATATCGACCAGTTTAAAGTTTTCATTTTTTTTTTCAAAAATATTTTATACTTTTTCAAAACATTAATAACTAAACTGTACAAAATTTATAGTAAAAGTTTTTGTTTATTTAGTCTGAAAAGATCCAAAATTCACGTCTCTAGGCAAGAACGCCACTCTAAGAAAAACATTTTGAGTCACTGGTACTCTTATGGGAATTTTCACAAATCATCAGTCGTATTGTTACCATAAAGTGCTTTTACATAGAAGGACAAAAGATATTTTGAAAACTTTGTTTAAGGGGGACCCCGAGTGTGACGTTTTCAAAAAATTGGAAAATTTTTTTTTACATGTTTCAATAGTCTATACCTTTAAAAATAACGTACTAAAATTTCAAGTGTATATCTCAAATAGTTTTTGAGTTACAGCCATCCGGAAAGCGGATTCTGATTTTCATTGTTAACTTTGAGGTATTGAGAAATGTATGAAAGTTGATAGTTCGAGAGTTTCTGGACGTGGCTACCAGTCACATGTTGTGGAGAAGCTAGACCCTGGCAAATTTAAACAATTCATCTAGTTTTACTATGACCGTTACAGTGAGTACATCGTAAATAATTTTAGTAAAAATTCTCAGTGATTAAAACTAAAAGGTAAAATAAAGAAAAACTACATTTTTCAAATTTGCTGCAGTTATAACTTGAAGACAAATCATCCGATCGAGTTGATTCTTATTGTAGTTTCATTTATATATTTTTCTCCGTGCCATGAACCGACAGTTTTCCAATCGAATAAGAAATGTAATTTTTGCAGGCCAAAAGTCATCAAATTTTCGCGCAAATTTTGAAACTTTTTTTTAAAAAACTCCGCCATTTTGTTAAATTTCAAGTTTTTTTTTCGATTGGGGTTCACGGCACGGGCAATACATTCTAGTGTAATAAGCTTTTTGGTTTTTTTGATTTCAGGCACTGTGAAGGTCGCTATCACCGCAGCAGTGGGGGAATTTTTTTTAGAGCCTTGGGAGCTCGTGAATAACTCCCTGAATTTTGAATTTTTTGATCCAAAACTTTTACCGTGAATTTATTATATATCAACAAATATATCCTTAAAATATTAAAACATTCCATACAGTAGTTTCCTTTAAAAAACAAATTAGAAACAATGAATCTTTGGCTGACCACATTATGGGCCACAAGTCAGTAATTTTTTTTAGATAACTCTCAAAAGAAGAAAATGTAAATTTGATATTTTTTTAAATAAATTTTTTGTCAATTATTTCACAAATAATTTTTGTAATAGTGGGCCAAAGTGGGTTGTATTGTGTATGGCTTACGTCTAAATAATGAGGTGATCTCGTGATGGGTGGTATAAATACCTTTACCACACCGCCTAACACCCTCCGCTTGCTCACCCCATCTCATGAATGGCGAACGTTTTTCACGGTGGATATAAATGAAGAACCACTACCACCCACTCACTTATTCTTTGGTTCATTGTTATGTACAAAAAAGAATTATGAACCCATTATACGGAGATTACATTTTAAATCTGTGCTGTTTTATTTTCAACTAAGAAGAATTCTACCCTCAAACCAAAATAACAATCAACCCCATTTAAAAACCAATTGTCTTTAAAATGTCCATGGTTATATTATATTATTACTTAACCCTTCTTATTTATTATTTTTATCATTTTTTGTGTGTATTTTTTTTTTAATTTTTTTTTTTAATATTAAAAAATTTTCTTCTTGAAAGTTAACTGTTTGTTTCTTTTGCATTTCAATTTTGTTCCCACATGATACCGAATTTGTTGGGACTGGAGTACAAAAAAACAATTGCTTGGGGCCCAAATACAAAACGGGAAACTTATCTTTTGGAAGAATCCAAAACCAACTCGATTCTGGGAAAGTTACTGGGAACCATTTGATTGGGAACCTTCCTTAGGACACCTAGTCTGGTTCAAAAAGAGGTCACACTTTATAAAAAAGTTAAATATGAGTTATCTTAATTTTTTGTAAGACGTTTTAACATTTTTAAATAAAAAAAAAGGGGTAAAAAAAGTGAGAGGTGATCTAAACAGGATTTCGTAATCCATAGCTAATTATTAATTAGAATCAGCTAAAAGTTCTTGAGGTTAATTTAAACTTTCTGAACATTTGGCCCTTCAAGAAAAACTTTTTTTAACCACGTCTATACATATTAGGGATGTTACGAACATGAAATTTCGAATACGGATACGGATATTTAAAAACATTTTTTTCGGTTTCGGTTACGGATATGTAATAATATCGGATACGGTTACGGTTACGGATAATTGCTTTCAGTGAATATTTTTTTTTTTAAAAAAAGGAAAATTTTACCCCAAAAAGTGAAAGCCAAACACAAATCAACGGAAATCTACCAAGAGAAATATATGTAGCAAAAATTTGCTTCGATTTAACCTTAGTATTCCACCGGCAGTTGTCTGTTATTATCCGAAACAAATCCAAAACTTTTATTTTCGGATACGGTTTCGGATATGTAATTATTTCGGACATCCGGTAGTTTCGATTACGGTTATGGATATCCATAACATCCCTAATACATATGCACCCATCGTTTCTTTTATTTATTTATTAATTTTTTTTTTTTTTTTGTATACAACGCGACACAAAATTACGTATACATTCAAATTGCCTAACTTATTCTAAAATGGTACATTTGTGTACTTTACATTGCATATGTTGTTTAAATTGAAGTTTAGACAGTACTTCAAAGTATTTTGATAAATTTATTAACTGATTAGTCACAAATGAAATCGAAAATGTTACAGACATTCACAAACGATTGGCACAAACCTACGTAAAAATTGAAAATTTTATTTTTCGAAAATTTAAGTTGGTTATTCGTATTTCAGCATTATTTAGAGTCGTAATTTCGTTATAATTTTTCCACAACATATTCAAATGTCTCACAATACAATTAAACCCTTTATCGTTAATTATTATAATATAATAAATACTGGTGAATAAACAGGGCCGCGCCAAGGGACATTTGCGCTGGGGTGCCAGACAAAAATTGCCGCCCCTAAAACGCCAAACTTATTTGTAATACATTTTTGACAATAAAATATATGCCTCCCGGCTACCAGTTTACATACTATATATATATATATATATATATATATATATATATATATATATATATATATATATATATATATATATATATATATATATACTTACTTTAATGAAATGCATAAAATATTATAAAATATTTAGGATTATAAATGGAATAAAACACTTAAACTTTTTTTAACAATTTATTTCGCATAAATTTCAAGAACAAGTAAATAAAAATAAATAATTTTACACAAAACAAAAACGAATAGTAACAATTTTAAAATTTTATATAAAATTCACTTTCCTTGCCTTTTTTATTGCAAATTCATTTATTAAATCTGACATGTCAATATCTGCAGCAATTTTGTTTTCTGTGCTAATTAAACTTAAATACGATATTCTTTCCTGTGACATACTAGATCTTAAATAATTTTTTATTAAGTTTCGAAAAACTTCTCTCACCAGATGCCACTGTCACAGGTATTGTCAAAAATATTCTTAATGCAATTGTCATATTCGGAAACGTTGTAGTAAGATCATTAGAAAATATATAATCTAAAACTGTTAATTCATTCATGTCGGGATTAATATATGTTAAAAGAGTTTCTATTTCATCACATAAATCTAACGCATTTATATCAGATTCGTTCCGCAGAGCCCAAAAGGGGATGTTTTTTACTTAAATTTCTGAGAAACGAAATAATGTAACTTTTCCAAGAAAAGAGTATGGAGTGCTCCAATTTAAAGAACATCCATAAATCTTATCTTATCCTAAGTGGAATAAGCAATATCGAAAGAACATGTATATTTTAAACTAAATTGCTTGCAGATGTGGATAAGCAAATATTGAAAACAAATTTATAATAACAAAAAACAGAAATAATAAATTAGGTTTACGATATCAACCAAATAGGAAAAAGAAGGTAAAATAAAAATGTTGGTTTTAAAACCAAACAATTGAAATCTTAAACTCTTTTATTATATTTCGACTGTTCAATACAGTGTTTACTAAGTCTTATTTAAAAGAATAATATTTTAATGAGAGATCCTCAGTCATCAATTTTTAGTTTGTTTTGTTTACTAATCGTCACGTAGGTACTATATACAACGTAACGCAACGAAAACTAAACAATTTTAAAGATTGATAAATGTTTTATGTGTAGAATTCAACGACGGTTTTTATAAAATTAAAGCCTGCAAGAACATGTTCGATCCCGATCCCGTTTGATCTCGCCGATTACCGCGCAAATGATTGTTGTCGCTGGTCGACAATCGGAATAATCGGATTACCGACGGGTCACAACAATCATAATAGACAAGTATTTAAGCAAAATGCGGGTAACATTTAGTGTCATCAAAATTACCACATAAAAATAGTAATAATTTTATATTTTATTTGCCGCCCCCAAAGCCTGCCGCCGGGGTACTAGGCACCCCTAACACCCCCGCTTGGCGCGGCCCTGTGAATAAATCTCTTACACAAAATCTTACATAATACGACATCTATGTCGCATACAACGAAACACTTACCGTTGGAGTTGTGGAACACAATTTAAATAAATAAAGTATAAGACTGGGTGATATTATAAAACGGTTTTAATTACTAGTATTTCTTGCATTGTTTTTCTACCGTGGAAATCATTGTGCAAATATTCTCAGGCAAAAATAAAATGGTTGAAAAATAAAATAAAAACAAAAAATTAAAATGTATTTTTCAACTACAGATTAATATGTGGGGTGTGTCCACGGTAATTCATGTTACTAAGTGAATCAAAATTTAAGAGTTTTTGTATTATAACAATACTAAATTAAAACATTTTTTAATCGGAATTTTTCCTAGTATTAGCATGATGATCTGCTTTTACCACCATTTATTTTTAAAGCTTTTGGGTTGTCCACAACTGAAATAATAATTTAAATATTTTGGTAACTCACGTTACAAAAAAGGGACAGTACAAAATTTACTTTGGAGTCAATTGCTTTTTTCTGCTCCCGATTCAAAGTTACAAGAATAATTTTTTTTTATATTCAACCTGTGTGTGTTATATAGAAGATGATAAGTTTGTCAAAATTTTCCTATGCCTGTAGAAGAATTTATTATTAAAATCCCATATCAATGTCGGTAACTCACGTTACATTTTGTCTTCATTGGAAAATGGTCTGAAAACAATTATATAAAATAATTATTATTAGTATACATTACTCAAATCAATGTATATAGTCTTTAAAAGAATATTTTACAATGTTGAAGCCCTTTTTTATTTAGAAGTAATTTAGAAAAGAAGGGTTTAAGCAAACAAATTAAGCGATACATATGAAATACTAGGAAAGTTTTATTATTACTAAATATCAGAATAACAGAACAATTTTATAATACCTGCTATAAACTATAAAATACTAGTCTTAAACAATAGAAGTTTTAAACAGAAGGTGAAAAAGTAGCCTATTTATTTTAATCCTACAATTTATAGTACGCTGTCTTATAATACTGGTTAAAACATTTCTAAATTCATAATGGGAAACTCTTACTGTTTTTTTACTTCTCTTTAATATCAACTGATTTTTTGAACTTGTAGTACATCCTACCACCTTTCATTTCAATTTCTGGGTAAGGAAGTACATTTAAAACCTGTTAACACTAACAAAAGTAATGTCATTTTCATCTATTTTGAAAAGTTTGTTATTTTGTCCAGAAACACTCTTCAAACACATAACGTTACTTCAGGAATGGAATCCTCATTACTCTGGCACACATCATTTCTCGAATAAAGAAACAACTAAAGAAACAACTCCTATTTAAGAAACTCCGTAACGTGAGTTACCATTCTGGTAACTCACGTTACATTTTTTAGGTACGTTAAATTTACATTTTTGTTTTTTGTAAAAAATATAAAAAAATTAGTTCTGCAATCAATGAGTTATTTGTGAAGAGAATACAAAAAATCATATGCCTGAGTCCAATTTTCTAAAAGTTACAGAAACAAATTAATGTTTTGGTAACTCACGTTATAGTTACTGGGTTGTTAATCTTTGATCCATTCCATAATAATATGAAATTAGTTTGAAGTAAAAGCTTTAGGGGTATAGTTACATTAGATCCTGTAGATTATTCTTCTTTTATCAAAACTTCTCAACTTTCAACTATAACTGTAACATTAACATTAACTTAAAAAAGGATACAAAAAAATCAACACACCATTAACATTCAACATAGCCTCCAAACAACTGGCAAAAAAACAAACAAAACACAAGTTTCCTGCAAAAACACAGTAGTGCCCACTTCCTACATCTAATACACAACACAATACCAGTAATATTATAATTTTATTATATTTTTTATTTTTTTATGTTATGGACCTTTTGGTATGGACAGACCCTGTGGAGAATAAATTAAACAACGATTTGAACGAAAATTGCATGTAACCAATATCCTGTCCTAATGTCCCTGGTTTCTTTTTTTAAAGTTTGATAGAGAATGCGGAACCTTTTTACTTAACTGTCCCCGGAAGGAAAGTACATTGGATGGGTTCTGATAAACGATACATGAAATTCATCCCCCACCTTTTGTCCACGACTTCGTTCGCGTGGAATCGTTGACGACATAGTGCATAAAACTAGTCAATCTTCATCGACTTCACGCGAATGTAGTTGCGGACAAAAGTAAAAAATAAGTTGAACTTATAAGCCATAGAAAAATAATTCGACTTATTGAAGTTTCGGTTGATTAACATTCCGATAATCGACAGTCTACTGCATTTTAAATTGGCATTTTAAGTATTTTAAGTACAGTGAAACCTCTGTTAACCGTACAGCATTTTCACGCGAAAATTACCATTGAAATACGAAAATGGTGAGTCCTCTAGCGATCGAAGTGGGACAATGTAAATAACTGATTCTGTGTAGAATTACGGAGTATTTGAGTAAGAAGAAATTTTCGTGTGAAATTACTGTCCGATTAACAAAAGTCCTACAGTACAAGTAATCTTTTACTGTTGTAAAACTGGCTTATAATATTTTTTGCTCTTACTGTTAACATTTACTTGTTGGATGTGGATACAGTGAGTCAAACATTCGGGTATGAACCAGCTAACCGACTAGTGGCTT
The DNA here is from genome assembly GCA_035578155.1 of Brachynemurus nebulosus. Lineage (NCBI taxonomy): Eukaryota > Metazoa > Arthropoda > Insecta > Neuroptera > Myrmeleontidae > Brachynemurus > Brachynemurus nebulosus. The sequence goes on along the minus strand of JAPWDM010000021.1, from coordinate 4,342,162 downwards.
TACAAATGACCCCTAAGATTAGATAATATTAGAGATGATCCGATCCATATATCGATAACTGTTATTTGATAACTAGTATAGAAAGATAACAGTTATCGTCAATAAATGGAATACCCAGTAACTGGTTACTTAAATAACTCCTTTGGAAATATCGATAACATAGGTCAATATTAATATATTCGAAAGCAAGGATCGCAGTAATCTATTTTAACCACCTACGGAGAATTTCAAAATAATAACGCCCCAGGCAAATTACACATTTTCTATTGTAGGACATTTAAAAAACCCTTAAAAATGAACTATTGTCCATTGTACAGTTATCTATTTGTATTTGTAAGTTTGTATCCATCAAATTGTTAATATTGTGTATATAGAGCCTAAATCCTTGTATAGACAAGTATTCACTAACAGAACCGTTTATACGCATATCGAATATCTTACAATATGTTAAAATATCCAAATACCATACCAGTTATTATAATAGCTGTTATAAATAACAGTTATTTTTCAGTAACTGTTCTTGCAATAAAAGTTATTAGAAAATAACCGTCTAGCTCATCTCTAGATAATATGAACAAACTGGTTTTTGAAATTAACTGTAAAATATATTATCTTCCTGTACACACTGATACTATGAACTGTGTATAAGAGTCAAGTTTTCTCCGTACATGAAGACACAAAAACATGGTTGAAAAGAGGTACTAAAAATAAATAGAAAGTTTTTTTTAATTCCTTTTAGATTACAGACAATGAAACCATTAGAATTTTTGATATTTTTCATTAAACAAAGATAGTATCATTTATATAAATAAAATGCGATAGATGTATGCAATAATCATCTTAAGAAATAATACCCATGTCGCAGCATTCTGCATAACATAGCGAATTTCCATTTACAAAAGTACGTTTCTCTCGGAAACTAGTTGATATCGAGTAATTGTAAATAAAAAAAACCTTCTTTATGTGATTTTTCCGCCTCATTCCGCCAAATTTTTTTCACGAAAAATGCCCAAAACCCCGTAAACGTTTTCATGAAATTTCTTAAAAATAAGATGTTTCGTTCTTGAGTTATCGTGCGGACACTTAGTAAACATATATATAAATGTGTCCGCACGATAACTCAAGAACGAAACATCTTATTTTTAAGAAATTTCGTGAAAACGTTTACGGGGTTTTGGACATTTTTCGTGAAAAAAATTTGGCGGAATGAGGCGGAAAAATCACATAAAGAAGGTTTTTTTTTTATTTACAATTACTCTATATCAACTAGTTTCCGAGAAAAACGTACTTTTGTAAATGGAAATTCGCTATGTTGTGCAGGATGCTGCGACAGGGGTATTTATAATTTGAATAGAGTTATTATAATAAAACGGTTTTGACAATATAGCTGCAACATATATATGTACAAAGATGCATGCATATGCGTGGATTTGCATAAGGAAGAATAATTAAGTGTACTTACTTAAAAGTTATTAAACCGCCACTGACGACCCGCAGAAAATTTTTGGTAAGAATTACCATAAGGCGTTAACATCTCCGCTCTAATCACTTTCTCTCAAGTGGCTACTAATGGACCCGCTACTAACGGAAACCAAGTGTATTTAAATTCAATATAATTCTCACTTGATTGCAATAATGAAATATATTATATGGATGTCTATCTATATGAAATAACCAACTATTGCAGTGAAATACATATATACACATTATACACATAATGCAACATACTTTTGTAGACACACTAAAATTATAAAATAATAAATTGACTGTTTTTTCTTATTTTCTCAAAAACTAGCTAACCTAGAATAATAGTTCCAAAATCTTTTTTATGTCATTTTTTCCCGTCTTTGTAATGGTGTAAAAAAATTTGACAAAAACTTTTAAATTATAGCAAATTTTGGCCAAAACTCATTTTCACGAAAAATGCTCAAAAAACCATGTTCCTGAGCTCCGACGTTTTTGGCTGAAGAACTCATCCAAGATTTTTGGACTTGCAACGCTGTCACCAAATTGTGTAAAACTAGCAGTTTTTCCTGAAGCGCTATCGTGCTGATACATAAATACATATATACATATATACATATATATATATATATATATATATATATATATATATATATACATATATATATATATATATATATATACATATATATATATATATATATATATATATATATATATATATATATATATATATATATATATATATATATATATATATAAATTTTAGTGAATGTTATTTTTGGGCTCTAGGGACCTCAAAACAAATTTCTGCCATATTTTCGGGCTGAACACTTCGACTATGGCTAATACCATAATAGCTGAATTTCCAGAATTCTTTCTGGAAATTCGCTAAAAAAGAATAAAGGTAATGACATAATTAATAACCAGTCTAATTAAAACAAAGTAAAACATTAAAAAAATAATAATAAATAAATAATTATAATATCCCATTAGTTCACTAGCTTCACATTTCTTTGATTTTCAGCTTTTCTTCAGACTTAAATAAAACGTTTTTTGGTCTCAAATTTTGGCATCATCTTTTTCGAAGAAATTTTTACTTTGACAAAGCCATTTCTTGCTTCAGAACCACAGACACTTAGTGATGACTCTGTCACAAGCTTTATAACTCTTTCTACCGCTTGTGTGTTACAGGGTAAACGCGGGAAGTCTATTGATTGCATCTGGCATCTAGGTTCTCGTGTTTCACTTATATACTGTTTTAAGTTCTCATCAGTTATGTGTTTTGTTACTGGGGGCTCGGTAATTGTTATATCCGTCCAGTTAATCATATTAATGAAATCTTCAGCATGAAAGTTGAGCTTGGGGATCATAAACTTCCTTTTACCATTTTTGCGTTCCAATCTTGCCTTCAGAAGTCTACAAAGACCTAGCTCTCTTACGTACTTACTCTCGTCACATAACATACAGCGAAGCACGTTTTCTGGGTGAGCGTAGTAACCATTTCTTTGAATAACTGGATCAATTATTTTTAAATGTTGATCACACAAAGGTAACGCGAAAACTTGATCAGCCTACAAAAATGTTTGGCCATTTATACATGATGGTTCAAGTTTAATGTGAAACCAGATAGGAGCATACACTTTCACAACATACTCTGTTAAGGTTTTGAGGTTATCTGAAGGATTCTCTGTTCCAACATACAGCCTAAGGATGCGACTTGCTAGCGTAAGCCATCGTGAATGAGCCAACTTTCCTGGTTTTTTTAAGGACAGATCTGAAGAGCATACACCATTTGAGATTGATGTGCACATTTCAAGTAAATATTTTTGATCTATGCTTAAATCTTCTTTTATTTCAAGATTAGGTAGATTGTGTTGTATAGGAGAGAACTTAACTACTGGAAGTTCGTTACAGTTTTCAAGCTGTTTGCCTAAAACTCCCTCAAATTCATTTGGGCCTTTTGTTTTTCCATCTAATGCACAAAACAGGTGGCGTAAAGGCAACTCATTACAGTGGAACAAACAAATCAGCCACTGCAGTGGTCTATTTAAATCTTTTTCCATTAAAGCGAGTGTACCATTATTAACTCCAGTGTTTGTGGCTGTTCCATCACACCCAATAGCAGTTATATTGGATATATTCAAATGACTGCTATCATTAAAATACGCTAGTATGCTATCTTTTATAGCTTCACCTGTTCCAAGAGCAGGAGTTACGTATCCTAGAAAGGATGAACCAGGTTCTTCTACTAATGAAATGTGTTCTTCAATAACAGTCTTTTTGTAAAATTTGTTCCCTTTTTTTTCTTGTACAATTATCTTATCTTTTCTACGAACAAAAAATAAACCCCTATTTTCTCCAACTTTGTTAACTATTTTGCTTACTATCGCTTTTGTTCGATTCTTTGCTCTCGCTCTTCGAATCTTCATTCTATTAATTACCTTACTTTTATTCTCCTCTGTAACAATACCAATATCTTTAAGAACAGCAGTTGCGATAGCCGCAGGAGCTCTGTCTGAAACTCCAGTTCGGTCACAGATAGAAGCTACTATTGGCAGTTCTACTTGCATTTTATCGCTTGTGGTTGAAGCCGTGTGTGCTAAGTGAACTGAACTGTGTGCTAAGTTTTCATCAGAACTTTGTTCAGGATCTGAATGAATGACAACATTTCCAACACCGCTATTAGCATTGACTACTAATTGTTGGTTGTACTTTAACTGTTGCTGTATTACCTTCTGCTTCCTCTGTTCTCTTATCAACTATACTTATGCTCATTTTTCTCGATGTTCTCTGGTCAAGTAAAAAATTTTGTTCTAGTTTAGGTACTTTGTTTTCTTTTTTGCACTTACATTCAGAAAACTCTTTGCACTTACAAGCTGCGACATCAAAAAGACGTTTGCTTTCATTTAAAAACGATGCTACGATTGAATCATATTTTTCTGTACCTTTTCTACTTTTTGATCTTAAAATATTTCTGTATTTATTATGATAGGTTTTTCCCATTTGCAACATGCGACTGCGAGACACTACAGGAATTGATGCTTTCGACCCAATAGTTTTAACTTTCTTGATAAGAATATCTAATATCTCACTCACCGTTGGTTCTTTTGATGTTGCTTCTAGTTTCAGCTCATGTCGAATATAAAGGTAATATTTCATAATGTCATAATAAGTTGGCAAATTTAACTCATTTAATTGTTTAGGGTGTCCAAAAATTGGACATTCTAACTTTTTTCTAGTATGAACTGGTTTTGACACTGCCATCGCAATAATAATTACGTATTGACTAATAAGCTATTATACCGATATTCAAACCAAAACAAAACAACAATACAAAATCAAACCATAAAAGCACTTGCAACTCAAACGGTTGCTCGGGACTGACTAAGAGAGACAGAATGGTGCTACAGGCTTCTCTACCCCACACCTACCTAACAATATGTCTAGTTAAAGATCATTTCAATCCAACTATTGTTGTGTTTCTGGAAAAACTAAACAAAGTTTTTCTATGTTTTTAATTAAAAAATAAGATGAATCCTTACTACTGCAAAATATTGTAAAAATTAATTTTTTCTTAAGATGTAAGATTAAGTAACATAAAGTTTTACAGTATAATACTACAACTATCTACTACAGAGTAGTTAATTTGTATAATTTCAACCTTTAAAATCCAAATTTGGTATTCAAAACCATTTTTTTTTATTATATTAAATTTGGCAAAATTTATTTAAAAATACATATTTTCAACTCTTTTACGGCACCTCTAAATATATTATATGTATGACGATACTTTAACACTGTTTTAACGAAGACAATAAAAAACTTTTTATCACTATTACATATCAAAATTAATAAAATTATTTTTTCGTTCCACCCTAATGTACATAGGTGACTAAAAGCCTATCAATTAATGTTTAAATAAATCAGAATGTACATAATTATGACATATCTTCCATGAGGATACATAAATTATGTACGTATTTCTTTTATTTAAAAAGTTGCCTTATAACGATGTAGGAATTATCAAGCTTTAAATAAATTAAACTTTAGTATTTTAATATAATTATTTATTAATTTGCTAATATGGCGAATCACACACTGTTCACAAGTACCGGATATGATCTCTGCCTCCTTACGTGAATTACAATACAATGAATGACGGATGTTGCGTGTATGCCGTCTCTATGAACCAAACCTATTGGTCGTTGCCAACTTATTAAAAATTAAAATAACTACGTGTGGACCCAAACAGTGCCACAGTTCGGCCTTCCTGTCGAATTGACGTCCTCGTCAATTACTTAGGAACTCAGAATAAATTCAAAATCAATTGCTTTTCTCGCAACCTCCCTCACTACAGTAATAACATTTTTTTTTACAATGGTACAGATTAAATCATCAAAATACAAATAAACATTGCTACTCATACACAAATTATAGTAAATATTCATTAGGAAATAAATCAATTTACATTCTAAAAAAAATACTTTAACAAATTAAGTCACTCTTTCCGTGAAACCAATTTCAAGCGGTCACTGGCTAGGATTCCCGTATATAGCCTACCACTCTGTTGTTCTCCTTCAGTATATTCGATAACGTACCGGTCATTACCCAAAACCCTTACGACTTGATAGGGTCCTCGGTACTTGGGTTCCAACTTACGACTTTCACCAGTTGACGATATCTGATTTTTGACCATTACCAAATCACCTATGTTGTATGTTTGGCAATTTTTCGCTCCTTGTATTGATTTTTCTTTCATCTTCAGACGATTCTCCTCTAGTCTCTCTGGTACTTTACCACGCTCATCTTCCTTCAATCGGGGGTATAAGTATTTTTTACATAGTAACGGTGCAGACTGAATTAGAATTAACTGAATGGACTGAATTTATTGTTTGGGGTAGCGTATTTATAAAATTTTTATTATCATTAAAACAAAGGGAAATCGTTCTTGAAAATTCAATGTCCGCTTTCTAATGATATAACATTGGAATTTGTCCTTGGCTTAGTTACTGTATGTAATTACTGACGTTGGCGGCATACTGGCGTGGAATGTATTTCGCTGTGGGCACCACACACCCCTATGTTTAGAGTAGATCATAACTTGAAAGGTTTGATCGTTAAAGAAATGGCTCGAGCGGTCTTGACCGGTTGGTCGTTCGTGACGGCTGTCTTCTTGTTGGCAAGTGGGTTTGGCTAATGGTGACGTCGTCATAACGAGGCGGAGCACAAGGAATGAGTTGATTTTCATCTGAAATTATTGGTGTGGACATTTGGCTCGTTTTTGATGTTGGGGCCGTGAACGCAGTTGTAAATGTTGACGCAGCGCTTGGTACATGATTTATTAAGAAGGCTCTTAATAAATGAAAAAAATGATAGCTTATAGAGGACGAATATTGTACCTAAAACAAAAAACAAAAATAGCGAATTTTTTATGTAGGTCCACGTGGATGTGGAGATGCGCTGTCCCATTATTTTGATGGTGTTTTCGAGTCTTCTTTCAACTTCTTTATTCAGATCCTTGATTCTATGTTGATTTTCATTTAATTCATCTAAGTTGATGTGAGTGAGTTTAACTGGATTGATTGAAGATAGTTCGATGTCTGATTTATTTAATTTTTTTATACAATCATCTTCCTCTTGTAGATTGATGTTAGGAATGAAGTCGCGAATAGAGTGGTTTTTGTTGGTTGGATACGTTTCAATTGTGTGTGTAGTCGTGTGGCCTTTGCATTTGTTTAGTAATTGAACGTTTTGCGTTCCCAGTAGCTCGATTGCATCGGATTCATTTGGGCAGACTATGTTCAATGCAGTTGGTTCACTGGTGGAGCATATCCAAGTGTTATCGTTGATTTCCTGCCATATCTCTTGCTTGGCGTAGTATGTCTTGATTTCACATTCTTTCGGGATTTTCTTCGTGGTGGGATCCAACAGTTTTGTTTCGCAGTTTTGGTGTGTTAAGCTTGACTTGGTATGGATCGCTGCACAAGTACCTTCCTTGTCCGTACTCTTGGCATTTATCCTTCGTTTTTAACGTAATATGCGTGGTCCGACTTAAATTGAGTAATTGAGAGAAATTAGGTAAGGGTAATTAACGTGAATTATGGAAATTTGTTTCAGGTCTGTTGGATTGTGATTAGGTAATGGAAATAAGTGGTAAAGAAAGTGGTGATTTAATTTTGTTACTGGTATTTTAATTTCAATAACCAAAGTATGACCTAAATTAATTGGTTTGGCTTTAATAAACTTATAGTAATTTAATATTATAACCTTATAATTGGTTTTGGCTTTAATAACCTTATAGTTAAGTTTAGTATAGTTAAGTATTCGTTTCTCTCAAGTTACTCCTGCGTATGTAAATAATTTTATAATATGTAAATAGCCGATATTGTATTATGTATATTATTTTCACACCTTCGGGTAGTATTTTTCCTTTTCTATTTATTACTTACCAAACAGCTGTAACAGTTTGACACGTAATGTTTATCGATTGTTAATTATTTTCATTGATAATTTGTTTTCATTTTTTCTTCAATGTTAATTATTTACTAATAGATTTGTTTGTTTACCGATTTCATTCAGTAATTATAAAGGTATTCATTTGAAAATTGTTTCATATTAAATTATAAATATATTTGCAATGTTTGAAATGTAATCTTTTCATTGTTTTATCCCTAAAAGACATCGTGGTCAATTATAGGGTTTGATTAAACAAATTTTGTGAAGGGTGTTTATATTTTGCATATTCTGCTTATTTAATTTTGTAATTTAGAAATCTCTTTTAATAAATATTGTTAAAGTTTATTTATTTTTTTTTAATTTATAAATTTCAGCTTCCAAACACCCAATCTTATTTTACAGATTTGTAACTACAAATTTTTATTTTCACAAACCCACAAGATTTGTTTTAACTTGGTAGCAGAGCGTTTAATCCTTTTCTCTGCAATTTGTTGTATTTCAGTATTAAAATAACATATAGTATTTTAAAATCAGAAAATTTTTGCAGAATTTTTTTTTAAATATTTAAATTTAATACCTAAAACCAATCGACAAATTTTACAATATACAGGTTTATTCAGTTATTTATACACATTTTTTTTTTGGAACTTTTAATCCGTTTTTTTTTTTCTGTTTCTTGTTCAAACCTTTTACAATAATATGCCTAATATTCATACTCGAACGAGCGATCATCAGTTGACGAGTCCGATGAGAAGTGTGACACTAAGGACGAATTTAAGTCACCCACCCACTCAGTTCCTGGATCTCCGGATTTTCTTGGCTTTGACAAACAATCGGTACCATCTACATCACATGGAATTTCAATACCAGTGCCGCAATCGTCGCCAGTCAACCCTAATTTACATCAACCCCACCCGGATGTTCAATCAATACAGTCGCCCATACAGCTCGTGCAGACGTTTTCAATTTTGATTGACAAGCAGCAGAAAATGATCGATCAACTTTTTGGCCAGTTAAGTACCGCTAAAAATAATAGTAATCAGGCTTTTGAATCTCCCAGAATTAGAATTTTAAACATATTTTCAGCTCATTCAATTTTGAATTTCATAATTAAAGTTACTGATCTAATCAATTTATCCATGTTTGATGAGCAATTTTTGATTAGGTATTTAATAATTAAAGTATTACCTTCTTCTCATCAAATTTTGTCACAATTTTTGCAACAAAATTTAAATTGGGCTCAAATTAGGGTATCATTGCTAAATTTAATTTCGCCATAACAAATTATTCAAATTTATTGACCCCCTTAACTGACTCTGCGGAAACAATTAATTTTTTCTAACCTAAATTCTATTACATTTAATTTACTCAAATTACACCCTGTTTCCAATTCATTTGATGAATTAGCAACCTTAGCTAGGCGTGTAGACGAAATTAATTTTTGAGAATTTAATTGTAATAATATATATAAAAATACAAGTACTGTACCCCTTAATCAACGAAACACAATAAATAATATTACTGAAGGTCGTAATATTCAAAATGTGAATTCTAAAAATAGTATTCAAAATAATAATTTAAAAAATAAAGATTCTAATAATTTAATTAAATTATGTAATTATTGTAAACAAAAAGGCCATACCATTAATAATTGCTTAATATTAAAAAATAAAATTTCTCGACAAAACAAGTCTAAGAATTCAAAAAACTAATTTATGAGCACAAAATTTTTTCAGTTCAAAAATTTCCAGTTATCGAAATTTCAGTTTATGATAATAATGCCATAGGGTTAATCGATAGAGGTAGTTCCGTGAACGCCATATCGACGCAGCTTTTCAATAAATTGTCGAAAAATACTAAACACAAGTTCAAAATTGAAAATAAATTTTGTAATGCATACTTACCCGGTGCCAAATCAATTCAGTTAAAAAAATTAGTTTATTTGAGATTCAAAATAGGTAAATTCAACATGGACACAACCATTTTGCATTGTAAATATTGTTTACCTGTTGACATATTATTAGGAAACAAAACAATTAATTTATGTCAATTTATCTTAGACTTTTCTAGTTCTAGCTTGTCATTTAAACATGCACCTAACACAATTATTTAATTTTTAGACAATGCTAATATACAAGGACAAATTTTAAATTTAATTATAGAACAGAAATTTAACCTTAGTCCTTTACTCCAAACAAAATTAAATTCCTTATTGAAGAAATATTCTTCAATTTTATGTGAAAAGCCCGGTCGTGCTAAAAATTACGAGTACAAAATTATTTTAAACGATTATAATAAGGTTATAGCAAAGAAACCCTACTACATGAACGCCGACAAGTTAAAATTTCTAGAGTCACATATAAATGAACTTGTTGAACTTAACATTCTCAGGCCGACAATTTCGGAATACAGTAGTCCTGTATTTTTTGTTAAAAAACAAGTAGGTTACCGGATTTTAGGGACCTCAATTCTGTCGTCCAATTCGACCCCTTTCAGGCATAAACATGAATTATATTTTAAATTCATTAGGCGGTTTTAAAATTTTTTCGTCAATAGACTTATCGCTTCATTTTATCACATTCTGATTCCCCCCAAGCAATCAAATACACTTCTATTGTAACTCAATTCGGTCAATATGAATGTTTAGTCATACCTTTCGGTTTGAAAAATTCGACTCAAGCCCTAAATAGATATCTTTTTAAAGAATAGGCTGATTTTAGACAGCAAGGTATTCTATTTTTGTATTATGACGATATAATTATTGCTTCAAATACGCCTGAGGAACATATAAATCAAATAAATTTAGTATTGTCACAACGTAAAAACATAGGCCTCACTGTTAATCCAAATAAAATATCACTTTGTATGCAAAAGATTAAAATACTTGGACATTCAGTTAGCAGTGAAGGTAGAGTTCCCGACCCTTAACGAGTACAAGCAATAGTAGATATTCCCTTGCCAAAAAACCATAAGCAGCTATTGAAATTTTTGGGTATGGTTGCATTCTATTCTAAGTTCATTAAAAATCATGCAACACTCATAGAGCCTTTAGATGAACTTAGAAAAAAGAACACCAAATTTCAACTAAATCAAGAACATATTGATTCAATTAATAAATTAAAACAAGCTTTGATTAGTGCCCCGATATTAAAATTTCCGAATTTTAAAAATAAATTTTACTTAACCACTGACGGGTCTAGCCAAGGAATTGGAGCTGTTTTATCTCAAGAATTCGAGTCGGATCGACACCCGATTCAATATTTTTCGAGACGCCTTCATGAGTTTTAAACCAGTTCTCCATTTCAATTTAACAAATAACATGCTCTTGGCCTTGTTATTTGTTATCGTCGAATTTCATCAATTTTTTCTCGATTTGTTAATTTTTTTCTTCGAAATAATACATTTAACATGTTGTAGCATGTTTAACAAAGATTATGAAGACTACTGATAATTATGATATTTAATAATAACAGACATAATAAAGGAACAAAGTTGTAATATTTAAATTCTCTTTTTTACTCGAGATATCCTATAATTTTAGCGTGAGTCGATAAATTTTTTAAAAATATTTTTAATTTTTTAATTTCTATTGAAATATAAAGTTCTTTCCTATACAACCGTTAAAAGTTTTCAAATTAAATAACTACCTATACATTGAGATATAAATGAGATATAAAAATGTTTCTGTAACAAGTAAAAGAAATAAACAAATAATGTGACAACGTTCTCGGACGTCACTTTCACGGTGATACGAAAAATATATACATTTAGTACGCATCATCCACAGCAATATGAAAAAATATATACAAACAGGAGTCCACAACTTCGTAAAACAGATGCAGTTCGTAATCATAGGAATATGAAAGTAAAATTAATTTTTTTTTGGTTTAAACTAAGAGCGGTATTACAATTTTATGCTATATACACGAATAAAAGAGTATATATTCACATGCCTTCTAGTAGATGCCATAAGTACGGATTCAGTATGGACGTCATATTCGTAGGAAGATGTAAATATATATATATATATATATATATATATATATATATATATATATATATATATATATATATATATATATATATATATATATATATCTGTAGAAATATTTTCAATAATTTTTCTTTTAATTAAATAAATTCTTTACTTTAATATTTTGACAAAGGCACATTAACAAATCCAATATATTGAGCAATTATGTCCAATCGCCTTCAAATTAATCTTCTAGATAATCGTCTGGGTAATACGTCTTTTAAAATAATCGTCTTGAAAAATACGTCTTTTATAATAATCGTCCTACGTCGTCTTTATATATCGTCTTCAAAATACGTCTCTATTTTTTTATCATAGCTAACTTAACATTATTGCTTAATTTTAGAACAATTATAAGTAATTAAAATACCCCTGTTTCAGCATCCTGCATAACATAGCGAATTTCCATTTACAAAAGTACGTTTTTCTCGGAAATTAGTTGATATAGAGTAATTGTAAATAAAAAATACCCCTATCGCAGCATCCTGCATAACATAGCGAATTTCCATTTACAAAAGTACGTTTTTCTCGGAAACTAGATGATATAGAGTAATTGTAAATAAAAAAAGCCTTCTTTATGGGAATTTTCCGCCTCATTCCGCCAAATTTTTTTCACGAAAAATGTCCGAAACACCGTAAAGGTTTTCACGAAATTTCTTAAAAATAAGATGTTTCGTTTTTGAGTTATCGTGCGGACACTTAGTAAATATATATATATATATATAAATGTGTCCGCACGATAACTCAAGAACGAAACATCTTATTTTTAATAAATTTCCTACAAGGTATGCCGCGTACTTTAGGAAAAAAATTGAAAAAAGGGACTTTTTTCTTTTTTGCGAAAAATCGTCCGCATCTCTGCGAATATCGATGGGGAGTCTAATGTTTGTACAAATTTTTATACCTCACTATACCACCAATAAACCTGTGAATCGACAGATCGATCTATCGAATGGTTTTCCTAAACCGTTTCTTCAAATTTTCCGAATTAAAAAACAAAGGAGCAAGATTAAATGAAATATTCAATTTTTCAATTTTTTTTTTTCAAATTTTTCCACAGTTTAGCATCTTTTATGCATTAAATTTAAAAATTACAAAAAAAATTTCGAAAAAATTTTAAAATTAAAATTAAATTTTAAAAACAAATTTTTGAAAAATTTGGAAAAAGATCGATTAAATTTTGAAAAAAATTTTAAAAAATAATTTTTTTTTCTTAATTTTTAAATTTTAATGGATAAAAGATGCCTAACTGGAAAAATTTGAAAAAAAAATTGAATTTTTCATTCAATTTTGTTCCTTAATTTTTTAATTCTGGAATTTTGAACAAACGGTTTAGGAAAACCATTCGATAGATCGATCTGCCGATTTACGGAGTTATTGGCGGTACATTGAGGTATAAAAATTCGTACAAACATTAGACTCGCCATCAATATTCGCAGGGATGCCGACGATTTTTCGCAACAAGGAAAATAGTCGCTTTTTTCACATTTTTCAGATTAAAATTAAGGATGAAAATTTTTTCCTAAAGTACGCGGCATAGCCTTGTAGGAAATTTATTCCATATTCCAGAACTGCCCTTCAATTTTCTGTCCGATCACCGGTTACTGAGATATCGATGGTTAAACAACAAGAACCCTTTCTTATTCAAAGTTGGATACCTCCGGAACAAATCAACGTAGACAAAAATTTTAAAAGGAATTTGAAGCTGAATAAACAGGCTATCACGTCAATACCACGGTTTTACTGTAAAAAATTTTTCAAGCTCGTAGACCAAAAAAAAGACCAAAAAAAGAACAACAGAAGTTCAGCTATTACATTACGATCAATTACAACTTCTTCTGTGCCGCGTCACTTATTTTTATTACCTTTTGTTACATTAGGTACCATAGAGTAGATCAGGGGTCGGCAACCTGTTTGTCCTTAAGGGCGCAACAGTAAATTTGAAAATCACCGAGGGCGCATATTTTACAGATAATCAACAGGTATAAATAGGCATTAAAAAAAAACAATTTTTTTTTTTATAACTTTATTTTGTTGGTGTCATACATAATGATACATATATGATAATTCAGTGTGAAACTTGGGTGTCCATATTTTCAGCTAATTTCTTATAACTGGGGATATATTTAGAGTTCCCGGTCCTTAAACAATTAACTAAATGTGAATCATTAAGCTCTGTTCAGTATTTTGATTTAAAATATTTCATATTTGAGAACAAACACTCGCAATTGTATATTGTTGCACAATATGAATAAATTTTTAGCGCACATTTCCTTAAAATAGGATACTTATTTTCATCGACTAAGTTCCAAAACATTTTATCATTACTATGCGCTTTTAAAATAATATCACTTTGCAAGTTTATTATTTCTAATTCTAGGTCTTTGATATTATGAAACTCGAAATACACTGAAATTATTTCAAGGATCATCTTCAGTAACATTGAATGGATTTATGAAAAATCTTAGAACGGGTTCTAATACTGCAAAATCTTCAAATCTAGAGGAAAACTCTTCTATTAGCTTCTATTTCATTATTCAAATTTAAACTTTCAACAGTATATTTTATATTTGGGAAATGTGATAATGATTTTTTCAATAGATGGGATTTTAACAACACTAACTTGCATTTGAATTTATTTACTGCACTAATCATGACAGCGATATGCTGATTTTTCCTTGTATTTTTAAATTTTATTCATTCAACTTTGCCGTTATATCTGTCAGAAATCCGAGGTCGATTAGCCAATCCTTATTTTCTAGTTGCTCGTAAAATTCGCCTCTTGATGCAATAAATTCCTTTATTTGTGTCAAAAGCATGATAAACCGCTCAAGTATTTTACCTCTGTTCAGCCACCTCACTTCAGTATGTGAAAAAAAAAGATCTGCGAACTGAACGTCCTGATCTTCTAAAAGCAATTTAAACAATCTGTGTTGCATAGTTCCCGATCTTATGGAATTAATAATTTTTGTTACTATCGTAAATACGTGTTGAAAACCGATTGTTTTGCGCATAACATTTCCTGATGTATGAAGCAATGATAAGAAATATATTTCTGGAATAAGGAATCCTGTCTACATAAGGCAATAAATCCTTCTTTCTTACCAGTCATCGCTTGTGCCCCGTCTGTTGTAATTGACGATAACTTTTGTACAGGTATTTTTACATCTGTTATATACTTTTTAAAAGTAGAAAAGATATCTCCTGCTCTGGTGCTTCCCTTTAATGGCAGAACTTTAAGGAATTCTTCTTTTGTTGTAATCCATCTTTACGCAAATTGCTAATTGTGATATATTTGTCACGTTTGTCGATTCATCCATCTGTAGCGAAGAGAAAATACAATTTTCGGGTAAAATGCAAAACTCGGATATACGCTGTAATTTCGATGTCTGCCGGAAAAAAGAAACAAATGAGGCTGAGAATTATTGTACTTAAAGGGTTAAAGCGCGGTCACATATTTTTATTAAAAATAATTGCGTTTTATTATTAATTATTACATTTTTAAAGTTACTCACATTTTTGATACAACAATTAATTTAACAAAATTACTTGCATTATTTATTATTATTTAATATTAAAAAACCGTAAAAATACTGAATCGTTACAAAAAATAGATACAAACACCAAAATTGTAATAAAAGTTGAAAATAAAATTTTTTTAAAATAATTTTAACCTTTTTATTTTAAAACGTATGACGACATTTAAGTAACAAATACGTATTGTCCATAGATGATATATTCCATATACTCATCACATGTGTGAAATGTGTTTTGTATGGTTTTATGGTATAGGTGATTTTTATATTTTCATACACGCAGAGCGCCGTTATGAAAACGACGCGCGCGTCATACAAGTTACAGCGCGAAGCGCCGTTTTCAGCAGGACGCTACGCGTCCTTGAAATTACGGCGCGGGGCGCCGTTATGGCAACGACCCGGGCGTCATACAAATTACGGCGCTAAGCGCCGTTCTCAGCAGGACGCTACGCGTCCTACAAATTACGACCCGGGCATCATACACATTACGGCGCGAAGCGCCGTTCTCAGCAGGACGGTACGCGTCCTACAAATTACGACGCGGGCGTCATACAAATTACGGCGCGAAGCGCCGTTCTCAGCAGGACGCTACGCGTCCTACAAACTACGGCGCGAGGCGCCGTTAGTAGCAGGACGCTACGCGTCCTACAAATTACGACGCGGGTGTCATACAAATTACGGCGCGAAGCGGCGTTAGTAGCATGACGTGGCGCTCCCAACAAATTAGGGCCCGAGGCGCGGCACTGAGATGACCTTTTCTAGTAATTACAATTTTCCTTTATTTTTTATACATAATTTATAAATAAAAAAACAGCATATAAATATACAGTTTACAGAGTGTGTAAATAGATCGGTTTCATTTATGTAAATTTGGGGCGTCGGTGGGAGGCGTCGGTGGGTGGCGGCCACCCACCGACGCCTCCCATCGATGCCCCAAATTTACATAAATGAAACCGATCTATTTACACACTCTATAAACTGTATATTTATATGCTGTTTTTTATTTATAAATTATGTATAAAAATTTTTCGACTGTACTTAACTTTTATTTTTTTGCAAGTTATGCACTTTTCAAAAAACGGTACTCGGTTATATATACGAAATAAATTCCAGGTATCGATGTATTTGTATTAGTGTATTGTACTACAAACACGCTTAGCTTACACCCTTAAAATTACTTATTAACACAAAATAAAATTTTATGACACATCATAAAATTATATATTTATCTTTGTAAAATGCTACTTTTTTATAAAATAAAATGTTCATATACCTCATTTTATATTTTGCCTTTGGTAAAAAAACATTCATTTGTTATTCGCAACAATGGAGCCAACAAATTATATTGAATATTTAAAACTAACGTAAAATGTTAGAGATATTGTTAATTTCCTACAAAAAAGGAGATTTTTCCTAAGGAAAAAATATGCGATAAATGCAATTCAAAAATGAAAATCATTTACGTGTAAGTATTTTTAAATTATTTTAAAGTAATCTTATTTCAGTACAGTCATGTTAGTTACTTCCGTTTCTTATTCCAGAAATGATAATCCAAAATGGTTTTGTTATAATAAAATTTCAAAATCCAAACAAAAACGACAAATATGTGGAAACAAAGTTTCAGTTCGTAAAGGTACATGGTTTGGTCAGAGTGGGTTGTCTTTACGTCTTATAATACTTTTGACGTATTCAATAGTTTGTAAATTGGGTAACATGTCCAGAATCGCCAAAGAACTCAATTTAAGCACACACACGGTTTCGGACTGGCTAAATTTTGTTCGGGAGGTACGAAATTTTACATTTTTTTAAATTTGCTAATTCATTTATTTCTTTATTAACTAATAATTTTTATTTACTTTCCCTTCTAGGCGATTCTGGAATGGTACATCGAACATGCTGAACCAATTGGCGGTGAAGGTAAAATTGTTGAAATCGACGAGTCGAAATTTGGAAAAAGGAGATATAAAAGAGGTAAACATATAGAGGGACAGTGGATTTTTGGAGGTATCGAAAGACAGTCCGGTCGGGTGTTTATGGTTCCAGTAGAATCCAGGGATGAAAATACCCTCGTTAATTTAATTAAACAATGGATTCTACCTGGAACCACCATCATTTCGGATGGTTGGAAAGGATATTTAAACATCCAAAATGAAGGGTATAAACACCTCACCGTGAACCATAGTCTATGTTTTAAGGATCCCGTAACGGGAGCGCATACAAATAATGTGGAGGCATTGTGGCGTGCAGCTAAATCCGCAATGCCTTCCAGCGCTAAACGAAAACATTTGTATGCGTCATACTTAGCGCATTATATATTTGACAAACACTGCAGAATGACAAAAAAAATGAAATAGACCTATTTTGGGAAATTGTAAAAAACATAAAATACATAGTAAAAACTGACAAAAATACAACTACAGAACCGACCCCATCCACTTCAAAACAATAGAAATTTATCAATCTAATGCGCTAAGTATATCTTTGAATGTACCTTCCAAAAACCCACTATCTTACAATTTACCCCCTTTTTAGTTTTTCCAAATTTCCACTCCTCTGATTCAACAATTTTACCTTCAGTACTTTATTATTAATATTTTAAGCATTTTTGTATTCATCTGTATATACTGATATTTTTTTATTTTTCTTTAAATTTCATATTGTATAAGTACATTTATCTTTTTTGTGTTTGTTTTCATGTTGTCTTTGTCTTTTATGTATGTTGTATATATACTATTTCTCTTATTTGTCTATGTATAAAACCTATTTCCAAATTTATATGTATATATCTTCTCTATGGTGTTAATACCTAACAAATATGTCACAATTAAAATAAAATTTTTGTTTTTGGTTTTTTTTTAAATTTCTGGTTTCATTTTTTTCCCTAGTTATATGTACTTGTGTTTTGCTTTTTTCGGTTATTTTTATTGTTTTCTATAAATAAATTATACAATAATTTCTTTCAAAAAATGTGTGATATCATATAGTTGTCATTATAAAAAAATTGTGAAAAATATTAATAAAATTGAGTTTTCCAAAATAAAAATATGCTTCCGCGCTTTAACTTTTCATAATTTAAAATTTCCACCACTATTGCTTCGTTTTTATCGGTTAAAAAAAAAAAATCGTGTATGTCCGAGTTCTGCAAATTTCCCCAATTTTCCATATCATTTGCTAATTCTGTCTCCAAATTCTCTGCAGTTACTTCAATTCTTCCAGTAACAGTTCGTACTGATAACTGCAACGTGTTTATAGCTGAAACTATTTCCTTTTTATTTTTAAATCCTTCTAAAAGTGAATCAGCAGCTTCTAACATGGCTTCTTTCACTAATTCTCCATCTATAAATGGTTTCTATTCTTAGCTAGCAAATGCGATATTTTATATGACGCGATCGTTGCTGCTTTATGTTGTTGCAGTGGTTTAGTAAAAAAAACTTTGCTGGTTAGTTATTGAAGATTTTAAAAAAATAATTTTTTTTCTTCTAATTTCAGAGTTCATTGGATAGTCACTATCAAAATTGGTACGAACGGTCTTAAAATGTCGTTCAATATTACTTTCCTTAGGAATCGCAACACTATTATTGCACAACAAACAAATACACTTCCCTTTGTAATCAACGAAACAATATAGATGTTCCCATTCATCGTTAAAATAATATGTTCTTTTTCTTTTACATTTATCCATGAAGAGTTTTGAAAGAAAAGAATTATTTCGGATTACTTGGTAGTTTTAAATGCACGGCCTACGCGTGGTCTATTCGAAATACGATCACACACTAACAAAAAATACGTGCGTGTTATTAGATACGCTCAAGGTTAGCAAACTGCTAATCTATACACAATCCTAAACTCAATTGACTTCTTGCTGTATATCGCCCAAGGGGTCAAACTAGAATGTCCAACAAACTGTGCCCACTGTAATCAATGGGCGACGTAACACAGCAGACATAAAATCAAAACACACGATGTATGGACACGAATATACAAATGTATTAGTATGATATACTGTTGATGATGTACGCAGTTCGCATACATACGCTATATACTAAGATGGCCGACATATTTGGCAACTAATCAAAAAAAAAAAAAAAATAAATTTATTTATTTTAAGAAACATATTTCTTTATTTTGAGAAATTTTTTATTCAATAGAATTTTTACACTTAAATACGATACACTTCATATTTTTTTCTGTTTAAATTTCACGAGTTGATTAAAAAACCATGACATTTATTATGACGTGAATATGACCACGGTCAGTAACAGACTAAAGCGTTGTTCACACCTAAGTAAGTAGATTAGTAGTTAGTAGTTAGTAGAACAACTTAGTAGCTTAGTAAAACAACTTAGTAGCTTAGTAGAACAACTTAGTAGTAAGTGGAACAGCAAAGAAATATAATAATAGGTATTATAACAATAAATATATGAATTTTGTTAAGATATATCTACACTGTTAAAAATATTTCCAAAACTTTTTTGATAGTTACATATTATAGTATACACATAGCAAAAAATATTGCGAAATTTTAGAAATTTTTCATTGTAATACTAAAACAGTGAAATTAAAATAATTTAATGCAAGTTTTTTAAAGAAATAAATAAATGAATAAATAACAAAATAAAAATAAAAATATTCATCTTAAATTAATTGTTTAAAAATACAAAAATTCATAAACAAATCTAAATGAACAAGCCGCCTATAGACGCGACATCAAATGTGACGTATACAAACGCCCAAAAAAAGGCAGGTAAGCAGGATAAAATGGTTATTTAAATGCGAATAACAAGGAACACAGACATTTTAATAATCATTTTTGATGTCACTAAAAAGGGCAAAATCTATGGATGTTTAAAATTTATATAAATTAAATAGCAAAAAAGGCTTTTTTATATTCAAATATCACAATAATATTTACAGTTACTATACTGTACAATTTGTATGTTTAAAACAATGAATATAATATTCTTAGTTATATTAATTTATACTAGTTTAACATATTCAACCACTTACTTTTTTCTAAGTGTATGTTTTTTTTTCTTGTTAAAATTTAATGTAACAGTTTTATTATAAGAATGTTTTATTGCAGGTAAACGAATATTTCAATGGCTTGCATAAAGTTGAGTACTGTGAGACTTTGTTCAAGTGAATATGAATATGTCGTCATATATACATCTGTGTGTATCAGGGTGCATGTATCTGACAACATATTCATATTCATTTGAGCAGAGTCTCACAATACTCAACCTTATGCATATCATTGATCGTTATATTTTTTCCCTGTTCCACTTACTACTAAGTTGTTCTACTAAGTCACTAAGTTGTTTTACTAAGTTACTAAGTTGTTTTACTAAGTTGTTCTACTAACTACTAATCTACTTACTTATATGTGAACAACGCTTAAATCAGTCGTGGTGTAAATTGCAACTTACTGCAACTTTAAGATTTCACTTTTTGATACGTAGCCTTGATCTGCCTCATCCGTGATATCGCCGTTTGACAAGAGTAAGTAAATCGCTCTGGCTATCGTACATTTACATTAGTCCAGCGAGGGCGCATTAAAAATCTATCGGGGGCGCCATGGCGCTCGCGGGCGCCGCGATGCCTACTTCTGGATTAGATAACTTATATAATATTACCAACATTCTAATATTTAAACTTAAACATAGAGTATATAAGCATTCTAAAGTTAATTTCAGATTACATACAAAATAAAAAAGGCTTATTTCAAACTAATTAGTTTAACAGTTTATGTGGCATAGTAGTAAAGTAAACTAGAGACCATATAATAAATAGAGTCGCAACATGTGTGGTGAAGGCTGATTGGTTAAGGCATTTCTGTCCAACATTGCGTAAAATAAATTGATATTAAATTAAAAACAAAAATCATTTAGTTTAACCTAGAAAGAATATTTAAATTAAATTTTTTAATTGTTCATAAATTCATAAATTATTAACAATAATTATGTATTCAAAAATATTTACACAAACATGTGATAATTAATTTCGAAGCTTCCCGCTCTGTTTTGGAAAGAAAATGGATGACATGTCACGCCTCTATTTATTATAGGGACTCTAAACTAAACTCTATAGTTGTTTGCTCCTTTATTAAAATATACTTTGATTTAAATTTGACATTTACTCCGAGTTAATATTTTTTGATGTAAACAAGATCCGATGCGCACGATCCTAATTTCTTTTCTAATTAGCGATCATTTTCAAGTAGTAATAGTTTAGTTGTAGAAATATATAGTCGTTTTGTGAACCATAGTTGTTATATAATCTAAGGCCTTTAGAATTAGATTGTTATCCAAATTGTCGATAATTTTCTTATTTTAAATATCGCGTAGTAAAAGTGCTTCAGTGATCCCATTTTCCATTGCATTTTTCCAATCCCTATTGTTTGTGCTGGAACACCTTCGGAACCCAAAAGGAGCGGTATTTAAGGTAAGAAGTTTTCCTCCCATTTATAATTTTTAGTTTTATTTGTGTCTGATCCATTCGAGCCGGAGCCATATATTTTTTGAAATACTCAAATTTTTGCATTTTTCTGCTATAGTGATTACGTAACACCTAGGTGTGCCGGTGTTACGTAACTCAATATACATACTTGTTTGAGTCGGTTAATTGTTGTATGAATGCAAGCCACAATAGCGCCACTCTCGTAGTTTCTTTTATATACCTAACCTTGATTATTTATTGGTAACCGCATTGGCGGATCAGTTGGTTTTTTGTTTACAAACAACTTTGGGCATTTGTCATTAAAATTTACGAGTACTGACTTTGTTTGTTTTTCCTTTTTTAAATAATTTTTATTACATAAAATTGTATTATTATTAAATTCATTAATATTCTATTATGATGAAGACGGACGTTGAACTACAATTAGAAAGATTAATAGCTCGTCGTGAAAATATTTTTCGCCGAGCCCAATTGTGTTTTGATGCAGGACAAGCCCTTGAAAGAGATTCTCAAAATGAAAATAAATTGAGAAACTTTGAAATTCGATTTGGTACAATAGAAAAAGTCGCTACCGATTATCATGACATTATACATGACATTATTCGTTTACAACAATTACAACAACCTGATGTAACACCTTCGTATAATATCGCAGATGCTTTCGATGATATATACAGGTAAACAGCGATATTCCAAATAGCAGTAATGATAATAAACCGCGGATAAATATGCCCCCAGTAGAGTTAGTAAAATTTAATGGAGAGAATTTGGAAGTCTGGCCGTTGTTTTACGAAAACTTCCGACAGTTAATCCATTTGAAACCAGAGCTTTCGGACGCTGAGAAATTACAATATTTATTAGGCAGTTTGAGTGGACGCGCACTTAAAACATGCACATCAGTTGAAGCGGTTCCCGACAATTATAACATAATTTTTAAACTTTTAGAAGACACATATCATGATAAAAAATATTTGGCCAATATGTCCCTGGAGCGTTTAATTAATTTTCGAAATCTTCCAAATAATAATCCTAATAATTTGCAAATGTTTTTAGAAAAATTCAATACCAATGTTAATAGTTTGAAAAGGTTAAACATTGAAAGGTTAGATGATTACATTTTAACATATTTAGCGATGTCAAAGTTACCCGTTGAAACCATTCATTCGTTCGAATTAGTACGTGATAGTTCTGATATTCCACAGTATGAAGAACTTATACGATTTATTCAAAAACAAAGTAAAATACCGTGTAAGCCAGATAAATCACGCAATGTACCTAGTTGTAGCACCCTAAATACCTGGAAAAATCCTAAATCATTTATTACTGATTCCCCAGTAAATAAAAATTGTCCTTTTTGTCATAATTCTAACCATTTACTAAAAGATTGTGACCCATTTAAATCCAGTGAGTTCGACGTTAAATTTAAATTTATTAAAGAAAACAATATGTGTTTAAACTGTTTTTCTACCAAACACAAAGTTTTATCATGTCCATCAAAATTTTCATGTTTGAAATATAATGCTAGACATCACACCTATTTGCATAAAAATCCTGAACCGACTAATTTTGTCAAAAATAGTTCAATGGTAAATAATGTTTCATCTAGCAAAACAACATTTTGTAATAGCAGTAATAATAACAATAATATTGAAAATAATCAAACACTTTGTTCTCAGATTATTGAAAACAAAAATATGTCAAATGTAATTTTGTTAAATACCGCTTTAGTAAACACATATGACCGATGGGAAAAAGAACATACTTTAAGATTTCTAACTGATAATGCTTCGACTTCTAATTTACTTACCTTTGAAACTTGTAAAAAATTAGGATTATCCTATTGTAAATTTTCACATAACATAGTAGGTGTCGGTGGTACAGTGAAACCCCTAAAGGGGCGTACCAGTTTAAATATTTTTTCTAAAATTAATCCCAACTTCAAATATTCAATTGAAGTGTTACTTATCGATACTATAACCAATTTATTACCTGTTAACCCGGTTGATATTAGTGATTTACATCATTTAAAATATTTACCGTTAGCTGATCCCGCTTTCCATATTCCTGATAAGGTAGACGGAATACTGGGTGCTTCCCTATTCGCTGAAATTTTAGGTTCGCATCGAGTCACGGGTGAATCAGGTACTCCCGCAGCTATACAAACTTCTCTGGGTTATGTAGTTTTAGGTCCATCTCGCCCACTCAAAATCAATAGTACAACTAAAACTTATTGTACATTTGTAACTTTGGATTCCCTTGTGGAAAGAATGTTCGAATTAGAAAATTATCCAAGTCAACAACCGGATGAAAATGAAGCCGATATATGTGAGAATTTATTTTCGAATTCTGTTAGTCGAGATATTACCGGGCGTTATACCGTTAGTTTACCATTCAAAAGAGATCCTGCGGAACTCGGAAATTCGTATGAAATAGCCAAAAAACGATTGCTTGCTTTGGAATTCCGTTTGAAAAAATCACCCGAACTTCGTTCAGTTTATTCTAGTATATTGGAAGATTACTTGAATCAGGGACATATGTCGTTGGTAAAACATCCATCAACTACTTTCGGTTTTTATGCGGCACATCACTGTGTTTGGAAACCGGATAGCCCCTCAACCCCGTGTCGAATAGTATTTGATTTCAGTATGAAATCTGATAATGGAATTTCTCTGAATGAAATTTTGTACAAAGGTCCCAAGTTGCAAAATAACATATTTACTATCTTATTGAATTTTAGATTTTATCCAGTAGTTTTAGGAGCCGACATTAAGGCGATGTATCGGCAAATAAATATAACAGAATCGCAGAGAAAATATCAACGAATTTTATGGCGTTTCGACGAAAATGATCCTATTTCAACATACGAACTGAATACAGTCACTTTCGGTGTTTCGTCATCTCCGTTTCTAAGTTTGCGAGTAGTTCAACAATTGTGTCAAAATGAATCAAATTCATTTTCTGATGTCATAAAGTACGTTCAATGAGATATGTTTATGGACGATTTAATACTTAGTTTCCCAAATGTTCAAACCGCAATTAAGTTACAACCACAGTTTGTAGAATTTTTTAGAAGAGGTGGTTTTCCATTAGTAAAATGGCTATCGAATTCTAAAATTGTTTTAACACACATACCAAATGAAATTCAGTCACCGAATGTTATCGAGTTCTGTTCCTGTCCCGTTCCTCCCATAATAGGGAATTCGTGGGAAAATTTAAAATCAGAATTGCCTTTAATTGCAAATTTGAAAATTCCAAGACACATTGGTGTATTGGAAACCTCTTCGTATAGCATCGTTGGATTTTGCGATGCCTCCTCTTCTGGTTACGCTTCTGTTGTTTATATTCGCACGGTTGACGAACGCGGTCAAGCCCGTCTTTCGTTTCTATGCTCCCAAGCTCGCGTTGCTCCCATGAATAAAATAACCTTACCTAGATTAGAACTTTGTGCTGCTACACAATTAGCAAAATTACTCGCGCATATTCGTGACACATATACCGATCGGATCCCAATAGAAAATATTTATGCGTTCTCCGATTCAATGATAACTCTTCACTGGATTCATTCCACAACAAAAAAATGGAAATCATTTATTTCCAATCGTATTTCAATAATTCAAAATTGTTTATTGCCTTCCTGTTGGCAGTTCATTTCCGGAAAACAAAATCCTGCTGACTGTGCAAGTAGGGGATTATTTCCATCTGCCCTTGTAAATTACCCTACTTGGACGTCTGGTCCTCCTTGGTTGTTGCTCGCGCCTTCCGAATGGCCAACAAAATGCCTTAAAACCGACACCAGTGAAGAAGATGTCGCACCTGAAATAGTTAGTTGTATTGCCATGAAAGAAACTGTCTCACCTCTTTACATTTTAATCGAGTATTTTTCTTCCTGGACGAAACTTTTGAATTCCACTGTTTATGTCCTTCGTTTTTGCCACATTTTATCATCAAATGGCAGTATAACTTTTGCCGATTTAAAATTGGCGGAAATTTATTTAATTCGTGCGGTTCAAAGACGGCATTTTCAAGAAAAATATGATCTCTTAAATAACAAACCTGTTAATTCCAAAATTCGAAAACTAAACCCTTTCATCCAGAATGGTATTATCCGAGTTGGCGGGCGAATATCTAGAGCTAACATTAGTTTTGACCAAAAACACCCCATTTTATTACCAAAATCAGATCCCTTCACTGTTTGTTTGGTAAATTATTATCCTAAACTTTATTTTCATACTGGTGCTAACCTTTTGCAATCGTTAATTAGTAAACAATTCTGGATTTTATCCGCTAGAAGTGTTATTCGGAAATGTATTTGGTTATGTAATTTTTGTTTTCGAGCTCGTCCCAAGCCTCAGTATCCAATGATGCCCGATTTACCCGCCAATAGAGTAAATCAAGCGCACGCATTTAATAAAACTGGAATCGATTTTACCGGTGCCTTTAAAATAACCTTAGGGCGTCATCGCGGTGCTAAAAGCCAGAAAGCTTATATTTGCTTATTCATTTGCCTCGTGACCCGTGCTATTCATTTAGAGTTAGTGGCGGATTTATCAGCAGATTCGTTTTTAGCAGCATTTAAGCGCTTTATTTCCCGCAGAGGGAATTGTGCCGTAATTTTTTCTGATAACGCTACAAACCTGGTGGGCGCAAAGGGACAATTAGATGAAGTTTATAAATTGATCGCTAGTTGTCAATATAAAGATGGTTTCCAGAGGGAACTTAATGTACATAGGATACAATGGAAATTTAATCCGCCTTCTGCCCCTCATATGGGAGGCATTTGGGAGGGTAATATTAAAAGTGTTAAGTTTCACTTAACACGTATAATTCAAGATAAAATTCTAACATACGAAGAATTTAATACCATTTTGATTGAAATTGAAGCTTTATTAAATTCGAGGTCTTTGTGTGCATTAAGTAACGATCCAAATGACCTGGTCCCTTTAACCCCCGCACATTTTCTTTGTAGTTCACCCGTAAATTCTTTACCTATACCTGATTTATCTGAAACAAATATAAATCATTTGACACGTTATAAAATGTTAGATGCCATAATAACACATTTTTGGAACCGCTGGAAAACGGAATATTTATCTACTTTACAGACTAGACAGAAATGGAACACCAATATAAATCCGCCAACAGTAGGGACTGTTGTTATTCCAATGCAAGAAAATATTCCGCCCTTGCAATGGCCAATTGGAATTATTGAGAAACTTCACCCTGGTCCCGACCAAATTGTTCGTATAGCCACCGTGAAAACAAAGAGTAGTACATACGTCCGTCCCATCGTAAAATTATGCCCTTTGCCAAATCAATAACAAGTACACAATAAGTTTTTGTTTTCTTTAGTTTTTATTTATTTATTCTTTAGTTTTTATTTATAAAGTAACTTAAATATATCACTTTTAAGTGCAAAAATTGCAAAATTTGAAAAAAATGAGATAACAATTTTTATTTTTTTATTTTTGTTGGTTTATTGAATCAACTTTTCCTGCTAACTGTCATCGACATGAAATTGAAATTTACTGATATTCAGCCCTAAAAAAGTTAATTTTTTTTTAAAGTCACGACCAGCCGGAAACTTATTATCAGTTTTGAAAACACCAAAATGACTAAAATAAACTACAGTATATTAACTACATTACTTACACTACTGAAACTAAACTACCCTACTTATACTATTAATTACTTAAACTACAACTATTACTACGGAATTCCAATGTTTATTCAAATTTATTGTTCCCGATCACGCATTACCACATTAATATTTCAAACAGAACTATCAGCGAGAAAAAAAGGAACTAAATGACAGCGAAGTTTCTTTTCGAGGACGAGAGTGGCCATCGAAGAAAAAAAAATGAGTTTCGAAGAACGGATTGATAAATCAAATGGAAGTGGAATTGTGTGAAATTTGACAATTTTTGTCAAAAATGAAACAAAAATTTGCTCCGAAATGCAACTCTGCTAGGATTTACTATTAGGACAAACACGGCTACTTGAGTGTTCTTTTTCTTTGTTTCTCAGGTTCGAAAATTTGGATGTTACTTATCTAATTTGATTATCCTTCGTTCTGATATATGGCAATAAAATTTATTACTACTACTATTACACAACTACTCTTCTACTGCTACTAATACTACCACTACTATTACACCCTGTTTTGGCCATCAAACGTGTCCGACTGACGACTTTAATACGAGTTGAAACCGTAGTTTCAAATAAACTGTAATTATTGGATAGCGACAATCACATTCCTACACCAGTGTTAGTTGTTTTCAAAAACTACTTTACTATGGTTTGGAGCTGATGAACGGCCTGATAACTTACACTACTTAAAAAAAAAAACACTAAACTAAACTACAGTATTCAAAGTACATTACTTACACTACTCAAATTAAATTACCCTACTTATACTACTAATAACTTAAACTTCAACTATTACTACGTAATTCCAATGTTTATTCAAAAGTGTTGTTCCCAATACTCGATCTATTGAAACTACCTTATAAATATTTTTTTTAAAACAGCCACTCCTAATAATTTGTCTTCTAGCCAAACTACCTTTTAAATGTTTTTTTTTTTTTTTAAAAACAGCTACTCCTAATAATTGATCTTCCGTAGGGAAGCGTCCATAAACTATGTAGTTCTATCTTACCTTTTCTTGTACTCTCTGCCCTTCTCGTAGACTACAAGATTCATTTTCCTTGATCCCCTCCCAAGTCCAGATGGCATTCAATTCCATTAATATCCTTGTTACATCTGTTCCCAACTAAGCGACGTGGTTTATGGACATTCTCTGGTAAACTGTTCTGGCTTGGCAAAATTTCTAGACTGAATCCCCTCGTTCGACTGAAAATTTTCCTATCTCACCTTTTTAACTGTATTGGTACTAGTTAGCTCAACGTAAAATCAGTATTGTATTGGGAACTGACATGAGAGCGGGACAAAAAAACATAAATGACTATTGTGTACAGACGAAAATTTACTTATATCCGTAAAATTTTCAATTGGATTAGTTCGAATCCTGTTCAGAAGAATTTTATCTGCACACTAAAATTGACCACCGGATGTCATGATCAAAATGGTCAGCTTGCAGTGCGCAGATACAGAGGTAATATAACAGAAGAATCTTGTTATTTAATATTTAAGTAACTCAACGAGGTGAAATTGATTGTTAGTAAGTCTCTGTATTGCAACGGACGTGGGTGGTCCTGTCTGTTTATCGCTAATATTTGTCCCTGCCAACAGGTGCTAACACGTGGTTAATTGTTGAATTACTCCAGGTCATGAGTTCGAGGTTGTTCGTCTATTGATACAACTGCACTTTGTTCATTTTAAATCATTAATTTATTTTCATATTGTTTTTCCATTACAAAATGTTTTCCAAAAATTAATAAAATTAAATATAATTTAAAACAATTGTATTTAACAAGATGGATGCCTCCATTAATTTTCTCTGTTTTTTAATTTAGATTTTAGTTAGTTTTAATTTAGTTTAGTATTTCAAGTTTTATGTATTTTTTTACATTTTTTATTTTAATCATTTTATTAATTTTAATTTTGTATTTTTCTAATTTTTAATTTCAATATTACATTATAATTTTTAATTATTTTATTTTTTGCGTCTTGGTTCGTTTGTAACTTAAAACCGAATATATTTTCTCTGTTCTTCTTTCACCACTTATCCTATGACTATTCGACTCAGTACGCTAAACTACCCCTTTATTCCCTCTTGTGGAACTAATTCTATAATATTGATGGTAATACAGATATCTGTACTTGTTATGTACTCGAGGGCTTGAGGTTTCATCATCGGTCGCCAGATTGCTCAATATGTTTTCACTAGCAAAGTCAACAACCGTTTCTTGGTGTTTCATTAAACCGCCACTAGAAGGCAGCACAAGCTCTACGCGTCCCATTCAAAAGTAAATGCCATCAATAATGCAACCGTTAGAGTATCCGTACAAACGGAGCAATTTGTATGAAAAAAGAAGTTTTTTATTTTTATTTTGGGTACTGTTTCGTTTGTTGGAATAAAGTGAAATATCCTTGTGCCCGTGTTGATTTTGCTTATTGACTATAAATATTGCTTAAAAAACAAAATGAGAAATTCAAGTGTAACGTTAGAATCGGGATTTAATTTATATTGAAATCAGTTTATTAACGCAATGAATATGTGTATGTGCATACGATTACATGCTCTTTCCTGTTGCATTCCTCCTCAATGTTCTTCCCCATCGGTCCGTAATATTCCACTTTCAAGAACCGATTCTTTTTATACATGCATATGTAAATACAATATATATGTAATATAAAGAATTTTGTGTCAGTTCGAAAATTTAATATTTTCATTCGACGCAGCCGATTAGTAGTATTTTTAACTAGTTGGACAATTAGTTACGCATCACAATATTAATATTACAAACGGGGCTATTAGCGAGGAAAATGAGAACTTGATGACAGGGGATTTTTTTTTTTGGAGGATAAGAGTGACCATCGATGAAGAAAAAATTGAGTCTCGAAGAACGGACTGACAAATCAAGTGGTAGTGGAATTGTGTGAGATTTGCAATTTTTATCAAAAATGAAACAAAAATTTGCTGCGGAGGATAAATTCGGCTATTTGACTGTTCTTTTTCTTTGTTTCTCAGGTTTGACAATTTGGACGTTACCTACCTAATTTGATTACCCTTCTATCTGATATATGGTAATAAAATTTATCACTACTATTATTACACAACTACTCTACCACTAGTACTACTACTACTACTACTACTACTACTACTACTACTACTACTAATACTGCTACTACCACTACTATTACACCCCGTTTTGGCCATCAAACGTGTCCGACTGAAGACTTTAATACCAGCTGAAATCGCAGTAGCGGATAAACTGTAATTATTGGATAGCGACTATCATGTTCCTATACCAGTGGTAGTTATTTCAAAAAGTTACCTTACTATGGTTTGGGACTAAGGAGCGACCTGATAACTTACACTGTATAACAAAAGACTAAACTAAACTATAGTAAACTAACTACATCACTGACACTACCGAAACTAAATTACCCTACTTATACCACTAATTCCTTAAACTACAACAATTACTACGTTATTCTAATGTTTATTCAAAAGTGTTGTTCCAAGTAATCGATCTACTGAAACTACCTAATAAATATTTATTTAAAAGAGCTACTCCCAATAACTGATCTTCTACTCAAACTACCTTATAAATGTCTATTCAAAATAGCTACTCCTAATAATAGATCTTCCGTACGGGAGCGTCCATAAACTATGTAGTTCAAGACCGTAACAAGAGCCAACTTGCTAATTTCCATCCTGAATTTCAATTTTTGAATTTCAGTCATTTTTGCCATCACTGGTAGGAAACTAATTAAAAAATTACAGTCTCCGTCTTGTCTTAATTCAAAATCTTTTTTTAAAATATCTAATTTTTCTTTTTTCAATTTCAAAAGAGGGTCTTCATTTTTAAATTTTCTTTTTTTGTTATTAAATTTTGGTGTTGGCGTTTCTCCATTTGACTCCTCAGTTGAAATTTCCGCTTGCTCAACATCCTCTTGAATGGTTTGATTATACTGTATGTCAAGGATATCCTGACTTTCATTTTCTCTAATTAAACTTTCTGTCATCATAGTCAAACTGCCATTAACCGGTGCAGGATCCACTATATCCTTCAAGAAAGATATTTGGTACATGTAGCTCCATTTTCGTTTCATTAAAGCAGCACTTCCAGATTTTGAATGATTTTTAATTTTTTTAAATTCTGAACGGAAATTGTCGCTAACAAGTAAAGGTCTTGAAGTGATAATTCCCGATTTTGATGAAACTTGGTAGGTGTGTAGAACACAAAAAAATAACAGACACGTATTTTTCTTTATCTGCTAAAAACCCCATTTAAGGGGTGAAACCCATCCCCAAAGTTGGGGTAAAAATTTAAATTTGTCAAATTATTCGAAAACTATTACAGATAGAAAAAAGTTTAAATTGATACAACCCTTCATTTTTAAACGTCTGTCTATTGATGTACTCAAATCCAGGGCCGGACCTACTGGAGGGGCCTTGACTATAAAATTGGGGGTAAAATTTGAAATAGCCTGAATATGGTTGGACCAATCAAAATGCTGATATCAAATATGAAAACTACATCAAAAATACTAGTTTACCTGTTTTTGCTAAAAGTCTTTACGTTAAAGTTAAAAGCTCAAATATTAATCTAAAATCTTACATCTGCACTCAATATTTTACTTATAATATCTTTAAAAATAACTTTTTAAATCGTTTTATTTATTGTATTTATACCTACAATTAACATTTAAACAAAAATATTGGATAAAATTTCATTATAATGTTATCCGTGCAAAATTAAAGGCTCTATATAAGTTCCGGTAGCTCTAGTTAATATTGGAAACTGTTGAAATATTTTAAATATTTTTTAAATATTTTATCGGTAGAGGCAAAATTTAAATTGACGTTGAATATAATTGTTTTAGAGCTTAAAAAAATATACAGGTATATTAATCTATTACCAAAGCGTTCGTTACGATATTCCAACTTCAGAACCACTTATTGTGACATTATTACCCACTATCAGTGTATTAATATTAAAAATGAGTGTATGTCAACTAATATGTAATTTAAGAGGGTGACTCACCCCCTCTCCAATGTTGCTCAAACTGAATTTTGAAATCGATAAACCATGTCGTCCATAAACCACGTCGCTTAGTTGGGAACAGTTGTAAGAAGGATATTGATGGAATTGAATGTGTTCTTGACTTGGGAGGGCATCACGAAAAAGGAATCCTGTAGTCTACATGGAGAGAGGCGGAGGAGTTCAAGAAAATGCAAGATGTAACTGTATAGTTTGTGGACGCTCCCCTGCATAAGATCAATTATTAGGAGTAGCTGTTTTAAATAAACATTTATAAGTTAGTGTTGTGTCTCTTCGGAGGAGTTGTGGGTTTGGGTTGGTATTTTACTGAATAATACACTGCTTTATATTTTAATTAATTTTAATTATAAAAGTTTAAATTTCACAAACTACAGTTGAATGATACAATTGAACTTGTGTGGAAGAGACGTCGAGTTATTATTTTGAAATATAGCCTTCACTGGAAAAGGACCCGTTTTTATGCCGGGATTGTCTTATATACTGACGCTTAAAATGCGGCTTTGGGAGATTCTTATTGGTCAATTTAATTGTGACGTAATTAAAATATTATAAAATTATTTTTAGAACAGTTCATTTCAGGGATATGTTTGTCGCTAGAGAAAATGATGATCACACATATTCCACGATGATAGAAGATACTTAATATTATAAAACTAGATAAAACAAATGACGTTAAGTAACGGAAAAAATTATAAAATATGTAATGTGAATTTTAAAAAAATTAAATACGTAAATTATATAGGTTGGCTAATTACACCACCCCCTTAAAAAAGAGGAAACATATTTTAGCATAAAATTTGTTTCCGTTGAATTTTATATCCTGGAATATTAATTTTTTCAGAACCATGAGTGGTAGAAATTTGTTGTATAGTGTCATCAGTCGTTTCCACACAAGTTGTATTATCTGAACTTTTTACATTATTAGTTTTAAAACACAATAAATTTTTACTTCTTAATAAGTAATACAAGTAACATATATTTATTATTAAAACGGAAATAAGAATTACATAAAAGGTAACATGTAAGTACACTACTCCATTTTGTACATAATTCTGACCTTGTACCTCCAAAATACCATTTTTAATTTCAGCAATATCTCTGCCTAACTGAATCTCCATAATTCTTCAAATTGGTAAGGTGTCAAATTTGTATTTAGTTTAAATTTAGCAATATCAAATTTAAAATCTTGTTTGAGATCGTTATTATCCAATAAATTTTTTAAAGATACAAAATCAGAGTTAAATTGAAATATTCGTGGTGACGGTACACCTTCTAATAAAGCATGGTTTGCATAGGTTTTGCAAAATTCATTGAGTGAAAGAATTCCAGTTCCATTTGCTTTAACCTTGATAGATTGTTCATTAGTCGAACAACATATTACTAAATTTTCCTTAAAAGGTGCTACAAAAAGCCATTTATTACTTAAATTTAATTTATGCCATAATACGATACTAACAAGTAAAGGTCCCGAGGCCTGACCTATCGATTTCGATGAAACTTAAATATGTTGTAGAACACTAAAAACTAAGGGACGCGTATTTTTTTTTATCTTCGGAAAAACGGTTTGAAGGGGTGAAATCGCCCTCCGAAAATTGGGGTAAAAATTTAATTTTTCAAATATCTCGAAAACAGTAAGAGATAGAGCAAAAGTTTAAATTGGCGATATTACTCTTTTTTAAAGAGCTATCTATTGATATGCAATTTGTTCAAATTACATCAACAGAGGTGGTTGGGGGTTAAAATTTGGGGGTTAATTTTGCAAAAAGGGGTGAAAAATAAACAATATAAAAATTTTGTTTACAGATTTGAAATCTACGTCAAAAAATCTAATTGACTTGTTTTTGCTCAATATCCTAATATTAAGTCTAGTGGTAGTTAACTAGAGGGTGACTATGTCGAATAGTCGTACAATTTGGGTATTTCGAATAGTCGTGCTACTTGGGTAGTTTAAGAAGTTTTTCTTCATAAAAAATAATTTAAGACATTTAGAATAACGTAGAAATGAAATTTTCGATTTCAAAATTCAGTTTGAGCAACATTGGTGAGGGGGTGAGTCACCCTCTTAAATTACATATTAGTTAACATACACTCATTTTTAATATTAACACGTTGACAGTGGGTAATAATGTCACAATAGGTGGTTCTGAAGTTGGACTATCTTATGTAAGGTTTTCATAGGTTTGTTTTTT
This sequence comes from Brachynemurus nebulosus, assembly GCA_035578155.1. Classification (NCBI taxonomy): domain Eukaryota; kingdom Metazoa; phylum Arthropoda; class Insecta; order Neuroptera; family Myrmeleontidae; genus Brachynemurus; species Brachynemurus nebulosus. The sequence goes on along the minus strand of JAPWDM010000021.1, from coordinate 4,307,334 downwards.
AATGGATGCTATAGTTTTCGTTTAGTCGGATTTAGTTTCTTTCTATTATGTTGTCTAAGACATACTTTATCTCCTACATGAACTGTTATTGGGTGGACTTTTTGATCATAATTGTGTTTCGATTTGATTTTTGCGGTTTCTATATTTTCACGTGCTATACTATGCGCTTGTTGCAATTTCTGTTCTAGTTTATAATAATAATAATAAGCATAATTATAACGCGGTTCAACTTGTGATTTAATAGCTGCTGTAACGTTAGCCTTATAACCAAATAATAACTCAAAAGTGAAAATTTTGTTGCTTCATGTGGGGTAGTATTGTAAACGAACATAGCGTATGGAATGTATGAATCCTTTGCAACATTTTGCAAAGTTGCGTTAAATGAGGTATGTGTCAGGAAAGTAAAAAATAAAACAAGGTCTTCAAGACAAAAAATGCTATGTTGTGTGTGTTCTGTGTCGAGGAGTGAAAAGGCGAACTAACCGTGTATCATTGTGACGTTGGCGGCAGGAGTTCACGAGGAAGGTGACATGAATGATACGGTGGCGGACCACCCTTTGTTGCTGTAAGGGAACATCTCTTAATTATTATAAGTGGATGGGCCGAGAACTCATTATAGCTCGTTTTTATTAGCCTCTTAACAAGCACAAAATACATTTTATCTTTAACATATTGCCTCAAATAATCACCTAAGAATTGTATACGATATTTAAACAGTGAAAAGCTCATTTCTTTACCGTTACGTTTGTTATTACGTTTGGTTGTCGTATGTATATCTCTGTTCATTTAATTTCCCGGGCAATAGTATATTTTTAATTAAGACTTGTTTCATATTTTTCATTGTGTTCTTCGTCGTCTCTTATCTGTGGTGGTGGTCGTCTCTGTGTGGTGTCGCTGCTGAGGTGTAGATGAACGGTATTATTTGGAGTGGCATTACTCAGAAAACCGATTGTTATTGTCTTTTATACAAAAAATCGCACAGTAATAAATCATTGGTGATTAAAATAACACCAAGTTGATAGTTTCCACTCACAAATGCAAATAAATAAAATTTTGATCAATGACTTTGGTCAACACAATACGTTCCCAACTGCTGTTACAATAACACTGTTGTAAAATTTTATAAATATTTAGATCACTGAATTTGTATATGATTCAATTTTTGAAAACAAAATTAAATAATTGATTTTTTATATTCTCCTTCCGTAAAACACTCGTAAAACTAATTTTACAGTAAAAAAAAAGTGGTACACCTATTTCGACAGTCAAGTTTAAAAATTGAATAAAACAGATAATTTAATTATGTGAAAAAAAAAAATACCAAACACCCATTTTACTAGTTCTTACTACTTAAGTTGTACGTTAACTATACGGTACAAGCACATGTCTAGAGAATCTGAAACGATTGGAGTTGGGGAGGATGAACAATGGGGGATGATGACAACTGTGTATACTTAACCCTAGAATCATACGTTGGTCTACGAGTCAAGTTAATCATACATCAGCGTCGTTTCGACGAATGGACTTTTTACGGGGAGTTTTAGAGCTTATTTGCAAAAAACATTTTTTTTACATGACAATACTACAAAAGCGAACAAAATATTTAAAAAAATTGGATTTGGAAAAATTTCTTAACGTAAATATTTATTAATTTTTTTAATCTTATTATCAAAGCATATTTTTATTATAAAAATTAAAAAATATATAAATACATCACATGTGATAATTAATTTATGAACTATTATGAATCAGTGGACATGTGTGACTTTACAGAATGTGAAATATATACATACATATATATGTCAGCCCTTTTATTGCCAACTTATTCATGTCAAAGTTGGAGACTATTGCCAAACAAACGGCGGAATATTTTCCGGAGCACTGGTACAGATACGTAGACGATATTTTTATAATATTAGATACGGAGAAGACCAGTGTGGAAAATCTTTTGCGGTTCATGAATGAGTTGGAACCCAGTATTAGTTTTACAGTTGAACATGAGAGAGATTCTAAGCTGCCTTTTCTAGATATTGAGATCACAAGGGATAATTACGCTTTGTCGTTCGATATTTATCGCAAGCCGACTAATGTTGACAGATTTATCCCAAGTGACTCTTTTTGCCATTGGAGTCAGAAAATGGCGGCTTTCAATTTCTTGATTAACAGGTTAATCACTTTTCCATTATCTCAATCCAATTACGACAAGGAATTGAAATATATCCGACGCGTGGCTGTCATTAATGGATATTCGTCCAGGTTGATCGACCAATTGTTAAGGAAGGCAAAATGGCGAAAGTCGATTAAGAACAGTACAACGCTTGAAGTGAAAGAACCGGTTCTGAGAACGTCTTTAACTTTTTATGGCAAAAAATCAGTGTCGGTTTCTAATGCTATGAAAAGCTTCAACACGAACTTACAGGTAGCTTATACGGCCAATGATAAATTAAGTTCATTGCTGGGTAATACCAAGGACCGAATTCCGGATCTTCAAAAGTCTGGAATATATAAAATTAACTGTCAGAATTGTGATAAACATTACATCGGACAAACGCGGCGCCCTCTGAATGTGCGATACAAAGAACACGTTGCACATATCAGATATGGTCGTAGCGAAAAATCAGCAGTGGCTTCTCATGTGCACGAAACGGGTCATCAGGTTGGTGAGATTGAGTTGTTGAAATTAGTATCCAATCCACTTAAACTGGATGCCTACGAAAGTGTGTATATCAGGAGGATGGGAAAGAACACTTTAAATAATGACAGTGGTCCTGTTCCATTCTCTGATCTATACAGTCTGTGTGCTGGGAAGGTTCACTCGATGGAATCCACACATCCCGTGACTGGTCCAGATACCAGAACCAATCAGAACACGAGAATTTTGACGAGAAATCGTATAAAGCAGGCTTCAATTTCGCAATATCTGACATTTGTTTAAAACTCACTGCTATCATCCAAGTGACGTTTATGCGAATATTGGGTTTCTGAAGTTAAACTGTTTTTTGCGGTTTGAAATCAAGAGGATATCTGGTTTGTTCTGGATATGGTATTTTTATTTTATTTTTATTTTTATTATTATTTTTATTTTTACATTTACATACTTTTACTATTATATTTATTTTCATTCTTATTGTTGTTTTTTATTTTTTATATATTTCTACTTTTATTTCATTTTAATTTCATTTTATTTTTATTGTTGTCTTTCATATATATTTCATTTCTATTTTATTGCGGTTTTTTAATTAATTTTTTCATATTTATATATTTCTAATTTTATTTTATTTTTTTATATTTATTGGTTATTTATTATTATTATTTTTATATTTATTTAGGTATTTTTAACGAAGGAAAATATTTTTTCCTAATCCTTTATTTATTTTTTATTATATTTATATTTCTGATTTCGTATATTTATATTTTCTAATTTTATGATATTTCTGATTTTTATGGTTATTTATTGTTTATGCTACTGAAGAGGACTACAAAAGTAGTCGAAACCGGTCTAGCGAATTTTTTATATTTTTTTTTTGTGGGTCCTTAAGGGGAAAATTTTATTATTATGTATAATCCAGCCCACAGTACGGCTCAATATAGTGATTTGGGTACGTATAGTTATAGTTCCAAGACTCTTTTTTGCAAAGGAAAAAAAAAATCTTTCTCCCTCTCTGTAAATGACTACTGAAAGTGACATCTACCGATAGTGACTTTTATTGAAATATAAAAAAGTGAATTTATAAATTGGTGGTTATCAATGCAAACTTTAAAGAATAGTAATAGAAAAGATACGAAAGTTGTTTGGTCGAATGATTGTTTCTCTAGTCCATCCCGAAATAAATTTGATATATGACTTTAATTTTTTTTATTTTTGGCCTAACCACACGTCGGGTGTCCTATTTGTGGATACGGCACTCGCGTGTGGGAATCGGATTTTTGTAAGGGGTTGTTCTCACCGACAACCCAATACTGCGTCGCCAAACCTGGCTTCATGTGGACCACTGGAGTGCAACACAGGACCTCTGTGGATGCACGAGTACCCAAAAAAACAGAATGAGTAAAAAAGACCTCTCGCCAACTGCCTATCACTTTTTTAAGCACCTCGACCACTTCCTGCAAGAGAAAATTTTTAATAACCATGATGCTGTCGAAAATGCTTTCCGAGAGTCTATCGATTTCAGGACGTTAGGGTTCTATGCTACCGGAATAAATCAACTTGTTTCTCGTTGGCAAAAATGTATTGATTCTAATGGTTGCTATTTTGATTAGTACACTTTACTCTGAGCTAAAATATATGCATTTAAATTTAAAAATTAAAAACGGCCATTATTTTTCTACCAACCTAATACCTAAAAGTGTTTTCCTTAATAATAATAATTCTCAAAAAGTGTTCTTCGTTAATAAAAGAATCGTTAATAGTTAACGGTCTAATAGAATTTAAGTTTTGTTACTTTTCTTAAACAACGAAGTATTTTCACTTAACCCTTAACGCTCGAAAAGCTCCGCTGAGGGGACATTCTGTTATTTCAAATAAACAGCAACGTGTATGGAATATATTTATTTGCCTTTGTATTTGGCCTAAGGTCGTAGCCGATTGGTTCAAGCACCACCACGTTGTGCGTACCTATGTTATGTGTGTTGTGTGCATTGTGTGTTTATTCAGTTGTGCGCCGTAGTTCAGATAAATAAGTTCTGTTGATTTCATTTCAAAACTTTTGATTTCATTTTCATTTGCATAATATTTGAATTTTACGAACATAAAACTCTAGTGTACTATATAAAAGATATACGTATATTTATTTTTTAGTAAAAAAGTACCATGGAAAATCAATTTTCTTGTAGTGACGATGAGTTTGAGTTTGAGTTACATAATGTAAGTGTCAATAGTACAAATGAAGATACCGATTCTAACAATCATAGTGACTATAGTAATAATTTTGGCAATAGCTCTGATAATAGTGATGTAGTTCCTGCTAAACGAAGAAGACCTCGACAGCTATCAACAAGTAGTAACGAAGAAAGCAACATTTCCAACGAAAATGATAATGAAGGTAACGATGAATGGGAAAATATTGTAGGTGATGATAGTTACATACCAAATATACCTTTTTCAACATTTCCAAAAAAACCCGGGCCACAAATTTCACGAAACATCACTGAACCGATAGAGTACTTTCGATTATTTTTTACAGATGAATTGATAAATTATATCATAAAGAATACAAACGCATATGCTGTTGAAAAAATTGGTGATCAAGAATTGTCTGAACGACCTATTTGGAGTATTTGGGAAAATGTAACCAAAAAAGAATTTCTAGCTTTCATTGCTGTGATTCTCAATATGGGTACAATGCCCTTAAGTCATAAACAAGAATACTGGGCCACTAGTGAAGTCAGTTATAACATATTCCTTTTTATGGAAACACATTTACAAGAGATAGATTTAATCAAATTTTTTGGATGCGACATTTGAAACAAACACCATCCAGCAATAAAGTTTAAAAACACGTTTACAAAAAGCCAGCTCTTTTCTTGAATACATAAATGATAAATTTTCCGAATATTGTATACCAAACGAGTGTATCAGTGTCGACGAATCTGTTGTAAAATTTAAGGGGAAAATTAGCTTCATAAGTTATAATCCCAACAAACCCACCAAATGGGGCATCAGAAATTATGTACTGGCAGCTGCATGTACTGGATATATATATATATATATATATATATATATATATATATATATATATATATATATATATATATATATATATATATATATCCAGTATATGCAGCTGCCAGTACATAATTTCTGATGCCCCATTGATTTTAAAAATAAAATAAAAATACCATATCCAGAACAAACCAGATATCCTCTTGATTTCAAACCGCAAAAAACAGTTTAACTTCAGAAACCCAATATTCGCATAAACGTCACTTGGATGATAGCAGTGAGTTTTAAACAAATGTCAGATATTGCGAAATTGAAGCCTGCTTTATACGATTTCTCGTCAAAATTCTCGTGTTCTGATTGGTTCTGGTATCTGGACCAGTCACGGGATGTGTGGATTCCATCGAGTGAACCTTCCCAGCACACAGACTGTATAGATCAGAGAATGGAACAGGACCACTGTCATTATTTAAAGTGTTCTTTCCCATCCTCCTGATATACACACTTTCGTAGGCATCCAGTTTAAGTGGATTGGATACTAATTTCAACAACTCAATCTCACCAACCTGATGACCCGTTTCGTGCACATGAGAAGCCACTGCTGATTTTTCGCTACGACCATATCTGATATGTGCAACGTGTTCTTTGTATCGCACATTCAGAGGGCGCCGCGTTTGTCCGATGTAATGTTTATCACAATTCTGACAGTTAATTTTATATATTCCAGACTTTTGAAGATCCGGAATTCGGTCCTTGGTATTACCCAGCAATGAACTTAATTTATCATTGGCCGTATAAGCTACCTGTAAGTTCGTGTTGAAGCTTTTCATAGCATTAGAAACCGACACTGATTTTTTGCCATAAAAAGTTAAAGACGTTCTCAGAACCGGTTCTTTCACTTCAAGCGTTGTACTGTTCTTAATCGACTTTCGCCATTTTGCCTTCCTTAACAATTGGTCGATCAACCTGGACGAATATCCATTAATGACAGCCACGCGTCGGATATATTTCAATTCCTTTCAATGCCCCATTTGGTGCACATGAAGCTAAATTCCCCCCCCCCCCGAACACTGTGACACGAGAATTTTATATATTAGATATAATTATATATATATATATATATATATATATATATATATATATATATATATATATATATATATATATATATATATATATATATATATATATAATTATATCTAATATATAAAATTCTCGTGTCACAGTGTTCGTTGCCATACTCCTCCGAAATGGCTCGACCGCTTTTGATGAAATTTTATATATATATTCAGTAGGTCTGAGAATAGGTCGTTATCTATTTTTTACACCCCTAAGTGATAAGGGTGGTCCATCCCAAATTTTATTTTTATATTTTTTAGACAATTATTTTTTTATTTTTTAATGATGTGGCATAATTAAATACATACAACCCTAAATTTTCATCCTTCTATTATCAATCCCTATTTTTTTAATAATGATATTAGTAATTCACAATTTTCAACCCCAGTCGATAACTAATCAATTGTCACTTGATCAGTTATATTTTATATAACCTCCAAAGTACTCCATGCATATATGTAGTATACATAATATATTACTAGCGACGTATCTAGCCTATGAGAGGAATTGGTCGCCAACAAAGAGAGACAGACAATACAAAAATAGTGTACCATTTCTACTCTGCGCATGTCTAGCGGTTCACATGAAAAGTAATAAATAAACGCATTCATATTTTTAATATTTTATTGTTTGAATTTTTAACTTATGAATGACAATTTTATTTATCTAAATAATAATTAAACACATTTACTGCTTATTAAATAAGAATTACTTTGTAAGTTATATTTGTACTTAATAATGACAACCTAAATGGCTAAAATGGAGGCATTTTTGAAATTGCCAGCGCATGCGATCAACGAAAATAGGTACACTAAATAAAAAAGAGAGTTATATCGTCTGCACTCTAATGTTTGCACTCTTGTGTCACAGTGTTCGTTGCCATACTCCTCCGAAATGGCTCGACCGATTTTGATGAAATTTTATATACATATTCAGTAGGTCTGAGAATAGGTCGTTATCTATTTTTTATACCCCTAAGTGATAAGGGCGGTCCATCCCAAATTTTATTTTTATATTTTTTTAGACAATTTTTTTTTATTTTTTAATGATGTGGCATAATAAAATACATACAACCCTAAATTTTCGTCCTTCTGTTATCAATCCTTATTTTTTAATAATGATATTAGTATACCTCTTTTCAGATAAAATTGTTCATGAGTTTTCGTTAAAAAATTAAATAATTCTTATATTCGAAACAAATCGATCTTCTATTGTTTTCTAAAAATAAACTGCAAATTTAAAATTTACATAAATGCAATAATAAAAGAGATAAAGCCAAGAAAACGGAAATTATTTAAATTCAAAGTTATGAAGCATGGTTAAATTTAACTGAAATAGACCATAATTCAAAATTTTCAACCCCAGTCGATAACTAATCAATTGTCACTTGATCAGTTATATTTCATATAGCCTCCAAAGTACTCCATGCATATATGTAGTATACATAATATATTACTAAAAGTTAACGTTGTACAAAATCTTGTTCTACTGGACAAGAATTTCGCATATTTACTAACAGATACTACACAGGTATTGACTTAGCACGAGAATTACTAAAACTAAAATGCTATTTGACAGGTGCAATAAAAACAAATATAAAAGATGTTTACCTGTACAAATAAAGAAATCAAAATTTACTACAACTAAAAAGACAATGTTTTGACGCAAAAATAACATTTTACTGGCTGCCTGGAAAGACAAACGTGTTGTAACATTACTTTGTATTAAGAACAAAACGGGTGCAAAACGTCAGCAGAATAATACTCGGTGGTCACGTTGAAGAAATTCATTGGTCTAAAACCCAATGTGGTTTTAGACTATACTAAACACATGGGAGGCGTCGATCGAGCAGCCCATTACGCCGCTTCTTATTGTTTTTTGCTGAAAAACCTTAAATGGTAGCAAAAGTTATTATTTTGGGGGTTGGAGATTTGTGCAGTTAATTATTACATTTTATATACAGAAATATGCAAAGAAAAAATCGAGAATCAGTGTTTTGTGGGATGGTGGGATAAATGGCCTAATTTGTGGGATTTTTTCATATAATATGGCCTGGTCGCTCCATTCGTGTTTATTATACTTGTGTAGTTACGATTTAGTCATTGTCGTGATCGTTGTCACGACAATAAATGTGTGACGTAATTTAAACAATTTAAATAATTTTATCCATTTAAATTTAAATAATGGACAGTTTTTGTCTTCTGCTTTAACTATTACTATTAATTCGGATATATATTTTAATTTGGACGAAACTTTCCCAAATAATACTAATGGAAATTTAACAACACCTGTTTCGGAACGAAAGAAACGAAAGCGAAATCGCGATTTACGGGCGACAAATATACAAAAAGGTTTAATTAATACAGGGTCAGAACGTTATTCACTGAAAACTTAGAAATTTTTCCGGTAAAAACAAAAATTAAATCAGGATATTGCGTAGAAAATAAAATGTAAACTAGAAAAGTAAAAGCTTGATCGAAATATTTGTATAATAAAAACAGACAAACGTGGGAAAAACTTCAATCGGCAAAATATTGATATAAAAGAAAATGTAAGAAACCATATGAGTAAATTAAAATCCAAAAACAAAATAAAATTGTAGCAGCATATCCCTAATAGCTACATACCCCTAATAGTTGTAATAGAAGAAAAGAAGAATAAATAACATAATATTTTCTGTTAAATGTGTTTAATTGCTTTTACTACTAAATGTCTAACAAATTATTATAAATTGATTGTATAATGGTTGAATTTATGCTCTATTAGTCCCATTTCTTTGGTCGGCAATAGAATATTTTCAAAAAAATTAGTTTTCATACTTTTCGAAAACGTAAACTTTTGATCGTAAATATCTCGTAAACGGTGCATCGTAGCTCAAAAATAACGAAATTTTTGAAGGCTTAAGCGAAGCAAGTTATGGGTATTCCGAACATACTGGGACTATCAAAACTTACTTTTCGTTATCGAAAATGATCGATACCGAGTTACTCATCATAAACTGATTATAATTAATTGATTCAGACTGATTAGTCAAATTGGTTTTGTCACCAATAAAATATTTTCAAAAAAATTAGTTTTCAATACTTTTCGAAAACGTAAACTTTTGGTCGTAAATCTCTCGTAAACGGTACATCGTAACTCAAAAATAACGAAATTTTTGAAGGCTTAAGCGAAGCAAGTTGTGGGTATTCCTAATATATTGGGACTGTCAAAACCTATTTTTCGTTATCGAAAATTATCGATATCGAAAAAAACGATATTTTTAAAATTTTAACGTGTAAATTTCTACATTTTCGTTATCATTTAAAGTATTATAAAATTCTCTACAATTTTTGGTAGCTTTTATTTCCAGTATCTTTTTTTTATAATGACGGATTTAATTTACGCGATTTTTTATCCGCATAAATTGAATTTCCATGAAACGAATATTCACGTAAATTGAGGGACCGGTGTCGCGGTCTTTAATTAAAAACGCATTTGTAAAATAGTACAGCTAATTGTAAGTAATCGTTTTTACTCAGGTTTCGGGAATTTTCCCGGGATAATACTCAATAATTACCCAAATGAGAATATTCCCGGGAAAATTCCTATCGGGAATTTTGCCGTTGCCCATCTCCGAAAACATTAGACTTAGTCATATAAATAACGAATCAATAAAGACTCAAATAGTTAATTTATGTAAAAATGATGTCGATTTATTTCATTAACCTACAGAAAAGTTAACACATACAAATACCCTTTACCACGAAATGCCAATCACCGATTCAGCACCAATACACGTTAAAAACTACCGATTCCCCAAAATCCACGAAATCGAGGTTAAAAAACAAATACAGAAGATACTTGATAACGGCATAATCAATGACTCAAATTCTCCATACAGTGCACCCATATGGGTCGTTCCAAAGAAACTCGACGCCAGCGGTAAGCGAAAGTGGCGTATTGTCACAGATTACCAGCGTCTCAATAACATTAGTATTGAAGACAAATACCCTCTACCTAATATCGAGGATATTCTGTCACACCTGGGCAATGCTAAATATTTCAGTACACTGGACTTAGCGTCCGGGTTTCATCAAATCCTAATAGATCCCAAAGACCGTCACAAAACCGCTTTCACTGTTCCCGGAGGATATTTCGAATATGTTCGAATGCCTTTCGGTTTACGAAATGCACTGGCCACATTCCAGAGGTTAATGAACATAGTCTTTAAAACCATACTTTACGAAGGCTGTTTCGTCTATCTGGACGATAATGTTGCTTTCGGAACAACAATTGAAGAACATAATCATCGCCTACAAAAGGTTTCCAATTGTCTTAGAGAACATAACTTAAAATTACAAGTGAATAAATGTGAATTTTTCTATGATAACATTGAATACTTGGGTCACGTAATTTCTTGAGTGGGTTACGGCCAAATCCTAAAAAACTCAAAACAATCCAAGAGTTAAAAATACCGAAACCCGCAAAAGATGTGCAATCCTTCCTTAGTTTGGTAGGTTACTCTAGAAAATTTATAAAGAATTTTTCAGAAAAAGCAAAACCGCTAACATCCCTACTTAAAAAAGAAACTAAATTCAGCTGGACAAGCGATTGTCAAAAATCATTCGATACGTTAAAAAACGCTTTAATGGAGGACTCCATACTAAAATATCCTAACTTTAATAAAACGTTTATTTCAAGAACAGATGCCTCAAACATGGCTTTAAGCTCAATATTAAGTCAAATGAATGACGGCAATTCAGTCGATCTACCCATAAGTTATTATTCGCGAATATTGAACTCAGCGGAACAAAACTATACCACCACTGAAAAAGAACTCGCAATTGTAGAATCCGTTAAAATTTTCCGTCCATATCTCTGTGGTCAAACATTTATCATCCGCAATGACCATAAAGCACTAGAATGGTTAATGAATGGTCTTCACGACTTCTTAGATGGCGTCTCAAGCTAGAAGAGTATAGTGCTGACGCAACACAAATGCTGACCCAACACAAATGCTGGCGCACTTAGTAGAACCATATTAACGATAGGCAATTCAGGTACTCGAAAAAACGTAAGAAAATTTCCTCTTGTGGAAAGACAACGTTGAAATCCCTCAGTTCAACATTATAATTACGCCAATGGAAAATATAGATAGCTTGATTTTACCTTTTAATTCTACAAATTCCGATAATTGTAAATTCTCTTAATTTGTAAATAATAATACTAGTTTACCTAAAACGTATTTATTTAAAGATATACATTATTTTACTTCAAAAAATAACAAAACATTCTTTCTCTTATTCGCGAAAGAAAACGCACTCGACCCTATTTTACCTGGCAGTCTCTTTGACTGTCTTTACAATTTATTTATGGCATTAAATATTTCTCAGTCCCAATCGACAGATAGAACAGAGCTAACATTCTACGACATACCATTACTAAGTTTGTCTATAGGTGACGAGATATTCAAAAAATTATTACAGTATTTCAATACTGACGAAAGATATAAAATAAACATCTTAAAAATAAAGACTCAAATTTTTAGGGACAAAAACGAACGCATACGATTAATAAAGCGTGATCACGATGATGTCACAAGTGGTCGTCAAGGTGTCAAACGGACACTATAAGCCATTAAACAACGTTATTTTTGGAAGAATATGTCTCGCGACATTGAAAAATATATCAATGGATACGAACAGTGTTAACATGCTAAGAAAAACATCAAAATAATAAACCCCCAATGTTAATTACCACTACCGCTTCCACCTTCAATGATAGTATTGCTCTTGATGTAATCGGCTCTTTCAGTCTAACTGAAAACGACATTCAGTATATCCTAACAATTCAGGATGAGTTAACAAAATTTTTACAAGCCTATCCAATTACCACTCAACAAGTAATCACCATTACAATACCTTTCATTGACTATTGCTCCCGATTCGGTTTCCCCTCTATACTCACTGACCGAGGTGCCAGCTTCACCTCAGATCTAATAAAAGAAATAAAGTATTGAACATAAGACATAAACAAACCACGCCTTACAATCCATCTACCGGTAGATCATTTGAACGCGTCCATAGTCCTTCAAAGGATTATTTAATAATAATTACTAATGACAATAAAAATGATTGGGACAAATACGTGTGTTTAACATGTTTTACCTACAACACACACAAACAGGTCAACTGGTGAAACACCATATAAACTTGTTTACGGTAACGCTCCAAAATTAATTTCAAGTACTGCTAGTACACCCTCCTACAATCATTTTTTTCTAAAGAAATTACAAATAAACTTAAAACTCTTCGTGAAATGGCTAAACAAAATTTATTAAGTTTAAAACGAAAGAATAAACAATGTTACGATAAAACCAGCAAAAACTATAATTTTAAAGTAGGTGGTAGGATACTACTCGAAATAAAATTATTAAAAAAGGGTATTAATGAAAGATATCGGGGACCATATCAGATTACAAAAATTAACCATAATCATACAGCCACCATAAAAGTAGGCAAAAATAATAAAAATTATCGCTTTAAACACTTCAAATTATTTGTTTCAGGTGACGAAATAAATAATGAGGCAAGCAATAGTCAAAATCATCCTGCTACTAGTGATACTTTCACCTCCCAACCAAGCTGTTCAAACCAGTAATTATGAACTAATCGAAATAAAAAAACAGCCACGGCATTTACTATAACGTCGTGGGAAACGTTAATATAGTTACTAGTTGTATAAGTCTTTTACATTATTATAACATTAGTTACCTTACAAAAACAATTTATAGTATAGAAAACATTTATTCACAATCTACCCATATATGCAATTTAATTACGGATAATGTTAACTGTAAGTTAAAGTTCTTATTACTTAATAATGAAGTAGCAGACTTAAAATTAAAATTTAGCGATTTAGCCAATCTATATAATTTAAATAATACACATACGCGAAAAGAACGTTCCGTACAAGTTGAATACGAACACGGATGGTTCGATGCGATCGGATCTCTGTGGCATAAAATTACGGGAAACCCATCCGCGGAAGACGCGAAATATTTCACTGACGCAATCAACAATTTGGTCAACAATCAAGATAAAATTCATACAATGGTGCAAGCTCAAATTCGCCTCATAAGCGACTCGTTATCAAAAATGAATAAAACCCAAAACGAAATTAACATGATCGAAAGTAAATTAAATTCGTATATAACAATATATAATAAAAACGTTAACCAAACAAAAATAACTCTTGAACCCGAAAGACAGCACATTAATATAAACGAACACGTTATTCTATTAAGAAAATTAATCAAGTTTTTAACGAACTTGAAAATTTCGAAAACGCAATCATACCTAGCTACACACAACTTAGTAGATTTTAAAATTTTACCGCCTAAAACTCTATTAAACGAATTAATTGAAAACCAAAGATTTAATTTACCATTTGAACCTAAATGGGAAAACCTAGAAAAATATTACACAGTCATCCAAGCTAAATCTATTAATCTAGGCCAGTTCGTTGTTGTCGTGCTCTTGAATAGTAAAGACGTGTAGTGAGTGTTCAATTTTTGTTAAAAACAAATAATTAAGTCTATAAAAGTGTAATTAGCTAGAAATTATAATTAAATTTGTTATTTTATAGAAAACATAAAACGTATTAGTGCAAAGGTGATTAAAAAGGAATTAATTAAAAATTAAAAAGAAAAGATTAGACATAACCAAAAACAAAAAGTCATAATGTCGGTTTTGTTTCTTTTCTTAAACAACGAAGTATTTTCACTTAAAATGAAATAACTGACGATCCGAATAAACAAAAAAAATATTTATGTGGTACAACTAAAATCGAGCCGACAGCAACTCCTTTTGGATAGTCTGGGAAAACTCGTGGCACGACAAGTATACAGTCATTAGCTCGTAATTACCCCACAATCACATCACAGATATACACATACTTGTCTAGTAGCAAGTTTTTTGTTTTGTTTAATCAGAAAATCAATCTTAAAACATCTATTACTACCATACTACTATGCACACACCACTTAGTAAATAGTTACAGCGTCATTGCAGTTAATCAGTGTCAGCCAACGCCTTCTACATAACAAGCCATGAAGTATGAAATTTGGCAACGTTGTAGATAGGCTTAAAAAATTTACTTTTGTAATTCATCAAGTTAAAAGCATTTATTTCATATATTTCCACGTGTTGATGCCTTGTTTGATTATAATTTTAATTCAAAATTTATATGTATTATTCACCCAGTATATTTTATTTAATTATATAAATTATTGTTATTATTTTAATTTTTATCCTGGACATTTTTTTTAAATAGTTTTTCAAGATTAATACACAAAGGTAAGTAAAAAATACATAAAAGGAATCCAAAAGTAATATTTTAGACTAAATTTTAGTATGTGCCAGACGCTGGTATTTAAACTATTGCAATTAAAAAGGAAAACAAATAGGTGAAAACCATTGTATTTAAAAAGTTAAGCCTGGGAAACATATTATTTTGAACGATCACTGCACTTGACAATCTATTATTACACATGTAATACAGGTTATGTGGCATAGGGTTCTGTAACAAGTAAACCGAGGACAGTTCAACCGCGACAGTTAAACCGCGACAGTTCAACCGACGACAGTTCAACCTGACGACAGATCAACCGACGACAATTCCACCTAACGATAGATTAGCCAATGACAATTCAACTTCACGACAGTTCAGCCTAACGACAGTTAAACCAAACGACAATTGAACCATAGAACAGTTAAACCACAGAACATTCTAACTGCTTAACACTAATATATAAATTAACTATATCCAACCTGAACTAACCCAACTCAATAAACTATAAACAAATCTAACGTAATCTAACCAAACCCAACCTAAACTAATCAAACTCAACAAATCATCAGTAAAAGTAACCTAACCTAACTATACACAACTTAACCAAATGAAACCTGACTTAACCAAGCCTAACCTAAACTGACTAAATTCAATAAATTATAAATAAACCCATCATAACCTAACCTAATACAACCTAACGTAACCAAACCGAACCTGAAATAAAACAACTCAGTAAATTATAAACAAACCCAACCTAACCTAACCAAAGCCAGCCTGAGTTCACTGAATTCAACAAATTATAAGCAAACTCATCTTAGCCTAATATAAAACAACCTAACATAACCAAACTCAACCTGAACTAACCGAACTCAATAAATTATAAGCAAACCCAACTTAACCTAACCAAAACTAGCCTAAACTAACCGAACTCAACAAATTATAAACAAACCTAACCTAACCAAACCCAACCTAAACTAATCGAACTCAACAAATTATAAACAAATCCTACTTAACCTAACCAAAACCAGCCTAAACTAACCGAATTCAACAAATTATAAACAAACCCTACCTAACGTAACCAAATACAACTTAACAGATTAACCTAACCAGACAACACCTAAACTAATCGAATTCAACGAAAGGTAACCAAATCCAACACAACCCAACCAAATACTGTACCCTTAATTGTGTAAAGAGTCAGCCTTGAGACTTGAAACTACATAAATACTTATTACATAAGACTACATAAGACTAAACAATTTCATTGCTAGATAAAATTTCATTGCTAACAATTTCTAACAATTTCATTCCTAGATAAAATTCAAATAATTTTGTTCTTATTAGTTAATAAATTGTACAACGGTTAAATTGTCTTCAGTTAAAATGTCGTTAGGTTGAACTGTCGTCGGTTGATCTGTCATCGGTCGATCTGTCGTCGGTCGATCTGCCGTTAGGTTGATTTGTCGTTGGTTGGACTGTCGGGGTTGAACTGTCGCAGTTTAACTGTCTGCGGCTCACTAGTCGCGGCACCGTGGCATAGCACGTAATATACGTATCATAGCAAATTCAGAGAGAATATACTGTACGTATTGTATGTAGTCATGGTAGTCATGTATTCTGCTTTTAAGGACCGTAAATACACGGCAAACGGTATTTGTATGCATGTACATAAGTTGAATTGTATATATATGCTATATTTTTTTTCAAAAAGGCAAAATACGGTGTTCTGCAATTTACTAAGCGGCACGTAGCGCCGTTCTGGGAACGATGCTACGTGTCGTACAAATTACGGTGCGAGGCACCGTTCCGAGAAAAGAACCTGCGTCGTATAAACTACGCGAAGCGCCCTCATATGAACGACGCCCGCGTCGTACAAATGACGGCGCGGAACGTAGAAATGGGAACGACGCCCACGTCGTACAAATTACAGTGCGAAGCGGCGTTAGTAGCATGACGTTGCGCATCTTACAAATTAGAGCTCGAGACGCCACACTGAGATTATCTTTCCTATAACTTTATTTTTTATGCATAATTTATAAATAAAAAAAAACATAGAAATATACGATTTATAGTGTCTCAATAGATGGGTTTCATTTATGTAAATTTAGGACGTCGGTGGGAGGGGGTGGGTGGCGCGCGCTATTGAGACACTGTAAACCGTATATTTCTGTTATTTTTTTTATTTATATATTATGTATAAAAATTTTTCTGCTGTAGGTAGGATAGATGTTACTTCCGTTAATTGGGCGTAAGTATTTTATTCGTAAAAAATTTTTATATCAACTGTATGTAAGAACACTGGAATGTTTTTATTAAGGGGGGGGATAAGGTTTTTAAAATTTTTTTTGCATTTTCTTTTAAAATTTTTTTTCTGAATGTACAACATGTCGAGCGTGTTGTGTCAAAATTTCAAGTAAATCCGAGCAAAACTAATGAAGATACAGCGTTTCAAGCGACCGGCCCACATGCTCGAGTTCTATACCTGTCTGGTAGCTGCGCGACGCGCCTACCTGCTAAGTATAAAATTTACTTTAATTTTATACTTACAAATCTTATACAAAACAAATACTTACTATAATTACCCGCGTAAGTATAAAAAATTATATCATTTTATTGATGCTTAGTTTTGGATTTTTGAGTATAAAAAACTTTAAATCCATTTTCTCGCAAACAACATTTTTGAAGTCCGTGAACATCATAACTCAAAATCTACTTCACCAATTTTGTTGAAATTTTGTACACTGTTTCTACACATAAATCAACAGGTAATGATCTCGAGTTTTTTTTTTTTGCTATTTTTTTCCAGTTTATAATAAAAAATTAACCGAAATTTTTAGCAAAAATTGCGTTTTTCACTTCAAAATGCTGCCAAAAATAAAAAAATCGAAAAAATACAAAAAACTCTCCCTGACTCCCTAGGGAAACATATCGCCTTTTAAACGCATTCCGATTTTTTTGTCTCGGATGATCCGGTACCAAGTTATGATGTTCACCGCAAAACAACTTTTTTTCAAGGCGCCTCCGGAAATTCGCTGTCACGGACTTATTTATCGATATTTGTAATTGATAATTTTTTCAAAGATACTTCAGATGTTATACTATAACGTGTATATGAAATAAATAAGCCAACATTATTCATATCTCCAAAAAAAAATCATGAAAATATGCCTTTTTTTCGCGTTTAAAACCTTACCCCCCCCCCCTCAACTATATTTTTTTAGTATTGTACTTAAGATGTTTTTTTAAAAAAAAAATAAAAAAATATTACTAGTTTCGTATTTTTTACCTATAAATTGTCCTGAATGTATGTATTCGTCACAAATTTTGTATTCCTATATTTAACTACACAAACCCTTATGTACCCTTATCTATCAACGCTTAAAATTATATTATACATATCTGTATATTTATTCCAAATATTAACTTTTTTTCTAAAATTCAGATTTATAATACTAAACTTTATTTCTTATTTTTGAACGGGAATTTTCAAATTTGTATCAACAATGACTCCAAAAACTTTCCTGCATTATATGAAATTAACGGAAAATGTAAACGACATTGTAGCATTTCTACAAGAAAAGGAAATTTTTCCTAAAAATAAACTTTGTCCTAAATGCAATAAAAAAATGAAAATTTTTTACCGGTAAGTGTTTTCTTGTTATTGAATAACAATCCCAAAGCAATATGGTGTTTTTTTTTGTTTTTTTTTTTTTTGTTTTTTTTTTTTTTTTTTTTTTTTTTTTTTTCAAGAAAAGATAATCCTCGATGGTTTTGCACTTCAACCTTTTGTAAAGGACACCAAAAAAATTAAATGTAACAGTTCTATTACAGTACGTAAAAATATATGGTTCGGACAAACTAAATTATCTTTACTAACATACATGTTAGTATCCCGATTAGCAAATTTAAAACAAATTGCTTTCGACATCAATTTGAAAATATTCCATACTGACAATCAACTGCATCTATGAAGTTAGTCTATAACTTGACTTAAATAGTTGCATTAGCCAATTTCAACTCGATCGGTCAAGAAACATCACCGTTATCATACCAACAAAGTTTATTTCACATTTATATACTGGCATCACACAACCTTGAACACATTGTATATTTGGGGGTCATGATCGGTATATCGGTACATTTCTTTAAAACACAACCAAGCTCTTGTGCGCATGTCATAAAAACATAACGAAATGACGAAATCCACCTTACCAATGGTAGCTTCTATCGAGGTTTCTCCTCTTTGACACTGTTCCACCCCTTTGTTTTTAACGAAACTTGCAGTACTTAAACAAGACTTAATGTGCAATATTTGAGGGTTTTTTCGTGATTGTCACTCTGAAGAAAAAACTAAAAAAGTATCTTTCTGTTTTTTTTCTCGAATTTTCTACGATTATTTACCAACGGTAAAATCTAATAGTAACATATATTATAGTACTAACTGAGACCTACTCAATTTTATTATTTATTATACAATAATATTATACAATAAATTTATATACAATAATTTTATTTCCTTTAAGTTCACCCTCTAAAATAGATTTTAAGGATACTGTTAGCTTTTTGGGAATCCATATTGATAAGTCGTTGAACTGGAATTCACATGTTGAAATAGTACATAAAAAACTAAGTAAAGCTATGTATATTATTAGATATTTAAAATCGATTGTATCAACTGACGTTTTGTTAACAACATATTATGCATATTTTCACTCTATAATGCAGTTTGGTCTCATCTTCTGGGGAAACTCATCACACAGTAAAAAAATTTTTGTTCTTCAAAAAAAATGTATAAGATTAATATTTAATGCGCCTCCTAGAGAGCACTGTGTAAATTACTTTAAAAAATACAAAATATTAACTCTGCCTTGTATGTTCATACTTCAGTGTGCTGTATTTATTAAACAGCATTATTATCTATTTACGAATAATATACCAAACCACAGTTACGACACGAGACACAAAAATAAATTAAATCTAATTAACTCAACAATGACGGTTTCTCTGAGGAGCGTGCATAATATCATGATCAAAATATATAATAAAATTCCAGAAAATCTAAAGAATGAAACTTTAGAGAACTTAAAAAAAAACTTAAAGCTGATCTGTTACAGGCAAGCTTCTACTCTGTAGATGGCTTCCTAGAATAAGTCTTTTCGATCAAATTGTGACCCTGTTCATACAATGTACGTTGTATACTGAATAAAGACATTATTATTATTATTATTAATGGTTTTTAGTTCATTGCAATATCTATAATAGTTTACGAGATATAAAGATTTAAAAAATCATGGCCTTAATAGCTATTATCACAAATAACTTTTAAACTACTCAAGATATGAGGCTAAAACTTGCACGTAAGACTTCTTATCAACTGCCCTTACAGCAGCCAAAGTACCGCCAAAAATCTCGTCTGGGGGCCAACCAGCCATTCTTATCCAGGGATACTCTTTATAACAATTAACTGGAACTTTCTTTACAACCTCCACACTGGAGTATATTACTTCAGGTGGTTCCACATCAAAATCACCACAAACAAGGCAGAAATATTTTTTTAAGCTTTTTTGCTCATTCCGTCGTAAAAAGAAGATTTTTTTCCCCTTCCAAGAGTTTTTTTTCATTAAGATGCTTCTATTTTGTCAACCCGCTTTGCCCATATAAGTATCCTAAAACGAGTAAGTATATTATGTATTTAAATACTGCCCATATAGGCAATGTCAAGACTCACGAAGGCGCCAGCCTTGGTGTCATATTGGCGAAACTAGTCTTGGTTACCCAGAATCTAATTAAGCTTAGGATGAGTTAAATATGCCAAGTATAGGTGTGGTGCGGCTGGTCCAAGCATAAGCTAATATTCATTTACCAACCGTTGGTTTTCGATCACTGGTTCAGTCTTGGTTAAAAAATATAATCCCAAGCATTAATTTGTTGATTTCGCTCCAACTTTGTGCCATTTATCACTTACCAAATTTTGGCTTATAAATCTTGGTTTAATATTGGCTGAAATTTATTCTGCCAGGCTTTGATTGGCCATATATAATAAATTGCTATCTTACGCAATTTCTATATTACCTTAAATAATAAGATGGTTCATATTTTTGTATTTCATTTTTTAAATAAAGCATTCGATTTCTTTATAAATTTTTTTCTATTTTTAGATTTAGTTACACATAAATATAGGTATTTTTACAACTAATATTTTTTTTACAAAATTGTCTCAATATAATTAATATGGAAAATCAGAAATATCTATTTTGAATTGCATCAATTGTATTTATATTGACATGCATGAAGCTTTTATAAAATTCAACAAAAATACCAAAATTTAATCATTTAAAAAAAGCATATGAGGTTTGAAATTTATGACGCTAAATATCTAATAATGCTATAACTAAGTTTCTAAGTTTTATAGTGATTTTATTGTTGTTTTATTGGTTTTGTGCAAGGTGTTATATACCTACATAACCTATCAGACATCAAACAACGCAACGGTCCGATTCAAACCCAAATAGTCTATGTGTATAACCTAAAAATTAATATTTTTTTACTACATTTAATAGTACATATATGTACTCAATGTCTTCCAAAAATTATTATCGTCTCAAAAAACACCGGGAATTACGGAAAGTAAAAACTGAAAGTAATGTTGCAGAAACCAGTTCTAATACGATGTTTGAGACACCTGCGATCAACACAGTTATTGTCAATTTGAATACGGTAACAAAAAATACATGTTTAAATTTTTCAGTTATATTCCAAAAGAGTTCTGAAAATGTTTCATATATTTCAGAAAATGAAATGTCACTTGATAACGTTGATAATATTTTAAGCATTTCTGAGAATAATAATGATAATTTAACAGAAAAGATACGCGCTTGGGCACTAAATAATATTAAAACATTGAGATTGAACGTAATAACAGATTTATTAACTATACTAAGAGAAGAAGGAAGATTACTGGTGCCTGCAAATGCTCAGCTATTATTAGGTACAAGACATCGTCGGGACTTGCAACCAATGTTAAATAAACGAAATACTGAAGGGCAGTATTTATATCTAGGTATTAAAAATAGTTTACAAAAAATTATATCATCTGATATTTACGTAGAAGAAAAAATTTCCGTTCAAGTACACGTCGACAGTATCTCAGTTTTTAATAACTCTTTAACACAAATTTGGCCAATAATTTTAAAAATTTTCCATAATAACTATGTTTTTAAACCAATAAAATTGTTATTGCTCTATATTGTGGCGATTCAAAACCTGCTTGTGTTGATAATTATCTAAAAGATTTTGTAAAAGAAGCGTGTGAATTAATTCAACAAAGTGTGCTTTTAGATGGAAAAAATTACAAATTTGAATTTTTTTGTATTATCGCAGATGCTCTAGCTAGATCATTTATCAAGTGTTGTAAGTCTCCCAATTCATTTTATGCATCTGAGCGCTGTATATCAGAAGGTGTCACCGTAGATCGTAAAAGAGTGTATCCAGAAATGAATGCAGAACTCCGAACAAAAGTCATTTATAACAAAAACACATTCAGGACATCATCAAGAAAATACTGAATCTCCACTTTGTTCACTAGTGGTTTTCGATCCTGTGAATTTTGTAGTGCTCGATTCGATGCACTTACTTTATTTTGGAGTAATGAAATTATTACTTGAAAAATTAATAATAAATCGGAAGCATACGGCCTCTGTGACAGCTGCAAAAGTTAATGTTCTGAAATTGATTATGAGTTCTATATCATCAGGTATACCAGGTGAATTTTAAAGGTAAAATTATGACGTTGAACATATTTGTCGATGGAAAGCAACACAATATCGATTTTTTTTATTGTATTGTGGGCCAGTGGTTTTTAAGTACATTTTAGATGAAATTCGATACAAACATTTTTTATTACTTTGTGTAGCAATGATAAGAGATGTGCTGTTGACTTAGCTGAATCTGCAAAAAGTATGCTGCGTAATTTTTTTTTTTTATGTACTTCCATCATTATATGGAACTGATTGTCAGATACTAAACATGCACAATTTAATTCATATTTCTGACGACGTTATTAATTTTAAAGTACCCTTAAATGAAATATCTGCTTTTTGGGAGGAAAATTTTATAAATATTTTTAAAGGCTTATCAAGTCCCCTAAAAAGCCTTTAACACAAATTGCAAATCGATTAGAAGAACTAGAATCTGGTAGAAATGTTAAAATAAACAGAAAAACAAAAGTGAATAAGTGTAAATATAATACTAACGAAATTGTGTCTTATAATGAAAAACAATTTTATGTAATTAATGAAATATAACTGAATGAAGCTCTTCTCACATCACAACATCCAAACAATATTATTCAATTAGAAAGTGGCAAAATATTTTCAATACAAAAACTATTAAAAATTAATAATAATACAAGTGATGAATTTCAATTAAATGATGTTTATATATCAGGATTCGATGTGCCTGTCCCATCTACTGACGTGGACATTTTAAAAATTAACAAATTTTCGTCATCTTTAAATTTAATTAGAGCTCAATTTATCAAACTAAATGTGTTTTATTAAATGTATTAAGTGCACAATACGTTATAACTTTATTACGTTCTTAATTTTCAAAATAGAATACCGTAAAACCGTCTAGACCCGGACAGGGGGTCTAGACCCGGACACTTTGCACCAATCTTCAAAGTAAGTAGTTTCTACATTAACCTGCTACAATAAACATATGTTCTTGACGTCATTAGAGAGAGAAAAACATTCTCTAAACAGCTGTACCAATAAAAACTACGGATTTCAACTTTTACTATCTCATTTTACAGGATTACTATTCTCCAGTTTTTCAAAGAAATAAAATGTGTGTCTAACTTAGACATGTAATTTTCGTCATAATTGTCATATTGTTTTAATTTTGATATGTATGTGTTCAGAAATTTATCGCGCATCATTTAATGATGTTTGAAGTTATATTCGATGTATATATAAAAAAATACATGCTATATACATATATCCGTTTAGACGCGGACACATCAGTTTATTACAGTATGGCCGCGATTCGCACTGGCTGTAACTTCCACTATCCATACGTTATATTCCCGCCAGAATTACGCGGTTTAGGTCTCCTTCTGGTGTCATATCACATGTTTACTTCATAGAGAGGCATACTATGTACTGACCCCTCTCCCTTCCCACAAAATGTTTTGAAGCCTTTGACAGGTTCAAAGACATCAGACGGGAGAGGTTAGTTTACATGCTATTACATTATTTAAGTAAGTGTCCGGGTCAAGACGGATTTGGGGTGTAGACCCGGACACTTACTAATTATTTTTTATTTTTTTTATTTTTGCTCATAATGAAACAAATGGGTTAGGGATATAACAAATAATATACGTTCTTTTTAATGGTAATACTTTTATTGGTGATATCTATGAAGGAAACATGTATAAACATAAAATTATACCAAAAAAATGTTAAAAAGTGTCCGGGTCTAGACGGTTTTACGGTACGTTCCTCAAAAAAATTACTAAAAAGATTGTGGTAGTGAACAAATTTAAATTTTACTTTGTCAATAAATAAATAGAAGAAATATTTATTATAGACAAAAAATGTGAATGAACTAAAAAAATTATATTTGTTTTGCAATAAATTACTTTTGTATTTAATTATGATGTCTCATTAGTTTTATGTGGGTTGTATACGCTATAGCAACAATATAGCATGGAGATGTACGACTTTTTTGTGGCGGCATTTTTTAAATATTAAGTACATACATATTTAAGATTTAAATCGCAAAAAATATTTAAATAATTATGTATGGTATGTATGCGCATTTGCCGTTATATTCATACGTGGTAAAAGTGCCATTTGCGCATCGTTTGTATATATTTTCCTGTGTTTTCTAGAAGGCATTTCATTAACACAATTATTTTTGTTTTATTTGTTTTTTATGCCAAAATAAATTGCATTCATTTTTGATGTTCATTAATTTTATGAGTTAATTGTATACGTACTTTTTAAAACAATTTCTGTGTAATATTTGTTTAGAAAAAATTTTATTAAAAATAGTGATCAGTGTTCAAATAATAATGGATTTAGAAGTGTTAAAACATTCATATTTAATTGTGGAGTTTCCAAATGAAAGGACAATTTTATCTGTGGAATTAATAACAAAATGTTGGGCGTATAAGTGTGAAAATGGAAATTGGAACTGCCGATATCCGCCTACGGAATCGCCCAAAAAAAATAGTACGAGATTGGATTTACAAAGGAATAAAATCTGAATCAAGTTGGCCCTCATTTGCAATCAAAATTCTGTCTAAAGCCAGTAGGATATTTATTTATTATTTTTTTTAAATAAGTAGTAATTTTAGTTTATAAATATTTTTGGTTTTGGAGACTACTGATTTCGACCAAAATTATTAAATAAAATAAGCGGTTAATTTTTGTACATTGGATAATTAATTTACATTAATTGGATAATTAATGGAAATAATTAAGTTACAATATACTTTTCATGTTATTCAAATGAATTTATTGAAAGTTAAGGAAAACTTTATATTTTTAACCAAAAAAGTTTTATGAAAATTTTTTAAAACGTTACAGGACGTTTATTGTCCGCAAAAAAAATGCGGTTATACTTTTCAACCGCCATATTGAAGCCATTATTATGTGAGGTCAATTTTGCCACTCATATTTGAAAAGTAGAGTTCATAGCCTTTAATTTGAGCTATTGTATACCTATTTTAAGCAACACAAATATTGGACAGCAAGGGGTCTCCCGTTCAAAAAGAATGCCCCATATATAGGGGAAAGTTCGGTATATTAGACCGGTCGTTAAATTGGACCACTGGAATATTTCGAAAAGTTTTTGTTTTATTTTAAAATTGACACCGCCAGGCGATGTAGAATTATCTTCATTGTACAAATATTTTTTCTTTTTTGTAAAAGCAAACGATAGTATTTTGTTTAAAAAAAAATATGATTTTTATTGTAATTTTTAGTGATATTTGCTAAGGATGTAACTAACAATAAGTCAAAAGTATGTTTACAGTGTGTGTAATTTTTATTTGGAATCGTAATTTGCTTCGAATTTACTAGAATGAAAAGACTGTCGTCTTTGTTAGGTTATGTTTTTGTTAGAATTTTTTTTTCATATTTCATAAAGTTGGTTAAAATGGACTGCTTATAGTTGGTAAAAATAAACCGGTCCAATTTATCTTACTTTGTTGGTTTTTCTTATAAATGATTTAAAGTCAATATTTCAAGTGGAAGCCAGAAAATTTGAAAACCTATAAATGATTACAAAAGTCAAGAAATCGACTTAAATAAAGTTGCAAGATTGAATGGTAATCTCTAATGAAGATAGAGGTGCACAGAAAGTTGCTGAATTGAAAAATAATTTAGAAATTCTTAGCAGAAGCGAAAACAATCAAAAAAGTTCAAACTAGACATAGAAAATAAATTACAGCTGAAAACAGAGAACAAAAAAGTAATAATAATAATGATAATAATAATAATAATAATAATAAAAAGAAATAAAAAACAAGAAACAAGAAAGTAAACAAACAAAAAACTGAAGGAAGATGTGAGAAAAATGTCAATACTAGAGAAGAACGAAAGTGAAAAATCTAAAGAGGAAACCTTGGTTTTAGACGATTCAAGTAAGCTACGAATCAGAAGATAAAGGGAATGAATGTGTTAAATGTCAGACAAAAAGGGACCACAAGTTGATTGAGTACAATGCGTGTGTTGTTACAATTTGAATCACGGAACTTACACAAGTAATTCAGATCACTGTGACGATTGCCTTACAAGGTATCCAACTGTATCTCTCAGAATTTTTTGAAACTTTGGTGGATTGAGATCTTATTAAAACTAATCACGAGCCATATTTCATTCGTGCCCATAAGCGGTTTAAGGGGGTGAAACTCACCCCTGAAAATTTGACTTTTTTACAATTTTCTTAAATATCTTGGAAATGGTAAAAGCTTTGGTATATATATATATATATATATATATATATATATATATATATATATATATATTTGTAAATGGCACTTTAAAATCTTTATTATAGTACCAAAATTAAAGTTATAAAATCATTGGGATTTTATCCCTCACCCCCAACCCATAATTTTATCATTTATTTTTTGGTAAAAGAGGAGGCTGTTATGTGTAAATAAAAGAATTTTTAATTAATATATTTTACATCACACCAGTTTATTTCTTGTTGCATAAATACACCTTTTGCTAATATTAACTTGGGAAAAATTTTAACTTTTTGATTTAATAATGAGCAAAAATATGGTCAAAGAATCTCGTATTTTATTTCGTATATACTTTAAAGTACACAATTTAGAAGGAAAAAATACACTGTACCCCCCCCCCCCTCTCCATCATGTTTTACTGATATCTGTACAAATTTAATTTACTTATTTATTTGTTTTTATTTATTTGCCTATACAATTGTCAATATTTTAAGGTTTGTAATCTACACAATAATGATATGGTTCATAAAAATGTTCTAAACAAAAATATTGTCCCCACCAAGTACATCTTATAAAAGCGGTAGTTTACCACATACACTACACTTTGTACTTCTCTTTCTTTTTTGAAAAAGCAATGTTACAGAATTTTCAAATTTTTCTGGTCGTTGGTCAATATGTCCACTTTTATACTTAACCAAATTTTGAGAATGAGACGATAAAAACTTATTGTGTGCTAGAGACTGAAGTTTAGGAATATTGTTATGGCGATGTAAATCGTCGATATCATACTCATTTAGAATTACATTATCAGAAAATAATTTGATGAATTGTTTTCAGAGTCGAAATTCATAGACATCCAGAGGTTAAAATATTGACCTTGCTTTTTCAAAGAAGAATAAATTGTATCGATAAATAAAAATAAGTAAATATTATAAGACATAGATATCGGTAAAGCATGGGTGGGGGGGTGCCCCAATTTTGTCTTTCTAAATTATGTATTTTTAAGTATATCGTAAGTTTGTAACAATTCATTACTAAAATACGAGATTCTTTAACCATATTTTTGCTCATTATTAAATCAAAAAGTTAAAATTGTTCCCAGGTTAATATTAATAAAGAGTGAATTTATGCAAAAAGAAATAAACTGGTGTGATGTAATATATAAAAAAAATTCGTTTATTTACACATAACAGCCTCTTCTTTTACCAAAAAATAAATGATAAAATTAGTGGTTGAGGGTGAGGGATAAAACCCCAATGATTTTATAACTTTAATTTTAGTATCATAATAAAGAACTTAAAGTGCCATTTACAAATATATATAGTTTCCCTATCAAAGCTCTTACCATTTCCAAGATATTTACGATAATTGAAAAAAAGTCAAATTTTCAGAAGTGAATTTTGCCCGCTTAAACCGCTTATGAGCACGAATGAAATATGGCTCATGGTTTGTTTCAGTAAGATCTACAATCCACCAAAGTTTAAAAATTTTTTGAGAGATACAGTTGGATACTTTTCCTTGTTAGTTAATTTCAGACATTTCACAAGAGAGTATTTTTGTTATGATTTTAGATTATTTTTTGTTATAAGTACTCGTGTTTTGCCCTTTTTTAACTTGGTTCCAATTTAACAACCTCGTGCTCCAATTTATCGCACCGGTTGGCTAAATTAGAACGAAGCTTAAATCCTAAATTATTCCTAAAGCTTAAAACCTTAAATTATTAAGAAACCTGTAATAATTATATTAATTTACGTTTAATAACAATAAACATAATCGACTATTGTTTCACCTCATGTAACACTCTTTTGCGTAAGCCTAAAAATAGTATATATATATATATATATATATATATATATATATATATATATATATATATATATATATATATGGGACGTTTCACGTATACCGGATCACCTGCATACCCAAAATTGGTGTTGATGGAGCTAGACGTCAAAGTTATCAAAATGTTCGTCTAGACAAGTGCTTTTGAAAAATTGCCGGCGAAATTCAAAATTCAATATGGCGTCCCCAACATGGCGGCCACATGCTGGAAAAAATCGAGTGCACTGCTAAAAAAGCTTGTAGAAGGAAAAATGCGCTACAGATCTGGTCATTTTTTGGTTCAAATTATAGCTGAAGGACATTCTTCAAAAGCTGGTGTAGTTGGATAGAGAAATCCAGCATTACGGATTCAATATGGCGATCGGAAATTCCATATGGTGAAAGAATTTTGAAAAATCAACTAATTTGTACCAAATTCAGTATATGGGGGTTTTTGGGGCAGCTGATCACGAATCCGTGATTGAATTTGCAAAATTCAAGATGGCGGATCCCATATGGCGGAAAAAATTAGTAAAAATCTACTTTTCCCGATTCAACATCCTGAGTTTCGTAAATCCAATCACGAATTCGTGATTAGCAACCCCGAAAACTTCCGCATATCAAATTTGAGGAATATCGGTAGACTTTAAAAGTTTTTGTCCGCTATCTTTGGCCCACCATTTTACATTTTGTTAATCTAATCACGAATTTGTGATCAGCGACCCCGAAAACCCCCGTACACTATACAGAGAAAAAATTACAGTAAAAATTACTGAGCTGCCTCCGGTAAACCAGGCTCAAGTGACCAGTCCGTAGGAAATTATTAAACAAAAATATAAAAAATGCCTTCCAAACATTATTTTTTACGATTCATTGAAAATTTTTCCTGTACACCTTAAGAATTTTTCCTATACAGCTCCGTAAAATTCGATGGACTAGTATCATTTCAACAGGATACCAGGAAAATTTACTTAATTGTTGTTTAAATTAAATTTGTTATCTCTATTTTCTGCTTGAAATCTGTCTTTCAGCATCTCTCTCACACAAAGATTACTTGAATGATCACACAAGGAGATTTTGAATAAGTTATACAGCATAGTAGTCCGCCGTTCGGTGGTTTGGTACTAGCTATGATAGCAAGGACACGGGTGCTGTGTTCGATCAAGGGACCTCACCGGTCTGATCACTCTCATCAGTTCTAAACAAGATATGGAACGTACCAGGCGGTGTTCGGAGTATATTAGTCATACAATACAACAATAATAAATATCGCTCCTCTAGAATGTAAGTGTTCTATGTCCATTTTCATTAAGGTCGATATAGAGAGAGATAGCTGTATAAATGCATATGTTTATTCTACAGTTCTCTCTTTCTATATCGACCTTATTGAAAATGGACATAGAACACTTACATTCTACGGGAGCGATATGCGACATATGCTGTGATGTGACATTTATTGAAGTACGTTGCTTCTTTTGTAATAGTCCTTTTCAGGATAATTAGTGAGCCAGTCATTTTAAATTTTATTTTATTATTCTTTTTTTGTTGGTTTTTTTCCTTTTCTTACTGTCATTTACATTTTTCGTTTACTTAAAATTTTTTCTTTAAATTGTCGTTTCGTTTTCTAAATCAATGTCTCCTCCAGAAAAAAAAATTCGTGGAGACAGGTGTATCAACTCTTTCGGTATTGATACAGGACATAGTAAAACTTTCAGAAAGATCTCTCAAAAAATTCGCCGGTTATATCCTGAATATCCGGAATGGTCACAAATTTGTGATGCATGCAGAAAATCTTTTGATACACAGTCTGCCTTATCTTCAGCAAACGATATGATTCTTGATTCCGAGCAAGACTCCAGCAATTTGGCATTACATAGTAAGCCTCCTTCTGACTCAGAGGAGGATTCAAATGTATCTGATGATCTCGAAGGTATTTTAACTGGTCTTAAAAACAAATTCAAGTCTCTTTCCTTGAATGACCCATTACGTACGAGTATACTCACTGTTTTGCCTGAAAGATAGAGTATACGTAAAATTGTCAAGGAATTTGATACATCTTACAGGATGGCACGTAAAGCCAAACAGTTAAGAAAATCAAGTGGAATTTTGGCGTCTCCCATTGCAAAATGTAGAAAAAGTATACCGTCAGAAACCATAAAAAAAAGTTAAAGATTTTTATGAAAACGATATTAACAGCAGAATCATGCCCAATAAAAAAGATACTGTTACTATTCGTATTGATGATGAAAAGATAAAAAAACAAAAAAGATTATTACTAAATGATATTAAGAATCTTCACAACGAGTTTAAAAATAATTTTCCCGAATATCCGATTGGTCTTACCAAATTTGCCGAACTACTAGCAGCAATTGAGTGCTGTTACTTTTTGAAATGACATTGGTTGTGTATCCTGTAGGTATATTTAATGGATATTAGTTCATACGTTGGGCTAACTTTCTCTTGAAATTTGTATGACATTGGTTACATATCCTATGGGTGTTTTTAATGAAGTAGTTTGAAGATTAGCTGATGTTCTTTAAGGTGGCTAGTCCAGAATTCATTACTTATATATATATATATATATATATATATATATATATATATATATATATATATATATATATATATATATATATATATATATAAAAGTAATGAATTCTGGACTAGCCACCTCAAAAGAACACCTATATATATCTAATTTACCTTTATATAATTTACCTAGTGAGCCGACTTTAACTGCAGCTATGAGCCATAAATATCAAGATTTATCTAATAAAATAAAAACTGAACTGAAACAGACTGAGTCTGTTTGTCTTACAACCGATATTTGGACCCGTCAGCATAGTATGAAAAGCTATCTTGGTTTGACAGTTCATTACTTGAAAGGTTAGTTATTAATTATATTATACAAAATTGGTCCATCTAGTTATAATATTTACTGATATATTGGTTATACGTATTAGGAAATGAAATGAAAACTGTTGAGCTAGGCGCTTATCACTTGGAAGAACGAAAAACAATTGAAAATTTGAAGATAAAATTGAGGAAAATATGCAGTGACTGGGGTCTTGATGATAGTAAAATTGCAGCGTTTGTTTCAGACGGAGGCTCTAACATTAAGGGCGCCATTAGAAGTGAATTTGGCGAATCAAAACATGTTTCATGTTTTGGACATGTTATAAATAATATTGGCCAGCGACTTGTTGAAATAAACATTACCCCGCCTGAATCTGAATCTGAAAATAAAATGATCGAATTACCCAATGATGAAAATGATGCTATTGATAAGTTTGATGACTTAAACGTAGAAAATCCTTCTGAGCAATCAACATTACGTGAGCTATTGAGAAAAGTAAAGAAAATTGTAACATTTTTTTGCCATAGCGAAAGAGCTACAACTGAATTATTATCTTTGCAAAAGGGTCTGCCTGAAAATTCTCGTCTTAAATTGATCCAAGAAGTAAAAACTAAATGGAATTCATGTTATGAGATGATTGACCGTTTCATCGTACTTGCTGATCATGTTAGTAAAATACTTTTGCAAGTGAAAATAGACAAATCCTCCAAAGCTAAACCACCTAACATAATCACTGGCGAAGAAATTGATGCGTTAATTGAAGTTCGTGATGTTTTGAAACCTCTTGTGCGAGTTACCCACGAAGTTTATTCTGAAAAAAATGTTACGTTGAGTAAATGTATTCCGTTAATTTCAGGTCTTAAGCAAAAAATTGATGGTTTGATTCCAGAGACTTTAACTGGACAACAATTAAAAAAAAACTATCGGAAGAAATAGAATCTAAATACGGAAACATTGAATCTGTTAAATTATATGCTTCCGCGACACTTCTTGATCCTCGATACAAAAAGTTCGGGTTTCAAAGTATTCGAGAGACTGCTCGGGCGATAACTAACGTTGGTGATCTTGTAAAGATGGAAAGAAGAAAAACTTTAGAAGCAATGACCACTTTGAAAAATAATAATGAGGATGAGGACATATTAGCTATTCAAACTCAACAACCAGAAAAAAAAGATTATGATGATATATGGATTATGAAGCTGGAGGACTGCCAATTCAACTACATCAGTACTTAACACGCCCAGCTGTAAGTCGGAAGGAAAATCCTAATCCATTTGTGGTTTGGGAATCAATGAAATATGAATATCCATACTTATGGAATGTTACTAAAAAGTTCTTGTCTATCGTAGCAACCTCTGTACCTTGTGAAAGGTTATTTTCACATGCCGGTCTTATTGCTAACCAGTTAAGGAGCCGTTTATCACCTCAGCATTTAAATGAATTAATATTTTTACGATCAATCGATGAAGATATGGTTATTAATTATTTAATTTAGCTACTGTTCCACCAGGTGATAAACGGCTCCTTAACTGGGTCAAGATCTTGTTATCTACTGATGTTCCACCTAACATCTAGATTATGCCGACTATAACCGATTGAAAAAACGAGTACTAAAATATAATAAAAAAAATGACGCCAACTGTCACTTTAGAGAAAAAATACTTATTTCTTGCATACTATTAATACACTTAATTAAAAAAAATAAGAAGGCAGTTTTTAAAAAACATTCGTGGTCATTGTACAATTTAACATGGTACTAAATTTCAAGTTAGAATTTATTTTTGCATCAATAATGTTAGTAATTTTCATCAGTAATGTTATGTAGTAAATTTTTTTATCAATAATGTTCATTAAAAATAGATTTTGATATACATTTGCTACATCTGTCACTTTTGTATATGAAATTTTTTAGTTTTCGCCATTTTGATTTTTAGGTGGGGGTTAATTTCAATTGAAAAAGTAGAAAAATTTCTACTACTGAAATTATAATTTTATAATACCCAGATATTATAAAATCTAGATTTTAAGTATAGTACACCTACGATTACACTAAAATTTAAGCCACGCACCCGTAAAGTTATAATTTTAATAAATCTAGATGTTAGGCAGAACACTAGCTTAACATTAATTCTACTGTCCATTTTAATTTTAATTTTAATTTTCAACGCCAAATCGCGTGCAATGTATTAATAAATGATCTCTTGTTAAACCCTTAAAAATTATAATAAATTATACGTTCATTATTTAATAAATTATTTAAAACATACTTAATACAGTACAGATTGTTTAAAGTATATAAGTACTTAATAGTTTCTATAAATACACTAATAAATTTTTGAAAAGTCGATTTAAGTCGAAAAGTCGACTTTCAGAGTCAATTAATCGACTTTGAGAATCGAAAAAATGAAAGTCGATTCTAAAGTCGAGAATCGATTTTGCGCGCACCTTTTCCATCCCTAGTGATTATGTGTGCGGGTTGGTCAATTTTGAAACATACAACGCAGTGCCGAATATCGACGAAACAAATAATTTATTTCATTACGGTGATGATGAAGTGAAATATATCGAGATACCTGTCAGCAATTATGATCTGGAAGATTTGAAGTTTCAAATAGAAGATAGGATACTAGACAAGAGAAAACCGGGTGATAGCCCGTAACTTCGTGCAAATAACAATACGCTAAAAAGTGAAATAAAATGTACGGAAACAGTTCATTTCGATCAACAACGAACAATACTGGAATCGATTTCGATGAGAGCATTTCAAACATCGAGTATCACTGCTATTCACCGTTTCTAAATGCGTTTAACAACAGCGACGAAATTCGAATCTGTTATCAAAATCAAGATCTGATCCTGCTGCCGCACGAAAGTTGTCTGTATGTGGAAGTACAATTGCTGAATAGTGATAAAACAGTATTGACTACAGCGGAATTATCCAACAATTCATTGGCGTACCTGTTTGAAGAAATACGATATGAACTAGACGATGTGGAAATCGATCAATGCAAGTACGTTGGACCGACAACAACATTAATCAATTATTTAGCATTAACCGAAAATGAGAGCAAACTACTCTACAACGCCGGATGATGTCCGGGTGAATTAATTAAAGTAACGGAAAAAGGCTACTTCAATT
This sequence comes from Brachynemurus nebulosus, assembly GCA_035578155.1. NCBI lineage: Eukaryota > Metazoa > Arthropoda > Insecta > Neuroptera > Myrmeleontidae > Brachynemurus > Brachynemurus nebulosus. Next base: position 4,272,428 of record JAPWDM010000021.1, on the reverse strand, counting down.
TCTATCTACCATTGGCGCGGATGTTTGGATTTTTTAACCATTACAAGAAAGTTATCATCAATGCAAAACATCAACTAATTTTGACTCGGGCTCGAACGGATCACGATGCCGTTATATCACTAACGGATGATGTCACTTTCCATATACATAAAATTCAATGGGTGGTTCCACACGTTACAGTTGCAAATGAACAGAAACTGAAGTTGTTGAAATATGTGGAAAGTAGTCGAGATATTACAAATGCTTTTTGATCATGGGATATGCATATACAACCAACGATTCCGATGACCAGACAAAACATTTGGACGGTGAAAACATCGACTAGCTGGAGAAACCGCGTTACATTATATTCGCTCTACAAGCGGATCGACGAAATAAAAAAGATAAAGATTCCAGTATTTTCGATCACTGTGAACTTTCAGACGTTAAAGTTTATTTAAATTCTGCAAAATACCAGCAATACATTACATGGATTTGAATTTGGATTTCAGTAATGATAAATATGCAGTAGCATATCACATGTACTCGAAGCAAAACACAATTCAAGAATATTGCTCCTGAGAATATTACTGTTCTCATCAAAATGAATCATTGAAAGGTGGACCGGTGGATTTTCGAATTGAATTTAAAACGTTGAAGGAGGTGCCAGAGAATACATCAGCATTCTGTCTTCTACTACATGATCGTGTGTTTCAATATAATCCGTTGACAAATATTGTTACAAAATATGTATAAAAACACCACAATCCGATTATAAATCAACCAGTTTCGCTCTAGACAACGCACAATGAAGACCGACGCAGCAATTGTTGACTTCCAAGGATTTCCAAATGCAACAAATGGGAAATTCTACATAAAGGAATTGGCTGTGTTGAAATTCGATTCTTCCGAAGAAAATTATGTTGAAGATTATATACTACAACAATATGTATTGAAATCACCAATACCGTTTTGTGGATTAAGTGAAAAAGATCAGCGCACAGCTCGTTGGTTGCGGAAAAATCATCATGGGTTCTCCTTGATGGATGGGCATATTGAATACGAGGAACTACAATACATTTTAATAAACAATCTACACGGAACTCGAATCATCTATACGAAAGGTAAAGAAAAAGTACGGTATTTGAAATGACTACTACCATCAGCGCCCATCATGAACTTTGAAGAAATAACAATTTGTCTCAAGTTGGGAATCCTAACATCAACATACACTAGTCCTCGATGCGGCCATCATTCCGGAGCAACTTGCGCCATGGAAAATGTTATATCCATATACAAATATTATTGTAATAACATTTAAATGTTTTATTGTAAAATATTTTTTTTCAAATAATTTTTATCAAAATAAAAAAAAATGTTTTTATTTAGAGGAAAACCTGTATAAACCTGTTTTCAGATAAAAATATGCAATCTTATGATAAAATTCATTTTTGCATATTAGACAGAAATCTTCGTTATTAATATCAGTATACCTTCTAATGACGTCAGCTGAAAATTTATACAAGTTTAAACCTGTTTTCAGATGAAAATACGATAAAATTATGAATCAAGGTACAGAGTTCGCGGTGGTTCAGATTAGCAACGCCATCTTTTAACTATCCAAAAGGATTTTCGGCGCCATCTGTTGACAATTTCTAGTATCCAGGCTAGAAGCGACATCTAGTAGTAAAAACCAGAAATTTAAAGGGCTCGAAGGTGGCTGCGCCACCTATTAGGGAATTTTTGAATTCTTAGGTTAGGTTAGAAAAAATTTTGTTAGGTTCGGTTAGGTTAGGTTAGGTTAGGCCAAATTTCCTTAGGTTCGGTTTGGTTAGATCAAGTTCCGTTGGCTTCCGTTAGGTTAGAAAAAATTTTCGTTCACATTACTCCACCCACCGCCGGAGGTTTCTAAAACCGCCCCGATCGAGCTACCTCCTCCCGGGGTCGCTCAAAAAATCGGATGGTGGGATGGTGGGCTCCGTTCTGTCCAAAAACTACTACTAAGGCCACAAACTTCCTCCGTCAAAATTTCCTTTCGAGTACTCTTGCAGGGAAGGATAGCTCGGGGCGTAATAGCCCAGTGATGCCCCCAAACACATAAAGAAAAATATTCTTCAAATCAGTCAAGAGTACAGATATATATATTTTTTTTAGATACAGGTTTTATTTATGCTATCAAGGCAGGATACTATCATTTTTTTTGTTTTGTGTAGAAACAAATATAAGTAATAATGTGTTACTAAAGTTTTGTACATCAGTGTATAGTGCATATATATCTACAAAATGGATAAAATACTATTGTTTTTTTTTTGTTTTTTTTTTTGAATTTCTTTCAACGAGATGTGAAGTAATTACGAGTAGATATGTACGCACGTAAAGAATAATTGTTTTATTGGGATTTTTAGAATAAGAGGTTTATTTTTAGGTACAACGTCGAATAAGTTTTACATGATACACCGCCCTGGGGGCATAATACCATGGCCACCATTAGGCGGGGACTGGGATACGCCCAGTCAGCGCGCACAGGTCTAGAAAACTAGTCCAATGGCGGGGACTGGGATACGCCCAGTCAGCGCGCACAGGTCTAGAAAACTTGTCCCATGCTCCCAGTTTACTTTGGGGGTTAGGGCCCCTCCGCACCACTGGTCAGGCCACGTGCTATCTAACACACTTCTAACTGAGCAGGTTAGCACCCGAGCTGAACGCAGCTCACCCGTCGAGACTCACAATCATGAATCTCTCGCCCGCGAACTTGGGCTATTAACCACTGCCACCACGAAAACAAACCTCAATGACCGAGGCGAGCACAAGGCCCCCTGGGCATCTTGGCCCCCGTGGTACCGATAAGAGCAATACGGTCAGCTTTTCGGCTCCCAGACAAGCCGGGAACCTCCCAGATTTAACCCCCGAACAGTAGGGCTCTGGTGGGCCCTATCATTCATCCTCTGTCACTCCATCCAGTACACACAATGGTGATTTTATAAAGTCCACCCGCACGCGTCCATCCTCTTTCACTCAGTCCTCATATACTCATCCTCATTCATTTTTAGGTACAGAGTAAGTACAGAACGGAATAAAATAAAAAATACCCCTGCCACAGCATCTGCATAACATAGCGAATTTCCAAATATTGGGCACTGGCGGATCTCATCTAAGACCTGTACCTATTTAAAATAGTTTAGCTTTCTAAGAGCAAAACAATTTTTAAAATCGGCTGGGTAATTAGCTTTGGAATTTTTGGGGACCCAAGAACCCGAACGGATTTTGTGCAGCATAGTTGTATCCATCTAAAGTAATTCAGTTCTCTAGCAGTGAGAAATTTTCTAGAATCGGTTCGGTAGCTTATTACTGGCGTTTTCAGATCTGCAAGATCCCGGTGGACCTCATTAAAAAATTAGCTCGACCGTATATTCTAGGCGTACTTTATGTAATATATATATATATATATATATATATATATATATATATATATATATATATATATATATATATATATATATATATATATATATATGTTGCAGCTATATTGTCAAAACCGTTTTATTATAATAACGCTAGTCAAATTATAAAAAAACCAAATATTGTCAACTGATGTTGTCCCTTACAATACACCTAGTAAATTTCAGTGCTATTATAATTTCGCTAGACTCATTTAGAGGAATTGTGAAGCAAATAACAATTGGTATCAAAACTACTAAACCGATCTCTACAAAATTTAGTAGAAATATTTTATGGCTTAGAATAACTGATAGGATAATATATATGTTGGGTGAAGGTTTCTGCGGGATATTAATACGAAACTAATTAGTGTAAAACTACAAAACTGATTTCAATTAAATTTAGTGAGGACACTTTTATACTTTGGAATAACCAAAAGGAAAGATCCCGATTAAAGGCTCCTGAGGGATACAAAATAAATTATTCAGTTAGGTCAAAATTACTGAAGCGATTTCAGTCTGATTTCATACATAAATTTATATACTTTGGAATAACTGATAGAAACATTTTTATCCCAGTTAAGAGTTCCAGTGGGACACAGACTAAATTATTGAGTCACCTTAAAATTATTGAACGAATATCAATTAAATTTTTTTAATTTTTTTTTTTTTTTTTTAAAATTTAGATACATATTTATATGATATGCTTTTTAATAACTAACGGAATAATCTGTATCCCGTTTGAAAGTTCCTATCGCCTATTATTACGATAAGAAATAATATCAAAACTACTGAAACAATTTTAATCAAATTTAGTATTGGCATATACCTTAAAATAATAAATATTTGGTATACTTTTTTTACAGGTTGGAGGTTCCCGTGGGAAATGAACTGCTATTTCATAAACTATTAATGTTGATTTTCTTTAGATTGTTTATTGATTGACTAAAGACTTTAGAAATAATTTTAAATTGCTGTTCCGTTTTTTTCGAGATATCGTTCTATAAGAACATGGAATTTATTGTAATTATATCAAAACAGTTGAACTACTTTATTGTCAATTAATATGTACAATAGTTTTATCCCGGTTTTCTAAAGGAAAAACCGGACACATAAAAGATTTCAATTTAGAATATTTTTCAGCTTTTTATTATTAGCTCGAGTTTTTTATTATTAGCTCTAGTAAAATTGTCATTAAGGGGTAATCTAGGGTTTAAAGCTCAAATACTAATATAATCTGGTTCATATCCCTGATGAGTCTTTCCATGGCATACAAATTAAAATTCTTGTACTGTGAAGATCACATCAGGATTTTCTTTTGAAATTCACATAAAAATATCTGATTTATAGCATACGTATTCCAAAATATAGAAGTATTCATATCAAATTTGACTGAAATCGAATCAGTAGCTTTGACATTAATTAATTGCATATTCATATCCCTTAGGAACCTTCAATCGGGATACAAACTATCCCAGCAGTTATTCTAAATACAAATTAAATTTAATTGAAATCTGTTCAATAGTTCTGACATGATTGAATAATTTATTTTGTTTTCTGAGGGAACCCTTAATCAGGATGAAAATTATCCTATGTGTTGTTCCATGGGGTATAAGTATCCATGCCAAAACTGAATGAAATTGTTTCAATAATTTCGGCCTGACTGAATAATTTATTTGGTTTGCCATGGGAACCTATAATCAGAATAAACATTTTCTGTTTGTTATTCCAAAGCAAAAAGATATTCATACCAAATTTGATTGAAATCGGTTTTGTAGTTTTGATACCACTTAGTTTCGTATTCATACCCTGTAGGAACCTTCAACCAGGATATAAATTATCCTATTAATTATTCTAAACCATATAAATATCCCCACAAAATTTTATTGAAATAGACTTAGTAGTGAAGACATTGTTTATTTTAGTATTCACAACCCATGGAAACTTTTAAACGAAATAAGAATTTCTTATCGGTACTCCAAAGCATATTTATGTAAATATCTAAGCTAAATTTACTTAAAATCGATTCAGTAGTTTTTTGACATCATTAGTTTCGGATTCATATCGTGTTTACTTTTACCACACATATTTTCCTGTAAGCTGATTTGGTTATATTGCCAAAAAACATTACACTTCACAATGTCTCTAAATGAGTCCAGCGAATTTATAATAACACTAAAATTTACTAGGTGTATTGTAAGAGACAACATTAGTTCACAATATTTGGTTTTTTTTATAATTTGACTAGAGTTATTATAATAAAACGGTTTTGACAATACAGCTACAACATATATATATATATATATATATATATATATATATATATATATATATATATATATATATATATATATATATATATATATACAAAACCCGTTGTGTAGCATTCTACGCCGCATTTGCATCCGTAGGACAGTTGCGGATCTCAGATAACACAACCTGTACCTATCTAAAATAATTTACCTCGGTAATAGTAAAAAAATTTTCAAAATCGGTCAGTTATTTTACTTTTGACACTTTTAGGTCCCACTGACACAGTCGGATAACGTAATCTATATTTATCTAAAATAGTTTAGTTCTGTAACAGTGAAAAAATTTTCAAAATCGGTCAGCTAGTTTATTTTTGACACTTTTGGGTCCTATGGACCCTGGCGGACCTTACATAACGTAATGGATATATATCTAAAATAGTTTAGCTCTGTAACAGTGAAAAAATTTTCAAAATCGGTCAGTTAGTTTATTTTTGACACTTTTGGGTCCTATGGACCCTGGCGGACCTTACATAATGTATTCTATATCTATCTAAAATAGTTTAGTTCTGTAACAGTGAAAAAAATTTTCAAAATTGGTCGTTTAGTTTATTTTTTACAATTATGGGATCGGTAAACCTTGGCGAAACTCATAAAACTCTAGTATTCTAACAGTAAGAAAAGGATTCTAGGGATCTCATGTAACTTATGGCAGTCCGTAAGCTTCTTGCGGACATCATTTAATTAATTAATTCAAATACTTTAACTTACTTACTAACTGTGAAAAAATTTTTAAAATCGATTGGTTAATTAATTTTTGGCCTTTTTAGGTCCCGAGAACCTTGACCTCACATAAAATACCTTAAATCCATTTAAAATTGTTTAATTTTTTAACATTAATAATTATTAGTGAAAAAATTTTCAAAATCGATTCAAAATATTTTTCCGTGCATACATATGTACATTGTACATATTATTTTGTTTTGTTTCATATTTAATAATATTGTATCATAATATAATCTTCAGTTTTTTGTTTATTTAAAAATTCAATAAAAAAAAATCTTCGATTATATAAGCTTATAAAATCTGGTTAATTTTCATTTTTCAACTTGAGACAGCACTATGCTAAAAGAAAGAAAAAGAGTGAAAAAAGAATGAAATATTTTTATATTTCATAAAGAACTGAGACTTAAATATAAATTACTTATTAAACTAACAAAGAAAGAAAACTAATACAAAAGTGAAAATTTACATTTTCTCGAAAAATACTTAAAATAGAAAGAAAATTATAAGAATATTTTCTTCATAATTTTTTTTTGGCTTTTTAACCATGTAAAAATCGAACTGTCTAATGATAGTATCGAATGATAAAAAATGGCCAGAAAACCTACTTCTGGGCATCCGATGTGTCTGGCTAAAGAACTTAGCCAAGCCAGATCAAAACCGAGTCTCCATACGAAATTTCATAAGCATTAAACGTTTCTTTCGAAAGTTATCGTGGCGACACACACACACACACACACATATATATATATATATATATATATATATATATATATATATATATATATATATATATATATATATATATATATTAGATAATAGTTATTAGATAATTCAAAGTAAATAAAAGAAATTTATTTAAAATAAAATTTTCAAAGTTTGAATTAAAAAAGTTTCTTATTGCACTGAAAAAATAAAAATAAATAAAAGGAAAATTTTAAGTAATAGAAATTTTCAGTTTGAAATTAAAATTTATTTTTGCCTTAGCTAGTTCAGTCTTACATGTAAATTATTTTTAATTGTTTAATTGTACAATTTTTGGTACAATTTCAGGGTCATGAGGGTTACTTCAGATTGTTCCCAATATAAAGTTTTATACAAAAAAAATTAGGTAACTGAGTGATAAAATTATTTGATACAAATAAGTAATTAACAACAATTTCTTGTTTCAATAACAATTAACAATATAAATTATTAAAATTTAGGAAAATGTAAAATAGCAACAATTTAGTTCAGAAATAAATTATATAATATTAAAAGTTTTGTCAGTCAGTAAATATTTTAGCAAGATAAAATAAAGAACAAGAAAATTAGCATAACGCAAGAAAATATAGAGAAACTACGAAACACAATAATTTTAATAAACTACAAAAGAGAACGTAGGAAAATTATAGAAAATTTACAAGATACAAATATCTACTGACCAATACAAGCATGTTATATAATTAAAATTATAATTAGGTTAGGTAGCTAGCCTTAAATTACAATTAGTATGAAACTTTAGAACATTATAAAGAATTAACAAAAGTTTGAGTGACAGAAAAGTTAATAGAAATTCAACTGTTTTACGTTAAATGAAAACTAACCCATTACAAGGAATTAATAAAAAATTGAATGGCAGAAAAGACAATAGAAATCAACTGTTTTACATTAATAACGTTCACTATGCAATGTTAATTTGTTAATTAAAGTAAGCACCAAAACCATGTTGCAAAGAAGATAATAGAGTATGCCAAAAAGATTACTTAACTAAAGATTTCCACTTTAAAGATGGTATTATTTGGGGCTTAGAACGTTGAAACTATGGTGGTTGTCCAGCGTTGAAGCGAACTCATGGCAGGCAGATGTAATTCCAAATTTGAACCACAGCGAGTTGATTGCATCAGGAATTAGTCCATTTAAAAGTAACAAATGATTTCAGGTTAACAAATTTCCACAATGGTACCCCCCAATGGTTATATGTCCTCAATGTTTCCACGTTACAAAGTTTATACCAAATTGTCACATACTTTTGTTACAAAAATTCCTGTTATACAGAAGTATATTTAAGAAATTGAATAAATAAAAATGAAAATTTAATTAAATTAACCATTGTCAAAGTTGAAATTAAAAAAGAAAGTTTGAATTCAACATATAACCTTTAAATTACATCTGACCAAAATTTTACATGTTAAAACTAATTACATTATTACAATAATAGAAAAATATATTAAAAAAATAATTTAAGCGTACCTGTTATACAGACCTCCGGTCGTGATCACCAAACAGGTAAAAATAAAATTGAAAGTGACATCATCATTTAACCGAAATTTATAGTGTAGTTTTGCCTCCAAAAACTATCCATTACGCGCACGAATACATAATACCAACTGTAATGTAATAAATTTGACACAGCTTAAAGTACAGTCCGCGCCAGCAGCGAAGGTACACTGGGCGACAACAAAACATACAATAAAATTAACTTTGAAAATTATCAATTTTTTTATTATAAATTTTGAAAACGTTGTACAAAACCTAACAATATATATATATATATATATATATATATATATATATATATATATATATATATATATACATATATATATATATATATATATATATATATATATATATATATATATATATATATGTATACTGTCTGCAAAAACAATTGTACCATCTAGAAATTTGTGATAAACAGTAATTATAACTACTGAAATAAGCTTCAAATGGTACAGGAATAAAAATTAAACACGACTTAAGTTATACGGAAGTTGTTTATTATTATACATCAGTAATGAGTATAACTACCACGTTTTCTTATACACTCATTTACACGATTTGGTAGTGAATTAAGTAGACTAGAAATTGTTCCTTGCGGGATTTCTTCCCATGCTCTTTGTACCTGTTGCCATAGCTCTTCAGCATTCGTGGCTGGAGCTGGATTGTGTAGTAGTCGACGTCCGACCATGTCCCATACGTGTTCGATGGGTGAAAGATCGGGTCATCGTGCAGGCCATGGGAGAAGTTGTACATTATTTTCGGCTAAGAAATACTTGGTCTGACGTGCTGTATGCGGTCGAGCATTATCTTGCTGGAATACACTATTCTCAACCCTCCGCAAAAAGGGTAGCGCAACGGGTTCCAGTACATCATCTACGTAACTTGCTGCAGTGAGGGCACCACGAATCAGCACTAGAGGTGACTTATACTCAAATGATATCGCGTCCCAAACAATAATGCCAATCGTCGGCGCCGTATGTCTTCGTAAAATACAAGACTCTTCAGCTCTTTCACCGACCCGTCTACGTACGTTAATTCTTCCATCGTGGCTCCAACAAAACCGAGACTCATCACTAAAGACGATATGTTTCCATTCGTCTTGCCACTGTTGCCTTTCTCTACACCACAATAATCTTGCGTGCCTATGCTCTGGTGTCATAGGCAACCTCAACAATGGTCGATAGCTACGGAACCCCATACTTATCATACGTTTATATACTAAACGTAATGAGGTTCTACGACCTATGGCAGTCCACCGTTCCTGCGCTACAGCAGTCGCTGACTTAAACCGGTGTCGCAAAATAAGCCTTTTTAATATAAAACCTTCGCGAGGAGTGGTTATCCGGGGAGCACCAGAGCCTCGTCTTCGCTCTTCAGCACGTTCCGCGACCCATCTGTTCCCACATCGGATCACGGTAGAGTGATTGCGATTTACTCTTCGCGCGATTTCCCGAAACGAAACACCAGCTTCATGTAAGCCAACAATACGCCCTCGTTCAAATGCTGTTAACTGATTATAAGGTTGTCGGTGCCGTACACGAGGCATCTTATCTGTTAAAAAAACAGAAACTAACTGACCTCTGCTCACAATAATTTAGTTTCACACCCTAACAAGTGTGTTTATAAGTAGTTCAATAGCCACTTGAAATTGTACTTAAACAACATCTGGTACACATACTGTTCAACCGATAGACCTCATATTGTAATGATTTGTTATTTTCATTCATACAAATATTTCCAAGAAGTTTTGTTAAAAAATTCAAATGTCTTAAAGGTGGTGCAATTTTAAATGCAGACAGTATATATATATATATATATATATATATATATATATATATATATATATATATATATATATATATATATATATATATATATATATATATATATATATATATTAGTGAATATCATTTTCGTATTCTAGGGACCTCAAAACATATTTCTGTTATGGTCTCCGCCGGAGGTTGCGTCGATACCTGCTGTAATAGCTGAATTTCGAGTGTTTGAAATTCGCTAAAAGGAGATATGAAATATGCTTTATTAGTTCAGGTACTGTTTTCAAGAAACGTTTTCTTTTTTTTACTATATTTTATTTTAAAAGAATTTTCACGTAAATTTTTTCAAAAAGACATATCCCAGTTTAATTTACAAATTTAAGGAAGGTATATGTAGAATTAAAGACCATAATTCAAAATTGCATAAATAATTCAAAAATTACTGTATTCTATAAAACTATTTTAAATGTAAGCTGCAAATCAGTCAGCCTTTAGAGCGACTATTTAGGGAAATATTATTTTGAAAAATGAATGCATAAATAATTCAAAAATTACTGTACTATATAAAGGTATTAAATAAAAAATAATAAAAATATATTAAATGTGTTTTGATTTTATTTCTGAAATCCCTTGTTAAAAATTCTTTTAAAATCGATTAACTTTGCATTTTTCTGATTGATACTTGATGTAATTGAATATGTTGATTTTTTTTTATTTGATTGTATTTTTAGATACCTCATTTGCAGTACTTTTCTAAAAATAATTTTTTTCAATGTAACAATCAAATATCGATCAGAAATATGCGTATAAGATTAAAAATGTAAGATGAAATTTGAGTGTAGTGGCATTTCAAACGTGCGCTCCTAAAATTTTGTTTTCTTCTGGACCGAGAAATGGCATGTAAATAGTGGTTTAGCACCGCAGAATAATCAGAAGCCAAGTTGCTATCTCTGCACTAGTGATACCAGTGTAGATAAAAAATCCCCTCCAGTTCCCACCATTATGTTGTGTAGGTATACACTGTTTATAGTGGTGTTGGTTTGATATTTGCAACTGTGTCAGTTGTCACACACACAATTACAAAACACGTATTGTCGGACAGAGCAAGGTGGGGTCCAAGCTAACAATGGTCTAACAATACATTACAAAGCGTAGTGTATTCGGTGGCGGACATCGACTAACTAAATGCCTTAACCGGTATCAAGCGCACTCAGGCACACTGCTATCCACAATTTTTTACACATACGCTTAGGGCTTGTTTAGCACCGTCGTACAGAGATAGTTATCTTTAGTGTATTTGATCTGTGACTACAGTTCTGTATTTAAATTTGAATACATTCCGGTAATTTTGATTGTTTAATTGTTTGACACAAATGATGAACATAAACAAAATACTTAATATTACAATAATAATTTATTTATGTAGGTAATATATGATTAAAAAGTTAAGAAAAGTAAATATTGTGGTTATTTTTATTGCTATGCTAAGGTAAAATCAAAAAAACTAAGAAAATTTAATATATAATTATTTTTTTTTAAATACTTTTAGGTGTAAAATATTTTGAATTGCTGTGAATATGTTTTTTGCATACGTTTTAACATTTTAAAATATTTAATACATGTGTTTATAAAAATTCAAATATAAATAAAGGTTTTCTTTTTTTAATTTTAATTTTTATTGTTATTAATTATTTGGTAAAAAAAATGTCGGATAGTGTACAAAGTGACAGTTTGTTAATTAAAAATCTCAATTATAAAAACTAGCAGTTACTATAAAATTACAAGAAATAGCGGAAAGAAATTACAAAACGTTCGATCATACAGTGAAACTGACTAACAATAAAACCAATAGTAAAAAAAAAAAAATACGATAATAAAAGTGATAAATTATCTTAATAACCTCAAATTACAAAGGAAAACAAACCACTCGCAAAGCGGGTGGCTCAGTGCCATCTGCTTAAAAAACAGTACATTTAAAAAAAAAAACTTCTAAATTACCGATAAAAAATATTATAATCAAAAATAACCGGAATTAATATGTCTCAACTAAACACCACCATGGCTACCACCAGTAACCAAAATTACACCAACATCAACGAAAACCGTGATCACACATACTCAACAGCATTAACCTCAAATAACAACAATCAACACACAACCAGCTATACATACCCAAATAAAAACCAAGCAATATTGTTCGACGCGCTAGAAAATATCCCACTGGAAACTTACATAACCAAAATATCGGAACAAGTAAACCCACAACAAATCCAATTCGCCAGCCCACTATCAAACCGTCGAATCTGCATTTACTTTAAAAGCAAAAACATTGCTAACGACTACATTATAAACCATAAATCAATTACCATTAACAACGAAATACTGAAAGCAAGGAAATTGGTAGTACCAGCAGCAAAACTTATCTTAAGTAGAGTATGCCCATCAATCCCAAACATCATGATAGAGAGAGAACTTCATCGATTGGGGATAAATATGGTATCACGAATCGTACTATTGAAAATAAGCACACAAATCCCAGCACTACAACACATATACAGTTTCCGAAGGCAGGTATACGTCACCCTCAAAGAAAACCAAATACTACCAGAAACAATTACAATTAACTTTGAAGGAGATAACTACAAAATCCTACTCATTACAGAAGACCCACAGGGGAAAAAAGGTAAACCTGAAACAAACATAACAGAGACAAACGACACTACCCCCACCCAAAATGAAATCATACAACCAACACCAAACAATATCACCATCACTACCGTTATAAAAGCAATAGACAACAACCTAATACCCACTCCTAAATTAATAAATCAAACCGAACAAGAAACCAACACACATAATAATTCAGAAGAAACATACAAGACGCCAAATCCAAGCACATCACAAAAGAGACCACCTCCAGAAACATCCGACACTACCTCATCGCCTACCAAACAGAAAACACAAAATCCCACTGATACTAGCGACACAGAAAGAAACTTTGAAAAACCGAAAAAACCGAAATCTAAAAAAACCAAAACTCTTCAAGAAAAAATTGACATAGAACACGCCCTAAGAACCACCAAAGAAATAATAGAAAATAATCAAGAGAAATACATCTTCGATTACCAAACATTCACAACAAAGGGTCTGGAACCATTACCATAGGTGAATTTGCCCAAGAAATGAAATTCAACGATATGTATGCGATTGTGTAGCTTAGTGAAAGAGTAAACCATGCGTATGGATTTTTCTCAATATCTTTACATTTCGCGGAGTTATAATACCAAATACCAAAAAATAGTGATCTTATTCAAACTTTTTTTTTTCTCGTAAACTATTACAGATAAAACGATGAAACAAAATCCATATTGTTTGCTATGTCCAGTACTTTATTATATATTTTTTTCATTTAAAATGGACATTAAATACCCTTTATAAAATATGAAAAAAAATTCATTAGATTTTTTTAGCTGCTTGTACAAGAGTGACCACTTTCTTATTACTACCAAAAGAAAGCTCGCAAGCACTTCTCTCGCCTCCCTGAATTTTATTTTTGTCAAAAGGGTGGAACGTACTGAAGAAAAATAAAAACATATATATTTGGTGATGTTCATGGTATGTGTATGTGCAGGTACAGGTCAACAAATCTGACTTTACCTCTTCAAGGTCATTAAAAATGCATTCTTAAAGAAGTGAGATAGTACTTAATATAAAGAAAAAATGACCTACAAGCGGCAAAGTCAGATTTGTTGAACTGTACCTACTTGTTTTTGAATTGTGTTTTTAAGAAATATTTTGAATGAATAATAAATGAATCATTGAATGTTGTTTTTTTTTTTTTGTTTTTTTTTTTTGTTTTTTTTTTTTTTTTTTTTTTTTTTTTTTTATTACATGAGAATTTGATGCCTGCTCTACACTCTCGATCGAAGTTCCTCCACAAAGTAATCGCTAAGGTTGGCTGAAGTCGGAATACCGTTATAACACCAGCCACGAAGAACCATGAATCTATTGATGTGTATAAATCCAGGGTCGGACCTACTGGAGAGGGTGTTCAGATAAAATTGAGGGTAAATTTTGAAATAGGGTGAATATGTTTCAGTATATTAAAATTTGAATAGCATATATGAAAACTACATGAAAAATACTAGTTTACCTGTTTTTGCTCAAAGCTGTAATTTAAATTCTAAAATCTCAAAACTGGACAGCTAATTTGAGGTGCCAATCGTAATTTTACTGACAATCAGCAAAATAAAAATATTTCTATAAAGTTTTCAGCAAGTGAATTGTCTTGTAATTAATAACTGGCTAAAATATATCAAATTATACTTGTTGATGTCTGACTAAAACTTTAAATTTTATACAAGTAATATTAAAATTTGATTTTGTTAAATTGTGCAAGAATATTATTGCATATAGTTATAGAAAAAATTAACTTTATAAAATACTTCTTTTTTGTCAAATAATAAGGATAAGGAAATTTGTTCTAGTTGGGCATAAAAATTTAAAGAAGTTTGAAATTTGAACTGAAAATATGACGAGACAAATTATCTGCACAAGAAGTTTTTCAAAATTTTGACGACCTGAACTGAAATATATTCAGTTGTACCGGATTTTACGGTTTTCCACAAAAAAAGAAATATATATATATATATATATATATATATATATATATATATATATATATATATATATATATATATATATATATAGAGAGAGAGAGAGAGAGAGAGAGAGAGAGAGAGATTTTTATATTTGGAAATTTACCATATGATTAAAAAAACGGACGTATGGTTATTATGCAACTTTATAAATAAATAATTTATATACATTTTTTCATTTTCAACAAGTTTGTGCGATTTTTTTGCGGTAGATAGGGATGGATAAAAAAATTCCTAGATTTAAACAAAAACTATATAAAAAGTCTGGAGCTGCATTTTGTGCTTTAGTTAAATTTCAGTATTTGTGAATTTGTTATTGTGTTATAATTTTTTTTTTTTTGGTGATAATTGTGTTCATTATGGTGAATATTAATTTAGCTAATGTCATTCATATGTTGATGACAACATTTCAAATAACAAATTTCGTCTCATACCCGATAACATACCGGAAGATTGAATTACATGATATACTTAAGGACATAATTATTCAATCAACTGACGATACATCGTTTATTATTGAACATGATTTAATGTTAGAATTTAATTCTGAATTTAACCAAAATACCCTGGAACAGAATGAAAATTTCTTTCGTGATTATGATGAGGAATCGGATGAAAACATATCCAGAGAAGTTGATGAACCATCATGTTCATATGGAGAACAAGATTTTGTAGATTTCAAATATAAAGAAGCTGTTGAATTCTGGAAAAGCGGTGCAAAAAAAAGAAAATCTTTTGAAACAGTACAAAAAAATTTCAGAATAGTGAAACATTTGAAGCAGTTATATCGGTGGGAAAAGCAAGTTGAAGAGGGCGGAAGTAAGAGAGACAAAGTAATTTTCATTAATCAGCATGTTTTAAATAATTTTAAAGATGCAGTAGATAGAGGAGCGATAATTCATGACATGGCTCTTCGACGATGGGCATTAGACGCCAGGAATACAATTGATTTTTTTGAATTTAAGGCATCGAAATCATGGCTACTTACATTTAAGAAGCATTTTGGAATAGTATCACGAAAAATTACAAAATTCGTTACTAAATCAAGCCAAGAATCTTCCAATATAAGTGAAATATGTGAATCCTTTATTAAGGAAGTGAAACCCAATCTTGAAATTTATAAATTACAAAACGTTTTTAATTCCGATCAGAGTGGTTTTAATTTAGAATTACATTCAGGTCTAACATTAACGGAAAAGGGTGCTAAAAAAGTCGAAAAATTTATTCAGTCGCTGTCAGCAACAACACACAGTTATACTATACAGCCAACAATTTCAGCCGAAAGTCAGTTACTTTCTCCCTTATTTTTAGTTTTAAAAAAACGTACCGGGCAACTGGGTCCTAGAGTTCAGCAGTTATTATTTAAAGCAAAGAATGTATATATTTCGACATCTAAATCAGGAAAGTTAACAACAGACCATTTTAAAGAGTGGTTTCAAAAATATATATTTACCACAAACCGATAAAAAGTCTTTATTATTACTTGACTCGTGGAGTGGTCAGTGCCCAGCTGTCGTGAAAAATATCATTCCTGAAGATAAAGAAGTAAAAATATTAAGCATACCGCCAAAAACAACAGCGCTTTTACAACCATTAGATGTATATGGCTTCCGGTTTTGGAAGAATTTCGTTCGAACATTGTCTGACTTAATTGTCATATCAGACAGTGATATTGACCTACATCCTAGGAATAATATCATAAAAATACAATCCCTAGCACATAATCAGTTCTCATCACCCCGCTTTAGAGATACATTTAAATACGCTTGGTATAAGAGCGGACACATAGAACAAAGACCAGATTACTTCGTTAATCCCGTCGAATATATTTTTTTTTAAAACCGATGTAGACACGCAACCGAAATGTCATATTTGTGGAGAACCAGCTGTTGTAAGATGTGGTTGGTGTCAAAAATTTTTGGTTTAAAACATTTTTTTGAACAGTATCATTATTGTGAGGATCATAAGCCATAGAATACTATATACGCCTTATTTTATTATTGTAAACTATTTTAAAGATATTAAAACTTTTATAATTTTTTTTTCATTCCATCCAAACTAGAACAAATTTCCTTATCCTTATTATTTGATAAAAAAGAAGTATTTTACAAAGTTAATTTTTTCTATAACTATATGCAATAATATTCTTGCATAATTTAACAAAATCAAATTTTAATATTATTTGTATAAAATTTAAAGTTTTAGTCAGACATCAACAAGTATAATTTGATATATTTTAGCCAGTTATTAATTACAAGACAATTCACTTGCTGAAAACCTTATAGAAATATTTTTATTTTGCTGACTGTCAGTAAAATTACGGTTGGCACCTCAAATTAGCTGTCCAGTTTTGAGATTTTAGAATTTAAATTACAGCTTTGAGCAAAAACAGGTAAACTAGTATTTTTCATGTAGTTTCCATGTATGCTGTTCAAATTTTAATTTACTGAAACATATTCACCCTATTTCAAAATTTACCCTCAATTTTACCTGAACAACCCTTCCAGTAGGTCCGACCCTGGATTTATACACATCAATAGAAAGCTCTCTAAAAATACACTGTTTTGTCAATTTAAAGTTTTTTTCTATCTGTTGTCGTTTCCAAGTTATCAAGCAAAATTAAAATTTTACCCTAATTTTGAGGGGTGATTTCACCCCTTAAATGGCGACGGTGGCAGGTAAAAAAAAATACGGGTCTGTTATTTTCGCTTGTACTACACATATACCAAGTTTCATCAAAATTGCGAATTGACAGTTCAAAACCTTTGCTTGTTAGTGTATTTCCACGAAATGATTCAACTTAGTGAGGTTCCTGTTCCCGCTCTTATTAATACATTGGAAGATTAGATATCGATTTTAGATAAAATGTTGGAATATTCGATTTAAATCAAAATACTATAAATAAAACTGAATTATTAACACGATGTCATTTGTTGGCAGTTTTAAGGAGTACACAACAGGAAAATGCCGATTTGTGGTATTTGTTAATTTCTACTACTACAGTGTAGGTATTCCCTCTCCAAGTATTGTGATAAACGTCGAAACGAAAAACGAATTTGTATGTGTTGTAAGTGATGTGTGATGTCCTTCTCAAACTGTGTTTGCAATTATATAAATTGTCCCACATGTAATGTATATTCTGGATAACAGGGGAATTGGTCAATACCTACTAATCAGCGGCACATCTAAAATTTAAGTACCGTTGCCAGACATCCAGTTTTAGCAGGAGATCTTCTGTTTTGTTAAAAAACCTCCTGTTCTTCTGTATTCTACTTGAATCTCCCGCTTGTTTATGTTTTAGTTCCCAATTTTCTCTTTGAGGTTTTCTCCGTTCTCATCAAGGTTCATGGATGGAGAGGAGAATACTTGGTCGCCATAACCTCCATCTACGGGCCTTCGTTCTCACCACATGTTTATTAGTTCACACCACGTGCACGACGTCAGTATGTCGCGACATTGAAATATGATATTTCCGTTAAATCGTAAAAAATGTCACATACTTTAAGAAAAAAGAGTCGCTGATAAAGTAATATTATATCTCTGCGAACATAAAAATTTTTTAATTACCAGCTGCAATTGATATCGTTAAACTAGCTTAATCCAAAAAAGTCGCGTAGGTAATATGATACATCCACAGTAAAACCTGTTCTGATTTCCCCTTTTTTTACATAATACAGTAGAACCTGTCTTAGCGGTAAAATATTTCTTAATGTTTAAAACAATTTAAAAAATTTTAGTTAAAAGCAACAATACAATGGCATTGTTCAGATGTGAAATGTGTACATCAACCTTCAGCCGTCGAGATGCTTTAACAAGACATATGAAGACGAAACATGGCGACAATGGCTCATCCTTAAAATGTAATCATTGTGGGGTCATGTTCACGAGAGTTGATAATTTACGTCAACACGTGAAAAAATTTCATTCAATAGAGGCTGTTTTGTGCAATTACTGCGGAAAATATGTTGAAAGTGGTCTGGAGCAGCACATGGCTAATGAGCAAGGTCAACCCTCATGTAGTACCGATCCCGAGCTTAATCAGCCTTCTACTACCACCGGTCCTACTTCACGAAAGCGTCCAGCTGATGAACAAAATGGCGGTCGGTCGAAAAAATTAATGGTAGATCGAGAGATGAAGCGTTGTGGACAGGGCCGGACCTAGAGTTATAAGGAGGGGGGCAAATTTTCCTGTTGGCGCCCCTTGCAGCAAAAAAGTTTTTACCTGGGTGATGACAAAAAAAGTCACCTGGACCCTACCATAAATCGGCACCATTGACCTTTTTTTTTTTTGGTCATCACTTACTTACAAATTCAAAATTCACTTTAACCCTATCATAAATTGTTACTATTTACGTTTCTTTTTTTTTTTTGCTCATCACTTGCTCCAGGACCATTGACCCTATCATAAATTATGACTGTCGACCTTTTTTTTTTGCTCCTCACTTCAAAAATTTTTTAAATTTTGCTCCGCCCAAAAAAAATTCACCATTTTCGCGCCCCTCAAATTACGTTTTTGGCGCCCCTAAAATCATCCAGGGGGGCACGTCCCCCCGCTGCCCCCTAGATCCGGTCCTGGTTGTGGAGTATGTGATTTAGACGTACCAGTATTTAGACGTATCGTTTAATGGACATTTACGCAGCGCGGCACATAAAAATAAATTATGTCAGGGAACTCAAAACGTGAATGTGGAAGCGATAAGCAGCGCATTTAAAAGCCGAATAATTACTTACCGGGTGAAAAGTCCCGAGTACTTGCAGTCTATTGAGGAATTTTTAAATGAGATTAAAGAAAATGTGATTCAACTGCTGCGTAAGGAGCTGGTGAAGCATATATCATTTAAAACTAATTTCGAATTATTTGGATTATATGCAAAATGCAAAGAAGATAATCTATTACTGGATGTAAAGTCGTTCAACACTAAAAATATCATTGTTTCGGAATCCACCAACATGCAGGAAATTTATCAAAACATGGTGTCAACTGCAGTGCGCAAGAGCGAAGAATTTCAGGAGGGAGGCAGCAGGTGGTCGCTTTTGGAAGTCTGCTATCTGGAAATAAACGTAAACAAATATAATCCTCTTCGAGCTTCATAATATATCGAACTACCAGCATGGATTAAACGAAAAAAAGCAGTCATTAATTAAACATAATCAAATAGTTTATTGGTATTAAAACTAAATCCTATTGTATGGTGAAAGACGGTGATGTGCCCCCAATTAAAAAACTTAAAGGAGTTAAAAAAGACGTAGTGAAGAACGAAATGGACGTTAAAGACTATATTAATTGTGTTATGAGCAAAGACTCAAGTGTAGTGTTATATAAACAGATGAGTGTATTTCGTAGTTTGAAACATGGGTTATACACTCACTTAGTGAATAAGGCCGCGCTCACAAACGATGACGACAAACGGTTCATAGTACCCAACAACAGACTCAAAACTCTCCCATGGGGGCACCATAAAAGACTTATTTTTGTTAATATTGTATATATGTTTTTCTGAATTTTGTATATATTTTTTTATAAGTTGTAAATATTTTGTTAAGTTTTTATTAATAGTATTTATTAAGTTTTTATTAAGTAATTAGTTTATATGAATTAGCATAAAGAAAAAAATAATAATGGCCATTATTAATTTAAAATTTATTTGTTAAAAAATCAAAAAATACATTTTAAAAATATTGAAATTACAAAAAAATACATGTTAAAAAAAACAAAAAATACATTTAAAAAAAAATATTGAAATTACAAAAAAAATTACATGTTAAAAAATCAAAAAAAAAAAAAAAATACATTTTAAAAATATTGAAATTACAAAAATTACATGTTAAAAAATTTTAAAAACATGTTAAATGTTAAAATTAATTTGTAAAATTTTGTAATCTCGTAATCTTTGTAATCTAAGTAATCTTGTAAGTTTGTCGACGGCCACGCTCCCGTATCCGGACCACTTTCCCAGCTCAGGAATGCTGATTGATTGGTTTCGCCTTTTTCAATGTTGTGTGTGATTCACTTCAACAATTCGTCATCTCCTTCTACATACTTTGGACTTAAATACAATCGAGGAATACCATGTTCTTCCACAAGTTTCAATATACGCTCCAGCAGTTTCGGACGAGCATACTCTATCGCTTTCCGCATCCACTTCGTAAGATAACAACAACATATCAAATCCATTTAAGCTGTCTTCACCAATGTCCCATTCATCGAATGTAAGTTTGAAGAGAATATCAAAAGTTTCCACAGATGAACCCCATTCAACAGGTAATTTTATTTTTTCAGGATGAAAAATTTGACGACCTCTTGATCCTATGGATTGGATCATCTCCAATCGGATAATCGGATGGCTTTATCCAATGGTGGATTCCTCCATTGTTATAAGCTCCTGAAGATCTTCCCTCATTGTTATGTTTTTTTCACTTGGCATTGTTTCGCCGAAAAAACTCAAACTGCTCCGGCTCATCGTCATCATCATCATTATATGCTGCTCCATCTTGGTGGGGGATATTTAAACTGCTCCGGTCCATCATCACCATACGCATATGTCGCTCCATGTTGGTGGAGGATATTGAAACTGCTCCAGCCAATCATCATCATCATCATACCCATTTGCTGCTCCATGGTGGGGATATCATATCAAGTCTTTGCTATCAATCCAGCTATTGGCGCTACTTTGGAAGCCGAGTCACTTCACGTACACTCAAATATAATTGCTGTATTTATATGACTGTATTTAAGAAGACCAGAAATTGCTTAGAGCGATTCAAAACTGTTGAAACTGGTTACCAAAACCAGTTCGAAACTCTTTGGAGCAGTATAGGACCAGTATACGGCTAAGTGAGTAGTTAGCAGGTCGGTTCAGAATTGCTTAAACTGGTTACCAAAACCAGTTCGAAACTCTTTAGAGCAGTACAGGACCAGTACAGGACCAGTATACGGCTAAGTGAGCAGTTAGCAGGTCGGTTCAGAACTGATTATATCATTTTCTCGATGCTGATGCTTTCCAGAAGCAGTCAAACTTGTTTCGATATCTTCCGCTGTGTATATCCTCTTCTTTGCAAATAGTTAAAAATTCATAGTTATCACGCCAACACTTTCTGCATAATTCTTTGAGTTGATTGAGCGACATATCGGAATTAATGTGATCATCATAGATATGTCTAAGATTGAGATCATTCTGTTTGAAGACTGCAAGAAGATTCACGTTGTCCCGCACATGATGTTTGGGTGCCGCTGTATACGTTTGCGTCAAGTAGAAACAATCATCATTGTAGTGTCGAGAGTGGTTAAAATATTCTTCTATTATAATTTTTTTCTCCCGCGCAGATATATCATTAAATATTACTAGCGAATTTAGTCGTGCTTCTTTCGGTGGTATGACATCATCGTTATTGGAGAATGTAAAATAACCCAAGTCTTTAACACTTTTAATGATTCGTTTCAGATATTGATACTTCGGTTGGTGTAATGATTTGGAATAGATGTATATGTTATATGACTATAAACAAAGGAAAATCCAAAATAAAATAATTATGTTTATCAATTTAAGAAATTATCAGAATTAGATAAGTGAGGTTAAAAGCCACATTACATTGTAATAATAATTATTGTAATCAAGTGCAAACGGATGCAAGCCATATGATATAAAAATTAATTTTGCGAATTAATCAAAAATAAAAATCAATTAATGAAAATTTTAATTAGTCTAGAAATACCACAAACAATGGCACCAGTGTGTCCGGTTGCAAAAATAACTTTTATGTAAAACGTAATTAGACGATAAGTGAATAATATATAAGGAATAGAAAATAAGAGATCTTGTTCCATTCTGTTAATCCAACTACACAGAACTGTTAGAGCATTCACTACTTTCTTTAACCATTGTATCATATATCTTATTAAAATAAAACTTATACAGTCTATACGATAAGAGCTGCGAGAGGCGAGACCAGGGGCGCTATCCGTTTTCGGACCCGTAGAACACGATTATGTAAAAAAAAAGATGTCTGATATATATATATATATATATATATATATATATATATATATATATATATATATATATTTTCCCGCAACCTTTTAATATGTGTAGGGCCCCCCTATGGAAGTTAAGAGATGAAATTTGGTAAGTGGGGCTTATTCCGATGCACAACAATACTATCAAAGTGGGGTCAAATTTTGGGCAAATTTTTTTTCGGACCCGACCTTTAAGGGGGTGGTGGGGGGCGGAA
Source organism: Brachynemurus nebulosus (assembly GCA_035578155.1). Taxonomy (NCBI): domain Eukaryota; kingdom Metazoa; phylum Arthropoda; class Insecta; order Neuroptera; family Myrmeleontidae; genus Brachynemurus; species Brachynemurus nebulosus. The sequence goes on along the minus strand of JAPWDM010000021.1, from coordinate 4,249,053 downwards.
AAGCAATAAAACTTTTCCAAACCGGTTTTAAATAATGTTTCGGTCAATTATCTACAACATATCCAAATTTTTTGACGTTTTCGAAGTTTGTACCACTCGCACAGGTCACCCGAATAAACCTAGAGGGCTGAAATTTTGTATTCGGATTGAGTTAGTATCAAGGGGGTGCCTTTTGGGGGTCTCGACTTTTAACCCCTACCCCCACCATTTTTATACCCAAAAGAACATGATTTTTCTTGTTTTTTAACAGTTTCGTTCGGGTCAAAATCTCCCCAAATAAACCTAGAGGGCTGAAATTTGGTGTACAGGTTAAGCTAATAGCCAGACACTGTTTTTTGGAGGTTTCAACTTTTAACCTTTACCCCCACGATTTTTACGCCAATATTTCCTTAATTTTTTTGCTTATTTTCTAACATGTCTAGAGACTCCATAAGGAAACCTAGAGGGCTGAAATTTTGTACGTGTATTCAGTTAGTATCCAGCTAGTACCTTGTAGGGAGTCCGCATCACTTTTCCCCCCACTTCTCCCATTTTTACATCGGAATTGAATGCTATTGTTAAATGTGTTTTAAAAGCATTATGTTTATTCTAAATACAAGTAGGCGAATAGTAATTTTAAAAAATTTAAAAAAAAGTGAACTTACTTTTATGACAAATGAAATACATACATATTAAGTAATTTAAAAATGTTATTAAAGTCACTGTTTATTTATAAATTAGGAATTTTGGATTTTTAGTATTTATAAAATAGAAATTTTGGATTTTTTTGGAAAGAAAAAATATCTTTATAAAGGCTTTCCAGTTTACTATTTAAGGTCCTTTTTTAATTTTTAAAACTAAAACATAAAGGCAATTAGCGGATAAACATGGGCAGGAATGTCCTCGTACGAATTGTGTTGGCTTTTTTTCTGCTACCTGTTTTCGGCACAAAATTGAAATTTACTGAGATACAGCCCTTAAATACTTAAAACCTTTTTTTAAAGCCTCGATCAGCCGAACACTCATCACCAGTTTTGAAACCAACAAAATAGTAGGTAGTGGGACGGTTGACGGTGCAATGTCGATTGGCTAGCTGTAGGGGCAGGAAGTTGAAAAACCGCAAACACATTCGTCGGGCGGAAACCGCAAAATTTTTCTTATCAGTTCTAATTAAAATGTGTGCTGACCTTCTTACGTTTCCGGTCATGGGATATTATTTTGCGCGCCAAAAAGAGAGAGAATGGAAAATTATAAAATATAATTTTTTTTTGTTTTAAAAAATGTTGTTACTTAGTGAAATACAGTTTGAGTGACCTTCTTACGTTTCCGGTCACACAGCACGCGTTCTAGATGTATAAATTGAAAAATATAAAAATTATTTGTGATAGAAATTTGTGGTTTTTAATATATTTCTCTTATCTATAAAATTATTTTCTGTTTGGAAAATGTGTATTTTGATTAACACATAATTAAAAAAAAAAAAAAAAAAAATACGACGATTGGTAAGGTAGTGTCGTCTGCCTAAATTGTAGGAGCATCTGCGACGCCATCTTGGATGTGATGTCATGTCTTAAAAAAATTTTGTCGGCTGGTGGATTTGAACGCGGTGCTCTTTGTATGTGAGGCCAGCGCCATACTCACTGGACCGCGAGAGGCACTTACGTATGATGTTTTAAAACTGGTATACTATTTAGCGAGCACGCACGCAGTTGTATTGATATTGTAGTGATGAGAATAATTTTGCAGTTGTAATATTGTTGTAGTGAAATATTTAATTTTTATAAAAATTATATTTTTTTTATCAGTTTGAATTTCCGTAATTGAATTAAAATAAGTAAAACACATTCTTTTGTTTAGTATTGAGTCTGAATTATTGATGAAAAAAAATTGTTTCAATTTCATATTTGTTTTGCTGTTGCGAAATTTGCGTAGGTTGAATTCATTCAAACATTCTAGAACGTTTCATCAAAAACTACTATATAAGTACGGTGGAGAATAGAATAATTTTTTTTTTCAGTTAATATTGAAATACTGTGAACATCATCTTCAAGGAAGCCTCCAGTTTTTGGTAAGTTTTTAATTGTTATAAGTTTTATTGTTTTACTAAATTTTTAATTCTCTATTGCTGAAAATTTTTAATTGTTGTTAATTTTTCTCGAATTGTAACAAAATTTTTATTTGTTATAGAATTTTTTACAAGAAAAAATGGAATTCAATAAATCACAAACTAACAGAAACAATAATGGTGTTGTCGTCACCGAACAAGAATCTCTTGAAGAATTGTTACGGGAGCTAAACGAGTTGGGAAAAGTAAAGCCATGGAAAAAATGAGTGAGTTGGAAAATTCTATACGATTTATGGTGTTAATCAACAACAATCAAAATTCGACCCATCAAAGAAACAAACAATTGTGGTATTGGAGGATGGTTTGCTAACGTTACCATATCGATACAACAATATGAAATTGGAAAAGTTTAACCTTATGAAAAACTCTCCGCAAGTAATTGGTCTTATCAACCACGGAGCAGTTGGAAAAACATATTCGTTGGAATTTAAAACACTAAATGATGTGAATTATTATAATAATGCTGGTTATTACATTGAAAACAATTATTATTAATAATTCTGTATAATATACTGGCAATAAATGACAACTGAAAATTTATATATTTCTTTTATTTATGTATATCTTACCCTTTCCCGATAATAAAACACAAATATTTTCTTAAAATAGATATTTATTTACATTTTATTATTTCAATAGTGTTTATATAAGGAAATAACATTTTCTAAGGCGCAAAACCCACTGTGGTCTTCTCCACATCGAGGACTGTTGAATGTAGTTCTGATGAGTGCTAATTTCGGACATGTGAATACTTCTTACAGGTTCGTATTTGTTGTCGCTGGTATAAGCTGTTGGAAATGATGACGGATTTTTTCTTCTCCTGTCAATAAAGTATCATGTAGGAATGACCCACTCCTAGCACTTGATTCATTATTGCTCTTTGGCATAAAACCCAATGTTCTTAGAAAAATTCTGTTTTCTAGCGTTAATTGCGGATGATCTATTTCCAGATGTGGTAGATCCATTTCCATACGTGATTGGTTCATTTTCGGATATGGTTGGTTTTTTTCCAATTCAGTGATGGGTTGAAAATTACTCGATACCGTTGTATCGTCGAATACTAACATGTTTGTCAAATATAATTTAGCACGATCAAATGATGTTTCCACACCGTCAGCGTTCTTTCAACTAACATCTCACTGTTTTCACTCGAGTATTTAATATCGTCTATACGGTTTTAAATACAGGCCACGACCACTGGCTGATGAAATCTTGTCATTAGTTCCTCGTTTCAGGGATACTAAGGATTTGACGGTCGATATAGCCTGTTGAAGCGGGTGTATCGGTGAATTTCCATTTTCACCACTACCGCCACCACCACTGTTATCTTCATATTCATTGCCATAATCATCATTATCATCATCATTTAATATGTATTTTCTTAATTTCGGGTCAATATCAATAATGTCATATTTTTCTAATTCACTAATTATTGATACTATCCTGCGCCCAATATTATGCTCCTTTAATATATCAAGTTTCTTCGTTAATTCGTCTCGATGTTTATTATTATTATTATTGTGGGGATAATATGTAGAACTTATTTCCATTAAACTGCGTATAATTTCAAACATTTCTTTTCCAACTCGTGTTGTGGTCATTAAATTTCTTAACGCATACACCGAAAGATTTGGGTCGTACAAGTATTGTTCTTCATCATCATCATCATCATCATATTCTGAATAATCATGAGGGGTAGTGTTCTCAACCGCTGTTGTTGTTGAGTTATCATATTTGAGACGTTTAAAAGAATTTTTATGTTCTTGTTCTTCTTCTCTCTCATCGTCCCTTATGGATGTATTCTGAAGCTCTTTGATCATTAATATATCTAGAGCAGTTTGTAAAAGTCCAGCCATTTTTGGGCTAAAACTTGTTTCTTTGTAACCATCAGGTGTAGGAAAATCTTTTTGCTCGTTAGACCTATTATCCTCGTCATTTACAGATTTCAACGTATTATGTGCGTTTTTTAAAGAATTAAATTTGGTTTTGATTGCTTCTGCTGCAGCTATCACACTTTCGTCAAAAGGAGTCAAAGTTCTTTTAGATCGGTCGATATCATCTTCATGTTTATTCTGAAACATCGATGACATATCTTCTTTTGTATTATTTCTTTCAGAGTTATAGTTACTTTCACTCTCTTCATAATTAGATTTTGACGATTCCGCTTGTTCTAAATATTTCCTGTTTTCATCATCGTCTATGTAGGTGTCATTGTCTGTCAGCTGATCAGTAATATTATTATTATTTACACCGCTATTTGTTGAAAATTCTCGTATATTTGAAGGTGTATGTATCGTTCTGACGTGACGTATCAGAGAATCCTTCCGCTTGAACCTTTTACCACATTTTTCGCAACTAATCATTTTGACAGAGCTGAATAGTTCGACTGGTGTCGCAAGACTAAGCAGTTTGTATATCAGCAAGGTTTTACATAGACTAACACACTATCACCTCGCCACCACCACCCGCGTCGCCACCGCCACCACCGCCACCCCCGCCACCGCCACCGCCACCCCCGCCGCCGCTAGCGCCCCCGCCCTTGCCACCACCCCCGGACTCATGTCCATGGGCCTCCAGTAATTTGCAAGATTTTATAGATGTGGATACAATATTACGAGAACACTTTTTAATATAATTCATACATAGTTTTATATGTATTTGTATATAAATTTATAATTTATACAAATTTTGTATTTACAAACGCCGGCGAGTAGAGGAATTCGACTCAGTTCCTTACGGATTTAAAAGACAAAGGACAGAATAAAATTGTGTGTAAATGAAAACTGTTTAAACTATTACAATTGTAAATTTTAAATAAAGCTCGATCCCCCTTAATAGTTTAAAAGACGAAAAGAAGAAGAAGAAAATAAAATTATCTGTGTAAATAAACACCAAATATACATAATATGTTGATAAGAGTACATTGTGTTTGTGAACTTCCTGATATTTATTGTAAATAAATAACATGTGAATAAATGAAATGTCTACGTACGTACGTTAAACAAATGAGTGTGTTTCGTAGTTTTAAACATCAGCTAATTAATAAAGCCGTGTTATCGAACAGTGATGATGATAAACGCTTTATACTACCTAGTAATATATTTCTCACGGGGACATTATAAAATAGACAATTTTTATTTTTGATAATTAGTGAATAAAACTTTTTTATATATGTATGTAAATAAACCACAACTATTTTATATATTACTACTAGCGATAAGATAATATTGTAACAGTTATGATAAAAACACCACATATATGTCTGCTAATAATAAAAATGTTTGTAAACTTGACCATGAATTTTTTTTAAATATTTGTAGATATGTAATTTAAAGATAAGAAAATAAAAAAGCGGCTGCTTTGTTTAAAATTTTTATTATTAATAATAAATACAAAATTTGTATAAATTATAAATTTATATACAAATACATATAAAACTATGTATGAATTATATTAAAAAGTGTTCTCGTAATATTGTATCCACATCTATAAAATCTTGCAAATTACTGGAGGCCCATGGACATGAGTCCGGGGGTGGTGGCAAGGGCCGGGGCGCTAGCGGCGGCGGGGGTGGCGGTGGCGGTGGCAGGGGTGGCGGTGGTGGCGGTGGCGACGCGGGTGGTGGTGGCGGGGTGATAGTGTGTTAGTCTATGTAAAACCTTGCTGATATACAAACTGCTTAGTCTTGCGACACCAGTCGAACTATTCAGCTCTGTCAAAATGATTAGTTGCGAAAAATGTGGTAAAAGGTTCAAGCGGAAGGATTCTCTGATACGTCACGTCAGAACGATACATACACCTTCAAATATACGAGAATTTTCAACAAATAGCGGTGTAAATAATAATAATATTACTGATCAGCTGACAGACAATGACACCTACATAGACGATGATGAAAACAGGAAATATTTAGAACAAGCGGAATCGTCAAAATCTAATTATGAAGAGAGTGAAAGTAACTATAACTCTGAAAGAAATAATACAAAAGAAGATATGTCATCGATGTTTCAGAATAAACATGAAGATGATATCGACCGATCTAAAAGAACTTTGACTCCTTTTGACGAAAGTGTGATAGCTGCAGCAGAAGCAATCAAAACCAAATTTAATTCTTTAAAAAACGCACATAATACGTTAAAATCTGTAAATGACGAGGATAATAGGTCTAACGAACAAAAAGATTTTCCTACACCTGATGGTTACAAAGAAATAAGTTTTAGCCCAAAAATGGCTGGACTTTTACAAACTGCCCTAGATATATTAATGATCAAAGAGCTTCAGAATACATCCATAAAGGACGATGAGAGAGAAGAACACGAAGATAAAAATCCTTTTAAACGTCTCAAATATGATAACTCAACAACAACAGCGGTTGAGAACACTACCCCTCATGATTATTCAGAATATGATGATGATGATGATGATGAAGAACAATACTTGTACGACCCAAATCTTTCGGTGTATGCGTTAAGAAATTTAATGACCACAACACGAGTTGGAAAAGAAATGTTTGAAATTATACGCAGTTTAATGGAAATAAGTTCTACATATTATCCCCACAATAATAATAATAATAAACATCGAGACGAATTAACGAAGAAACTTGATAAATTAAAGGAGCATAATATTGGGCGCAGGATAGTATCAATAATTAGTGAATTAGAAAAATATGACATTATTGATATTGACCCGAAATTAAGAAAATACATATTAAATGATGATGATAATGATGATTATGGCAATGAATATGAAGATAACAGTGGTGGTGGCGGTAGTGGTGAAAATGGAAATTCACCGATACACCCGCTTCAACAGGCTATATCGACCGTCAAATCCTTAGTATCCCTGAAACGAGGAACTAATGACAAGATTTCATCAGCCAGTGGTCGTGGCCTGTATTTAAAACCGTATAGACGATATTAAATACTCGAGTGAAAACAGTGAGATGTTAGTTGAAAGAACGCTGACGGTGTGGAAACATCATTTGATCGTGCTAAATTATATTTGACAAACATGTTAGTATTCGACGATACAACGGTATCGAGTAATTTTCAACCCATCACTGAATTGGAAAAAAACCAACCATATCCGAAAATGAACCAATCACGTATGGAAATGGATCTACCACATCTGGAAATAGATCATCCGCAATTAACGCTAGAAAACAGAATTTTTCTAAGAACATTGGGTTTTATGCCAAAGAGCAATAATGAATCAAGTGCTAGGAGTGGGTCATTCCTACATGATAATTTATTGACAGGAGAAGAAAAAATCCGTCATCATTTCCAACAGCTTATACCAGCGACAACAAATACGAACCTGTAAGAAGTATTCACATGTCCGAAATTAGCACTCATCAGAACTACATTCAACAGTCCTCGATGTGGAGAAGACCACAGTGGGTTTTGCGCCTTAGAAAATGTTATTTCCTTATATAAACACTATTGAAATAATAAAATGTAAATAAATATCTATTTTAAGAAAATATTTGTGTTTTATTATCGGGAAAGGGTAAGATATACATAAATAAAAGAAATATATAAATTTTCAGTTGTCATTTATTGCCAGTATATTATACAGAATTATTAATAATAATTGTTTTCAATGTAATAACCAGCATTATTATAATAATTCACATCATTTAGTGTTTTAAATTCCAACGAATATGTTTTTCCAACTGCTCCGTGGTTGATAAGACCAATTACTTGCGGAGAGTTTTTCATAAGGTTAAACTTTTCCAATTTCATATTGTTGTATCGATATGGTAACGTTAGCAAACCATCCTCCAATACCACAATTGTTTGTTTCTTTGATGGGTCGAATTTTGATTGTTGTTGATTAACACCATAAATCGTATAGAATTTTCCAACTCACTCATTTTTTCCATGGCTTTACTTTTCCCAACTCGTTTAGCTCCCGTAACAATTCTTCAAGAGATTCTTGTTCGGTGACGACAACACCATTATTGTTTCTGTTAGTTTGTGATTTATTGAATTCCATTTTTTCTTGTAAAAAATTCTATAACAAATAAAAATTTTGTTACAATTCGAGAAAAATTAACAACAATTAAAAATTTTCAGCAATAGAGAATTAAAAATTTAGTAAAACAATAAAAATTATAACAATTAAAAACTTACCAAAAACTGGAGGCTTCCTTGAAGATGATGTTCACAGTATTTCAATATTAACTGAAAAAAAAAATTATTCTATTCTCCACCGTACTTATATAGTAGTTTTTGATGAAACGTTCTAGAATGTTTGAATGAATTCAACCTACGCAAATTTCGCAACAGCAAAACAAATATGAAATTGAAACAATTTTTTTTCATCAATAATTCAGACTCAATACTAAACAAAAGAATGTGTTTTACTTATTTTAATTCAATTACGGAAATTCAAACTGATAAAAAAAATATAATTTTTATAAAAATTAAATATTTCACTACAACAATATTACAACTGCAAAATTATTCTCATCACTACAATATCAATACAACTGCGTGCGTGCTCGCTAAATAGTATACCAGTTTTAAAACATCATACGTAAGTGCCTCTCGCGGTCCAGTGAGTATGGCGCTGGCCTCACATACAAAGAGCACCGCGTTCAAATCCACCAGCCGACAAAATTTTTTTAAGACATGACATCACATCCAAGATGGCGTCGCAGATGCTCCTACAATTTAGGCAGACGACACTACCTTACCAATCGTCGTATTTTTTTTTTTTTTTTTTTTAATTATGTGTTAATCAAAATACACATTTTCCAAACAGAAAATAATTTTATAGATAAGAGAAATATATTAAAAACCACAAATTTCTATCACAAATAATTTTTATATTTTTCAATTTATACATCTAGAACGCGTGCTGTGTGACCGGAAACGTAATAAGGTCACTCAAACTGTATTTCACTAAGTAACAACATTTTTTAAAACAAAAAAAAATTATATTTTATAATTTTCCATTCTCTCTCTTTTTGGCGCGCAAAATAATATCCCATGACCGGAAACGTAAGAAGGTCAGCACACATTTTAATTAGAACTGATAAGAAAAATTTTGCGGTTTCCGCCCGACGAATGTGTTTGCGGTTTTTCAACTTCCTGCCCCTACAGCTAGGCAATCGACATTGCACCGTCAACCGTCCCACTACCTACTCAAAATGACAATTCGGTTGTAGACTTTCAATCACATTTCGCTTGTAGACATTCAATACCGAAGATGAAGGGGAAAATTCGACTACCGTGATGGGGCCCCGCTGCTCACGGCGTTTTTTTTACAAATTATGTGTTATTAATTTATGAAACAATTAATAAAAGTTAAATAAAAAAAATATAAAAACAAGTGAGAAACAACGCGCTGCTCTCAAGAAACGATTCACGGTTGGAGATTGGCTACAACCCTCTAACAATAGACCGGTTGATGGTTATTTCAACCTTAAACCATTAGTAACCTGGTGTCAGAAGTAAAACTGATAACACCAAGAATATTCCATCCGAGATATAACAAATTTTGGTGTCAGGAGTGGGATAGAAAATTAAGAACGTGCACTACTTGGAAAATTAGAAAACGACTTAATTCGAGAAGAAAATACAAACATCCGACGAATACCAATCCACACGTTGCAAATCAAACTGGAAGGTACAGACAGGAAGGTCTACTACAAACCCGAATTCATACTGGAAGAACAAGTACGTGCATCTGGAATATCCAAAGCTGTGATAGAGAAACTACGGGCGATACGTGCAGAAACAGTGAAACCACCAGGCCAACACCAGAGCAACAGTTCCTGAACGTCACTCCTGTGTAACAACAGCGAAGCCAACAGGGCATCTCCAGAGCAACAGTTCCTGAACGTCACCCCTGTGCAGTCACTACTAAACCAGCAGGCCAGCTCCAGCCCCTGGAACGCTGGTCACAGCCCAACGTCACTCCTACATATTGGAATTCCGCCACAAGTAAGCCTTTAAGATTTAATTTAGAAATAAGATTAAGGGAACTAACAAAACATTGTAAAACAAAATATTAAGGGCCAATACAAAATAATAAATACATAAAAGTATATTTTAATTATTAAAATAAAGAAACGTTCGTGTAACCGCTATATACCGTATAATAGTAAGGTTAAGAGAAAATTAAATTTTGACAAAATGGTAAATGACACACCAAGAAGTAGTAGTACAAGTACTAGGGTAAATACTGATACTATTAACCCGCAAGCATGGACATGGATGCTTACAATGATAAAATAATTCAATGGACGCGATCTCCAATCATTAGGAGAATATTTAACTAGTGTAAATACAGTCAAAACATTTATAGGGGAAGACCAAATGTTAAACTCAAAGTTAGCTATTTGTGCATTCAGTAAAATACCGGCAAATACCGCGCTTGAATTAGGTTACAAAACACCACCACCTTGGGAAACATTGAAAACAAAATTACAGCAAGTATACGGAGATAAAACTCATTTTGATCTCCGAATGGAAAGATTAGAAACAGCAGTACAAAACAAACACAAAACTATTACGGATTACTATTTACGACTAAAACAATTAGGGGATAAATGTATCGTTAGTTTAAAAACAAACACAACGACAAAACAATGGCCATTCGAAGTGAATGCTATAAAGAAAACTTGTTTAAGAAGATTTATGTACCAGTGACCCAGAAATAGCAAAAACTCTGAGATTAGTCAGGGATGTAAGCACGCTAGAAAAAGCTTACGCTAGAGCTTTAGAGGAAGAGGCCGCTATAAAATTACAAGAGCAACAAATGAGACGACCACCATACGAGCCTGGAAATCGGTGTGGAATATGTCACGGACGTCACCAAACAATGCCATGTTGCTACAGTTTAATGAAAGTACATAAGAAGAGAGAAATAAAATGGAATCGTGATCCGAGGAATCCGAGATTATTACCACCAGACGGATTTATTACAAACCAAGAATATAAAAGAAGACAAGATGAAGAAAGAATGACGAGAAGTCGAGATATATGGAATCCAGTCAAAAGGAAAATTTGCTATCATTGTAACAAACCAGGCCACATAAAAGAAGAATGTTATCGCTATAAGAGGTTACAAAGAGAAAATGATGCAACCAAAATAAACAACCTTTGTGAGAGAACGAAAAATTTAAACTTGAACGACGGTACTGTCAAGATGTCGGACAGTCACCTAGAGGAAATAGACATCAACTAAATACGAAGAAAAAGGAAAATATATACTGTAGCAATAATCGTACCATATGTGTAACCGTAAAAAGTAAATTAGCTAAAAAAAGAAAGTTTATATTTTTAATCGATATTGGAGCAGCATTAACGCTAATAAAACAAGAAACATTAGCAAACACAGGATTTAGGGATTATAACATAAGACATCGCATTAAAATACAAGGAATCGGAGATAAGAAAGCCAAATATAGAAACGATAGGAAAAACAATCATACTGGGAGATCCAAATGAAAATGGAACCGAAATAGAATTTTCAGCTCACATTGTGCCTGGAAAAGAATTACAATTAAATTATGATAGAGTATTGGGACACAATTTCTTTTACGAAAGAAATGCTATAATTGATTATAAAAATAAGAAACTAACAATTGATCAGAGAACAATGTTAGATTTAAAAATTAAAGAACCGAATCATTCAACTGTATATAACACATATATTTTACGAGAAGATCGATTAAAAGAAATTAAAGAAAATATAAGAGACACTCATTTAGTTGATAGAGACAAGAATTATTTAAATTATTAAAAAAAATATCAATATTTACCAAATATCAATATTTACCAAAAAAATATCAATATGATCCATGTGGACTAGCCAAAGGATACGAACATAAAATTGAAACAACAGACGAGGAACCAATCAAAAACAAAATTTACCCATTACCTAAAATTCACCAAGAAGAGGCTGAAAAACAAGTAAAAGAGTTATTGAAAAATAATATTATTAGAGAAAGCGAAACTCCTTACAACTGCCCAGTCTGGATAGTAAAGAAAAAGTTAGACGCCAGCGGTCAAGAAAAATGGAGGATGGTAATTCATTACCGAAAATTAAATGAAAAAATGGTACCTTATAATTATCCAATACCAAACATAAATGAGATATTAACTAAATTGAAAAATAACAAGTATTTTACAACATTGGATTTAGCCAGTGGTTACCACCAAATACGTATAAGAGAAAAGGACATACCGAAGACTGCCTTTTCTGTAAATGGGGAACATTATGAGCTTTTTAGAATGCCTTTCGGGTTGATTAACGCCCCAGCAACTTTCCAAAATATGATGAATAAGATACTGTTACGAAACTTTTATTCTTTTGCTAATTTCTATCGCTGACCCGAACCAACCCATCTATTTCCCGTAGTATCGCTGTTGGAACGAACCTCACATGCGTTCCATTGAATCTACGCATACTGACCTATATCGTACTTATATTCATACCGTTCCACTAAATACATTTTGTACCTACATTGTTTGATGTTCAGCAGCATCGCATGTACTGTCCGTTACGCGCAATGTTGTTGTCAGTGCTTGTCAAACTTAAATTGACGTTTTAAGTAAAGTTGGTTAGTTAATTGCCGAATAAAATTTTCGTTTTGTGCAGTAAATCAAGGTTTTATCGAGTTACTATTCTTCTAAATACATTTTGAAGTACTTTCCGCGTAGTCTGAGTGTTTTTCTCGACTTTCGAATAGTCTGAATTGCCGATAGTGTTTGTTTGAAAACCACTGTATTAAAGAAAAAATCATTTGCTATCATTCAAATCGATTTATTTTGTCGATATACTTCACATTACTTCCGGCAATATTTTAGCGTCGTTGTTTCCCGTTCTCGAAGTTTTTGTGCCTTGTCGAAACTTGTTAAAAATGCATTTCGACACAGAGTTATTTCTTGATTTTCTCGTTCATTTTCTAAAATCATCACTGCCGAGTTACAGGCTGATCGTTTAAGGCCTGCATAATTATTTGCCGATTTCTATATGTTCTCCGCTGGTGAGTTTATTTTCTTATTATTATATTTCGTAAACTAAAATACTCGTGTTTCTTTCAGAGAACATTTTTTTATTTTTCTCTTTTCCTTCATTCATTCTATTCTTCTTAATTTCGAGTAATTTTGGATTTTCGAGCGTTTTCGAGATTATTTTTTTTATCTTTCCGAGATTTTCTACATTTTTTTTGATCTTTGGAATCCTACCGCATTTTCTACAATTTTCCGATTCGATTTCGCCTTTCATGGATTGGATTTAACGCTGATTTGGAATCATTGATTTATATACTGGATTACCGATTATCTACCGTCAATAAAGTTTATTCTGGATCGTTCTGGTTAACGCTGCCGAATTATCGATTTGAAACGCTGATCTATTCCCGAGGATTCCGCTTATCTTCCCGTTGGATCCACGTGTAGCCGACAGGTTGTGGCCTGCAACGAACCGATTGATCGTTTCGGTTGGAAACTGGTACCGCATAACTGAATTACCGCATCTTTAGTACATCCGGACTCCAATGTTTCGGGATGAATTCCGTATGAAATACAAGTAAAGCACCCATAACAAAGGGAGGTAACAAAATTTAAGTTTTCCGGTACTTAAGCGTCTTTTTGTTAAAAGAAACATTAATTATATGAGTAACCTTACGTTTACCGTTTATGCTCCAATTTATAAAGCATTTTTGAAGATTTACTCAATTTTTGAGAATACTTAACCTGTATTATTCTGAATATTACCGAACTTTATGATGTCACAAACATTGTGAAAATTCAAGAACGTTCTTAAATTTATTTACCTGAAAATTTGTATAAAAATTTTGAATATTACCTATTGGTGAAAATATTATAAGGTTCAAGTACACATTATTAACTTCCGTCTAACTCAACTTTCGGTCCTGTATGTATTTGTATGTTAATAAACTTAATTTAACCGAAGTAACGATTTACTTTTGCTACCCCCTTTAGTTACATTTCAGAAGTGGCCTTACCTGTTTAGCATTCTGGGGTAAGGCTGGAATCAATAGAATGCTTGGTGCCCTGATTTCCCGCTATCGTTACCGTACCGTTTACGAAATTTAGAACCCCCTCGTATGTTACTGCCACTGAGCCGAAGCCGCGTTGCCGTACCGAAGACGTAAATTTTTGCGTCATAATACTAAAGAAAGAAATAGGGAAAAGTTGTTTAGTTTACTTAGATGACATAATTATATTTGGCAAAACACTACAGGATCATCTAGAAAACCTAGATAGGATATTCAATATCATTCAAAATACGGGACTAAAAATTCAGCTAGATAAGTGTGAATTTTTAAAGGATAAAATAGAATACTTGGGACATACTGTATCTGTAGATGGCATTACACCAAATAACAAGAAAATACAAGCAATCCAAGAAGCACCACAACCTAAGTATGTTAAGGAAATACGTCAATTTTTAGGATTAGTTGGATATTATAGAAAATTCGTGAAGAATTATTCAAAAATTACGAAACCTTTAACTACACTATTAACAAAGGATACAAAATTTAATTGGACACCACAATGTAACGAAGCATTTAATAAAATAAAGGAGATACTGACTACCAGTCCAATTTTAATTCACCCAGATGAAAATAAAGAATTCTGTATAACGACGGATGCGTCAAATGAAGCAATAGGAGGAATTCTTTCACAAGATGTGAAGGAAATGGAAAGGATTTATCAATTGCATATTATTCACAAACCCTGAACAAGGCAGAAAGAAACTACAGTACTACAGAAAAAGAGTGCCTTGCTATTGTAAAAACTATAAAGCATTTTCACCAGTTTCTATATGGTAGAAAATTTAAAATACTTACTGATCATAGACCATTAGCCTGGTTACATAGCGAAATAGTTTTAACCCGAATCAGAACAGGACATACACAGCTTACACACGAATATCTTATAACTAAAAATAACCCACCAACCTGCAACGCCTGCAATGTCAATATCACTATGGAACATATCCTGATTGACTGTCCACAGTTTAATAAAGAAAGAAAATTTGTGAGTCTAGCCAACAACTTACAAATCATCTTCGGAGATGATGAAAGTGAAACAGTGAAACTATTGAAGTGTATGAAAATTATACAAATATATCATAAAATTTAACTGGATCAAACCGAACACTACTGTAAAATAGTATTGTTTTTTTGTTTGTGATTTTAATTGTGTAATTACTTAACAATTATTTGTTAATTATTAGATTAATTTTGCATAAACTGCTACGTTTATTTTAGATGAAATCAAGATGTATTTTTACTGTTTGTACAATAGTGCATATAACCGAGCAGTTAAGCACTATATATTTTCGATAAAAAAAAAAAAAAAAAAAAAAAAAAAAACATTATTTCGGTTATTTGTGAAGCAAAGTTAGATTTGTCTCCTTCTGATCAATCTACTTTAGATACCATATTAAAAAATTATCGTAAAGTTTTATCTCCTAATCCAGGACGTGCTCGTGATTATGAATATCAAATTCGTTTAAAATCGAATAAACCTGTTTCGAAGCACCCGTATTATATTCCACCCGATAAACTTAAGCTTTTAGAAGAAAATATCAATGAATCTATTCGTATGAAAATTCTTAAACCTATTCAGTCATCTTGGGCTTCATCCGTATTTTTCGTTAACAAATCTTCAGGTTATCGTTTGGTCGCGGATTATCGCTTTGTCAATAAGGTCGTAGAATAGGATCCGGTCTCAGGGGCCTCAGTGAATTTAATATTTGCCAGTTTAGAAGGTTCACAAGTTTTTTCAGTCTTAGACATGAGTCAATCCTTTTACCAAATACTTTTAACAGAAGATTCTCAAGAAATCACTTTTATAATAACACAGTTTGGTCAGTTCGCTTATCAAGTATGTCCTTTTGGTTTAAAAGTAAGTGCGCAAGCACTGAATAGATATCTCTTACCGGAATTTTCTGATTTTAGACACACTTGTCTCTTAATTTATTACAATGATATAATAATTCATTCTAAAAATCTTAAAGAACACTTTGAACACCTTAGACAGGTGTTAGCTCGGTTTAAAAAATTGAACTTAACCATTAATCCGCTTAAAGCTAAATTATGTGTGTCTCGCGTAAACTGTCGCGTAACTTGGCAACTTAGTGTTATCTCAAAGTCGTATGATTGATACGGAGAAAGTTTCTGCGATACAAAATTTACCTATTCCTAAAAACATCAAAGAATTACAAAAATTCATCGTTATGGCTGCATTTTTTGCACGCTATATTCCAAAATTTTCCGAAATGGTAGCCCCACTCAACTAATTCAAGAAGAAAAATATTACATTTAAAATAGAGGATATTCATGTTAAAGCTATAAACACTTTAAAACAAAAGCTAGCAACAGCTCTGGTGTTGCGTTTTCCTATATTTGATGATAAGCACAAATTTATCTTAGTTACTGATGCTTCCTCAATTGGTGTTGGCGCCCCTTGATAAATTTCATATTACATTACGTTATTTAAATTCGTCATTTGGTAACATTCATAATAATAATTGGCTATATACTTCTGCTTTAACTAAATGTCAAAATTATATATTTAATTTAAATTTCAATGAATTAATAGATCTTTTAGAAAATCGTAATACTCAATTTTCGTGTTTTAACGAACGTTTCGATGATAGTATATATTACGATATAAAAACAAGTGAAAATAACATTTTTACCTATCTTATAAATCAATTTGATAATAATTATGATGAATATGTAGTGTTTTTAACAAAGAGTATAGCAGGGTAACATAGGGATAGATGCCCCACCGGGAAGTTGACCTGATATTTTTAGCAAACCATCAGAGTAATGAATGCAATAATTCCCCAAAGTATTAGACTTCTGCGCGCAGTAGTTTTTTAAAAAAATGGATGAAACGATTTTCAAAAAAAATTTTTTTCTCTTGAATGGCTTAACGAAATTCAACCAGACTGATATATATATTAGTAGTGCCCACGAACTATAATACTAAAATTTATGGACAGGCTCCGACCAGGAATATACTGAAATATTTCTACTGATATTTTTTAAATGAAGGTTTTTGTGGTTGTATGAATTGGCACCGCGCTGAATTTTTTTCTACTACTTACTTTTTTAATGCGCTAACACATATATTTTTTCGAAAATTTTAGGAAAGGTAGACGGGAGTTAAAAATAAAAAAGTTTGGTATGAGGTGAATGACGTATTTTATTATTATTATTGTTATTATTTTTATTTTTATTTTTGTAGGTTTATTTTTTATAATTAAATGCTAATACTAAAGTAATATTTAAAATAAAAATGAGATCATGTTAGTAATATGCAATACGCACATATAATTATGAATATGAATAGTTGTATTAGTTATGTGTGCTGTGAATTATATATATAGGAAAAATTGACTGTTGTTTAAAAAAACAAAAAGATAGATGTGCAAAAATTATTGAACAGATTACACGCGGAATAGACTTGAAACTTATATTTTATGTTTTACCATTTTCCTTTTATGTAATTCACAAAATAAATATAATTTTAAATATTTACAACCATCAAATATTCAATATCAAAATAAAATATTTCAATAGGTTATGGGCCCAGTTAACGTTCGTTTTATTCGGTTGTGATTCATAGTTATATTCGTTTTTCGTTCAAATTTGTGAAAAATGGCTACAAATTCAAATGTTTCTCGTGTTGAGCTCTTATCCAAAAATAAATATGATACATGGAGTATGCAGGTGGAGGCTCTACTAACGAAAAATGATTTATGGGAATACGTAAATGGAATGAAATCGATGCCAGGTGCCGATACGGATGTAAAAGTTAAGGAACAGTGGTTGAAACAAGATAAGAAGGCCAAAGCTGACCTCATATTGTCAATTCAACCATCAGAACTCAAACAAATTCGGGGATGTGAGACTTCACGTGAGGTATGGCTCAAGCTAGAGTCAATTTATGCTTCAAAAGGGCCGGCACGAAAGGCCACATTACTTAAGCAATTAATGCTTCAGCGATTAGAAGATGGTGGGGATGTAAAGGATCACATGGCGCGATTCTTTGATGCGGTAGACAAGTTAGAGAATATGAATGTTCAAATAAATGGTGATCTACTAGCTATCATGCTTTTGTACAGTCTTCCATCTTCGTATGAAAACTTTCGATGTGCAATCGAGTCTAGGGATGAATTACCGAGTGCTGAAATTTTGAAAGTTAAAATTATTGAGGAAACTGAAGCACGGAAGCAATCTTCAAATGTGGTAATGGCTATGGCTGCTAATAATGGTAAAACAAGTCAGGTTTCTACTAAGAAGAGAAATAGAAAATTCTCGGGGAGTAGAACCATTAGATGCTTTAAATGTGGTGCGATGGGTCATAAAGCAACTTTTTGTCCTCTAAAGAAAAGTCAAGATACCCATGTAAAAGCCAATCAGTCTGCACGTATCTTATGTAGCTGATCACACTGTAACTGAAAATTTATTTAATGTTTCAACAAGGAAATTAAATAAAGGGTGGTTTTTGGATAGTGGATGCACTGCACATTTATGTGGAGATAAAGCACTTTTCGAGTCTATGGATGAATCTGTGAAAACAAGATTAAATTTAGCAAGTGATGCACACACTGATGTTATAGCAAAAGGTGTCGTTTATTTGTCAGTTCCAGATACTGATGGAAGTCGCCGATTAATGGAATTTAAAGATACCTTATATGTCCCGGATTTGAGGACAAATCTTATTTCAGTCGCGAAGATAACGGATAAGGGACATGAAGTAGTTTTTCGGAAAAATTATGCTTATGTGCAAGATGGGCATGGTAAAATGTTTCCTATTGCCGAGCGCCGAGGCGACTTATATTACATTCGTGAAAATGTTGCCAACGAATGTGCAGAGGCAGTTGTACAATCTTCTGAATTGCTGAAGTGGCATGAGCGACTAGGTCACTTGAACAGCAAGGATTTAATGAGATTAATCTCTAATAAATTGATTCCCGGGATGGAAAACTATTCGATAAAAAATAATGAGGCAACGGTTAAGAAGATTGATTTAAAAGATGTTGAACAGTGTGACATCTGTTTAAAAGGAAAGATGACTGCTCAGAGTTTCTCCAAATGTCGTGAGCCGTGCAATGAAATTTTAAAAATTGTACACTCAGATGTTGTAGGTCCATTTAGGACAGAATCTATGGGTCGTGCCAAATACTATGTTACGTTTATTGACGACAGCACGAGATGGTGTGAAGTTTACTTTCTACGCCAAAAATCCGGAGTGTTTGACGCGTTTAAACTTTATAAACAGATGGTTGAAAAGCAAACTGAAAAGAAAATCAAATTTTTACAATCGGACAATGGTCGCGAGTACTGTAATGAAGAATTTAATAAATAGAGTGTATCTGTGTCCTTTGTAGTGAACACAGTGCTAAATTGTTGCTCTTCTCTTAATTAATATTTAATAAAAATTAAGTTACGTGAAGATTAGAAAACAGTTACCAGTGTTAAATTTTTAATTAATATTTGTAATAAAGTTAAATTTAATTGTATTTTTATCGATTTAAAACAAATAATAATTGATAAAATAATAACACTTGAATTTGTTTGGTTATATCATTGACATTGGATCAATTGGCGCGATTCTGTAGTTACTTAAACATACATTCATTGTTGTTTTGATTTTGTGAGTGTACAAATTTAAATAATAACAAAATGTCAATTAGTGATGTTCTACAAGCTATCAATAGTCTTCGAACTGAAATAAAATCAGAAATTAATGAAATAAATGTAAACCTGAACGCAAAATTTGACCTTCTGCAAAAAAATTATGCTGAACTAAAAATTAAAGTTGATGGGCTGGAGCAAAAAGTGAATACTTTAGAACAGCAATCTCGCTGCCGAAATGTTGTTATACATGGGTTAGAAAATGTACCACAAGAAATCAACGAAATGTACGATTATATATTAAACTTTATGAAAATTAATTTGAAGGTTGAAGTTGTTTTAAACGACGTAGATTTTGTTCGTAAACTCGGACGTGGTATAACCGCGCCTATATTAGTTAGTCTAAAAACACTTCGCTGTAAAAAGATGTTGATGTACAACAGATCGTCTCTCAAAAATAGTAAAATATTTATAAATGATGACCTTCCCAAACATGTCCGTCTAATGAGGAGAAATTTATATCCAATTTTATCGCAGCTACGGAGAAATGGAAATAAGGTTTCCCTAGATTACGACCGTATCTATGTTGATGGTAAGCTAGTTACGGAGGAGGATTTAAGAACAAGAGAATCAACACAGAAAAAAAGACCTCCGCCAGATAACGAGGACACTGAACCCGCCAAAAAGTCCTGTGCATCAGCAGGTTCCACATCTACAGGCGAAACACCGAATCTAAAACCGTCAACTCTGGAAAATTTTTTCCGTAAACGGTCTGGCTCTCTACCGAGCGTTACCTTGGACCCCCAACAACAACCTGGAGACATCTCCCCTTTAGTTCAACACCGGTGAATGATAGAAAGTGTAATAGTGTCCAAAATGATGTAAGAATCAGAAACAGATTAAAACTTTTATTTTGGAATTGTAAAGGTATTCATAACTTTTTGTCACTAGACTCCGATTTAAAACATGAATTTAAAAAATCTACAATAATAACACTATCAGAAACATTTCTAAGTAGTAATATTAATTGTAAGTACGATATTTTACAAGATTTTGTATGTTTTGAATCTTTTGGAATTAGGGAGAAATCAGTAGGTAGAGCTAGTGGGGGTTTACTATTATTAGTTAGAAAAAGTGTACAATGCGAGCTAATAGATATTTCCACAATGTGGATTGCCATTAAGTGCTCTTTAAAAAATATCTCGTTTGTCGTAATTTCTGTCTATTTTAAAGGTGATTATGATATACAAGTTACTTTAGAACTACTTAACGATCTTTTGCTGTTAATCGAGAACAAATTCCCAAATAGTTTAATAATAATTGGTGGGGACATGAACTGCCGTATCGGAAATTTAAATTACGATACAGGCGAAATCTTTGATATTACAATGTTAGAAGAATCGAGGCGGTCTATGGACTCGGTGGTGAATGCAAGAGGTAAAGCTCTCATAGAATTCATGAGTACTAATGGATATTTTGTTTTAAATGGGAGAAGTTTAACTGATTCTGTGGGACAGTTTACCTACCTTAGCAACAGAGGCTGTAGTACAATAGACTACGTCTGGGTAAATACCGCTGCACTAACGGAAATTTATGATTTTGAAACACTGAACATACCGCTACTGTCAGATCATTTACCATGCGTAGTATCTTTGATTAGTTGGGAGAAGGACAAAGAAAGTAACTATAAGCCAATAAATAAAAAAGAAAAAAAGAACAATTTAGTAAAGCATTTAAATTGGGAAGAAGAAAAATGTCAAAATTATAGGGAATTACTATCTAATGTAGTATGTATTACAAACGAGCCAAATATAGAACTGATGTATCAGACTTTTATAAACAGTATTTACACAGTAGCATCCATTTTAAATATGTCCAAAAAAAACAATGTACATAACACCCACTACAATCAACAAAAACAAAACAAACCTTGGTACGACACAGAATGTATTCAAATTAAATCATATGTTCGAGACGCACTCAAACAGGCAAAAACAAATAATTTTACTGGTTTCAACCTAGAGCTATATTTACTATGTAAAAAGTTATATAAACAAACAATTAATCAAAAAAAAGATAATTATTATCAAAATATTAAAAATAAATTAATTTCTGTAAAAAACAGCAATGAATTTTGGAAAATAATCAATGAATATAGGGTAAAACGGCGAAATTATTCAAACAATATCGACCCTAGTATTTGGCAAAAATATTTTAATTCACTTTATCCCCCGAAGTCGGGCAGCATAGAGAATTTTACAGACACAACAAATCCATATCTCGATACGGATTTTTCACAGGAAGAACTCAAGCTGATTTTAAAGAAAATTAAGCCAGGAAAATCACCGGGTCCTGATGCTATCACTAACGATTTCATCAAAAATCTCCCTAATAATTTCCAAAATTCAATGCTTGAAATGTTTAATTTCATTTTAAATAGTGGTAATATCCCTAAAGAGTGGGCAATTAGTAAGATGATAACGCTCTACAAGAAAGGTGACCCGACAGATCCTAATAATTACCGAGGCATAGCTCTTTCGAACTCCATTACAAAAGTATTTACAAGGCTTTTGTCACAGAGACTGGCAAATTGGGCAGAAGCTAGTACGCTGATTCCTAAAACACAAGCAGGTTTTCGCTCTGGTAGAAGTTGTCAAGATAATATATTTATTCTCAATTCCCTGGTTGGTCAGAATTTACAAAAAGTAAAAGGAAAACTATTTGTATGTTTCGTAGATCTTAAGAAAGCTTTCGATTCTGTAGACCATAGTCTATTATGGCAAAAATTACATTTTTTAGGCGTTAGTAAAAAATTTATCAATGTTTTATACAACCTTTACGATAATGCTAAAATACTACTAAATTTCGAGGAAACAATAACTATAAATGTTACGTGTGGAGTGTTGCAGGGGGATTCTTTAAGTCCTCTATTGTTTATTCTATTCTTAAGTGATCTCGATCAATTTCTATCTGAGCATGACGTAGATGGTGTTAACATAAATTAGTCAACAAGAATAGCCCACTTACTTTTTGCAGATGATTCTGTCTTAATTGCCAACTCTCCCCTACATCTTCAACGTAGTTTAAATGTTTTTAAAAATTACTGTGATTTAAACGAATTATCTATTAATACGGAGAAAACTAAAATAATGGTTTTCAGAAAAGGGGGAAAAATTAGAAAGAACGCAAGAAAATTTTATGTAAATAACAATCAAATTGAAATTGTAAATAAATTCAATTATTTGGGGGTGATATTCTCTAGCTCAGGTATTTTTCTGGAAGCCATCAATCACAACATTAAAAAAGCGACAGTTGGTTCCGCTTGTGTTCGCAACATATTAGCTAATTCAAAATCGGATTCTTGGGACGTGAAACTTAAGCTGTTTGACTCAATTGTACGTTCTACCCTCCTATACGGAGCTCAGACGTGGAGTTTGAGATACTTAAATATGATGGATAAAGTTCAGTGTAACTTTTTCAAAAGTATTCTTTGTTTACCAAAAAATACTGCGCACTACTTAATACGAGGGGAGTTTGACAGAGCGGACCTGAGTGTGGTAACGTTTAAAATAATTTAGGACTGGTGGGTGAAGCTGCTATCCCTACCAGAGGATAGACTGTTGAGGAAATGTTACCTAAATATATCGCGCCCTATCAATTTGAGTACCAAATATCAAAAATACAACTGGGCTACACAGTTTAAATCTTTATTAACGAATTTGGGCTACGAATCCGTTTGGAATGCACAGAATGTATCTGTTGCTAGAGAGTATAGCACCGAAATAGTTGAAAGTTTTCTTAGGAAAACCTTTATAGAGGACGAAGCAAAAATTTTGAACTCTACGTATAATACACGGTACAAATATTTGATTTCGGATTCTGATCACCGATATTTTAATTTTCAAGCTCCAATTAGAGTATTGAGAGTAATATCTCAAATACGTCTTATGGGTGAACTCGAAGTGAAATTCTATGTTCAAGGTACACTTCACAAATGGAGTGCGCAAGAGGTATGCATGTTGTGTAATTCGGAAGCGTGTGAAACATTACAACATTTTTTACTAGAATGCCCAATTTTGGCTTTCACACGTGAAAAATTTATTAATAAGTACTTACAGGACAACAATAATTCAATAGTAATTGTAGCAACACTAATGTCAAATATGAATTTAGCTAAAATGTGGGACCTCTATAATTACTGTTGTGATGCACTGAAACTGAGGAGCTTTGCACTAAGCCTCTAGAAACTGCCCTGTTAGTACTTATCAACTGACTGTAATTGCAATGTACAAAACAAATATAATAAAAACACGCATATTAATACATAGTTGAATCAACCGAATAGTATTTGATTTCTCTCTCCCTTTCTGACTACTTTTCTCCCTCTGTTCTATTGATATTGGTACTGAGTTATGTTACTTAAGTTGTTCTACCTACAGAGTAATTATAATTAAATAATAAAACTGTATTTTTATCTGTTTTTGTTTCTCTCTCTTTTTGGACTAATAAGTAATAACTAACTTTATCTTTTGTTTGGTCTAATACTATCAATTTATAATATTATTGTTATTTTTATAATTTTAATATATACTTTTGTAATTTATCTTACTATTGTTACTTATCTATTTTCTTAATATTATCTATTTATTTTCTTAATATTATCTACCTATTTTTATTTTTATTGTAATTTGAAATTATGCCATATGTGTAACAGATACACTCTACTGTAATAACTTTTATGTTTAAATACAGATTATTTATTATTATTAGAATTTAATAAATATCTGGCAGAACAAGGAATTGAGAGACGGTTAACAATACCTCACACTCCTCAGCAAAATGGAGTGGCGGAGCGGATGAATCGTACCTTGTTGGATATGACTAGATGTTTATTGATACAATCACGTTTTGCGCCATCTTTTTGGGCGGAAGCTGTCGCCACTGCTTGTCACATCCGGAATAGAAGTCCTACGAGTGCGCTAGGTGGGTGCATTCCCTTCGAAAAATGGACTGGAAGTAAATTAAAATTAAGTTATATGCAAACATTTGGATCGAGAGTGCTTGTTCTAAACAAGGATCCTCAAAAGGATAAACTCGCGGAAAGAGCTATTGAAGGCATGTTTGTTGGGTATCCTCGTGATAGAAAGGGATATCGTGTTTGGATGCCATCAAGGCGACAAATTATACATGCACGCGATATTCAATTTCGAGAGACTGCGAAAGCTTCGAATAATGCACAGTTAGTTAATGAGTTGTTAATGTCAGATGAGGATAAATATGTTGAATTTGAACATACTCGTCCGACAGATGGTGAAACTCATGATGTTTTAATCCCAAAAATTGAAGAAACAAAGAAGGCACCCGGAAGGCCTAAATTGATACGTACAGGGTTCAGAGGGCGTCCTAGGAAACAGTTTCATTTAAATATTGAGTCAATACCGGAAGTAAAAAATGAAACTGATTTAAATCATGAGAATGATTGTGACGCAGTTAATGAAATCATTGCTTGTGTAGCCGAAGTCAGTGTGGAAGATGCTCTGAATGGAGAAGCTAGTGATGAATGGAAACAAGCTATTGAGTCTGAAATGGAAAGTCTCATTAAAAATGATACTTGGGAAATTGTTAAGAAAAATGACAGCCAAAATACTGTCGGATGTCGCCTAGTTCTTACGAATAAGCATGGTATTGATGGTGAAATAATACGTCGTAAAGCTAGATTGGTCGCAAAGGGCTACAGTCAAAGATACGGTATCGACTATCATCGGACTTTTGCTCCAGTAGCAAGATTAGATACTTTACGTTTAATGTTGGCTCTTGCGGTTCAATTTCAGCTGAAGATTTGGCAGTTTGATGTAGTAACCGCGTACCTTAATGGTGTGTTAAATGAAAAAGTTTATATGAAAATACCTGACATGTTAGATGAAATGTTGCAGAGAATTTCGACAAAAAATAAAAATTCTGAAATTGGAGTCCGATCCAAGAAAATGCTGAATGATCTTCATAATGGAGGAAATTTATGTAGATTGAAAAAGGCATTGTATGGATTGCGACAAGCAGGTCGCCAGTGGTATTTGAGACTTCATGAAAAATTTCTTAGTATCGGTTTAAAATCTGCTAAGAATGAACCTTGTTTGTTTTATGATAGTAGAGGTTTTCTGCTTGTACTCGTGTATGTGGATGACATGCTGATTGCGGCACGTGAGGCAAACAGCATTATGGAAGTAAAGCGCAAACTTCTTGAAGATTTTGAAGTTAAAGACCTTGGTCCTGTTAAGCATATGTTAGGTCTGGAAATTAATCAAGTGGATGAACAAATTGAATTGTTCAGTACTGGTTATATTTTGGGATTGCTCAAGCAATATGGCATGAGTGAATGCAATCCTGTTTTAATTCCTGCCGAAGTTAATGTACGTTTTAATAATGCTGATGATATCGACTCACAAGAAAAATATCCGTACCATGCCGATTGGGGTGGATGTATTATGGATCGTCGTTCCTACACAGGGTATGAGTTTTTGCTTAGTGGTGCGGCTATCTCTTGGAAATTCCAGAAACAGCAAACAGTTGCACTTTCGTCAACGGAAGTTGAATATGTTAGTCTTGCGGAAGCTGCCAAAGAAGCAATCTTTTGGCGAAGTTTGTTAAATGAAATTGGGTTATATGAGCTACACGATTCATTGAAGAAAATTAAAATTTATGTAGATAATCGTGGGGCACAATGTTTAGCTAATGATCCTATGTTTCATAGTCGTACGAAGCATATCGACATAAAGCATCATTTTGTTCGTGATTCAGTAGATGCTGGAATGTTTGTCGTGGAGCGCGTATCAACTGAACATATAGTGGCGGATATTTTAACGAAGCCTTTATCTCGACATAGCCATGAAAGATGCCTGAATGGTCTTGGACTTGTGGTCCCTGAAAAATGTTTCTGGGCGGAATGTGCGTCTTGAGAGGGCGTGTTAGTAATATGCAATACGCACATATAATTATGAATATGAATAGTTGTATTAGTTATGTGTGCTGTGGATTATATATATAGGAAAAATTGACTGTTGTTTAAAAAAACAAAAAGATAGATGTGCAAAAATTATTGAACAGATTACACGCGGAATAGACTTGAAACTTATATTTTATGTTTTACCATTTTCCTTTTATGTAATTCACAAAATAAATATAATTTTAAATATTTACAACCATCAAATATTCAATATCAAAATAAAATATTTCAATAGATCATTTAAAGTAACATAATTTCAGAATAACATAACTTTAATATTTAATCATCGTCACTGTCTTTTGCAATGACCATGGTCATATTTTCATTGGAACATAGTCTATATTTTGTTTAATGTGTTTAGCATATGAATCTGTTCTGCAAAACAGAGAAGGAAATATGGTGTTCATTCCAGGTGTTCATATTCCAAACAAAATAAAAAGCTATATATAGGTACATATATATACCTACGAACACTATATTTCCTTCTCTGTTTTGCAGAACAGATTCATATGCTAAACACAATAAACAAAATATACTAAGTTGTTCAGCTGACAAGGTATTTTTGAGAGATATCGCCAATAAGACAGGTAATATATAACGGCGGCCAAATGGGAACAACATCCGATTGTTCTACGGCCATTTGGACATTCGCAAAAATGTCTGCTAATTACATCACATTCATTTTTTTCCGGTACGTATTCAATGAAACATTTATACCACTTTTTAGAAATGTGTCGAGACCAAACTTGGAATTTCAGCAATTGACTTTTTTCTTAGCAAACTCTATATTTATAGTTTCATCCTTATCCACAATTTTAGCCAGATAGGAGACATCTTGGTGGTATTGGTACGTCCCAGTAAAAAGTAATTTTAATTGATTTTCTGTAAGTTCTGGAAAGTCTAACAGATCCTCGCTAGTGGTACGTTGAAACGGATGCTTTTTTCTTAGATATCCTTTCTCCATTACCTTTGCTGCTAAAGTATTATCGATATTTTTAAGAGTCTTCGTCCGTTCCATAATTTTCAAAGATATGTCGGTGTCAAATTCTATTGGTTTTCCAAATCGGTTTAATAAAAGAGCAGCAATTTTATAATACATTCCAACCTGAAGCAATAATTTGTTGTCTAGAGTGTGATTCAATAGGATTTGTTGTTTTTGGATACCATGGATCCATTCGACTACCCAGCGAATTTTCGTTACAAAACGGGATTCGTTTGATTCTTCTGTGGGTAGTTGACTGCGATCACCTTTCAATGCTGGCGTTAATACTACATATCCCTTTTCTTCTAAATAATTTCGTACATCTCTGAAGCCACGATGCAACGCAATCATACGAACTTTTCCGTTTATACATTGTTGTTCGACACCTTCCACAGATAACATCATTAATAGAAACAGTTGCTGATGGTTTTAAAATATTTTGGCATAGCAATAAATCTTCTTCTGTTATAAGCACTTTTTCTCGTCCTTTTACTTTTGCTATTAAGAAGCGACACATGGCACACTTTCGATTTTTTTCACTACTCATTTTTGATATGTTAATTAAACTGCTTTTGCAAAAACTAACAGTTTTAAAGTTTTCAAGTAAAATATATGCATAAAATAAAAATATTTCCCTAAAATATTATCTGATAATAGTGATAATCTATATTTAATATTAACCCTAGAACGACAAACTGGGGTAGAAATCTACCCCAGGTAAACTTTAAACTACGTTTTTAAATTAGTCAGTAACATTATCGACTGAACACCTATAACATAATTTAGTTCAAGGTTCTAACAGTAGAGTGAGGTCGGGAAACCCTGCGGTTTCTTGTCTACTGTGACGAAGGCAAAACGTGAAGCTAGTATGGGGTTGATATGTACCCCAGTTTGTAGTTTACGTCAGTGTTTTGTTTAGGTAAGTTATTTTTATTTTTCTTGCTAAAATAATTTGGATTCACTTATAATGACCTTATTTTGCAACAAAACATTAGATATAGCCAGCCCGATGTTGCTTGTGTCCTCGATCGGAAGACCGCAAAACGCGAATATATTGCACGAAGTGCAAGCGACCGACCTGCGAGAATCATAGAAATATATATTGCAGCGATTGTAGTGCCTTTGAATAAGTTAAATTATCCTTTTTTTTACATTTTGTATGAAAAAAAATGAAATAATTCTTAAAAACTAAAATTTCATGCATTTTTGTTTGATTTTTCCACATATCAAATTCCCAATTCATTTAATTTTCAAAATCCAAAATAAATCGACTTTTTGGCAAAACATCATGATGTCATTTGTATGCTTGAAGTCCCTTGTGTCCTCTTTAAAATACCGTCTGAAATTTGAAAATCGGTTCATTAGAAAAATAGTTATCAATTTTTGTTTATTAAATGACAATTTGAGCGTTTTTGAACACTTTTAGCTATTTAAATAGATTTTTCACCGACTAAGCTTTGATTAAATTGAATTTACTCTTCACCATTCTCTTCAGCATGAAAAAACGAATAAATTCGTGTTCTTATAAGTAAAATTGCTGCTGTCAGATCGATTTTACGACCAAAAATCCCGTGGGGTAAATATATACCCCAGTTTGTAGTTTAAGAGTAGAAAAAATAAGTTTGTCGTTCTAGGGTTAAAATAATTCTTTAGTTAAAAGAATATGCATTGTTTATGCATAATCGGAAATATGGTTCGGTGTCAGTATCAGTATTCTGTTAATCTATATGTTATTTGTAAATGCTACTAGTATTACTAAGTTGCGAATGTAAGTAAAATTAAAATAAAATATTTTTGAAAATCTTATCTGATAATAGCAATAATCTGACAACAAAACTGTAGTTAAACAAATTCAAAAATATACATATTTGTTTGATTTGCCCACAAAAGCGAAAATATGACTCAATATCAATGTTCTGTTAATCTGCAATTAATAATTATGTTATTTTTAAATGATTTCATTTGAATAATAGTAATAAATAATAATAAAATACGTCATTCACCTCATACCAAACTTTTTTATTTTTAACCCCCGTCTACCTTCCCTAAAATTTTCGAAAAAATATATGTGTTAGCGCATTAAAAAGTAAGTAGTAGAAAAAAATTCAGCGCGGTGCCAATTCATACAACCACAAAAACCTTCATTTAAAAAATATCAGTAGAAATATTTCAGTATATTCCTGGTCGGAGCCTGTTCATAAATTCTAGTATTACAGCTCGTGGGCACTACTAAAATATATATCAGTCTGGTTGAATTTCGTTAAGCCATTCAAGAGAAAAAAATTATTTGAAAATCCGTTTCATCCATTTTTTGAAAAAACTACTGCGCGCCGAGGTCTAATACTTTGGGGAATTATTGCATTCATTACTCTGATGGTTTGCTAAAAATATCAGGTCAACTTCCCGGTGGGGCATCTACCCCTATGTTACCCTGCTATATTCTTTGTATTAATAATTTTAATAAAACTCAGAATTTTCCACTTAGCAATTGCGTAGATAAACGTTTGTTAAAATGGGGTAGAACCTAACTTTTGTCGAGAAAATTTAGAAGAAATTAAATTATTATTTGGTGGCTCGGATTGCCCAGCAAATGTAAAATATTCGAATACTCAATTAATTAGTAAAACACCAATTATAGTATGTGCAAATGTTGACATATTTCCGAATAACGATGAATTTAGTTCACGTATGTATAGGTACCATTGGACGTGTAATTCTTTTCCATCTAATTTTTTTAATTTAAAGTGGCATCCATTAGCTTTTGCAAATATATTTAAACGATTAAAATTAATGTAATTTTTAATATTAAATAAATTGTATTTTTATAATGTAATTATATTTTATTACATTTAATTTTCCTTTTTTTTCAGGAATGTCTTTTTCGGAACACATAATCATTTTTCCTATAACATTCAATTTTATAATAATTAGTTGGTCGTATTTGTATGTAACGAAACAAATATTGGTTAACTGTATGCAATATCTTCGACAAGTTGTAAGGCTTTTAACACGGGTACAAGACCGATTAAGAATACTTGGATATTATATAATATTTGATTTGGATTATCTATTGGAACGAATGCGAATCGAACGTATATTATACATGAATTCATTGATTAACGAATTAAGATTAGATTATATATTTGATATTTATATGTTAAATTCAACTGGATGTGTACAACAATATAGGGATTTATTAGATTTTTACGATTTTAACTTAAACTATATAGGTAAACAATGGATACATTCATGTAATAGTAGATATAATAATTTATTTATTGAACTATATGAAACAGGGAATGTTTATAATTATAATACAAGTGACGATGATAGTGATAATGATTAATACTTAATTATAAAAATGTTATATTGTATGTTTGTTAATTAATACATTTTTAAATATATATAAAATAAAAAAATACGTTTAATATAATGTGTTTATTTATTTTTACCATTTAAATAATGTTACATTATAATTAGGTATATATATATATATATATATATATATATATATATATATATATATATATACTCCACAAAAAAAAATAAGGGCCACTTGAAAGTTTGTATTTTAAAACTGATTTATGTCGATCCACGTCAAAATAACTTTTCTAAATGACTGTTGTTATGATATTAAGTGGTTGAGTAAATCATAACAGTTACGTTTAAGTGATATTATTGTTGAGGGGAAAATTTAAACGCTTTTTTGTCTCGCACAGCGTCAAGTGGTTAGTTTTACTTATTTTTTTGAATTTGATTTTAAATCAGTTTGCGCTAGATTATTGATTGCTGAGGTTGTTTTTTGAAGTTTGGCGTGTTAGTCAATCATTTATTTTTACAATGCCGAGAATTCGACACCATATGGACGAAGCTACTGCTACCAGAGCCGTAACGATGATTGAGGGTGGTCAATCTCAACGTTCCGTGGCTCTGCAGTTGGGTTGTTCACGAAGGGCTATTCAAAATGTTTGGAATCGGTATCAGCAGATCGGTAGTGTAACCGGGCGCCGTGGCTCAGGAAGAGTTCGTGCTACCACTGCCCGTGAAGACCATTACATTCGACTGTGTGCACGACGTGAGCCGACTGTTACCGCAGGTACTCTGCAAAATCGCTTACATCGATCTACTGGTACTGTTGTCAGTAATCAGACCATACGAAATCGTTTGCATGAAGACCAACAACGTTCAAGAAGACCAGTAATCCGTACCAAACTGACCGGTGCGCATCGTGCAATCCGTTTAAGATTTATTTGCACGTGAACACCTTGAATGGGGCTTGGAGGAATGGCGTCACGTACTCTTCACGGATGAGTGCAAGGTGAAGTTTTTTAGTGATGATCGACGTGTAAGAGTGTGAAGAAGAAGTCGGGAAAGGTTTCCTGATCGTCACATTTATGAACGCGACAGATTTGGCGGTCCTAATGTCATGATCTGGGGTGGAATTCGTTTGCAAGGCAAAATCGAGCTTGTTTTCCTGAACGAGGGTACTGTAACGGCTCAAAGTTACATCGAACAGGTTGTCAGACCCCATGTGATCCCCTTTGCACAACTAGCGGCCGACGGATTTATTCTGATGCAGAATAGTGCCCGAGTGCATACCGCTCGAGCGACGACAACTGTCCTTAGGGAGGCTAATATATAGGTTTTACCGTCGCTTGCAAATAACCCTGACTTGAACCCAATAGAACATCTTTGGGATCAATTAAAACGACGAGTCAGAGCAGCTGGAGAGGATGTGCAACCCAACAACAACTGATTGATGTCTTGAGAAGATGTTGGGAGGAGATTCCTGATGAAACCGTTAGGCATCTTATTGAAAGCATGGCGAGGAGGCTTCAAGAATGTGTTTTAAAAAGGGGAGGGCATACTCGATATTAAATCACCGAAAAGTTGCATAATGTGTGCTTTTACTCAAAGCGTGAACGTTTGTTGATGACTGTAAAAATGACTATAAAAATGATAAAATCCTAAAAAAATGTAATTATGAATTAATTTTTTATTTAATCTTATTAAAATTGATTTTATTTAGTAAAAAATTAGTTCCTTAATTAAATGTAAGCATACCTCATACTGTAAGTTATATAAAAATAAAATTATGCAGCAGAACATGAGCGGCCCTTATTTTGTTTTGAGTAGTGTATATATATATATATATATATATATATATATATATATATATATATATATATATATATATATATATATATATATATATATATATATATATATATATATATATATATATATATATATATTAGGGTGGCGCAAAAAAACCATATATTTTTCTTTTTTTTGTCTCATAGGAAAAAAATTAATTTAGCTCGATTTAAGAATGCTCACCAAAAATTAGCTCGATAAAAAAATTTTTAAGGGTCGCTCAAAACTTTTTAAAATTTGAAAATGGGCCAAAAATCGATTTTGGTTTTTTATCAAATTTTTTTTCTCATGCCTGCATATGTTTGTACATTGAATAATAAAAAAGTCCTCCAAATTTTAACTCAAAAATTGATAATAAAAGGTCGCTCAAGAGTTCTGAAAGCTTTTCAAGTTAAAATATTTAATATTTTTTTGCGTCCCTAAAAAATATTAAATATTTTGACTTTAAAATCTTGAGCGACCTTTTATTATCAATTTTCTGAGTTAACATTTGGAGGAATTTTTTATTATTCAATGTACAAATATATGCAGGGATAAGAAAAAAAGTTTGATGAAAAACAAAAATAGATTTTCGGCCCATTTTCAAATTTTAAAAAGTTTTGAGCAACCCTTAAAAATTTTTTTATCGAGCTAATTTTTGGTAAGCATTCTTAAATCGAGCTAAATTAGCTTTTTTTCGTATGAGACAAAAAAAGAAAAATATGTGGTTTTTTTGCACCACCCTAATATATATATATATATATATATATATATATATATATATATATATATATATATATATATATATACTATTTTTAGTTATATTACGTTATCTCCAATTTCAATCATATAATTTTGTTTGTTTCTAAATTTATTAATATCTTCCATTAATGAGGGTACATAAAAAATTGTAAAATTATTATTTAAAAATTTCATTTTTATTTTTAACCAATCAGTATTTTTAATTGTCTTTCGTAAATTTGAAACTGGAAATAAACGTTTATATTGTCATGCAACACACGGTCTATTAATGAAATTAACATTATTATAATACGAATCTGGTTCTATTCTAAAATCGATAGAAAATTGTTCAGCATTTCCTTTATCAGATTCCATTAAATTATAATAATTATGTTGATGTGTCCATATAATTTCACTTTCAATTTGCCAAAAAACGGAAGCATTAACAAATTCCGGTTGAGTATCCAATCCTTCATCTGGTGCATTAGATTGAACTGCCATTAAACCAAAATGAACGCTGGGTTGACATTCCACAGTTTGTTGTACATGTAAACCGTTCTCTTTTTGGATTTCCACTTTGCTTATAGTTGACAACATCATTGGTTTTGCATCAGTACGTTTTGTTATTTTAAATGGTTCTACCCATCCAGATTTATTAAATCCGATAGAATGATAACCAAATATAGTTTGCGTAGAATTTGTCCAAACACTACTACTTGCATTTGTATTAAAACACACGTTTGATCCAATGAGGCCTAACGCGTATGAATTCGCCACTAGAGGCGCTGGTGTTGAGTGAGGTCTTTAAAATGTCAAATATCATAGTTTAAGGGTGACCTGTGTGGGTATTTATCACAAATAAAATAATATTGTGATTATTTTGCAATATCTGAGATTCAATAAGGCAAATATGAATTACGGTTCAATGAATGTCAGTGCTTTAAAAGCGGAGCTAAGAAAAAGAGGTGCAAAATTAAGCGGACTGAAACAGCAGCTAATTCAGAGGTTAGTGTGTTTACTGTTTACAAACACAAGTGAATTTGCAGTCTACATCGAAATTATTGAATGAAAACGTAGACTGAATTTATTGCATTTTACCTTATTAATATGTTATTACATTTCAGATTTCTCCAGAAGAAGCACGTTTAATAGAGCAGCAAACAAAGCAACAGTCACAAAATAAAATTTAGCATAATGAACGAAGTCTAAGGATAACTGGTTCTCATGTTTCCAATATATGTAAATTTACAGACAGAAGAGACAAAATGAAATATGCTGAAGACATTTTGTTTCCCAAGAAATTCACAAGTGCAGCTACGGAGTGGGGAAATTCAAAAGAGAAGAGAGCGATTGAAGCTTATGAGTCTATGTCACACAATAAAGTACAACGATGTGGATTTTTTATTAAATATCCACGTATTGGATTTTTTAGTAAATATCCACATATTGGAGCTTCCCCTGATGGATTAATTGGAGACCTAACCACATTGGAAGTGAAATGTCCTTTCTCAATAAAAGATGAGTTTATCAGTGCAGTTAATTATAAGCATATAGAAATTATCAATAATGAATTTTGCTTGAAAGAAAACAGTCCTTACTATTTCCAAATTCAAACACAGTTACTCGTTACTGAAAGGACGTATGGTGATTTTTTTATCTGGATTAATAAGGATGAAAAAAGGATCCGTGTAAATCGAAATGACAAGCTTATTTCTGAAGTTATTGTTCCAAAAGTAACTGTTTTTTTTCATACTTGCATGTTACCTGTAATAGCTCGAAAGTGTTATAACTTAAAGTAATTTAATTAGAATCCTTCGTAATTTAATTAGAAAGTTTAGAATCCTTCAGTATTATGGTCGCAAGCTTAAAAGACCTCCAGAAACTGAGGTGAGGGGAACACAAATTGTATTATTTCCATAGTTACCAACCAAACCAAGTAATTATGTTTTTATAAGAGTGAGGGAGTAAATTTCAATTTATTAATATGATAGGCAAAGATAAATGCAAATGTAGATAAAAATGGTCTTTTTAGCTTGCGCCCATAATACTTATAGCAATGTTTGTATACATATAATACAAGGGAATAGTACGTTAAATAAAAAGTTAACATTACTGGTTTCTATTTTATTTAATAAATACCTATAAATTGTAAATACCTATAATTGCTGCTGTGCTTCGAACTGATTGCTACCGTTTTTCAGGAACTCGGGCATGTTTACTGTAACATCCATATGAGAAACTAGATCCTGTATATTAAAACCACGATCACCGACAATAATGTCCCCTTTTTGAAGTAGATTAATTATACCACACTTTTCAAATAATTCTCTGTCACTGACAGATCCACCATAAGCATCCGAAACAAAGGTCACACATCCAGAAGCAGAAATTCCTACCAACACTTTCAGTGTGTTGGCTGATTTGTAGTTAGAATATGTGGCTTGTTGTGAGAATTTTTTGGTTTTTCAATTTTTGTTTCCGTGCAATCTATAATTACTGTACAGTTATTTGTCTTCCTTTGATACATTACATTTTCATCTATTGTTTCCTTTCGTACCCATACATTTAGATCCTTGAATTTTCAGTAAACGTAGTTAATCCATGTTATGAAGTACTTACTCACAGAAGATTTGCTTATTTCAAAATGAAAAGATAGCTCTTTATTACACATATTTCTTCGCAATTTTATTAGTGTTAAATAAAATTGATTAGATGGTGTCAATGCATGTTTTCCTCGAGCTGGCTGTAATGATGGATAGTACTATAAATTGTTCACTTCATCTCCGAAAAGGTTAAATATAAATATAAAATGGTTATAATTGTCAAAACCAGTGTAAAATTGTACTACATCAGGGTTTTCTTTAAGATTTTCAATACGAAACATGTTTAATGTGCCATTTCTGTTACTCTCAGGTTTCGAAAATTTGTCAGTTTTAGTTGTGCTTTCTTCACATTTGCATAAAGAGCACTGTACTGAGATATCTTTATTTGAATTTTCAATGTCTATTTCTTCACATGTTTCTTCAAAAGTCAATAAATTTTTTTTTTAGTTAAGTAGGTCATTTGACACAATAGTCCTGGGAGTACTGTTAACATAGGCGTGTAATTAGACTTATGAGTCTTTAAAATTAAAAAGAATTAAGTCTTTTAATTAGGTACTTACAAAATATTCTTCACAAAATTTTTCCTCTGTATTTGAGCAAAGTTTCACGTTTCTTTTGACGTTGAAGAGCTCTCCCTGCACGTTTTCTTTTAATTTTCCTTCTCTTTTCACTTTCGTGGTCCCAGGAAAATCGACTAGGTACCGCTTTTGGTTTTAGTTTAGGAGTAGCTGAAAAATAATAAAAGATTACAAGAGATGAAAGTATGTAAAACTTGCTCAGTTATCAAGGTCAAGTCAAGTGTCTGAAGCAAGCATAAGTGTAGGTAATGTAATCTAGGAATAAGAAAGATTATTACTTACGATTTTCTGTATTTTATTCTTTCGGTAACGCATAATCGTCTGGATTGAAATGCTTTTCACAAACACGCGAATGTTTTGAAGGGTTATATTTGTCCCTGCGAATCGCTACTTAACTAACCACTGCTTTAAAACAGTCTGATCTTTGGGAAACTTATGTCCCCCCCCCCTTTTTTCCGAACAAAACGGGACTGCACAACACTACGGCATGCTCAATACTTTTAATAAATTGGTATTATTTTTATTTATGAATTATGATTTGTTTTCACGGCCGTTTTTTATCCGTTTCATTATCAGGTTTACCATTTCTCAATGGATTACCAGGTCCCAAATAATTATATCCTGGTAAATTCATTGTATTTTTATAATATTTCTATTATGTAGGTATATATAAACATTTAATTTTTTCAAAAATAAATTATTATCTTTAAATGATAAAAAAAAAAACTTGTTTACAAAGTATAAAAACAAGTTATTATTCAAATGACTTACAACAACTTTTCTTGTGCGCCACTAACTTAACATTGGACCAAAGTTCATAAAAGAAAATTTTTAATAAATACCGCCACCTCGTCGCCACCAGCAGCACGAGCGGAGGCGGCCCGCATGGGGCGCGAGTAAAGATCGATCAATGATCGGACATAGGTCGGACCAGCCGGTCCGACCGGATCGATCAAGTCGGATCAATCGACCAGATCGATCCATCAAAAAATTATTGTATTGCTCTTACACATCTACATATAATAGCTATATATACTTTGATCGATCCGTTCATAACGTTTAAGTCAACTACACATATCGATATTTAAAAAAATACCACCATATAATATATTTTTGGACCCTAAAGCGTGGTAAATTTTACTTTTTTTATTTATTTTTTT
Source organism: Brachynemurus nebulosus (assembly GCA_035578155.1). Taxonomy (NCBI): domain Eukaryota; kingdom Metazoa; phylum Arthropoda; class Insecta; order Neuroptera; family Myrmeleontidae; genus Brachynemurus; species Brachynemurus nebulosus. The sequence continues at coordinate 4,211,102 of JAPWDM010000021.1, read as the reverse complement.
TTTAGTTCGTCACAAAAATGGAAAAACTATAAAATAAGTTATTATTACTGAAGTTTTTCAAAGTTTATTTTAAAACATAAGAAATTTTTTTTATATTTTTCTTTTTGTTTTTTCAGTTTATTTGGTTTTTATATAGATATAGTGTATGTAGGTAATACTACATACAACAAAGTATAGTAACTTCACATATCATCATATGATAATGTTTGCACTTAATGTAGATGGCTGCAACAGCATCTCTTATTTACAAAATGAGTGTGTATTTGAACTTGGAAAAATTTTTTACACATTAATAAAATATTATACCAAATCGTTAAAAAATTTATATAGTTTAAAACTTTTTTTTAAAATGTCCTGTATTTTGTTAAAAGAAAGGAATATAGATTAGTTTTTTATATGTAAAATTAATAGTTTAGGAGAAAATTAATATTTTGTTATTTATAATGTACGTTATTATACCCTTCTTTGAATAGTTGAATAAATCATAAAAATACGTTTTCATATGCGAAGATTTCAATATTTTTACATACAAATCGTAAAATTCGTACCATTCATAAAAGTGTTTATAACGTACACTTGTTTTAACAATAATTAAATTTTCTCCAAAACTATAAACGTTACATATGAAAAATTAATCGGGTAGTGTATTTTTTAACAAAATACATCATAATTTAAGAAAAAGTTTTAAAATATATGAATTTTTTGTGGTTTTGCATCTTGTAATATAGTATGAATATTGTACACCTAAAATACAAATGGATCTGAAATTTGTAAATACGTAAACGAAAGTTAAGTCAGTGTACATATTTTAACGTACTGTAAGTAAAAATATTGAAATCTTCGTATATGAGAATGCATTTTTATGATTATTTCAAATATTCGTAAAACTGTTTATAACGTACATTTGTTTTAACAATACTTAAATTTTCTCCAAAACTATAAACTTTACATATAAAAAATTAATCGGGTTGCGTTTCTTTTAACAAAATACATCATAATTTAAAATACCCCTGTCGCAGCACCTGCATAACATAGCGAATTTCCAGGGATTGGACACTGACGGACCTCATATAAAAACCTGTATCTATCTACAATAGTTTAGCTATCTAACGGTGAAAATATTTTCGAAATCGGTTGAGTAATTTCTTAAAAATTTAAATTTTGCAAAAAAATGGCACTAAGCCACTAAAAATGGCAAAAAATAGCCAAAAATTTCGCTTCTAAAAATCGAACGTATCTGGCCGACGAACTCATCCACGCTTTTTGGACTTTTGGGACTATTGGGAAATCAAATGGAGGCGTGGTTTAATATTTAGCGTACTCGCAGTAGTTTCTTTATTCGTCATCAGATGGCAGAAACTGACACTTAAGCAAATAGTAGCAATTTTGAATTGTCCGTTTTTATTTGAAAACAGTAAATTATTATGAAAAAATTAAAATAACTTTCAAAAAAATATGCCCGTTTGTATTTTGCAAATTAAACAACATAAATTTTGTGAATTGTCAAAATCTAATAAACAAACCTTGCCTACTGGCAGTAGTTATTTTTTTGACCACTAGTTTGCGTATTCAATTTTTACGATTCCCAATATTTATTTGTATAGTACATTTTTCTATCGACACACAGTGGGACCAAAGTAGGTAAAAGATGCAAAAATTATTTAGTCCTTTTATTGACTACAGAATAGTTATACAACAATATATTTTACGTATACCTGATATTTAGGCTTCAGTCTCTTATCTGGCTTCACATTTCACACTTCAATAAAAAAAAAAAAATTGACCTTTTTCGAGACCGTAATAAATTTTATGACTTTTTTTGGTAAAAATATTTTATCCTTTTAAATTTTTCAATATTTTTAAATTAAGTTAAAAAAAAGTTTAAGTTCAATATGGATTTATATGTGACGAAGCAAAAAATCATAGATCCTTGATATTGCTTGCATTAAAGTTGGGAATTTCAAAATGCCAGTTAGATTGTGAACTTTATTTTATCGGCTGATTTTTCTGACATAGCAGTAATTTTATTAGGTAAATTTAATAATTTTAATAAACAATTTTTTCTTATTTGAAATTGAATTAACTATGATAAGTAAACTAAGTAAATAATTTATGATAATTTTTATAGCGTAATGTCTGTTGGACGTACGTCTGTAGCAACGTAACAAAATTACACGTCAGTAGTTAAGGGTTAATTATCCATATAACTTTGTGTGCATGCACGGGACCTAATTTTCATACAGCATGTTATTATTTTTAAAAGCCACTAAAGGTAAATGAAAAAATTACTGAAAATTATTACACAGAATAATTATTCCACTTACCAAAAGCGGCCTTTAAAAGACCTTGTCAAGTATGAAAATCCGCCAAGTGTGTTAATTTATAGAGGACAGATGACAGAAGGCAAACAAATAAGCAGGGAGGAATACAAACAGACAGATAGACTGGGTAGACTAATGGACAGACGGACAAAAAGACAGAAAACACAAACATACAAATAGGAGAAAATGGATATACAGACATTGACAGACAAAGGACTAGTAGACAGACAGATGGGACCGACTGACAAACAGACAAGACCGATTAACAGACAGACAGGACTGGTAGACGGACAGACAGGACTATTATACAAGACAGACAGGATAAACAGGCAGACAGGATTTGACGGGCAGACAAAAAAGACAGCCAGACAGACAGAATAAAATTAAAATACAGACAAACGAACAAGCAAACAGGAATGACTGGCAGACAGACTGTAGGACTAAACGGACAGACAGACACAGAACATACAGCCAGTTAATAGGACAGGACTGACATACAGACAAAACACACAGTAAGACATGACAGACAGACGGGGCAAACAAACAGACAGACAGACGAAGAAATTTTATTGTGGAAAAAAGTATTTTATTGCTTCTATATAATTATAAAACAATTCTTCTGAGTTAGGAATCATGCTTCTCCTCTTCAGTGAGGACAAATGTACCCTGTGACCGCGGGATGCAATTCATATGTTTTTTTACGTCCGAAATTTTCAAGTCCACACTGTAGGTAATTATTACAGACAATTGCAAATCCCTAAAAACTAAGTATATATGTATAGTTTCAGGTAATATTTTTCTGAGAATTTGAATATAGCGAAAAAATCCAATTTTAATCCAGTTATAGGACAGTAAATAATTACTACATTCATTCTTTGGGAATTAAATTAACTATATAATTACGAAAATATCAAATATTATTAATTAAATTCTGCCCCACCCCCGTTTTGAAAATATGGCTATGTAAATTGTTCAAAAATGGTTTAAAATCGCACTACAAGTTTTTTAAATTTTCAAAGGATCAAAGGATCTCTGATTTTTTGCTGTTATTATAATTAAATAATATTGAATCCCACAGGAACATTTAATCGGGATAAGATTACACCATGTGTTAGATCAGGGTAAATAGTGTCTCTGTGTGTACTATAAATTTCATCGACTTCGATTTAGTTAGTTGGATGTGATTTAGCAGTTGATTTTGTTTCCACCGGGAACCTTCAATTGGGATAAAACTATCCTATGTATTATTATTGCTATTGCATTCACTATGAATTTCCATAATCATTTCAGCACATTTTTATAATATAACTAAGTCTGACCTGCGGCTTCACCCGCATTGAATTAAGCCCCCCCCCCTTGTGTCTCCCCTTCTTCCCCCGGAAACCTTCAATCGGGATTAAACTATCCCGACTAAAACTATTTCAAAATTATTACTATATATGTGTTCATAGTAAATAACGTTTGTATATTAAATTGTATCTAATTCGATTCAGTCATCCTACAGGAACCTTTAATCAGGATAAGATTAGCCTATGCGTTAATTCAGGATTAATCATGTCTGTGTACAAAATTTTATCAAATTCTGTTTAATTATTTGGACATGATTTTGGAATTTCTTTTGCATCCCCTGGGAACATTCAATCGGGATAAAACTATTCTACGTGTCATTATTAAAATTCTAGCTACATGTGCTCATAGTAAATAGTGTCTCTATATTTTATTCAATCGAATTCGGTTCAGTCATCCTACAGGAACCTTTAGTCGGGATAAGATTATCCTATCTGTTAACTCAGGATAAATAATGTCAGTGTACCAAATTTCATCGAATTGAGTTTTGTTTTTTGGGGTGTGTTTGAATAATTGTTTTTGTATCCCTCAAGAACTTGCAACCGGGATAAAATTTAAACATCGAACAAATTTAAACATCTAAACATCCAAACTTTCACATTTATAATATTATTTAGATATTAATTTTTAGTTGTTACATATAAACCGATATAGAACTTAAACTTTTTTTTAACGCAATTTAAAAATACTGAAAATTTAAAAGGATAAAATATTTTTACCAAAAAAAGTCATAAAATTTATTACGGTCTCGAAAAAGGTCAATTTTTTTTTTTTTTTTATTGAAGTGTGAAATGTGAAGCCAGATAAGAGACACAAACCGATATTTATCAATAAAATACGCACACTATACAGGGTGTCTCATAACGGTTAGTCAAGTGATATCTCAAAAACTATTCGTCAGATGAATTTTAAATTTGCAGATCTTGTTTGACCCTAGGTTGAGGCTTTTTTCACGTAGCTTAATTTCATTTTTGGTAACTGGTTTCTAGCCGCGTGGTATCAACTTATAAATTTTAAATAGAATATGGAATTTTTGGCAACGAATTTCGATGATACGTTTAATTTTAGCTTTAACTTAATTGTAATATTCGGTACCTACATAAATATAATGGATTTGAGTGTTTTATTTAATTATTTACTACTTTTATGCCCCATCTGAGAGCTTATATGAACTTTTTAAGTTTCTTATTGATGATTTTTTTCAAACAAAATGAAAATTAAATTAACAATTTTTGTGCTGGGCTAAAATCCAACCTTCACGTCCCCGTTCGTGCCCGGCGGGCAACTGTTAGCTTCGGCTAGCAGGCTGACGAGGCTCTGGTACTGTGTTTCGACAAGAATGATCGTGTGGAGGGGACGATGTTGTATCCCCCAGTTGGCAGTGGTTAATAGCCCAAGTTCGCGGGCGAGAGATTCATGACTGTGAGTCTCGACGGGTGAGCTGCGTTCAGCTCGGGTGCTAACCTGCTCAGTTAATAATAATAATAATAATAATAATAATAAATTTATTTGTATATCGGCCGTAGCCATTACAAAGGTGGCAATTCATACATGAAATTTAATAAACAGTTCAAAAGTTCATAATAAACACAGTAGAGAAAAAAAGAAAAAAGATACATTAATATACATTAAAAAATACATTAATTACACAAGTAGTAACATGCCACAAGCACACAGGTATGACCAGATAAATAAACAATTTTAAACAGTATCAATTTCAATTAATTCATTCGAAAAATTTGAAGGAGACAGGTTATTCGTTTATAATGAAGGTTCTTAATAAAAGTATATTATGCAGAAAGTAAAATAGATCATTAATTTGCTCCAAATTACAGATATTAAGTAAAATACTAGTAAAATTATTTTCATTGACAATAGTGCTAGATGGGTTTAAGTATTTGTACAAATAATTTTGGCGAATACTTTCATATATAGGACACTCAATAAATATATGAAATAATGTTTCTAAAGAATGACTGTTACAAATGGTGCAGTTCATGTTAGGGTCGATCTTATACGAAACACCCCTTATATAAAAATATATGGAACGACTGTTGGTAGTCCGAAGTTGGTGCATCACACGGAGTTTGGCAAAAGCGGCATGGGAGTACAACAAAACATTTCTGTCCTCTATTACTGACTGGTAAAAGGGACTATATGTTGATTCATGAATTCTTGCATAATCTTCTGAGAAATAGTACTCAGTTAACTTATCAACTAGCCGATTTATATTGAGTTTTATTAAACGTGCATTTTAAGTTTCCCATATATCATCACAATTAATTCGATTGAAAAATTGCCGAAGCTGGGACACCCAATTATATTTAATATCATTATTCACAGAGCCACTAAGAGAATATAATCTGTTGTAACAAATACGTGGTAATCTATCAGAGTTCATTAATAATATTTTGCATAACCATTTCAGTGCACGTTTGAATACAAATGCTATTAACCTGGGCAAATGAAATTCATTTCGAATCAAATAGCCAGGTGTGGACTTGTCTAAAGAAAATAGCGACTTAAAAAACCTCACCTGAGTTTTTTCGACAATATCAGGGTACCTTAAAGCCCATATTTCCGACCCATAAAGCAGAACACTCAAAACAAATGATCTGTATAATTGTAAGCGAGGTTCATGGGCATTCATTTTGGATTTTAACATGACAGTTTTAACTGACGACGACGCAATAGCAGCTTTTGATACCATATTGTTACTAGCTTTCAAAAAGAGTCCAGAGGAGCTAAAATTAATTCCAAGATAGGTGAATTCATTTACTACATCTAAAGGAGTGCTAGAATATGTAAAATTAGTGAAATTTTCTCTACCACCTCTCCTAAAGACCATAATTTTTGATTTAGGTATATTCACTTCTAAAAGATTAATCTCGCAGTAATGTTCGAGTACATTTAACGCATGTTGTAGTTTATGAGGGTTATCCGCCACTAAGACTAGGTCATCAGCATAAAAAATGGCTGAAATATAAGTATGACCATCCAGACTGACACCCTCAACACCTTTCCGTAGTAAGAAGTCATTAAAATCAGAAATGAATAGTGAAAAAGAAGAGGGCTGAGGGTGTCGCCCTGTAAGACGCCATTACTAACTTTAATGGCATCCGAAGATTGACCATTGACTTGTATTTTAAATTTTGCATTATCATAAAAAGTCATTATTATACGAATAAGCTTAGATGATAAATCGATATTATGTAATTTTTCCCATAGTAATAAATGATTAACTCTATAGAAAGCCGCTTTAAAATCTACGAAAGCACTGAATAGTCTACCATGCTTTAACCTTAAGCGGTTACATATGAGAGATGTTAAAATAAATAAATTATCCGTGCAACCTCGACCGTTTCGGAATCCAGACTGAGTTTCAGGGATTTTGTTATTTGATTCAGCCCAGGTTGTAATTCTTTGACAGATAATCTGCGTAAAAACCTTCGTTAAATTATTAATCAAGGAAATTCCTCTGTAATTAGAAGGGGTGTTGGGGTCCCCTTTTTTAAATAATAGGAAAACTTTAATTTCAGACCAGTAAGGAGGTAATCGTTCTTCATATAAAATTTTATTAAATAATTTTAACAAAATATGCCGAATTTCAACGGAAGAGTATTTATAAAATTCATTGGGCACTCCATCAACCCCAGGAGATTTGCCTCTTTTACAACTATTCAGTGCTTTATCCAATTCTGGAATAGTAATTTCACTGTCCAAATCATAGTGTATAATTTCGTGACTAAAACAGAAATTTGCAGAATTATTTATATCAAACAGAGAACTAAAATACGCCTGCCAAGATTCAACACTGATAGGGTTCATTAAATTTTTCTTATGACCGAACAGCCGGACGGTTTTCCAGAATTCAGTTGGGTTTCTTACATTAACTAGTTTTTCCGATATATTATTATAATAATCTCTTTTACACGTCTTAGTAATTTCTTTATAATGACTTTTACAATCATTATATAATTTAAGACTGTTTTCACTAAATCCATCTTTACGACAAATTCTAAGTGCAGATCTGACCTCTTTTCTTGCTTTTACACATTGCGAATTAAACCACCGTTTGCTAAGTTTGCCTGACCTAGGAGTATTAAAAATAATTTTATACATATCAAGACTTTCCGCGACCGCGTTTACCGAGCTGATAAAGTGGTTATACAATTCAGAACTGCTTAAATTATCCGTAATTACAGCATCAAGGGCTGTCAACAGTCGTTCGTTATATAAATCAGACAACTCATCTGTCCAGACGAGTTTTTTGTTGGGAGGACCAGTTGCCTGTTGCATAGTAGTACCCTGAAGTGAATTTATATTTAATAACACCTCAAATGGCAAGTGATCAGAACCTAAACCCAAATCAGTAGTTCCTGCGTCGTAAATTGAATTAACGAAACAATCATTAACCCAAGCTAGATCAATTATGGACTTACCATGATTAGAAATATAGGTGTACTTAGCTGGGTTGTCATTCACAGTACGGCCATTTAAAACTAATAAGCCGACTTCTTCCATGAACTGCACTAAGCTACGTCCTCTAGGATTAACAAATTTATCGTAGGTCAATCTTTCAGATTTTAAAAAAGTATTATTACAAATGACGGGATCTACTTGGTTTAGTTCGCCGATCCGTGCATTAAAATCGCCGGCAAGCATTATATTGTCAGATAGAGAATCTGCAGTAATATGTGTAAGCGTCTCCTTCAAAATTTCCAAGCAATATTTAATATCTGTGCATGGGAAAAGTAAAATATACCTAAAATAAAATCAAAATTAGTACAGTCTATTCGTACAAATAACCATAAATTGTTTCTGTCTATGACTTCAACTCTGAATTTTTCTTTTACAAATAAAGCAATTCCACCACTAGCTCTGCCTCTGGATTTATCTTTTGTTGCTTCACAAGAAAAAACATTATATCCATCTAAACAGGCTGCTAGTGGGTTTACAAGCCAAGTTTCATATAAACAAACGATGTCAAGGTCAAAGAGAGAAGACTGATTACTTTCTAGAAACGAATCTTTAAAGTTATTATAACCTTGGGTGTTCCAGAAAATTAGTTTTACCAAATTATTTATTTTGAAATTTTCTGATTTTTTAATAACTTTAAAGGGACGTCAGTGTTTGCAGTTGGTGGCGTAATGGACGACGTGGTAGGTTGATTTGTTGTAACTGGCTGAGACAAGGATTCTTTAATTTTTTTCATAACCCGGTTCTTGTTACATAAGGCATCGTCAGGAGAGTGAGAAGGCAGTCTTTTCCTTTCACTTTTATGGTAGAGAAGTCTTCTTTGCTTCAGTTGGTTCCGCATATTCAACGTTAGATCTTCATTCACAAAGAAATTACTTCCTTTTAGGTTTTTTCTAACTTGAAAAACTGACATTTTGGCTACATTACTTATGAAACAAACTTTAATGGGTCTGTTTCCGACGGTTTTCCCCAGACGAAAAATATCTTCGATCATTGTGGTGTCCAGTTGTAAATTTAATAATTTATTAAAAGTAGAAATAAACGTGTTGAGTAGAAACTCTTTATTTTCATTTTCGGTGTCACTAAAGCCGTGAATAATCAAATTATTTTTGTTAAGTTGACGGTATAGAGCATTAATTGTTTGTTGCTGTTCTTGAACAATTAGTTCCATAGACCAATATTTTGCCTCCGTATTCAAATAGGCAGCTGTCAGTTCTTGGATTTTTTTGTCAAGATTCAACTCAACCGCATTAATTCTGTTTAAAATTTCATCGAGTTTGGCATCCATTGTTGTTTTTAGATAGCTAACAATAAGTAACTCACTTTTGTTTTTTTTGTTTTTTTACAAATCTCGTAAATCCAGCGTTCCGGCATGCCCTTCCGACGGCACACCCTGCAATTTTTTATTATTTTCAAAAGAAATATATTATGAAAAAGAATACGTTAAAATTTTTATGCATTTCGTATGCATGAATGCATCCACCTGAATTGTCAAATACATAAATAAAATACGTATAATTCAAGAATTTTATGTTAGAAATTATAAACAATAAGCGCTATTCATAAAGACAAGTTAAGATAACTCTAAGATTGAACTTAGCAAAGTTAACACTAAGACTTAACATCACAATTCATAGGCAGATTTTAAAATTGTCCTAGTAAAAACAAGCTTGAAGTTAGTTATAATGATACATTGTGAGGTGTATACAAGCTTTACAATTAATTCACCAACTGAAAGCAATCAGAGAAACAAAAAATGTTTGAACAGTAGTAGCGCGAAATATTTAAATTAATGAAAATTCTATCAGTAAATAATTAAAATTTTTAATATTTTTGCCGTAATTAATAAAATAGTACAAAAGTATACATAATTATGCATTTTAATTTAATTTATAACAAATAAAAAATATTAACGAAAAAGTCTGTTTATTGAAAATTTAAATTTCTTTGTTGTAAATATTATTTAAACTGTTAGAATATGTCAGTACGTAGTACCTGATTATAGTTGTTAGTTTAAAATGCAGAACTTAAAGACGTGGTCGCAAATAAATTTTGTTTTATAAAATATGTAGTATTATGTGACTATTTTAATATTATTACTTTTTAAAATGTGGATTGTCTTTAAAAAATGTAATGTGTGTAAATAGACATAATTGTATCATAATTGTTCTGTGTTTATGTCATCAGTTTTATGTAATCTGAGTGATTTACAAAGTTACAATAAAATATAAATTATAACATACTAAAATATTTGTTTATTTATTAAAAAATTTTACAAAAGAAGTATAAAATACATATCTACTTTGTCAATGATTTAGATTTTTATAATTTTAAACATAAACTGTGGTACTTAAAGGCCTAAAACATTACATAGGTAATTCCAGTGTGCTTCCGATAATTTTTAACATTTCAGTATGAAAAACACCTAAAAGAAAATGTAATAATAAATTAAGATTAACTAAAGTATAGTAAAATATTATGTTAAACTACCGTTTTGTTTATAAATATTTACATTAAAAAAAATACGTAGGTACTTACACAAAAAATGTAAGTAGAAAGTCTAAATATTCTATCACAGAAGCACACTGAAGTAAGTATTAATTCCTTAGTTTTTGTGTTTTTCTCATATTTTTTAATTAGTTATCTATAAAATTGTAAGTTTTTCGTCAAATACATGCTACAAATCGATATTTTCGTCACACATGAAAACATTTTTGCAACTGAAAATATTTAGAGGTTGAATTACTTATAAAACTAAGTTAATTTGATTCAATTTTTCTTTTAATTTACTTACATTTAAAATATTTATTACATCAATACTTAATATAAATATTTAGTTACGTATATTTTATATTTTTATTCGAAAAAGTTCTTTCAAATTTGACAAAATGTTCAAATGTCAAAAAATTTCATGTAAATATATATTTAAGATGGACTTAAGTCTACCCTTTGCTTATTTTAAATTTAAGTAAGAGATAAGATTGAACTTAGCGTTAAAACCGACCTAAAGTCGTCTATGAATAAGTTTTATCTTAGCTAAGATTGATCTTAGATTTATCTTAAATTCTTTATGAATAGCGCACAATGATATTTATTTTGAATCTATTATTGGTAAAAAAAAATTATTTGAAATGTCAAACTAAAAAAAAAATAACATGAGGTGTTCCAAATAAGTCATATATTTCAGTTTTGATCGAAAATGAGTTAGCGATGAAAATGGATTCTTCAGCTTCCATTGCTTAGTACAGTTTAATCAAAAAGAGGTTTTATTTCAAATTATAGTTATAGCAAAACTGGCCTTAACAGTAAGTTGTGATAAAACTCGTCTTTTTCATTTTTTCGTTAAATAACTCGTTTTTTTCTAATTAAAAACAAAATGACAATGATATTGACAATCGTCTACTTTGTGTATAGATATGTAAAGACACATTTATGCTGGTGGATAATATAAAAGATTTATTCGATTAAAGTAAAATTACAGTAAATTTATTCGATTAAAGTAAAATTATTTTTAGTATTTTATAATCTGATCAAACTTTTGAAATATATTAAGGGCAGTCTAAACAGAATTTACGGTATGCGTGTAATTAAACCAATAATATGGGGTATGTTAAACTGATGTTAGACAAGGACAAAAAATCTTTAACCCAAAATTTTGTAAATTTTTTTTAATATTTTTGGAGAACCAGCTGACAAACAGGTATAGCTCAGAGGATCTTTTTAATAAAATTTCGAGTGCTTTTCGCAATGGTATAAAAAAAACCTTTGAATTCTAATGTTTTTAGCACTTTAGACACTTTTTGTCAAAAGTGTCCAAAAAACCAACTTCTGGGCATCCGATGTGTCTGGCTAACGAACTTAGCCTAGGAAATCGACATTCCAGTTTGCATACCAAATTTCATAAGCATTAAACGCTTCGTTCGAGAGTTATCGCGTACATATATATATATATATATATATATATATATATATATATATATATATATATATATATATATATATATATATATATATGTATATATATGTATATATATGTATATATATGTATATACATATATATATATATACATATATATATATATATATGTATATATATATATATATATATGTATATATATGTATATATATGTATATATATGTATATATATATATATATATATATATATATATATATATATATATATATATATATATATATATATATATATATACTGCCGTCGGAAAGTTTAATTGCAGTAGCCTTTAAATTACAAATTATGAATAAATAAATGTATTTCAATTGTTTTAAATATATGTCATCAACGCTATTCTAAATAACTAATACAGATGTTTCTTAGAATATTTTCAGCATTTATTTGTCTGTATCTATCTTTACATCATCAATAATATTAACGTCTTTTGTCGATTATTTATTACTATTTTTTATCCATTTATTTTTTCTGTTATTCTTACCGTATAGCTCTATATTTAATTTTAAAATTTTTGGATAAATAACAGAATTTTAACAAAAATAAATACCTATTCACTAAAATTCAGAAACGACATTTTATAAGAAAAATTCACGTACATTGAAACGTTTACTTACGAAGTAATCAGTATCAAGAAATAGTAGTAAAACTTTTATATTCAACTAAAAGTAAAAACTGGTTATATATTTTAAAAATATATAAATTGGCTTCAATAAATATATATATTATCTACATGCCCTCTTTTATTTAAAGTGAAATCGTTTTAGTATTTATGATCATAATTTTTGAAAGGTTTGTTGGTGCGATTAAACTTTCCGACGGTAGTGTATATATAAATTTTACTAACGTAGATTTTGGGGTTCTAGAGGCTCAAAACAAATTTGTGCCATAGTCCCGAGCTTAGGTCTTACCATAAGAGCCGCTGTAATAGCTGAATTTCTATTCTAGAAATTCGCTAAAAAAGTTTTAAAATATACGAATTTTTTGTGGTTTTGCATCTTCTGATATAATATGAATATTGTACACCTAAAATACAAATGGATATGAAATTTGTAAATACATAAACGAAAAGCAGGTCAGTGTACATATGTTAACATACTGTAAATAAAAATATTGAAATCTTCGTATATGAGAATGTATTTTTATGATTTTTTTCAAATATTCATAAAACTGTTTATAACGTACATTTGTTTTAACAATACTTAAATTTTCTCCAAAACTATAAACTTTACATATAAAAAATTAACCAGATTGTGTTTCTTTTAACAAAATACATCATAGTTTTAAAAAAAAAAGTTTTAAAATATATGAATTTTTTGTGGTTTTGTATCTTTCGTTATTAATATGAAAAAATTTTTCCAAGTTCGAACATACACTCATTTTGTATGTAAGCGATGTCATCTACTATATTATGTTCAATAAAAACAACGTCATATGTTATGTGATGTTACTGTACTACGTGTATGTAGTTATTATTCATTCCTGTACAACGTAGTAGTAAAACATATCATACGATATTTGTAACTAGCATAAAGCTGATGATACATCACTTACATGCAAAATGAGTGTATATTTAAACTTAGAAAAATTTTTTCACATTGATAACGAAAGATACATTTTTTTTTAAAATTTCATATATTTTAAAACTTTTTTCAAATTATCATGTATTTTGTTAAAAGAAACGCAAATAGATACGTTTTTTATATATAAAGTTTATAGTTTAAGAGAAAAATAATGAAATGTTACTTCAAGTGTACGTTGTAAACAATTTTATGAAATTTTAAAAAAATCATTATAGGGTAAGAGACCCGATGACCGAACACTATTTTTAGCTGTATCATTAAAGTAGCTTAAAAAATTAAAAAATAAACAAAACACCCATCTTTTTTTTCTTAATAAGTATGAAACCAAGTTTTTATAAACCAATGAATATGTTTTTAAGAAAATATAAACCAAAAGTTTTGATTTATTACTGTTTTTGTTTTATAATTTGTTGACGTCTATGAAAAAACGGACAGAATATATTAACCTCCTTTAAAAAAACAACACACTGACCCGTAAGAAAAAAACACGCATTTAATGTACATGACATACAATACATACCATCTTTTTCCACAGAATAACACAGAACGAGCGGTAATATTTCTATACTACTGAAATCAGTGTAACGCTAAAGGATAAAAGATATCTCACCACTACGTTATATATGTGCACGCGGAGTTGTGTGTGCTAGTGCGCTAAATGGTTATGTGTATGCGTGTCTTGTATACGCATATGTTAAAAAATATATGATATGTATGCGCTGCGTAGATGTACGTATATACGGTAACACAACACCAACAATATCACAACAATTGAAACACACCCATTGGTAGCTTGTAAGTCAATGACAACATAGTTCTATAAAATGCACATACTTCCACATAAGTGATTGCAGAAAAGAGACAGTTATATTCGTTCTATTTGTTCTGTGTTTTAAACAGTTAAATTAAGTATATGACGTATATATTTATATGTTGTTTCAAATCTAAATGTCTGACGTTTTATTTCAATTTCGAAGTTTTAATTCATTATTAATTATTTTTCAATTGATTTTACGTTCTGAAATAAATAAAATATTAAAGTGAAATTATAAAAACGGTTAGTTAAGTGTTTTAAACCCAAAAATTAATTAAAAATGTTTATAAAATAGATATGTAATATATAATTCTCAAAATGGGGTACCAACCTTAAAACTTAGATCCCAAGAAGGAACACTTCTAGAAATAATATTTAACGCATATAAAATATAATTTAGCTATCCTAATCTCTTAAGTGGACTAATAACAATTATTTGTGTACTTTTATTATGCTAATAACTTTAAAAATTCGGTGAAAAATGTTAAAATTTATAACTCATGTGTTTTGAATAATGATCATCCATCATATTAAAAATTCACGAATTCAACAAAAATTGTTCGATATATATATATATATATATATATATATATATATATATATATATATATATATATATATATATATATATATATATATATATATATATATATATATATATATATATATTTCTTAAATTAAGTGAGGAGGCATTAAATGTGAGGTGAATTTAAATTGAAAAACAATCATTCTATTAATAATAATTTTTTTATCAGAGGTTTCTTTCAGAAATAACTTCATTAATATATAAATGTCAAAACTGTTCGGACTTATAACCCCGTTCGACAATCGGGTCTTTTACCCTATAGTCCCATACATCCCATACAATATACATCTATTTTTTTATTTACAATTCATCTAAACATAAGCGTATAGGTGCTTTTCTTCTATCTATTTACAAATTCTATATCCACTTGTATTGCTAGTATACAAATTTCGTGTCAATTGTGTCGATCTTTTGTGCGGGGTAATTTTTTCATGATTAACTTACCTCGATAATGTGGTTAATTGGATAAGAGTGACTTATTTAAGTGTGGTAATTTGGTCTTATCTTTTGTGTGGGATAATTTTTGCATGATCAATATGATAACTGTCTTATGATAACGATATGTGACAATTTGTTGATGGTCAATATACCTTAGTTAAACAATAACGATAAAGAAATTTTTAATTAGGATAAGGATGTTTTTCAATTAGAATATCAAATATTATCATTTTCCTAATCTTTCTATAATTACAGTTGGTTATTCAAATTTTCCTAAAAAATTGCCAAACTAACCCCGGTCTACTCTAATAGAGACCCAAAACAGAAGTAAAATAATAGAACTGAATGAAGAACTTTAAAAAAAAAATAAAACCAATTCTTTTATGTGGGAAATTGCTTTTGTTATATTGTGAAATTCCTGAAGCAACGGCCACAACAATGAAAGCGAACTCAACAACGGATCCGAAAACAGATGCAAACACAACGACGGAGACAGACCCAAAAATAGACACAATAGTGGAAACAACATATCTCAGCGAGGAAGAGATTCGTAAATAATATCTAAAACAGTTATTCTACGGCAAAAAGTGTTAATGTTTCCGGTGATTGTGGCGGCGGCGTGAGTGGCTGGGGTGGAAGCAGTGGGGCGGTGGGACGGCGGCGGGGGTGGCTAGGGGCGGCAGCGGCGGCGGGGTTATATTGTGTTGGTCTGTGTAAAACCTTGCTGCTATACAAACTGATTAGTCTTGCAACACCAGCCAAACTATCCAGCTCTGTCAAAATGATAAGTTGCAAAAAATGTGGTAAAATCTTCAAACGGAAAGATTCCCTGTTACGTCACATCAGAACGATACATTCACCTTCAAATATGCGAGAATTTTCATTAAGTAGTGACGTAAACGATAATAATATTACTGATCAGCTGACAGACAATGACATAGACGATTCTGAAAACAGGAGATATTTAGAACAAGAGAAATCGTCAAAATCTAATTATAAAAAGAGTGAAAATGACTATAGCTCTGAAAGAAGAAATTACTTCCATAAAGGACGATGAGGGAGAAGAAGAACAAGAGGTAAAAATCCTTTTAAACATCTCAAATACGATAACTCAACAACAGCGCGGCGCGGCGGTTGAAAACACTACCCCTCATAATGAATATTCAGAATATGATGATGAAGAAGATGAATACTTGTATGATCCAAATCTTTCGGTGTATGCGTTAAGAAATTTAATGACCACAACGCGAGTTGGAAAAGAAATGTCTGAAATCATACGCAGTTTATTGGAAAAAAGTTTTACATATTATTCCAACAATAATAATGAACATCGAGATGAATTAGCGAAGAAACTTGATAAATTAAAGAGGCATAATATTGGGCGCAGGATAGTATCAATAATTAGTGAATTAGAAAAATATGAGATTATTGATATTGACCCGACGCGACGTTAAGAAAATACATATTAAATGATGATGATGATGATGATGCTTATGGCAATGAATATGATGATAACAGTGGTGGTGGTGGCGGTGATGAAAATGGAAATTCATTGATACACCCGCTTCAACAGGCTATATCGATTGTCGAATCCTTAGTATCCTTGAAACGAGGAACTAATGACACGATTTAATCAGTCAGCGATCGCGGCCTGTATTTAAAACCGTACAGACGGTATTAAATACTAGTGTGAAAACAGTGACCTGTTAGTTGAAAGAACGCCGATGGTGTTGAAAAATCATTTAATCGTGCAAAATTATAATTAAGTTTGACAAACATGTTAGTATTT
The DNA here is from genome assembly GCA_035578155.1 of Brachynemurus nebulosus. Classification (NCBI taxonomy): domain Eukaryota; kingdom Metazoa; phylum Arthropoda; class Insecta; order Neuroptera; family Myrmeleontidae; genus Brachynemurus; species Brachynemurus nebulosus. The sequence goes on along the minus strand of JAPWDM010000021.1, from coordinate 4,193,777 downwards.
AACGACAGACAAGGGACGGTGCTTCAACCTATCACTGAATTGGAAAGAAATCAACTACACCCGAAAACGATCCAATCACGTATGGAAAATGGATCTATCACATTTGGAAATAGATCAACCACAATTAACGTTAGAAAACAGAATTTTTCTAAGAGCATTGGGTTTTATGCCAAAGAGCAATAATGAATCAAGTGCTAACAGTGGATCATTCCTACATGCTAACTCACTGAACGGAGAAGAAGAAATCTGTCGTCATTTCCAACATCTTATACCAGCAACAACAAGTACGAACCTGTAAGAAGTATTCACCTACCCCAGATTGACACTCATCAGGACAATATACAACAGTCCTCGATTGTTCTAAAATTACTTGTGTGAAAATCATGAGCTACCTATTAGTTCTAACAAGACAATTGGTGTGAAGACACTGTTCGATTGTACTAAATTCTAATTAAGTTTAATTAATGTAACAATGGTTCTAACTGAAGAAGATAAAAGGAAACTGGTAACTGTATGTGAGATAATATCACAAGAGTTGATAAAGGAAATATATTTTGGAGTACGTCTAGTTGTGGCAATAATGTTTTGTGATGAGGTGAGAAGGCAGGGTTATGATGCTGATATTGTAATAGGTTATTTTACCAATAAAAAATCTAACCGGAAACCTGTAATGCATTTTACAACAAAAGTGGATAACGAGTATTATGATCCAATACCACAAATTCTTCAAAATTATTGTAGGGTTGACGCAAACGACTATGAATTTGAAGAATCCGATATCACTCTAAAGAGTGAAGAGCAAGATTTGATGAAGCACCATTATGAAAACTATAAACAAACATTGAATTTATCCGAATATTTTAATAATGCTCCTACTATATTACTAAAAATCTGTCGCAATATTAAGAAAAAGAGTAAAAAACTATTGAAGGCAAACCGAAAACTGTTAAAGAAATGATCAAATTAGCCTTAAAAGCTGCCAGGAAAATTTTTCAGAAGAAAATTAAAAAGTAATTTACATCGCCGAGAGTTATACCGATCCAAGAACTGGTGGAATTTTACCATTTCTAGTTCCACCTTTTGCTGGACTATCAGCTGTTGAATCGTTTGAAATACTTATAGATAAAAACATATAATTTTATGTAATTTTTGTAAACAAATGTCTATTTTTAAGGAGCATATTGATGTTTTATTTCGGAAAAAAGGAGCGGGGTATACGTAAAAGCACACATTTAGGCAACGTGATCGTAAATGTAAGCGAAGGTCATACAAACCAAATTTCAGTAAGTAACAATATTTTAAAACAAAAATATCTGTACATTATTACTAAAAATATAATTATATGAAAAGATGATACACTTTTCAAACAGGAAAGAATTTCTTAGATAACAGGAGTACGTAAACCACGAAAATGTAATATTTTTAACTACCAAAAAACCACAACTGGTATAATTTTATATTTTTCAATTTGACACAAAATTTCACTCGTTTTAGTAGAATACTCGGTATTACCATTGAAGACTCATTAAAATCTGCACGGGTCACGTCAGAAGCTTACAATCAATTCAACTGATATAATTTTATTTCATTCCAACACAAAAATAAATTTCATCTGCTTACTGTCTCTTTTAATAATTTAATATACAAAATCACAAGAATGTGTCTATTTTAATTTCATTACGGAAACTCAAACTGATAAGGAAATATTATTTTATAAGAATTAAATATTTCATTGCAACAATGACACAACAGCAATCACTGCTATATCAATACAACTGCCTGCCCGCTATAAAATAGTATACCACTTTTAAAACACCATACGTCAGTGCCTCTCGTGGTCCAACGAGTATGGCGTCTGGCACACATACAAACAGCACCGGGTTTGAATCCACCACCCGAGCAGACAATTTAATTCCAACAGCAGACTTCTTTTTATAAAAATTCATGTCACATCATCTGATCTTACCATCGAAGGCGCTCCAAAATCTGCACAGGTATACACCTGGATGACGTCACAGACCGTAAGTAAACAATTAACACCAATTAAGTCAATTAACACTAATTAGATAAGATGACGGCACAGACCGGAAGTAACCAATTAACACCCACACAATTCACCTTTCAATATAGGCAACCTACACTACAAAAAGTTTCCACGCTCAACCGCCCGATTACCTACTCATGGCAGTGGTTAGTGGTATTGATAAATTTGGACGACACGGACAGATTAAACATAGTGAATTAGAATTATTATCTCGTGGAATTGGTTTTAAGTTGACAGATGATAATAATTACGATACTGATAAAAAAAAGATTAAATAATGTTGCTCCTCCTGTAGATGAATTTAATGCTTGTAATAAACAATACATCGATTCAAATGCATTAAACTTGAATAAAGATCAAACATGTTTTAACGCCGTTCAGAAACGTATTTGTAATGTTTCCCACCCTGAAATGGATAGCGATGCCGTTGATTATGTGGCAATTAAAAAACTTAAATATGACTTCGAACCTGCAACGGAAGAATTGAGAACAGAAATAACATTAAATAAAAACGATTTGTTTTTATTGTCAACAGATAAATCATATTTTGATGCTATAACGTTTAATAATAATAAACGTTTATGTAATTTAAATGATGCTCAAACTATTAACGATGCTGTAAATTTAAATACAATGCACAAGTATATTGGTAGTTTTTATGGCTTTTTTGAAATGAAATTAAAAAGTATATATGTAACGACAATTAAACCAAATGAAAACTTATTTTAGAAAATCGTCTTACATTTTACAACTATCAATTACTAGTTGAGGCAGAAATTTACGATTATATTGTTAATCCACCTGCAGCAGAATATCATATCAATGGTGTTCAACAACTAAATTATGACAAACGTATAAATTATGGTGATCAACTGGGATTTAAGTATAATTATTGGGACACTCAGGATCAACTGATACCACAATTGCATGTTCAGTTTATTATTAAGTATAAATTGTTCAACAATTAGAATTTTATTGGAATGTTCTCAGCGGAGAAGCACGCCCTCGTTGATGAACTTCATCGCGATGCTAAAAAAAATTTTCCACGACGTCGAGTTATAGTCAAAGGACTTAATGATTTATTTCAATATTATCATGTTGAAACGATACCGTATGCAAAACAAAGGTTATAAGTATATTCTTAGTTGCATTGATTGCTTTTCTAAATATGGTATTGCTATGCCTGTTAAAACCAAGCAAGGTAAAGACGTAGCGTAGCTAATGCAATGCAAAAAAATCTCAGTCAGCAAATAGCTTAAAACGTTCAAACCGATATGGGGGCAGAATTCTATAATGTACATTTTAAAAAATTAATGGATAAATACGGTATTAATTATTATTCAACGTATAGCACAAAAAAAGGCTAGCATAGTTGAACGTTTTAATAAAACACTTAAAATAATATGTACAAACAGTTCAGTTTGAGGAGAACGTATCGTTGGCTAGATATATTACCAATGTTGATTAAAACATAAAACAATACTGTACACAGCAAAATTAAATACAAATCAGTTGATATTAATAAGAAAAATGAATAGCGGATATTGAATACCTATTATAACAACATTAAAATGGTGGGAGTGAAAAAGTTGAAAATTAGAGATAAAGTGCGTATAAGCAAATTTCGTACTACTTTTTCGCATGGTTTCACACCCAATTGGACTACAGAAATTAAATTAAAAACCATTAGAGTTTAAATAGCATATATTCACCCATTTATATATTTGGTACTGAACTGCCAAAATATAAAAAAGTTGGAAATTCAAAATTTTTTGTGATGATAAAATCGACAAATGTATTATTATTATTGTATCAATTATTTTTTGTGAATAAACAATTAAAAAATAATATTATTTATTCTAGTTCATTTATTCATAGTTATTCACTTTTTTATATCAAAATATTAAAATTTGTCAATATATTTAATGATATTTATTATTTTTGTAAAGGGGTACCTGGGTACCCGTTTGGCGTATACGTACACATTTTTTCAAACTCAAAATTTTCTTTAAAAAAAAAAAGAAAAATATCAGTGCATATTTTGATAGAAAATCGGTTGAATTATGAGGATCCGGGAATTTTTTTGCAAATTTCTGCTAGGGGAAAAGTTATCCATGAAAATACAACTCGATGGGCATTCGAGTAGCCGGTTGGTAACACAAGGGTTAAATGTGCCATAAAACGCCGTTTTTGGTGACTGTTAGTGAAAGTAATGTATTTTTCTTTATTTATTGGTGCAACATCCACCTTTCCAATAAATTCGCTAACCAATAGTACCATTAAAAATGCCAGTCGTAACCGCTAAGATTGTGCATTATTATTGGTATTACATGTGGTTTTTTATAATTCAAATTACACTGATTATGGGCCGCTCCACGAAATTTGCCGGCGAAATGACAATGATCATGAACGTTTCAATCGTTATTAGTGCACTCGTCGAGTTGTATACAATCCTTGAAAAATTTATATTCAAATTAAGGTTATGAAACAAGAAAATCGTGATATGTTTTTTGTTTCGGAAACCTTCATAAGAGTAATATATCCAAAATTATAACGCAATAACATATTTTTTATTTGGAAAAGTTTTTGACAACCCGGATCTTGAAATATTCATTTTTTTTTTTTGCTTAATAACCTTGATGATAAATTTGCGTTCTAACCATATCCAAATGTAACGTTTTCCCTTCTCCCATCAATTTTAAAATAATGGGGTATATATGCTATAAGAAAGACTCAATTATCTCAAAATAGTTGATCAAATTCGTCTTATATAATTACAATAATGGCGCAACAACAATTAGTGCAATACGCCGATGAATTAAAACAAAACGTTAAAGATGTGATTTGTGCATTTTATATATCGCTAACACCATGTGGTTCAAAATTTCTCAAAATTGGATTTCAACCAACAACTGTTCACATAGTTATTCAACTACATTCATCAACTTTATCGTGTTCAGTCAATTTTACACCTGCCCGATGAAAAATGATTTTGGCTAATCATATATATTTATATATAATTATTTATGAATTCATATATGATTATGACTGCTTTATACATCTTCATGTCTGATTTGATCTCGAATATTGTTAAATTGTATAGGAATCCATACATGATTAGATCTGATTATGTATTGCTAATATGAATTAACATATGAATCAGTCTGTTTTCAGGTCTAATTACACATAAAGTCAGCCACACTCGTATTCGAACAGCAGCATATTTACTCATATGACAAAATTTAAACCGAATGGATTCCCATAATTTCCCACAAATTTGAACTTTTTTGTTTATAATATTAATATTTGGATCTTCTACTTCCTATATAAGCTAAAAAAATTTCATTAATAGTTTTTAAAAAAAAATTCTCTAAGAAAAATGTTATGCATGCAATTTGTATCAACATGTCTAACGCCACATTCGTATTCGAACACCTTACAATCTGATATATATTTTTATATGTTTCAAAAATGAATTACTTTATTTTCAAATTTAGAAGTATATTTACGTAGGTAAGTACCTTTATTTTAAATAAACATAAAATTTAATAATCCTTAAGGTCAATTTTTTCATATATTTACTGGAAAATTAAAGGAATTTCAATAGAGTCCAAGAAATCGATTATTGATCTATGCTACCAAAATAAATTCTACAGAAAGGGCTTAAATTGTAAGTAGGCGACTATTTAACACTTAATGTCATAAAGGACCACAAACAGGATAATAAACTAGAAAATAACTGTTGAAATATGGATAAAAAATGCTACAATTTGTTCTAAATTGTCATTTTTGAATGAATAAATTAACAAAATTCCATCAAAGAGCCCTAAAATAGCCAGAATAAGGTGAAAGGGCTGCATAGCAAAGAATTTTCGTACTGAAAGAAGTTCTCGCGTTATTAAAGCACGCGATATATACCGTGGGAAAAAATGTATGTAAATAACATATATAAACAAAGATAGATAGATTGTTCTGGAAATTACGTAAATAAGGATTCCGAATCTCGATGTAACAAAATATTCATAGATAAACGTAAAATTAAGATGTTCATCATTCACCTTGTCCTTAAATCCTTGTTTTCGTACATTTTAGAGCAATGTAAGTTTCATTATTTATTTATGTTACTTACCACGTACATTCCCACGGTATATATGACGTCTTTCAATAACGCGAGAAATTCTTCCAGGACAAAAATACTTTGCTAAGTAATCCTTTCACTTAATCCTGACCATTTTATAACTTTTTTATGGATTTTTGTTAATTTATTCATTCAAAAATGACAATTTAGAACAATATGTAGTATTTTTTATCAATATTTCAACAGTTATTTTCTAGTTTATTGTCCTGTTTGTGGTCCTTTATGACATATTAAGTGTTAAATAGTCGCCTACTTACAATTTAAGCCCTTTCTATAGAATTTATTTTGGTAGCATAGATCAATAATCGATTTCTTGGACTCTATTGAAATTCCTTTAATTTTCCAGTAAATATATGAAAAAATTGACCTTAAGGATTATTAAATTTTATGTTTATTTAAAATAAAGGTACTTACTACGTAAATATACTTCTAAATTTGAAAATAAAGTAATTCATTTTTGAAACATAAAAATATATATCAAATTGTAAGGTGTTCGAATACGAATGTGGCGTTGGACATGTTGATACAAATTGCATGCTTAACATTTTTCTTAGAGAATTTTTTTTTTAAAAACTATTAACGAAATTTTTTTAGCTTATATAGGAAGTAGAAGATCCAAATATTAATATTATAAACAAAAAAGTTCAAATTTGTGGGAAATTATGGGAATCCATTCGGTTTAAATTTTGTCATATGAGTAAATATGCTGCTGTTCGAATACGAGTGTGGCTGCTGTAAATCCATGCTTAGTGACACATAAAGTGATATTGCTCATATCAGCTCATACCTGTCCATAAATATACTTATATCCAACTTAATACAGACGTATATATGATTAGATCTGATCATATTTAACTGTCATTAATTCATCCATGAATAGATATAAATTAATATAAATCTCTGTAACAACCAAAGATAGTTCATACATGATTTGGTATGATCGAATTTGGCTATAGTATATATGAACTTAATTTTTAAGTTAACTTCAACTTATACATATATTACTAGTTAAGGTTCCATCATGACTTGATTGATCTAAAATAAAAAGAAAAAAATCTGTTTTTTACAACATACTTTTGAGAGAACATTAACGGATTATAAAATAATATATTCGATAGCAAAAAATCACCTAGAAAAATGCTTATAGGACAAGTAGAACTGATGATGCTGATGTAAAGTGATAGCAATAAAACATAGAGATACACATTTGTACACATTTATTTATTTAATTTTACAATTACAATCGACGGGTAGGTTATTATTATCATTAGTATTACATTGACAAAAATTTAATAACATGCGGCAACGTATTAAAATGAACAAGTGGTATGACATGAACTTTTTGACGCACCCAGACAGACGAAATGTCTGCTGGCTGTCGTAATGTACACATACTTAACTAATTTGTAAGATATTTTATACTAACAATATTTGTACAAATACATATATTTGATTGTCAGTCATTTGAGTAATGCCACGTGTCATCATTATCAAACATTTGTCATTAACCATTAATAAAATAATGGTCATATTGATCAAAACATGTCACAAAATTAAGTAAAATAACACCCATAAATCTGTTAAGTATCTCTTAGAGTATTGGGACATTTACATATATAATTACCTACTTTCAAAACTAGATTTATAGAAATGATATTTTTTAATTTAAATAATTTAAATTCCGCATTTTCTTTTATTGGAACTATATGGTTTACTTTTGTTTTTGTTTCTAAGTTGAATAAAATATCGATGTGCTTGACGGTAAAGCAATGAATCATAAAACATAGATCATTCTGAAATTTAAAAAAAAATCTTATAGATCCGTATACATATAAACCATTATCAACTTCCACTTCTATTGTATGATTGTTTGTTTTAGTAATTTTATACATTTCAGAAGTATACATTTGTTTATTGATTTTACATCTTGCAAAAATGTTTATGTCTTCCAATTGTAAATTTTCAGATGTAAGTAAGAGGTTTTCTTCAGTTTTTATGTTTATTTTCATTACCTTTATGCCAGCCATTTCATAGTTTTCTAATTCATGAACTTTTTTGTTGGAATTTCGTTTAGCGATACGATTTTTCAAAACTTGAATTCCCTGTGCAATTTTTATTTTATTTATAATTTCTTCACCGAAATTTTTATTACCGTGCACAGACTTTGCAATGAACCCATTAAAATTTTTGAATGTAAAAGCAGACGTTAATTCTCTATCACTATAAAACTTTTCAATATCTTTTACAAATAATTTAAGTAATTTTTGAGATTCATTAAGATCAAAATATGTAATCTGACTTTGTAGTAAATTAAATAATGCAATAACTAAAAGCATCCAATGTTGGAAATATTTATTTGGTAAAAGGTCAATAAGAGCTGGAAGAGAATAAAATAACAAGAAATTATAATATTCAGATGCTTTATAAAAGTGATACTCGGTTAATGGCCGTGGTAATCGATAAAATGATTTAAGAGGTCGTATATTTATAAGAAAATTATCAATTTTATCGCCTTTTTCTTTAATATTCCAAGGACCTTTCTTAGATAGCCACAGCTTTATAAATTGTTTAACTACACCGAGAAGTACTGAGTACATGAATTCAGGTAAAACGCATGTACCAATATCAATGAGAGGCAAACAAGATAAAATAGAAAATCCTTTTATACCTCTTACATGACTTCTATTTATTTTATATAGTTTTATCGCTTGTCTTTCCATTCTCTCTCCAGATCTTATTTTACAATCAATTTTAAATGGATAAATACGACTGGTTTTTTTTCCTTTTATTTTTTTACATTTTTTTGTTTTTATTTCGCAAATATTGCAACCATATCTACCATTAAAATGAAACATATTGAGAAGGTCAGCTCTAGTCGGCGCCTCACCAATAAATAAAGGCACAACGACTTTACTGCACATAGTTTTTTTGGTTTTTTTATCAACCCAGTCAATACCAGCGTTAAAACATTCGCTTAATTTTAAACAAAGTGGTTTTAAAAAAATGTCCATCGGTGGCTTACAATTCTTGTCACACCACAGTCCACAAATTATAACAAATGATTCTCTGATATCCGCAGGGAGTTCGGCAATTGTGAACATTACTGGCCAACAGTGGCTTTTTGAACTTTTTACTAACGCAAGTCCATCAGTGTTTAAAATTAAAGTTAAATCATACTCGCCTCTATTGTCTCGTGCGTTAACCCTCATATTTTCAGAGCCATCAGTTATGTCAGATATTGTATTGTCACGTAACAACCTAAAGGGTTTTAATTTTTCGGCAAGATTGAAATTTTCAAACAAAAATTTAATCTGGTCGCATATATCAAACGCAAAAAATACTACAATATCAGTTTTTCCTTGATTACAAAAGGAATGTTTGGAAACATTTTCAATATTATCTATTTAAGAAAAACATTTTTTACAATAAAAATGTTTATTAACTTTGCATTTTGGTGCCATTTTTTCAACATATTGGAAAAGTTTAAAAACTGATTTAGGAATTTGATTATTTTTGGGTAATATTTTAAGTTGCAATTCTAAACTCTTTCTCAAAGCTTTTTTACTAATATTATTTTTTATATAAAGATTTAATAAATTAAATACACCTTTATCAACAGTAATAGAACTATTTTCATATAACGCATCATATTGAATTTTATTTTCATTGGAATTATGATCACCTGTGACTACAGTAATGTCACTGTCACTATCATCACTCCCTTGGCTATAACAGTTATTTTCATCTTCTTCACTTTCCATATTTATTCTGCTACTACCAATAAAAATGTTATCACTATTGACAATATGTGAATTAAATTCATCACTTGATCCACTTGAATTATTATTTTCACTATCTGCACAGGAACTACTGCTATCATCTGATAAAACACTGATGAGGTTTTCGGAACGATTTGGAGTACTATCATAGTCTTCATTAAAACTCTGACAATTAGTACTTTCTAAATTTTTTTGCCACCTCGATAGTGTTCTCAATGGAATCTAAAAAAAGTTTCAGTGATATATTGGTAAATTACAAAAAAAAAAAATATTGATATCTCTCATTAATAAGAAAATACTTATACGTATGAGTTTACCTCTATGTTTGGATCGATTTTATAACGTTTATATCTTCTTTTATGAACACGAAGGTGTGAAGAATTATCATCAGATGACATTTTTGTCACTTGTCAAAATAAGTTCAAAGTGTACCTACATACTTGTTATCCTTGTTACAGCTTCTAAGCTTACTACTAAAGGCGAGCGCATAATCTTTTTACCTTCATAGTTCCATTTTACTGGCTATTTTAATTATTATAAATATTTGATTTGCTTTTATTTTATAGACTATTATAATTATTTTCTAATAACTTAATTAACCTAACAGCTAAATAATATAGAGCGGTTTCTCTTACAGCCATAAATTGCTATAAATAGTTATTTTTTCTATGCTATAAATGCGTGTTATGCTTTTTAATTTAGGGAAGAAATGTCATTTGTTATTTAGGACACATGCGCATTAACGACCTTAACGTACTTAACTGTCGAAAACGATTACAAAGGCATGTGGCGTCCATTGCGTTCGTGTATAAAAATTCATATTAAACGTGTTAAACGTTCTTAACAGCTCTTGTGCATTGTACATATTTTAGCATTATTACGACGATTATTACATCTTAAGTATATAAAACATAATATATTCGAACAATTTCATAATGTTTATTATCAGTTGTGATCGTGACCAATCGATATGCAAAATAAATGAAGAATTTGCAATTTTTGATAATAAAAACCCGCTAGAAAAAGGATCAAAAGTTAACTTTTCTTTGGAATGGAAATCAAGAAACGGGGGAAGTAATGCTAAAATTTGGTAAAGTAAAATATAGTTACATCTTAAACTTACAATATTTACTCTTTTTTGTTGCTATTTTTCATCTCTCGTAGTCTCATATATCTAATTGAACATTAAAAATTTGGGGGGACAAGTCTACCCACACTGTCAACTTCCTATTGGATGTCCTTAAAGACTAGAGACTACTGTACATAAATAATTCTTCTTTCATTTCAGGGGGCTCCTCTCCCAAACCCTCGATAGGGACTTTGTCTCTTGCACCCCACTGGGGAGCTTGGCGCCCTATATCTCGTGGGGGACTCCACCCCTCATTAAACAAATGATACAATCATTTATTCTCCAGATATGCGAGACGATAAATATTTCACAAAAAGTTTTTAATTTCGTTTTTTTATTATGAAAAACAAATTGCTAATCCGAATTTGCTGAAAACTTTATCCGCTCTTCATTTTTTAATTACGCATCTAATAAAATTAGTTCGGAGTTCATATCATTTGTTCTCGAGATATGCGAGACGAAAAAAATTCACAAACTAACGAACGCACACACAGACATCACGCTAAAAACGATGGATTAGGATTCTAGTGATCTTGAAACGTGCAGATATGTCCAAATTAGCGATTCGTAAAATCGGACCCATTACAATAACCTCCAATGGGAATTAGTTAAAAAAAAGTAAAACCTTATACGTAATACTGATTATCAAAACATTTCTTTTAGACGATCTACGTTTAGTTGATGAAATATTTAAAAAATATTCATCTAAAAAAATTGATACTGACAGTAAGTCACCTTTAAAAGAAAAAAATGATTGTTTAATAATAGAGACCAAAAGATAAACAAAAAAAAAAGAAAAGAATTCTCGCCACCACCTTTTGAAAGCGGCAAAAAGGTAAAATCGTCAATGTTCAAAAAAAAAAAAAAACTACAAAGGAAAACAAAAAACAAAAAATGGAAAAATGGTATGTATGAACATAGATAAATAACATTCTGTTAATTGAGAAAGAAGTTTCTGAATATAATATGTATAAAGTTCACCTTAAAAGTGCAGTGTCTTTATTCTTTTCTAAAATGCGTTGTATACTTTACAGCAAATTAATGGAAAAACAGATCTAAAGAGATGTATTGGGGAAGATGTATAATCTTTTATTAAGAATATTGTCCGGAAAAAAGACAGACGAAATCGACATAAAAGTGCGCAAAAAGTAAGTCCCTCAAAAGAAGACTTAAAAAATAGAATTAAAGAATTAGAAAAATCTTTAAGTAAGTTCCTACTGTATTCTTTAACATTTTTTAATTGTATGATTTAAACTACAACAATATTATAATATTCAGAAAACAATTTTTTAATTTATCATCATAACAAAGTGATGACAATAAAAATATCTTAGCTTGAAACTAATTTACCACTTTCATTTATGCAGATGAACCTGGTCCTTCTGGACTTCAGAATGTTATGTCAAGACGCACATCTTCAACTTCAGTTACAAAAGAGAAAGAAGATTCGACGACTACTGAAAGTGATTCTGACTTGAAGCTTAATACTTCAAGCAGTTTAAATAGTATATCTGATATTAGTAACGAAAAAACAATATTACCAAAGAAGAAAAATTATACAATAATACTAGTATTGAAACACTTAACAAAAATCCCTATGATGCTAAACAAGAACTTGTTGACTCAACAGAAGATGCAAACGGCCTTTATGTTTGGCCAGGAGAGTCTGGAGATTCAGTACGTAAATCGAGTTAATTGTTATAGAATTATAAAATAATTGTTACTATAACTACTGTTAATAATAATTTTTTCTAAATCTTTCTGCGGGCAGATGACGTTATTAAAGGACGGTATCTACTGTAAAACTTCTGTGCTACGGACAGCTACAGCATTATCGTCTCAAGCTTCATATCTTGCTCGACGGTTGATTATAGGGGTGATCAAGCCTTCTGGCTATTTAAATGCTACGTTGACTGGTCAAGCTTCACGATCAAAGGCCGCAGAAAAGCAAGAAAGCAGCGTAAAAGCTTTGAATGAGAAGGCAAAAAATGCGATATTGGGTAATTATTAATTAATATTCCATTTAAATAATTTGTTTCCATTTTTGATGGTATTATTTTATTCAATAAGTTACTTTGTAAAAATTATATAATTTTCATTATAAGAAATAATCTGTGGATGCTATATTTTTTTAATTTGCTATAAATTTAAATTCTAGAGTATGCACTAGAAAAAGCGAAAGAAAAAAACTGGCTTACCAAAGATGGTATACCACAAACCAGAAAGGAAGTAAAAGGAGCAATGTCACAAAAAATAGGTGAACTCAAAAGAGGTTACATTGAGAACCAAAAGTTTAAAAAAAAAAAAAAAACGGAAATAACGAAGAAAAATATAGATCAGAAAGTCCAAGTCATTAAAAAAACAAATTTTTATTAATCATTTAATTTTTTTAGTTGAAAAGATTTATTTATTTTATTTAAAGAAAATGTTCAGTTGTTATTCAAATGCCTGTTGTTATTCAAGTATTTAATTTTATTTTTTAGTTAAATTTAAAAAAAAATATAATTATTAAATTTTTCATAATTAAAAAAAAAATAAAAATTCTTAAAGAATTTGTTATTATTTAAATACAATTTAATTTTCTTTTTTAGTTTAAATTTAAAAAAAATATTTTTTAATTTTTCCTTAATTTAAAAAATTAATCAAAAATTCTTAAAGAATTTGTTCAATTGTTATGATTGTTATTCAGATGCTTATTTGTTGTTAATCAAGTATTTAATTTTATTTTTTAGTTAAATTTAAAAAAAATAATATAATTATTAATTTTTTCTTAATTAAAAAAAATTCAAAAATTCTTAAAGAATTTGCTATTATTTAAATACAATATAATTTTCTTTTATAGTTGATTTAAAAAAAAATTTTAATTTGAACTTAATTTAAAAAATTAATCAGAAATTCTTAAAGAATTTGTTGCTATTCAGATGTAATAAAATTTTATTAATTAATTTGAGATACAGTAAAATTTTGTTAATTGATTTGAGAATAAAATAAAATTTTTTTTAATTGATTTGAGCTTTGTTTTATGGTATTCTACATTTGTAAGCAGTGATATACATTTGTAAGTAATATCACAAAATACTACTTTATTTTTAAATGGAATTGTTATTAAATTAGAATATTGATTGTAAATCTATAGAGAAGTAATGCTATTAATTAAAATTATTAATCCTAAATTTAACCAGTTCCGACGAACAAGACAACCGAAGTTCTTATTTACTATATCCAGTTGTCCGTCTGATTGTGGGTTAAAATGATTTTGACTAACAATAATAATGTGTTTAACGTCCCTTTTTGAGACATTTAGTCTATAACAGGTGTCACCCATATCATTATTTGTATCTTTATTTATTATTTTAACATTTTATTACAATACCCTTTATATTATACATTTATGATGTGGATGGAGGACAAGGAAAGTGGTGTGAGGGCTAGGATTTGGTAGGTATGCGTCTGCAGCCGTCTTCTTAAGGAACTATGTCGATTTTCATCGTGAATTGTGAAGGGAAACTGCAGAAAACCTTCACAAGCATAGCCGGCCGCGGGATTTGAACCCTCGACCTACCAGTCGGCAAGCGCCAGTGCACAAGCACGCTCGGCCACTGCGCTGGTGATTTTGACTAATCATATATGGTCATATCTAATCGGTTTATGCATAATTATATCTTGATTTATATCTGAACATGTATAACCTCATGCTTCATTATTCATGAGCATACATGATTAGGACTGGCCATTTTTCCATATATGATTATGCATGGACCGATTAGATATAATTATATATGATTAACCAAAATCATTTATCATCAGGTGAACAATGGAATTTGTACAATTAATTGCCGATTTTTTAAACAACGAAGACGATCTAATGGAAACTATCAACATTGATGATGCAATTCAAATTTCATCGTTTTGGTTTGAAAACAAAAAAAATTTTAAGTTTTCGAAGGAAAACTGTTTTGTATCTTTATCGAAAGAAACAATAATTCATATGTTTAAACTTCAACATTTAATAAAATGTAAATGTGATTTTTTTAAACAACTAAATATTAAACAATATTTATTTCAGTTAAAAACCAAATATCTGGATGAAATAAATTCTCAGTTTTTTTTTCAATGGAGCGACATCATTATAAAACATGCAAACAATGAAAAAAATTTGTTGAAGAAAATGGTATTATGGAAAAATACCAACCAACAATTACAATTTTAAGTACTTTTATTAAAAATCGAAGTTATTTACAACAGAATAAGAATCTGATTAGAATATTAAAAACGAATGACAATATGTGTTAAAATTTAATTGAAATTTTATGATTTTAAGTCCTTTTGTTCTATAAGGAAAAATGTAATTAGGTGATTAGTAGGTGAAAGTTCGCTGTGATGTATTTTTGGAAAGTTGTTGGAATGTTGGTAATTAGGGGTGCCATTCTTCTAAGCACCACAAAAACACACATCAGTTATTAAAAATCGAAGATAATTTATATGGTGTGAAAACTGAAATTTTAAAATCGAAAACAATGAAAACAATTTTAAAAATATATTAACAAACAATACAAAAGTTACAAATAATTTAATTAGTTCAGTAAACGACACATACTGGAAATTTTTCCTTGATTTCAAAAACGAAAATATCAAATTAATTATAAATAGCACGGAAGCATTTGAAAAAAATATAAAAAATTTTTTTTAAAGAAACGATAACAATGTTGTTCTACAATTTACAAACTATGATAACAAGAGAAATTAAAAAAGACAGTGAGTTTTAAGATATTAATATATTAGGTCATACCACAAATTTTGACACTTTTTATTTTGTAATTATTTTTATTTGTGTAAATGATTAAATTATATACAATATTGCCTTTGCACTGTAGTATAAATAATGCCTACATGTTGACTAAGATGTTCGACAGACCAATTACGTGTCACACCTAATGCTTCCATAATTTTATCAAAGGCTTCCAGTCTAGAGGTTGATGTTGGTCGATCTTCCCTCGGAAAGTTTTCTTCCTGTACTCTTCCATCTTTGCAAAATCGGAGACACTTTTTTACCGTTCCCTTACTAAGGGCATGACACCCTACACATTTTAATAGAAACTTATGCGGAACTCCCGCAGCGTAATTAAGGACGACACAAAATTTTAAAAAAAATTCGTTGCTCTTGCACGAAAATTGACTTTTTAAATTTTCCATTCTCAAATATGGTCTTTTAATCACAATAATATTATCAAAAGAAAATCCAGTGTCTGCCCTATATAAAGCATGAAATATGACTGCTTAATCTTTAATGAAGAAAGAAATATCAAATACAAAAAAAGTGTCGAAACTTCTGGTATAACCTAATATTTTTCATTTAATCCTTTTTATTTATTTTAGATTTCTAAAAACCGAGGGAATTTTTTTTAAAATAAGTAAGTTTTAGTATCATTTACTAAATGATAAGTTTTTTTTATATTCCTTCTAATGTATTTTTTTTGTTTTTTTAGGTTTTTATACCTAGAAATGTTTTATAAAAATTTTTATAAAAAAAATTCTCTTGAAAATAATGGTAAGTTTAATGTAGGAGAATACGTTTTAGTAAAAGAAGGCCAATCCGCTCCATGGAAATTATCCTGTCGCTACAAAGGTCCATTTAAAATCATATCTGTCCATCCTGATACTCACACAATTAGAGTTAGATATAGAAATACAAATAAAACATTACACGAAAATAACCTGAAACCTTACGCTTCAGATGGCGAAGTTATCAACGTTGTTATCAATACTACTGCTTATACACCAAACGACGGCAGAAATACAGGTGGAACAAATTAACACCTCGCCGGGAATTTTATTAAAGAAACTAGGGGACGCGAAAATATGTAACCAAAAATTCACACTAATGCATTACATCAATACAACTACATTCGAAGAAAATTTAGAAAAGGCTCAAGAATACTATCACAAATCATATACATTCTGCAAAATGATACCAAGTGATCACTACAACGCCAGGACATGTAAATTATAACAAAAACTATTAGTAGAGCAAATGGAAGAAATTAAAACTATAATTAAAATTATTCAAGCTCATCACGTACGTAGACGAAGAGGAATTTTAAATGTAGGTTCTAAAATACTAAAGTGGCTTATAGGTTCACCTGACACCGACGACGCGACTTTCTATACAAATTCAATAAATTCTATTATTAATGATAGGAAAACAACGCATCTACTAATGAAAGATCAAATAAAAATTCTATCAGAAACAATGAATACTTTAAATAAAACCTTAAATACTATTCAAGACGCGGAACAAGAGCTAAATATTAATATTAAAATTTTTAATCAATACATATCTAATTCTTCTAGCATAATTAATCGCAATTCACTTGAAATCGAGCTTTTGAAACATTTATTGTTAATAAAACAAATAAATGATTTAAATTTAAAACAATTACAATCTTATAGTATGACACTAACACTAATAAGACATGGGATAATTGACTACAATATAATTACTCTTACAAATCTTATGAATGAATTAAGTCAAATCTCTTCTCTTGAATTACCAATTAAAGTTAACACAGAGACTATTGAAAATTATTATAAATTAATGGAAGTTAAAGCTTTTATGACTGATAACATTTTAGTAATTTTATTAAAAGTTCCAATAGCGCAAATTACGGCATACAGTTTATATCAAGCATTTCCACTTCCAACACCATTACAAAATTCCTCACAAGTATCCTATATTACCATAGATTTTCCCTACATAATATCCAGCAGAGGAAAATAACAATTCGCTACTTTAAAACAGCTCGATCCATGTACACTAGTCAATGATGTGTACATCTGTAAAAATATTGACACACTACAAAGAAGAACCGACAACATCTGCGAGTTAGAAATGTTCCATCTTCAAGAAGCATCCATTCCCAAGTCATGCAAGAAAACTACCATATACGTACAGTCCGAAGTCTGGAAACAAATATCCCAAAATCAATGGTTGTTCATCTTATCAAAACCGACAAAGGGAACCATACTCTGTACACAATATCCAGATGAAGAAAGACGTTTACATGGAAGAGGACTTCTGAAAATTCCAAACAATTGCCGCTTCATGACACACAACGTGGTATTGCAACCTGAAATGTCAATCAAAAACCTATCCGTTTACATACACATTCCCGCAGTCCACATCTTAGAAGATGATTGCTACAAATATTTACACAACGAAGAGGCCCTAAATCCACAGTACTTAAAGCCCATAAAGTTAACAAATCTGGACCTCAACGAAGTTAAATACACTCAACATCAATTGGAGAAGATGGACGAAAATCTTGAAAACCAGTTAAACAAACCATTTATAATCAAGTACGAAAACGTTATCTACAATTGGTGCTTCTTTACTGCTTCTATAAATATTGAATATTCAAAGTAATAGCGACGTTACTATCAAGATTATTCAAATGCCTATGCCCATGCACCAAATCGGGAGGCAACACATTCAATTTCTACAATTGCCTATTCGGGGAGAACCGGAGGAATCAAGTCCAGCCGTACAATCACGAAGCGGTCTTCGAGCCCAGCAGCCAAACAGTACTTTTGAAGGACCGAAGAATCCAAACTTCAGCATCATGCATATCTGGACGCCGTCCTATTCGCCCAGTCAAATTTTAAAGTCCCGCAGGAACCTTTTTAATGTGAGAGGAGTGTCGTGCCATGCACAACACATAAAATTTGCCAATTTCAATAAAATTCATCATCGTGAGATCAACGCAACATATCGACATACAGGATGTGAAAATGCAGAAAACAGCATAATCCACGAGCCAGCTACCGGATGTTCCCTAGACATATTAAAATAAAATATATTTTCTATTTCATACATTGTATTTCAATATAAAAATAAATTCTTTGTTAAGCAAATGTTGCAAACTAAATATAAAAATTATTATAAATTCAATGTAATTTCACTATTTTCAGTTTTGACCGTTTTAATCAGTTTTGATCAATTCAATTTGACAACTGGAACTGAGCCATATCTACTCTATAGCGAAAACCTACTACACTCTAAAATGTTATGTAAAATTCGCACAGTTAACTTAAATCAATTATACTTAAGGCACAATAACAAAACAATTAAGCTAAACTTAGAACAAAAATGTACGCTCTGCGGTCTGAATTATACTCAAGATCTTATAAACATTTTGATTGCGTGCCCTAGATTAGACGGAATAAGAGTCAAATGCTTTGGGAAATATCTGATAGATGGAAGCCAGTTTAGTTTACAAAATATATTAAACCCAACGAATATGACTGAGTTAGATAATATATATAATTTAATTAAAAATTTCATAGAAATATATTGAGCACAGGCTGATACTGTTGGTAACCATTAGAAACTCTACGTTATGTTTATTTATGGATTTGTAATATTTGTACGTATTTTACTACTCCTTTATTCAGTAATATGTTTAGTTATCTCTTTAATCAGTTATTCTTCTTCTGTAACCAACTCAATTGTATCTAAAGACACAATAAATACTACAATATATATATATATATATATATATATATATATATATATATATATATATATATATATATATATATATATATATATATATATATATATATAATTTTTTCACATACACACTCAACTGCCCCTGCAAGGTAGGCAGTTACATTGCGTTGCCAAGTGTCCCAATACCTGCTAAATTAAAAAATTGTAGCAGAGTCACTATGTGGGATGCAGTCCGGGCATTAAAACACACAACCGGTACCAATATTTATTCGCTAAAAAATGGAGGGAACTTCGTACACGACGACCCACATGGACAAACTGAACTAATAGCTGAAGCATTCAAAACCGCACCAGGTTCCAACAAATCATGCACTACCTCGACGATGACAACATAGCACCAAGCACAATCACCGAAATAAGAACCATCATAAAGAAACTTAAAAACAGGAAGGCATCAGGGTACGACGGAGTAAGCAACAATCATTTAAAAAACCTACCCACAAAGGCAATACAGCAAATCAGGAACATAATCAACACCTGCATAAAGCTGAACCACTTCCCAGATATATGGAAGCAAACGAAGATAATACCATTACAGAAGCCAGGAAAGGATCCAAAAATCCCGAACAACTACCGACCAATCAGTCTTCTTCCAAGCTTAAGTAAGATACTAGAACGGATAATACATAAGCGATTTAGGGATCATGTCGAAGCAAAAATTATAGATGAACAGTTTGGATTCAAAAGAAAACACGCAACCATCCCACAGCTCAATCGAATAACACATGACATGATTACAAATATGAAAAATAGCTTTGACACAATACTTGTCAGCTTGGATATTGAAAAAGAATTCGATTCAGTATGGCACCACAAACTTGCCTAGCTAAACATCCCTGCAAAAATCATAAAAATAGTCAAGGGCTACCTACAAGGAAGAAGCTTTTTTGTAGAACACGGCGGAGAAAAATCAAGAACTCATGACATACCAGCAGGTGTATCACAATCCTCTTCTAGGACCGCTGCTATTTAACATATAGATAAACGACATTCCTAAATGCACTAGAGTAGAACTAGCGCTATATGCAGATGACAAGGCAATTTACACAAAAACAAGAAATAAGGCTCGTAAAATGGCAACCGAACGAATAGAAAACACATTATCCAAAATAAAAAGACACTTCAAAGAGGACAAGAACAAAATAAATGAAAAGAAAACTGAAGCCATTGTCTTTAGCTCGAAAAAACGTGACAACATCAAAAGCATCGTTTTTGAAAATATCAGAATTGCTACCAAAAAAGAAATTACATACCTGGGACTCGTACTGAACAAAAACTTACACTAAAGCAGCAACAAACAGACTACAGAAAGCCAAGAAGGCATTTGCTGCTCTGTACAAAATTTTCATGAGCCCGTATCTAACACCGTATAAAAAGCTACAGATTTACAACATGTGCATCAAATCCACATTATTGTATGCACCTGAAATCTGGGCACTTAACACCTCCACAAGCATTAAAAAGCGTCTCCAAGGCTTTGAAAACAACATTCTAAGAAAAATCGCAGGAGTGGACAATTTCACAAACAGCGAATACCTACATGCTCTACTCGAAACCTCGAAGCTGGAGGAAGTAATAAAATCCCGAAGACTGAGGTTTGAAGAAAAAACTAGGATATACAGCCATAACTTGGTCGCGGCAAGAAAATATACGAAGATAAAAACCAAAAGTGTCAGTGTTTGGGCCGTATTCAATATATTTACAATAAGCACAATAAGCATCAACAGATTTCTCTATTCGTCTGAGCTTCCGCCATCGGTATAGTATTGATAGAACATTCTAGATTTACGCACGGATTAATACAATTTATATGTATTCATTCGCCATCCCTTTGATTATTAGTAGATAGTAGTTTTGGTGGTTGCACCATACACACGTATCGTCCTTAGAATGGTATTCTCCTTTTAAATTAGACTGGCATTCTCATAATTATGTTATAATTAAAATTTAGATTGGTATTCTCATAGTTGTGATTTGTTACAAATCTTCTAATGTGTGTAATTAATTCTTAATATTTCTCACATACTTTCGTATAAATCTTATTGTTAGTGAATAGTGAATTTGTATCATAACGGCTACATTAGCCTATTCATTCCCTAATATCACCCTTTCCCGATTTTCCCTACATTCAGCGCCGTTGGAAAACACTATACAACAGCAGACACAAGGTGAGTCGATCAAGTTCATTTTCTTTATTCATTTACAGTCCATTTCTCTCTTAAAATATGGCTATCACTATATCACACAAAACAGCCAAGAAAAAGTATCCTACCGAAAATTATGAAGCAAACACAAGGTGATAAAAACACTAATGTATTGTGGGTGAACTTTAGCTTGAGACTTGAGATGCGCACAAAATTTTAGTCTTTAGAAACAACTGTACTACAGTTTATATATTTTTTAAAGAAAGTACATAAAATATCAACAAAAGTGGTCTTCTTCAACAATAGTTTTTAATTTATAAATTGGATATCTTTAAGATGCCTTACTTGTCATAAAGATGTTTACATCATATACATTATATACTCTATATTCATAAAGATACTTTCTTTGCAATATTATTTATGTTATCTATAGGATATAGAATGTTTTCTTTCCAAGAATTTCAGTTGGTTAAGTCAGTTGTATGAATACTGGATCAGAATGAAATAAACGTCTTAATTTAAAAAATGTGTACTGTTGTGTTTCTTCTAAATGGCAGCGATTTTGTCGGGTGATTGCGGTAAGTGGATTGTAATACATTTGGCCGTAAACGATAGAGACGGTTGAGATACCATTGCGCATCATGTACAAGTTATAGTGGGAGAAAATGTCAAACACTTTGAATTGTAGTACAGTAGCGCTCAACGAATAGTATATTATCCGTTGTATTTTGTTGTGCAAATAGTTTAATAGTTATACTGAGTTTTACTATATTGTCGTTTGTTTCATCATTGTTTTAATATTTGATTTTTATATAAAATAACATTTTTAAATAAAAAATTTAAATTTGGATTCTCTTTTTATACTGAACATAAAATTATTGAACGTCAGTACCATTTTTGTGTTCATTACGGTATCAAAAATGAATGAAGCCAGCAGTTCCCAAACAATTCAAGGGCAGTCAAAAAGCAGCAATTTTTTTGCCGTAGCAAAACTATCCATACGGAGGGTCGAACAGTGAGTTCACATTCATATCTTATTAATTTTGTTTATATAAAAAATAACGAATTTTTTTTTAATTTTAGACCGTAAATAAGGTTTTGGAAATATGTAAAAAAGAAGCTTCTACTGGACATTTAGATATTCCGATAAAAAATTTTATTAAAAGAACAGCAAATTATACAGGCGTTTCAGAAAGAACTGTTCATAGAATTAATAAACAACCAACAATTCTTGGAATTGTTCATTCCCCAGAAAAGCATCATGCTCATCCCAATCCAAGGAAGGCTGAAATTGATAATTTCGACCGTGATGTTGTGAGGAGGACTATTGAAGATTTTTATTTAATTCAAAAAAAGTTCCAACAATTAATAAATTACTACCAGTGCTGAAAGAAAAAATCAATTTTTCTTGGCAAAGAACAGTTTTACGTAAACTATTAATTGACATGGGATTCCACTGGAAAAAAGTATCAGATAAACGTATAATGCTTATTGAAAGGCCTGATATAATAAATTGGCGAGCAAATTATCTTAGAACAATAAGAGAATTACGATCTGCTGGTGGTAATATTTTTTATTTAGACGAAACTTGGGTCGACTCAAATTTAACTTTCGGGAAATGTTGGCAACGCGATGACATTCATGGCGTCATAAAGACCACAAAAGCTTCGAATCGTTTAATAATTGTTCATATTGGGGGTGAAAATGGGTTTCTACAAGGTGCAGATTTAATATTTAAAGCTGGTATATCTTCTGGAGATTATCATGGTCAAATGAACGCCGAGAACTTTGAAAAGTGGCTAATAAACAAGGTTTTACCAAAACTACCAGAAAAATCAACAATTGTTATGGATAATGCTCCATATCACGGAAAAGAACTTGACAAACCACCCAATAAATATTCAACGAAAAAAGATATGATAGCATTTCTTACCAAAAAGGGGGTTGAATATGCTCATGCGGAAAGACACCTTATTAACCTTAGTGAAAGCTAATTCGCCAACAAAAAAATTTTTTCGTATTGACAATCTCCTCAATTTCCACGGTCACACAGTTGTACGTCTTCCACCATATATGTGTGATTTGAATGCAATTAGCATGGGCACAGATAAAAAGATATGTCCGAGAAAATAATGTAACAGGAGATTTAAGTTTAAAAAACTTACAAAAAATTACTCAGGAAGCAATATCACAAGTAACCCCAGACAATTGGAAAGGTTTTACCAAACGAATAATAGAAACGGAGAAATATTATTGGGAAAAGGATAATATTATGAAAGATGTCATAGATAGTTTCATTATAGATGATAATTCAAGTTCAGAAGAAAGTGATTCTGATGAGATCTTAGAAACATCATTAAATATCGATTTTGAAGATAACGAAATTCCTATTGATTTTTATCTTTTGTAAATATTTTTTTATTTTGGTTAAATTTGTTATTCTTTTTAGCCCATCAAACAATAAATTAATTATAAAAGAGACTTAGCGTTTTATTAATTGCAAATAGAATCCTTATTTACGCATTTTTAGCAATATTTTTAAGAACATCTTTCTAATTACATAAATTTTAACTATTTATATGTTAAATTTTAGATCTTTTAACCCTACGTTTAGACATACGATTTCAATCGAATGTTAATCGAATCGAACGAAAATCGTATAACAATTGGATGTGTAAACTGGTAATCCAATTATGATCGTATTGCCTTCAATTTCAAAACGATTTTTATAAAAATAGATTGTAATCCTATTTTAGTTCGATTTTTTGAAAATCAAAATGGCGCAAACTGAAAATATTAAGAAAGATCATGTACATATTATTATTATTTTAAAGATAAGTGTGCGTGCAATTTATTTTTTCATTGACATTTGACATTTAAATTTGTTCAATTTTTAATAAGAACCTTTTACATATAAAATCAAAGGTTATGTGAATACTTATAAGCTAATATTTTATGTAAGCGCCATTTTCTTTTTTTTAAATCGAAAGAAGAAATCGTATGTGTGTAATCCAAATATCATTAAACGATTTCTATTTCGATTTTCATCCAATCAAAATCGTGTGTATAAACGCTCCCTAATTCAACAAAGTTCTGAAAAACTGGGTATCTTATGAAAACAAAACTACATGTAAATATTGGGTGATACTATCTATTCATAAGATGTTTAATCATCAAAATTTTAGGAATCACTGGAATAAAATGAAATAATAAATCAATAGAAAAAGACAAATCCTAACTATGACAACGGGTTGCGCTGCCAATTAGATAAAACACAACAGTAATCATTTTATACAACCAACATCACAACATGGTGTCAGGTGTTAATCAATAAATCAAAAGTAAAAATAAAAAAGAAATCATCAAAAGGAAGAAACAAAAAAATAAATAAAATACTTAAATCATGGGTGTTGATGGAGAGGTTAATCCAACAACTCCATGTTTGCCACCACGTGCTGGTGAAAATAGTGCTTCCGGTACAGCCAGAAGAATTACGTTAAATTCATTGAGTGAATTGAACTTCATTGAGTGAATTGAACTTATTTCAAGAAAATTATGCTGATGCTTGGAAAAAATGGTTTCAAAAGTTTCAATTGTACATGTTGGCCGGAAATTTCAATGGTGAACCTGATAATAGAAAAATTGCCCTGTTGCTGCATAATATCGGAGACAAAAGTACCGATATTTACAATTCGTTCAATTTACCACAAACCACATCATGTGCGGGGGTAATTACGAAGCTTAAAAGTAATTTTTTGCCAAAAAAGAATATTACTATGTTACGTCATAAATTTTTCACAATAATTCAAAAAGTTAACGAATCGTTTGAAGATTACTTAACTGATTTAAACAATAAAAGCTTAGCTTGCGAATTTGGTGTAATGAGAGACGATCTGGATAGAGATATTTTAATTGTTGGCTTGAATTCGGAATACACGGCTGTTAAAGAAAGGCTATTACGAGGAGTTAACCTTGGAGAAAGCTATTCGAATCTGCAAAGCGTCTGAGTTGTCACACAGACAAGTCCAGGAAATTCTGCAACCAGCATTACAACAACAACCTTCATCATCTGCCGGCGTTTATAAAGTATCCATGAGAAAAAGTGGACATTTAAAGAATGGTAGTAAAAGCTTCTTCAGATGCGGTGGTGTTTACTCTAATGGGCATAACTGTTCATCTATGGCAGCAAACTGCAACACCTGTGGAAAGATTGGACACTATGCAAAGGTATGCTTAACTAAAAATAAACTTAACAACAATAAAAATAATTCAGTAAAAAAACTGTGCCATTATTTTTTATGGAATTAGTTTCACCATCTATGAAAAAGCGAATTAACCTTTTTCTACATGCTATGATTTCTGTATTAGTCAAATAACAAATCAATTCGCCATCTCATAGTATTAATTTTAACTTAATCATGATTAATTAATTTTTATATAACTTGTTTATACATAATTATATTTTTTTTCATATCCGTCCTTTCTAGAAAATTTACACGTAATTTCAGAGGTTTGGTTTGTAGCTAAATCACATCGAACAATCAGTTGCGGTTGGAGTACGCAGTGAGTTGAGTTGAAGTACAACAGTTCACGACAGTGAGTGGGCAGTCTTAAAACGTAATTGACTATTCAGTTTACTGCAAAATACATACAGTAGCAATTATATTATTTAACAATGGGTATCGACTGCTAATATATTTTATTTTATTTTAATCCTACAAGATCGTCAGATGTGATTTATCTACAATGAAACCTCGTTCGTATATTTTAATCTGCATATGGAATTATAGAATTGTAAGTACATTCTTTTCCTAAATAGATATGCAGTCATGAATTACTCTCAGTTGATTTCTTTCATATGAGACGGGTGCTCATGTGTATCAATTGATGTATTCATGAATTATTCTCAATTGATTTCTTTCATATGAGACGGGTGCTCATGTGTATCAATTGATATATTCATTTAATTATTTCATTGTTGATTACGTATACATTCTCGAACTTCATTTCGTGAATTATGCTTCCCGCGTCGGCCCTAGGTCCTCGCAAAGGGAAAGACTTTACAAACTTTTCAAGTTTAATTTGATAAGTTTCTTTACATATGGCTGACTTTCATATAATATTTTATTATTGTCGCATATTGCTAAATACTTAAAGAAGTATAGAGTTATATTCGCTTCAAAGTTCAATTTTATTGTTAAACAAATTTTCTCTTACATTGTAAATAAACAATTGTAAATATATTTTATTACAGTTTAAAATATTGTTTGTCAATTGATCCTTCCTTCAACCTCTGGACCTAAGATATTATCTTGGGTAGGCCCTCAGCACTTTCTCTTTCAGAGTCACGTCCGTCAGTCAATCACGATACGAATGATCGTTCTATATTATGGTATTGGCGTTGGCCCGGAACAGTCGAGTGTAGGTGTATTCTCGATTACGCGCCCTTACTCTGCGCTATTTCATACACCTACATACATTTAAATTATTAGCAGATTAATTTAAATTCAATAAAATTCAAACCTTTCTGCTACATTCAATTTAATAATTACTTATTTATATTTACCCATATTAAATTATATAAATCCTTTATAATATTAAATTAACATATATACATATTTTTTTTCCATAATAAAACGAAATGAAAGAACAATTGAAAATCAAACTGATCATTCAAATTTTGAAAATAAAGTCTGTAATACATTTTTTGTAGGAAGTATTTTAAGAAATAATTCTGTAAAAAATTTAGAATGGTCATATTATTTTATAATAAACAATAACACAGTCAATTTCAGATTAGATAGTGGCTTGTTTTACTTCGTATACATCGTACTTCCTACCGCAAGTTTAAGTAAAGGTCTCTGGAAAATTGTACTGCGACGTCGACGGTGTATCTTCCTGAAGCTTGAAATCCTGAAAAGGAAGCAAAGAACCGGTGACCTTTAAGGGGAGTGGCAACAGGGATAAACAATACCTAACAAAGGAAGATAAAGTATCCTCGGGGCGATGTTCCTTTCATCGCAAAATACCGGATTATCATCCGTTAGCACTAAAGCAGCATCACAAAGTGCCACCCCAAGTATTACAAAAGTGTCATCCCATTGGGAGATAGTTTTGAAAGGAGTACACCACTCAGTTGTTATTCGTCATAGCTGAAATTTTCGAAGAAATTTTTGAAAGAAGTATTGTGAAGTGAAGTGTATAAACATTGAATATTGTATAACGTTACTGAATTTCCAATTGTCGGGAAAACCCCTTTCTTCACAAAATGGATACAACGACATTCAAAGCACAAGCATTAGCGACCTCAATGCCATCTCTTACCGAACATTGCAGCGCCAGCAAACGACACCCATGACACCATATATGTGGATAGTAATTGCGAAATTCCGAACACCGGTGATGAAAAAAGTGATAGCATAGCGACTTCTATCAGTCAGGTATTGAACTTAAGCGAAATCTCAGGTATGTTGAACCTTTTATGTAAAAATATTTCTGCGCATAATGAAAAAATAGGTAACAAACTTAGCATAATCTACACATATAATAAAACTGTAACAAGACCATTTCTGTACATGGAATATTTTTTGAAAATTGTATTGGTACTGTAAATAGTTATCGATGTAAATATCAAGACAGCGATTTTTAAATTTTTTGTCTGTCTGTCTGTTCACGCATCACACAAAAACTATTGGATGGATATTAATGAAATTTGGTGTGACGATAACTTATAACCTGGGTCAACATCTAGGATACTTTTTATTCTGGGAAAATGTCTCATTCCCACGGGAAAATAGAAAAGCCATTCTGAGCATGTGCACACATTACACAAAAACTATTGGACGGATTCTGATGAAATTTAGTATGGTGATAAGTTACTGCCTGGGTCAATACTTAGGATACTTTTTATTACGGGAAAATGTTTCCTTCCCTCGGGAAAATACAAAAACCATTTTGAACATATGCATGCATTACGCAAAGACTATTGGACGAATTTTGATGAAATTTGGTCTGTTGATAAGTTATTGCCTGGGTCAACATCCAAGATGCAAAAACTATTGAACGGATTTTGGTGAAATCTGATATGGTGATACCTTATTACCTGCGCCAACATTTAGGATACTTTTTATTACGGGAAAATGTTTCATTCTCACGAGAAAATAGAAAAACCATTTTGAGAAAATAGAAAAACCATTATGCCAAATTTATTGTCCTATGCAAGTTCTGTATAATTATTACACTTATATACTTCTCACTGGATTTATAACATTACGCTACGCGAACGACGTCGCGGGTACAGCTAGTTGAAAATATACTTAGTGACAATGAAAACATAATAATTTAAAAGAAGCTTTTAAAAGTGAAATTAACGAACTTAAATCATCTATTGATATTAAAATTTTAAACTTAGATAAAAAAAAAACGCCGTGAGCAGCGGGGCCCCATCACGGTAGTCGAATTTTCCCCTTCATCTTCGGTATTGAATGTCTACAAGCGAAATGTGATAGAAAGTCTACAACCGAATTGTCATTTTGTTGGTTTCAAAACTGGTGATGAGTGTTCGGCTGATCGAGGCTTTAAAAAAAGGTTTTAAGTATTTAAGGGCTGTATCTCAGTAAACAATTTTGTGCCGAAAACAGGTAGCAGAAAAAAAGCCAACACAATTCGTACGAGGACATTCCTGCCCATGTTTATCCGCTAATTGCCTTTATGTTTTAGTTTTAAATATTAAAAAAGGACCTTAAATAGTAAACTGGAAGGCCTTTATAAAGATATTTTTTCTTTCCAAAAAAATCAAAAATTTCTATTTTATAAATACTAAAAATTCAAAATTCCTAATTTATAAATAAACAGTGACTTTAATAACATTTTTAAATTACTTAATATGTATGTATTTCATTTGTCATAAAAGTAAGTTCACTTTTTTTAAAATTTTTTAAAATTACTATTCGCCTACTTGTATTTAGAATAAACATAATGCTTTTAAAACACATTTAACAATAGCATTCAATTCCGTTGTAAAAATGGGAGAAGTGGGGGGAAAAGTGATGTGGACTTCCTACAAGGTACTAGCTGGATACAAACTGAATACACGTACAAAATTTCAGCCCTCTAGGTTTCCTTATGGAGTCTCTAGACGTGTTAGAAAACAAGCAAAAAAATTAAGGAAATATTGGCGTAAAAATCGTGGGGGTAAGGGTTAAAAGTTGAAACCTCCAAAAAACAGTGTCTGGCTATTAGCTTAACCTGTACACCAAATTTCAGCCCTCTAGGTTTATTTGGGGAGATTTTGACCCGAACGAAACTGTTAAAAAACAAGAAAAATCATGTTCTTTTGGGTATAAAAATGGTGGGGGTAGGGGTTAAAAGTCGAGACCCCCAAAAGGCACCCCCTTGATACTAACTCAATCCGAATACAAAATTTCAGCCCTCTAGGTTTATTCGGGTGACCTGTGCGAGTGGTACAAACTTCGAAAACGTCGAAAATGCATGAAATTGTAGCTTAAAAATGAGGGGGGTGGGGGTAAAATATTAAAACCTCCAAAAAGCACAACCTAGGTACGAACTTTATCAACACACCAAATTTCAACCCTCTACGTTAATTCTGGGGGGCTGGGGGCCTGTTAGATCCAGCGAAAATCGTTTTTCTCCCCTCTACTCCCACCATATCATCCTAGGAAGCTGAATTTTGGATATGTTGTAGATAATTGACCGAAACATTATTTAAAACCGGTTTGGAAAAGTTCTATTGCTTTTCCGCCCCCCACCACCCCCTTAAAGGTCGGGTCCGAAAAAAAATTTGCCCAAAATTTGACCCCACTTTGATAGTATTGTTGTGCATCGGAATAAGCCCCACTTACCAAATTTCATCTCTTAACTTCCATAGGGGGGCCCTACACAAATTAAAAGGTGGCGGGAAAATATATATATATATATATATATATATATATATATATATATATCAGACATTTTTTTTCTACATATTCGTGTTCTACGGGTCCGAAAACGGATAGCGCCCCTACTCTCGCCTCTCGCAGCTCTTATCGTATAGACTGTATAAGTCTAATTTTTCGGAGAAAATTCGACTAAAAATATGATGATAAAATTACAACAGTCAATTCGCTCCGTGTGTGACTACAGCGCCATGGTATGTGTGAACTAAAGGACGCTGTTACAGAGTTTTTTAATATGTAAGTTAATGGGAATTCGCAATAAAAACTCATTGTTACTATTAAAAAAAAATTTTTGACATGTTAAACCAAGTTACAGTTAATATTCGATCCTGTGAAGTTGTTATGTGAAATCATCAATAAAATGTAAGTGTAATTAATAATAAAAAATTAAAAAAACAGTATGAAAGCTAGTAAACAGTAGGTTATTACCAGAGTCAATGCCTTCTATATTATAGAAAGTATTGCCAGAGTAAATCAAACTTAAGTACGACGTACCGTAGTTTTTGAATAAATATACATATATATATACAGTCTGTTAAGTAAGATCGTGGTCAACCATACTCACAAATGGTAAAAGTTTTTCTCTAAATATTTTGTGAGCAGATAGAGTGAACCTTTACCTACTACGCACTTTAAAGAAAGATTCAGTTGTTTGTCTTTTGTTAGAATAACAAGTGAAGAACCATGGGTGCCAAATACGCGACACGAATGTCAAATCTGGCATCGTTACATTCGACTGGCCGTCACAGTCGCCCGATACCAATCCGATTAGGTCACATATCAAGTACAAACTTCGAGGAAAACGCATATATACATTTAAAGCAGTTAACTCGCGAGATTCGTCTCAATCTAAAAAATTGAAATCTAAGAAATTCGTCAATTTAACTAAAAGTATGCCTCGAAAATAGCGTCACCACCGGCGATTATCGACGCCGGTGGTGACTGGACACCTTATTAAGCTAATTGCGTCGTAGGCCTCATCAAGTGGAACGTATATATGTATTTCAAAATTTTTTTAAATAAATTTTTATATAAATTATTTCGAACACGATCTTACTTGACAGACTGTATATATATATATATATATATATATATATATATATATATATATATATATATATATATATATGTTAAACTTTCAGATTTAAATCAAACATGGATATAATTATTAAGACAGGTTTCCAAACAATTAGTCAAAAATTTCGTCCTTGCACAGCACGTCAGAGATGTTGAAGAACATCGTCGAAATAACGGAATTTACTTAATTAAGTCAAGGGTTATTCGACAAGCATCGGTCCATGCAACACCCTACACTACTTCTTTAAATGTAATTAAAAATTTAATGATTTATATTCTATTAAATAATATTTTTTATTTTAGATAAATTCGGCACGATGTGTCACCGATGTACAATGCAATTGCGTTTATAATAAAAGTAAGAAATGCAAACACATTGCTGCATTAATTTACTTTATTAATAATGAAGAAAGCACATCTAAAACGAGTATCGCGCAACAATGGGGCAAACCCAATGCTCGACAATTCGCAAAAAATAAATATTCAAAAGGAGAATATTTCGAAAATATGGTTCCTCATAAATACAAGCAGCTGTAAGAATCACAGGAAGTCCAGATTTCCGAATTGGTCTCAGATTCTTCTTTAAAGCGAATTTTGACAGCTCAATGTAATAAAAATAATTTTCACACAGTGAGATGTGATAAATTTTTTATTCAACACAACACAAGTTGAACTGAATATCGACAAAGAAGACTGTGCTGAATGTGTGCTCGACTAGATATGGTTTAAAACATGAATCTCATGCCAAAGAAAAATATGAACTGCTTTATAACTGTAAAGTTAAACGTGTTGGTGTTATTGTTTGTAAAAATCAACCTTGGCTCTGTGCGAGTCTTGATGGTGTTGTCGTAGAATATGGATGTGATTTAAAAATAGTTGAATTTGAATTCCCAGTTCTTACGAGAAAAAAAATGTGGTAAATTTCTCTAAAAAGTCATGTAACGTTAAGTGTTTACAGTTTATTATTAAGTATTATTGATGACAAATTAATGTTAAAAACGACTGTTCCTTACTACACTCCAACTCAAATCCAAATGTATATTGCTGGTATGAGGGTCTGTGATCTGTTTGTTTATTCACCAGTGCCAAATGGTAATTGCTTGGTTGAAGTACACCGTGATGAAGAATTCATACAAATGGTGATATTAAAAAGTCAAGAGTTTTATTTTAAAAATTGTTTACTTGCTTTATATAAGACTGTGATTTCCGAAAAAGGAAATTATAATATTACCACTAAAAATTTAGAAGACAGTGAAAATCTGAATAACAGTGAAGATGAAGAACTGCTACAGAACAGAAGTTTTACGGAAACTGATATCAGCAATATCTTAAATTAATAATATAACTTTAATATATTTATTGATCTACCTGTGTGTTAACTAAAGAGAACAAAATTATTATTCGTTATACTAAATAATTACAATTTGTTAAAGTTTTAAAAAAATATGTACAATTCAATAAAAAAAATTTTTATATATTTACTCTCCATTGTCTGTATCATTATTATTTGAAATTATTGGGGGCTGTAAATTAACTAAAACACAGCAAACGTGCATAATGTCATCTATACAATGAAATAAATTTTCCGGAATTTTATTCAATATCTGATAGGTCTTTAAACGCTGCATGATTCTTTCCACATGAATTCTTACTCTTGCTACACTGTATGTTTGTTGAGTTTCTTCGGTGCATTCCTAGTATACGTGCACAAAAAAAATTGTGAAAATTTCTAGTTTTATATATTAAACATGACCCAAAACGAACGAAAATTAGTATTAAAATTGGCGCTCACGTTTAGTTTTCGCAAAATTTAATATTAAAAATTTTATTTTTTTCATGTGCAAAATACACTTAAAATTTTATAACAATACATACACACACGAAAAGTTTTAAAAATTTCTAGCTTTGTGTATTAAACATGAACCAAAACGAATGAAAATTAGTATGAAAATTGGCACTCACCTTTACTTTATAAACATCATTTATTTAATGTTAAAAATTTGATTACTAAAGTGTACGAGAAAGCACTTAAAATTTTGTTACAAAAATCGTAATTACTTGATTTTAATAACACTATTTAGTTTTAAAAAAAAGATAATTTTAGCTTTATCAAACAAATTAAAAAAAAAAATATTAATTAACAACATAAAACACATAATTAATAATATAAAACACATAAAATTTATTTCAGAAAATTTTTATTTTTGAGTATCGTAAGACATTTTTCAAAACAAAATATGTGTATGATGACATGAAGATAGGTGCATGTATATGTATATTGAGAATGGTATTTACAATGATACATTTAGGTAGAAAATATTTTTTACACACTTACACTTACACATAAAATGTTTTTCAAATAAGTATTTGTTAATTATAAAATAAAAATAAACTTTACATATCACTTTTGAACGAAAATTATCCAACTCATGAACTGTCATTTAAAATTTTCAACAATTAAAAGTAAGCATTTTTTTTTAAATTTAAATATTTGACGTCATTGTGACGCAGTAGAAAACTTAACAAAAAAACGTATTTTAGGTTTGTTCCCTTATGAATAGGAAAGTGAATGTATTAAAAGAGAAAGTCGTTCCTGTACACCAAAATTGCACAGTTCCTACTTTTTCCTTCCAACTGTAAAATTTAAATTTATAAATAATATTTACGAAAATTATAGTACATAAATTTAAAAGAAATTAGTGATTTAAGTATTTTAAGTTAGTTTTTGATGTGTAAAATTTAAAACTTCAAAGAGTAACGACTTTGTACAAATGTTGGTTGAGCAGTAAGGTGCCGCGATTAAATAACGTGGACAAGATAACCGCGACAAAATAATCCTGGAGCACAGACCAATGAACACTATTATATTATACTACTAGACAAAGTGTAAAGCCAGTTTCTAGGCATATTTTTTGAAGCAGCTAACAAGTGTGAGACGTGTGAAATTTAATGAAATAATATAATGTCAATTTTTGAGCAAATGAGACTATAATTATTGCAGGACATAATTAGTATACGTACGTAAAATAAAGCAAATACCACCTTTTTTCTTCCAAAATTTTGCAGTTTCCTCTCAAAAAAAGTAAAATTTTATTATCAGTATTATATTTTGACAATAATTATTTGAAACCGTAACTACGGATACAAATCCATTACTATATAACAAAATACTATTAAGGTCGGAACTTGGTCGTATGTGGTTGCCTCAATTGCACATTTATATTGTTAGTCTATATGTATAATATAATATAGTATGTTCACTGGTCTGTGCCCTGGACAAAATAACCGAACCACAAAATAACTGTACGACAAAATAACCACACGACAAATAACTGTGGACAAAATAATCGAACGACCAAGTAACTGTACGACAAAATTAAACATCAAATTAAACATCTTTAACTTTATTATTCTTTTGAGTTAGGGTACATGCGACCGTGATAAGATTAAGATTTTTTTTTGCTTCCAATAAAAAGCTAAGCTTGGGAAACATTATTTCGAAAGATCAAATAGCGGATGATATAAAAACTAGGTAATAATATTATAAGCTAGTTAGGATAAGGTTATAAGTTTTTTTCTCAAATTTTAGGTAGATATAAAAACTCGGTGGTGAGGTTAGTTAAGGTTAGGTTAGTTTAGTTAGTTTTGACAATGTACTTAGATTTTGATATAAAAACTAATTAGGTTAAGGTTATAGGTGGTGAGGCTAGTTAAGGTTAGGTTAGTTTAGTTAGTTTTGACAATATACTTTGACTTTGATATAAAAACTAATTAGGTAAAGGTTAAAGGTAGTGAGGCTAGTTAAGGACGTTATGGTTAGGTTAGTTTAGATAATATACTTCGAGTTTGGTATAAAAACTAATTAGGTTAAGGTTATAGGTGGTGAGGCTAGTTAAGGTTAGGTTAGTTTAGTTAGTTTTGACAATATACTTCGACTGTGATATAAAAACTAATTAGGTAAAGGTTATAGGTGGTGAGGTTAGTTAAGGGTAGGTTAGTTTAGTTAGTTTTGACAATATACTTCGACTGTGATATAAAAACTGATTAGGTAAAGGTTATAGGTGGTGAAGTTAGTTAAGGTTAGGTTAATTTAGTTAGTTTAGATAATATAATTCGACTTTGGTATAAAAACTAATAAGGGTAAGGTTATAGGTGGTGAGGCTAGTTAAGGTTAGGTTAGTTTAGTTAGTTTTGACAATATGCTTCGAGTTTGGTATAAAAACTAATTCGGTTAAGGTTATAGGTGGTGGAACTAGTTAAGGTTAGGTTAGTTTAGTTAGTTTTGACAATATACTTCGACTTTGATATAAAAACTAATTAGGTAAAGGTTAAAGGTAGTGAGGCTAGTTAAGGACGTTAAGGTTAGGTTAGTTTAGATAATATACTTCGAGTTTGGTATAAAAACTAATTAGGTTAAGGTTATAGGTGGTGAGGTTAGTTAAGGTTAGGTTAGTTTAGTTAGTTTTGACAATATACTTCGACTGTGATATAAAAACTAATTAGGTAAAGGTTATAGGTGGTGAGGTTAGTTAAGGGTAGGTTAGTTTAGTTAGTTTTGACAATATACTTCGACTGTGATATAAAAACTGATTAGGTAAAGGTTATAGGTGGTGAAGTTAGTTAAGGTTAGGTTAATTTAGTTAGTTTAGATAATATAATTCGACTTTGGTATAAAAACTAATAAGGGTAAGGTTATAGGTGGTGAGGCTAGTTAAGGTTAGGTTAGTTTAGTTAGTTTTGACAATATGCTTCGAGTTTGGTATAAAAACTAATTCGGTTAAGGTTATAGGTGGTGGAACTAGTTAAGGTTAGGTTAGTTTAGTTAGTTTTGACAATATACTTCGACTTTGATATAAAAAGTAATTAGGTTGGGGTTATAGGGGGTGAGATTAGTTAAAGTTAGGTTAGTTTAGTTAGTTTTGACAATGCACTTCGACTCTGACATGAAAACTAAGTGGTGAGGTTAGTTAAGGTTACCCTTTGCCCGAAAGTTAGGTTAGTTTTGACAACATACTTCGATTTTGACAAAAAACTAGGTGGTGAGGTTAGTTAAGGTTGCCCGTTGCTCGAAGGTTATGTTAGTTTTGATAATATACTTTGTGATTAAATATAACGCAGAACAAAAACATAAGTATTTACAAGATATTGCTACAGTTTTATCTTTGTAACTTAAGTTTAATGTTTTAACAAAAGAATAAATAAATTAACTTTAAAGTTATTTTGTCGTTTGGTTATTTTGTCGTTCGGTTATTTTGTATAAGGTTATTATGTCATTCGGTTATTTTGTCGCGGAACCGAGCAGTAATAATCAAATATGACAGTTGCAATAATTATTGTCGCAGTTATTTGTTACTGTTTATGTCGATTGTAGTTGTCATGATTTAAGTAGATTAAAAAAATTGTAAAATTTGTTTTTTTTTTTTAGGAAGCTGACGGGAGTAATTATTTTCATATTTTATTCCCATTACATAAAGTAGGAACTTGAAGCAATTAACATATAAAAAAGTAAAGGAATAGACCTTTTAATTTCAAATGTAGCGTACCTTTCTCCATCTGTTTGACGTGTATGTAAATAATCCTAATAATTGCACCTGACATCTAGTGGTAGAACAAAATGACAAGCGCCAAAATTTCAAATTATTTTAAAAATATTTTCTTGTTAATGGATATGGTAAAAGAGGAATACACGAATAAATTTTAAGGTAACGGAAAAAGAAATTTTATATTGTTAATTATTTATAAAAACTGTAAATTATTATCAATTAATATTGTTAATATGCATAAAAAAGGATAACAAAATTTGCTGTGCTGGATTAAACGTAGAGTAGTGAACACGCATTGTTGTTTTTTGTAATGTAATTTAATAACTGGAATGGACTATTGAATAACTGGAATAAAGTAAACGATATGATGATCCAGTCCAACACTGGACAGGATTAACTCACTGGATTAGTGGACTGGAATAATTTGAATAGGCTATTAGTAATTATTTTTATATTTTATCTGCACTACATAAAGTATAATAGGAACTTGAAAAAATTAGCAGATTAAAAGAATGTACAGGAACAGACCTAAATATGTATTTAGTGCAGACAACTTCAGATTGCTCGATTTTTAAATAAAAACAACAGTAACACAATAAAACGTCCATCTAAAAAAAAATTTTTATTTTAAATAGTTATTAATTTAACTTGAAATTAATATTTTTTATTTATTTTTATTTGTTTGGTAATATTAAGGTTATAATAGCTAAATAGTGTTAAAATTAAGTGAATAAGCGATTAATTAGTTTTGTGTTATACTTAATTTCAAGTGCTGGCTTACATTTCTACTAATCAATATTGGATATTAAATTTTACGAAAACTAAAGGTAAATCCCAATTTTTATAGTAATTTTCATTCGTTTTTGTTCATGTTTAATACACAACGCTAGAAATTTTTAAAACTTTTCGTGTGTGCATGTATTGTTATAAAATTTTAAGTGTATTTTACATATGAAGAAATAAAATTTTTAATATTAAATTTTGCAAAAACTAAACGTAAGTGCCAATTTTAATACTAATTTTCGTTCGTTTTGGGTCATGTTTAATATATAAAACTAGAAATTTTCAAAATTTTTCTTCTGCACATATACTAGGAAATTGCCGTTTCTTCCCTTGAAAATTCATTTTTTTTTTCTAAAAACGGTCAATCTTTACTTTTTTACCACTTGCATCAATGACGGTTTTTACATTTGGAAAACCTTTGTCAGCCAAAACTATGTCACCATCTTCTAATAAATCAAGCAGCCCTGATTCTATTGTTAATTGAGAATCCGACTTCCGTCCTCCAGCTATTTTGGATTTTAAACAAATAAAGCCTCCAGGAGTAATACCAACAAGAACTTTGGCTGTGAAATTTTTTTATACTGGGAATATGTAAAAACATGATTGTCAACACTTGTGGGAATTTCAATCCTGAATTCTGTACAATCAATTATAACTCTGATGTTACTGTATTCAGGATAAAAACATTCCGGTATTGTTTCCTGCATAGCATCAATATCTGGCCAAAATACCAAATTTCTAGTCGTACCAGCTAACTTTTGCAAAATTTTCAAAAAAATTTAATAAAAAATTAAAATAAAACAATAATTAAAATTTAATAAAATATAAAATAATAATAAAAATTTAATAAAAAATTATAACAAAATTAAAATTCTCACATGTATTTTGCTAACTCGGAAATTAAAAACACCACCCTTTATTGCGTAAGTTATCCACTACGTGCGCTAGTGTCTACTTCGGTACCCCCTACCATGACAACACATGGAGGGTATACTCGTATAGATATCGTAGTAACTGAAGTTAAAGGAAATAATTTAATTATTTATATATATAATAAAACTGTAACGAAATTGTTTCTGAATATGGAATATTTTTTGAAAATTGTACTGCCGCTGTAAATAGTTATCGATGTAGATATCACAACAACGATTTTTAAAATTTTTGTCTGTCTGCCTGTTCACGCATCACGCAAAAACTACTGGACGGATTTTAACGAAATTTGGAGTGATAACTTATTACCTGGGTCAACATCTAAGATACTTTTTACTCCGGGAAAATGTCTCATTCCTACGGGAAAATAGAAAAACCAATTTGAGCATATGCACGCATTACGCAAAAACTATCAAACGGATTTTTATGAAATTTGTTGTGGTGATAATTTATTACCTGGGTCAACATCTAAGATACTTTTTACTCCGGGAAAATGTCTCATTCCTACGGATAAATAGAAAAACCATTTCGAGCATGTGCACATATTACGCACAAACTACTGAAGGGATTTTTTTGAAATTTGGTGTGATGACAACTTATTACTTGGGTCAACATCTAGGATACCTTTTACTCCGGGAAAAGGTCCCGTTCCCGCAGAAAAATAGAAAAACCATTTTGATCATATGAACACATTACGCAAAAACTATTAAACGGATTTTTCTGAAATTTGATGTGGTAATAACTTATTACCTGCGTCAACACTTAGGATACTTTTTATTACGGAAAAATGTTTCCTTTACTCGAGAAAATACAAAGACCATTTTGAGCATGGATTACGCAAAACTACTGTTCTATGCAAATGCTTTATAATTATTATACTTATAACTATTAATAAAAATAATATTGATAAGGCTACGTGTAAATATTGTTCTTCAGTAATTTCGTAGAAGAATGAAGCTTCACCAAGTTTGCGAAAACATTTGCAAAGAAAACATGTGTACGCGGTTTCAAGACCAACAGCAACGTCTGATAAACTAATTTATGTAATAATGAAGAATTAATATTATTAGAAAATACTGAATCGCCAGTAGTTTCTATGTCACACCAAATGGTTCAACATTCAACCCAAGAAACGCTGAAAAACTTTGTAATCAGGCCATTACTATCTACAAAGACAGAAAGACTAAATGAACGATTACTGAAAAAGATAGTAAAAAAGTACCATCCTTTTAGAACTGTAGAAGAAAAATAATTTAAGAAATTTGTTTCAATGCTAAATCAAAATTGCCTTCCAAGCAAAAACGAAATATTTTTTTACCACAAGTATGTAACAGAAAAAAAGAAAAAATTCAAACTAATTTAAGAGAGGTTGAATTTGTTGCATTAACAGCGAATGGATGAAGTTCATTAACAAATGAATTATTTCAAGCAGTAACAATACATTATATAGAACCTCAAGGAACTCTAAGCTCACATCTAATTGGATGTAGTAAATTATACTGCAAACATACAGCCAAAAACTTAAAATACGAAAAATTGTAGGATAATGGGGCTTAGAAAATAAAGTTGTTAGTATAGTTAGTCATAATGTTGCAAATATAAAATTAATATTAGGCTTATGCAACTTTCAACACATAGGTTGTTTTGCACATGAGTTAAATTTAATTATTAAAAAATCATTAAATGAAGGCAAGGCCATACAAATTAAAGTGAAAGATATTGTGCAATATTTAATCCTAGAACATATAGCATAGGTCAAAATCACCCATTCAAATTTTTATTTTATTTTGTCTTTTAAATAATAATATTTTT
The DNA here is from genome assembly GCA_035578155.1 of Brachynemurus nebulosus. Lineage (NCBI taxonomy): Eukaryota > Metazoa > Arthropoda > Insecta > Neuroptera > Myrmeleontidae > Brachynemurus > Brachynemurus nebulosus. Next base: position 4,152,875 of record JAPWDM010000021.1, on the reverse strand, counting down.
TGTTTTCTAACGACAATGTAAACACTTTGCCTAGTACAATCTAACTTACCGACAATGTATTTTTAATCAAAAAGTTCCTCAAGTAACTGTACAGATGTCACTGGGTCATTGTGACCTAACCTATAGAATAGAGACGTCGATTCTCCAAAAAAAAGATCGATTTTTGGAACGATTTAAATCGAAATTGAAAAAATCGATTCACAAAAAAATCGGCTAAAAAAAAATCGAATCTGTAAGATCGATCTAAAAAATCGAAATTTTGAAAAGTTTAATAAAATTAGCTGATAGTTTGTTAAATGACTTAATTGATAGTACATGGGGAGTATCGTGTAAGAACGCCTTACACCAAGGCAATGAGTTAATTTTTCAATTATAATTATAGCAAATAAACAAATAACAACAATAATTGAATATGTAGGACGAATACCATGAAATGGAATGAACCAAGTTTATTCAAAAATTTCAAACAAACTGACAAAAAAATGTTTTCTAAGTAAGTTGCTTTTGTGGGAAAGAGACCGTTTGCCAAATGGGTGGTCTTCTTTTCTTTTGTATTAATAGTCTTCATAGTAGTACTTAATATGTCTACATATTGGCTATTGCCACTATTGGATACTGTTGGGGCTACTGGACAAGGCAGTGTATATATAATATGTAGTTATATCGAGCCACATGGGGAGTTCTTTGATAACAACAAGTAAAAAGTGACAATGGTGACAATAAACAATAACGTTTTTGGTGTTTCATTTTAACATATGTTTCTTTGTAAAAATACAATTTATTAAAATGAAATTATTTTTGGAAAAAATCGGTTGCCGATCTCTTACTTTTATTAATCGATTCATGAATCAATTCAAATGAAAAAAATCGAAAAAAGAATCGATTTTTTAAGCTTCGATTAATCGATTTTCGATTAATCGATTTAAAGGCGACATCTCTACTATAGAATATAAGCTGTCAAAAAATTCCACCATCTTTTTTTTTAACATTTATAAAAGTGAAAATGAAAGGCAGTAAACGTTTAACACATGATAAAATTGCAAAATTTTTAATTAATGAAAATGAAAATAGTGATCTAAACATAAGTGGAGATAGTTCTGTAAGTGATCGTGATGGTCTTGAAGTAGAATCACATTATGAGAGTGATTTTGATGATTTTCCAATGGAAAATAACGAATCCCAAGTTGATTTTTCGAATGTTAATATATTAAAAGGAAAAGATGGGCATGAATGGTCGTTAACTCCTTTGGGATATACTGGACGCACACCAGCTCGGAATATAGTGCTACATTTACCTGGGCCTAGAGGGAAAGCAAAATCGATTAAGTCTATTTGTCAACGCCATCTGTTGATTATATGTGTGGACAAAAAAGGAATTAATAATATATTTTAGTGTCAATAGATGGTGTTGTTGAATCATACGTTACTTAATTCGTTCGCTTGAACCATTTGAATTTTGTGTTTTGTTTGAAAAAAAGAAAGGGCGTGGTATAACGGTCAGTGGTCGATGAGACTGATCGGCGCGCAGTCGATCGTTACTGGTTTTATCCAGTAACCTTCAATATTGCCAATTTCAATTTTTTTTTTTTAATCATTACATAATGGTTCGATAGTTTTTTGGTGAACCTTTCGGGTTTCAATTCGCTAATTTTGCCCGCGTTCTATACTTCGTGATAGAATCTGACGATGCAATAGTTGACTGTTCGAAGTTAGTTGGTTAATTCGCAATAATTCCACATTAGTTTTGTTCGCAACAATACAAATAATATAATAGAAATCCCGCATTTAATATTTGTGTTGATTTTGTGTTATTTTGCTCGCAATAATAATAGTTTAACCCGCTTTATAAATATTAGTGTAAATTCGTATTGGCGCAAAATTACATGGAACTCATCTGAAGAAACAATCAAAATTTAATTAGGGTCATCATAGCTGTAGGGATAGTTAGATCCAGAACAGCTTCGCAAGAAAATATAACTCCAAATTTATATATGAAAGTGTTTAACACAAAAATCGAACCGATTATAACCTATGGAAGCGAAATATGGGGGCCTTATTCAAATTCATCATCAATAGACCAAGTTAGTAACAATTTTGGAAAAGAAGTACTACAAATAAATAAGAGAACTTCAAATCTAGGATGTATGATAGAACTTGGAAAAGTCCCAACTAGTGTTAAAGTTAAAATCCGATACATAAATTATTTTACAAAAATATGGTATGATAAAAACAAAATTTTACAAAATTACTGTTTAAAATATCAAATAGAGCAGTCTACAAATACTAGTAATTGGTCACATCGAATCGTTACTGAAATAAAGAAATTCAAAATAAGCGAAGTATTGAATCAGAGGGAATACACGTACAAACTGAAAATGCAAATTACACAAAATATCACTAATCAATATTATGAAGATACACTTGCTGAAATTTGTAAAATGAAATCTCTTCATTTCTTCAGAAATCTGCATCATTATCAACAAGGAGCGCATTATTTAGAAATAATTGAAAATAAAGATCACCGAAGAACTTTGGCTAATTTTCGACTCGGATCATGGATATGGGAAATTGGAACAAAAAACAAAAGAGGAGACATTAGACTTTGTGTGCTATGTAATGAGATTGAAACCCCTGAACACTTTTTTATCGATTGTAACGGATGCGATTTCATTAGGCAAAAACATGAAATTAGAAAGTGTGAAACAAACTCAGAAGTATATGAGCTATTTAATAATAAAGTTGCACATGATTTGAATCAACTTAGTTCGTTTATTGCTGAAGTATTATTAATTAGGAAACATAAAATATAACGCCCTGAATGTTTACTCTCCTATTATTACAAAATTATTTTTGTCTATATGATAAATATATAATATTTCTGTTAATTAAACTAGTACTATTTATTAATCATAATTTTAATTAGAGTTAACTCAAATTTTAACAGTTAAATTGTTATAACACATAGAAATTGTACAGAATTTTTATTGTAAATATTTGTAACTTGACTTTATGTCAATTATTAAATAAATAAATAAATAATTAGGGTCATCACTTTCTTCCTTTACATCCAAAATCTTCCCTTAACCCAACAAACATCAATAATTTAGAACGGAAGTAGAACAAATTCGGTGAGTAAAATCTAATTTTGTAATCATTATTTTTTTTTGGTAAATATCGCAATACAGTCCATAATCGTAGGTTTATATTTGTAACAAAATTTATAGAATTTAGTTCAGAATCATCCCCAGCCAAATTGTCACTAAATCTACTGATTATTACGCGTACGCAACACTATTATTGAATCATAGGAATTGTTTATAAATGAAAAAATTATTGAAAAAATTGTTCTTCATACCAATGAAGAAATAGAACGAAAAGCTACTAAATATAATAAAAAAAAAAAAAAATACATAGTATATCGGTGAAACTTCAGTTTTGGAAATTAGAGCCTTCATTGGTTTGTGCTATTTAGCTGGTGGGATGAAAGGCGGAAAGACAAATGTAAGTGATTTATGGTCACCTGTTTTTGGTAATGGAATCTTTCGGGCAACAATGTCACAATCAAGATTTAACTTTTTAACTGTTTCTCTTAGATTTGTTGATAAGGACACTAGAGATGTTAGAAAAGCAATTGATAAATTAGCACATATAAGGGAGATTTGGAAGGAGTTTATCAGCAATTGTAAGTTAAATTATAATGCTTCAGATTTTGTAACGATTGACGAACAGCCCTTAGGTTTTCCAGGAAGGTGTCCTTTTAAAGTATATATTGCTAATAAGCCGGATAAATACGGTATTAAAATTGTCACTATGTGTGATTCAAAGAATTTTTATATGATTAATGCAATGCCATACACAGGAAAAATTGACAAAACTAAATATGAGTCTGTTCTAACGTATTATGTGAGAAATTTATCTGAACCTATTCATGGGTCTTTTCGTAATAAAACGATGAACAATTGGTTCACTTCGGTTTCGCTAGCAGATACTCTACTAAATGAATTAAAACTTACAATGATTAGAACACTGAGGCACAATAAAAGAGAAATTCCTCCAAGTTTTGTTATTACAAAAAACAGAAAAGTACTGAGTACAAAGTTTGCATTTGATAGAGAGAAAATGCTTGTGTCTTTCATTCCGAAAAAGAATAAAAATGTCATATTATTGTCAACAATGCATACATATGGCGTAATAAACGACGAAACCAAAAAACCAAAAGTAATTCATTGCTACAATGAAACCAAAGGTGGAGTTGATACGTTTGATCAGCTTTGTCATTCGTATACAACGGCACGAAAAACTAGACGCTGGCCTATGAGATTTTTTTATGGGATACTTGACCAGTCAGCTATTAATTCCTTAGTTATATTTTTATCGATTTTTCCAGATTTATTTAAAAGAACTGGGTATGGGATTAGTGATGCCATTTTTGGAAAAACGATTGGAAGTTTCAACCTTACCAAGGGAATTAAAAAAATTAATTTACACGATTTCAAGGAAGAACTTGCTAGAAACATCCAGTGATGTAATAGAAAAGGGCAAAAGAAAGAGATGTGCACTATGCTCAAGCTCTAAAGGCAGAAAAACTTCAGTAATATGTAAATTTTGTAAAAAATATATGTGTCATGAGCATCGAGCAGAAGTGTGTGTTGAATGCGCTGGTGAATTATTTTAGATTTGTTTTCGACACATTTTATAATTTTTTTAAATTTGTAATTTATATAACTGAATAAAAACATTAAGTTAATATATTCTTTTAATATTTGAAGACATGAATGGACGAAAGTGTTAAGTAACATTTTTATAATTTTACAATACAAGCGTTTGAAGTTTTTATTTACATATACTCTCCATGCAATGGCACATGTTTATTAATGAATTTCTACAAAACTATTAGACGTAATGAAACAAAATTTTAATATATGATACTCCAGAATAAAAAATTTCAAAATCTGGCAAAAAATGAATTTTTGAAAAAATGTTACATAACATCTTCATCCACTCATGTCTTCATTTTATTTCTAATTTATGTAGGTATATCTAATGAATTATTCTTCCTAATAGACGTACATAAAAGCTTAATATTGTAATTTATAATTGATGGATAAAGGATAATTAGTTACAATTTAATATTGCTTATTTATATTGGGTAAATATGACCCATGCTATTTGTAATAAGATAACAAAAATGACCTATATATTGCAGGGTTAAAAAAAAGTTCATATGCTGCAGAAAAATTGTGAACTATCTAACAGCAGCCGAATATATCAATAGTTAAATTAAAACAAGAAGTGCCAACTCGATGGAATTCATCTCTGGATATTTTCACTACATTTCTCAGAAATAAGGAGCCTATTTTATCAACTTTAGCATTATTGTCTTCAAATTTAAAATTTAATTGAACAGACTTTGAAATTTTAAAATGTGTTTGGCACATTTTAAAATCGTATAAAAAAAAACATTATAGAAATATCTATTTCGAAAATACCAGTTTTATAAATAATTAATATTAGAAAGGTTTACTTTGTGAAAATCCATATTAAAAACATGGGATCGTTACTTTGTCACTTTTCACAACAAAATCGTATAAACACAATCTACTGTTCAAGCATCAATCCCATGTTTTTACCAGTTTTATGTCGTTTACTGAAAAGTCATATCAATATATTAAATAGAAAAGAAAATTTACTTCACTTAGTACAAAATATGTTAGTAAGTTATGGAACATGAAATAAATTCAAAATTCTTTGAAATTAATAAAATTGTTGCTGGTGCCACATTTGTAGATCCCCGATTTAAACGTCAAGGTTTCTCAGAAGAAAACTTATTTAAATGTATTTATAAAACATTAAAAAAAATATATCTGAAATATCCACTACATTAAGTAAAAACATTAATGAGACAGAAGAGAAAAACTTTAGAGAAAATCGTACGGAACCATTCATCTGGGATGATTTTGTAAAAAAAGTTTCCCACTTAAAAAAAAATCTAGATTAAACCACATTAGCCACATATGAATTAGATAAATATCTCCAAGAACCCATATTAGATTGTCATGCTGACCATTTACAGTAGTGGTTTGAACACAGCAACATTTTCCTTCGACTTTTCCATATTTGATTTTATTATGAAGACCAGATTGTGCATCTCAGCTACTTCAATGCCGTATGACAGAATATTTTCTAAAAATGGACAGATAATTATAAAGCGTCGAAATCGATTACCTGCAAACAAAGTAGAAAAAATACTATTTTTAAATCATAATTTAATTAACTAATATACATAATTATATTGGTTTGTTATTTTTTTTTTTATATTAAAGTATATTTTGATTACATTAAACAGACCAATCAAATTAACTCATTTAGAGGGAAATAAAACAAAAATTATTACCGAGACTTTTATTAGTGGAAATGGTAAAGAGGGTTATAATAAACGTAAAAAAAATAAATGCGTGAGCAGGGGCGGCGGAGGGCTCATTTGGGGGGTCCCAAAAGGATGAAAAATTATATTTTTGCAATTGCCGACAAAAGTCGAAGTCAAAGGAAAAATTATCCTTAACAAATGTTGTAGATCTTGCAAAAATCTACAACTTTTGTAGAGGATGCTTTTTAACATAACCTCAAAATTTCGGATAAAAATGCGAATTTTCTTGTTTTTTTCTTTATATCGTTTTATACTCCTCATTTCCACAAAAATAATTTAATTTTGACGAAATTTGGTAGAAGTATACGTTTCTGGGACTTAAATAACCACAAGTTTTTTCGGGTAAAAAAATTAAGAAGTTTCCGAGATATTCATTTTTTTCGGTCCGGAACACTTTTTTTTAAAGAAAATTTTCTACTTAAAAAAATCATCGCACAGAGTTCTACCGGTGCTCATTTTTTTCGGTTTGACATGTACTTTTCGGCAAAATAAAAAAAAATTGGTAGTTTCATTTAAGAACATGCTCAAAAATGCAAAAGAAAAACCAATAAATAATAAACAATTACTCTTACAACAATGAATTTTTCAGTAATTCTTAACAATTTGGTCAAAGTTTTGAAAAATTTCAAAAACTGATTACAACGCTCAATTGTACGGAAAAAATACTTCATTGTTTGATTCGAAACATTATTTTTGTTGAGTATTGCTATACATATCTAAATCGAAAAAATAAAATTTCGAGTCCAACAATGAAACACAGTTTCTTTCGAATTTTTTTTTTTTTTTTTCGTACAATTGAGTGGTGTAATCAGTTTTTGAACTACCAGTTTTTATTATTTTACCAAAAAGTACATGTCAATCCGAAAAAAAATGAGCACCGGCAGAACTCTGTGCAATAAGTTATTTAAGTAGAATCTTTCCTTGAAAAAAAAGTGTTCCGGACCGAAAAAAATGAATATCTCGGATGCTTCTTAATTTTTTTTACCCGAAAAAACTTGTGGTTATTTAAGACCTAGAAAGGTATACTTTCACCAAGTTTCGTCAAAATTAAATTTTGTAGAAATGGGAAACATAAAACGAAATAAAGAAAAAAACAAGAAAATTTGGAGTTTTCTCCGAAATTTTGAGGTTATAATAAAAAGTGACCCTTACAAAAGTTGTAGATTTTTTCATGATCTACAACTTTTGTTAAAGATAATTTTTCCTTTGACTTCGACTTTCGCTGGAAATTGCAATAATTTTTCACCCTTTTACCCCCCCCCCCCAAATCAACCATCCACCTCACACATTTATTGTTTTTACGTTTATTATAGGCCTCTTTACCATTTCCAGTTATAACAGTCTAGGTAACAATTTTTATTTTCTCTATGTGTAATTTGATTGGACTAAGAGTGAATAAAATTTTATTTGCGAAGAATTGTAATCACATATCATCGACTAAAATGTTAACCTTGTAATATCTCTCCGAAAGATTGGAAAAATGGATTTACACCACGTTTAAAATACACAGTTCACGTATTTCTTTAAAATTGTCTTTTCAGAATTATCAGTTGTGGTCATAAAAATGTAAATAAGAATGAAATCGACAGGACATTTAAAAAATAAGAAACGTGGAAGAAAAATAGTATTTATCGTAATGTTAATAACTTCCTAAATTGGGCTCACAAAAACTTGGTCAAACAAAATGCCAGCTATTTTTTTGAAAATTTTTTTTAAACGTAGATTCTTTAAAAATATTGGTGTTTGAGCAAACCGTGTTATTATCAAATTTGTTGTTTGTCTAATTTTCTAAAAGAAAGGTCTACTTACTTTCTGTAGTAATGCTAACCGTTTCCAAGTTCTTAGATTATTAAAAATTCGTATATTCAAAAAGTGATATGATTTTATGAAAAAGAAAAAAAGAAAACTTTATAGAAAATGTTACAAGCAACAAATTTGATAAGCACTACTTTTCGAGATATTAAAAAAAAAAAAAATTTTTTTTTTCTGCTCATTTTACCTTCCACAGTAAGTTATAACGTTACGGCAAATACTATCTCTTCAACATTTCCATCGATAGACAGTGACACTTTTTTGGCCCATAACTCTAAGTATGTAGTACGTAACATAACATGGCAATAAACATATCTAATAACCATACTTCTTTAATTTCGTAATTGTGGACAAATATAAAATTATTAATATAAAGTAAAAAAATTTTTACACAATTTCTGATAATTCATATGCATGCATTTTGTTCTGCTAATTCTTCTTCTGTAACTTTTTTCAATTGTTTTTAAAATCATTTCCCATTGTGTACTCCATTTCTTCTTTATACATTGCGTATAAACGTTTCGATATTGTTGGAATGTTCCAACACGACAAAATTTTATTTAATTCTTCAAGTCCACATCAAGCTTGCATTGCACCTAGATTAAAAAAAAAAAATTATAAGTAATTTTGTAAATACTCAAAATTTATTTTATACTTATTTCGTCAATTTAGAAACGTATCAAGAACAACTCTTTTGTTAGTATTTGAATATTCTGGTCCATTATTTGATTATCGTCACAAATTTTTTTAGTACCTACTTCAGTTATTTTAGAACAATTATTCAATCAAATAGATAATTTTGAATTCAGTCCTGTTCATTCCTGCTAGTGTATGTTCTCCAATGATAATACATTTTTACATTTGTTGCATTTTAGGTTTTCACCGAGTATTTTTAATTCCACAATTATTCTTTCTTTATAAAGGTTAGGAATAAAAGATTTTTACTCCACGCACATTTTGGTCGCCGTGCAACAGCACTTGCTTTCAGTTTTCTTTCTAGTTGTTTCTTTTTCACGCAGTGCACATATACATATAGCCACAGAATACAGAATCGGCAGTATTGACACTACTATTTCTGACCGTATTCCATTAGCGAAAACTTTGCACAGTACATGACACTGTGTTACACTGTGTCTAGTTTTTTCACTAATGGAACATCAACTTTTATTGTGTTTCTGCAGAGGGCAGCATAGACAAAGTTACTAAATTAAAAAAAAAAAATAGATTCAGTCTGCTTGGTATACTTTCTGTGATTCCCAATTACATGTATAATTTAATTTAAAGCAGATAAAAGGTTAGTTTCGCAATAAAATCTAAAAAAATTAATTTTTTGTGAAAGAAGAAAGTACAAAACTCACGAAAATTTGGTTGGCATTACTTTTCCCCCTAAATGCACTGTGTTACACCGTGTCGTTTGTGTTTGCTAATGGAACACGATCTCTATCGTGTAATCTGCAATGTACAGTGCTGAGCAAGTTAACCTACAAGGGGTCAAACTAGTACGTCTACCAAACAGTGCTCGCTGTAACCAGCGAGTGACGTAGCAACAGCACACATACAACCAAAACACATGATGTATGGACACAAACATACGAATGTGTTATTATGATGTGCTGATGATGATGTATGCAGTTCGCATATATATATATATATATATATATATATATATATATATATATATATATATATATATATATATATATATATATATACCATATGAGTTTTTCAGGAGTTGCCATTCGATTTATTCCTAAAATATGCACCTAATCGAAAAAAAGTTTATACAAAAAATATTCAAAATAGAGGGGGCCATTCACGAAAAATTGTTCCAGACTTCTAGGACTCACGGTTTTTTTGGAATAGAAAAAAAATTTTTTTTTCAAATGGGAACATATGTTGAGATGTTTCTTAAAAATTAGTTTATTACTTCAAACTACCAATTATGCTAAAATTTTCATTATTTTATTGCAAATTTTTGAGAAATTGCATTTTTAAGTTTTAATTTTCAAAATCCGTGGTAAGGTTTGTTTAACTGAACGCAAAACATACGATTTATTTTGAATTTATACTAAAAAAAATAGGAAATAAATTGTAATGGTATATTCACATTAGCTTCTTACAGTAACAGAAAATTTATTAATTAAATACATTAATTATCAAAATAATTTGCAGTTTTTCCTCAAATATTCAACTTAATATTTATTAATCAAGTTATCAAATTACAAATGTTTTTGTAATATTTAATTGTACACCATATTAAAGAAGTCGAAATCTGGTACATGTGAAAATGTCATTATTAAAAATCTGGAAAGTAAATTATAGATGGCATCTGGATACGATCGTAGAACTGTCATAATATGACAGGTCTTTTTTAAATTTAAATTGTTAAATTTTTAAACTCTTTTTTTTTAAAAAACAGTAAAGAAAAACAAAAAAATATTTTTAATATAAAAATTTTCAAGTATGTATGGTATGTATTTTAACAATACGTCTGAAAAAGATGTATTTTAAAAATATTATAACCTTAGTTTATTTTCCAGTAATTTCACCAGACGACCTTATCATGTTTGGAACATATTTTAATGATGTACAAGATAAAGTTGAGATGCTATCGGAATATTGCATAAAAAATCGCCTGACAGTAAATATAAACAAATCGAAAATAGTAATTTAAAATAGTAAAAAGTATATTGATATGGTGGTGCCATTTGCTGAATATGACAGACTAGAGAATCCCGAAAGTATGCTAAGCAAAACTAAAGGAACTATGTGATGATCGAACCTAGAAAAACTCTAACTGCGTTGTATCTTTAAAACAAAAGTTTACTCAACTTGGTTAAGAGAATTTGTGGGAAGCGCAGGACATGTTCAAAGAAAAAAGAATGCTGACCGAAGTTAGTCAGTTACGAATGTCAAATAAAATATGTACAAAAATTTTCTTCAAAGGGTGTAAACTGACTCTGAAACATGAAGAAATTTGTCAACAGTGTAACGAAGTTCTCAGTATCTTACGTACTTTCTTTTCAATTGTAAAAAGTATCCTTTTAAAAGGCAAACGTACTTGAATAAGCATATCAGTGCTGGAGGTGATCCCATGACGGCGTTATTAACCATAAGAGGGCTGGACCAGCTGAACGACAAAAAAAAATAAATTCTACATTTTGTCAAATTATTAAATAATAAAAATAAATATGCAATGTAAATTCAAATTACTGTTTTATTAAAAAATCATAATTTCTGTTAATTGCTATACAATTTTACAATAAAATAATTTTCTGTTGATCAGGGCTGGGAGCTATTTAAAATGATTTCATTTGAAATATGTATTTAAAATACAAAATGGCATTTTCCATTTTCTATTTTAAATAAGTTCGGTCAAACCATTTTCCATTTTGTATTTAAAAAGAAACTTTGAATCCATTTTCCATTTTGTATTTAAAAAGAAAATTTGAATCTATTTTCCATTTAAAATGAAAATGCATGTATACTCAAATTTATGTGCATAAATTATAGAACTCGAACTGAACGATCTGAAGTCTAACAAATTGTAAATTAAATGTAAGTTTATTTAATTGATTCAAATTTTTTATAACTGGAGTTGCAAAATCACGGAAGTTAAATTTATTACTAGAGTTGTAGTTCTCTTAAGTCAAACTTTTCTGACTCAAGTTGTGTACTGTTATCTTTAAGACACGGCAATAAAAAATGTTTTGTATTACAAGTAGATGATTTTCATAATTTAGAAGTCGCAATTGTAGCGTAGTCAAGGTTTGAATACGTCAAAGCTGAATTAAATTTTACAATATTTCAAGAGTTAAATTTCGTTTTCATATCATGTAAGCTTTACAAGATTTTCTCAAAAGACTGCCTTTATTTAATTTCAGTACGTTTAAAATTTTCTTAACTTTTTTTTAAATATTGATAAAAAAAATTTATAGAATTTAAAGTAAAAAAAGTATTTGGCATTAGGGTTTCCGATCTTCGATTTTTCGAATCGATTCTTTGGAGAGTAAATCGATACAGAGATCGTGAAAAATTTAGGGGATCGAAGATCGATCTTTTCGAATTTAAATTAGGATATTTTTAGTAAAAATATATTTTTTAAAAATTATTGTAAAATATATTTCAACTATTGTTGTCACTTTTAACGCAAACTGGAAACCATTTTATTCATATTAAATTCAGCAGTTCATCTTCAAAGAAAATTAAAACTGATTTGTGATGACCCAATAAGAAACTTCATTAAAACTTTTATATATCTTTTATTTCCTGCAAGTACAAAAATTGAATCGATTTTCGTCAGATCGGTTTTTTATAAGCCGATTTTCTTCTGCATCGATTTTTGGTTTGACGATTCCAATCGATCCACAAGATCGATTTTTTCGCCAGAGATCGGGAACCCTATTTGGCATTTTATAATCCATTTTAAATAGCTATTTTCAATTTTTTATTTTAAATATGTTCAGCAAAACCATTTTCCATTTTGTATTTTAAGTGCATTTTTGAAAACCATTTTCTATTGTAAACTCTATGAACCATTCTTTCCAGCGCTGCTGGTAGTTACGTATAATCAGTGGTAGATTTACACTACGGGCACGCGGGGCAGTAGCCCCGGGTGGCAAATTTTTAATGGGAGTTTCCTCGCGTTAACATTTCTATTTCTTGAATTTTTTCCACAGAAGTACCATCCTTTTGCAATTTTATATTAACTTCATACGGAACCAAAGCTTTACAGAATCCTATGAAATAAGAATTTTCGTTACTTACATTGTAAATAATTATTTTGAAATTGTGGAATTACCGTTACCTTTTAAAATAACAATAAATATTCCTTGGATAATATAAGAATTGGAGAGGTTATGTCATCTCGAACAATAATAAGTTATTAGAAATACTCCAATAAAGTACCTAAAACAGAATTACATAAATTATCAAAATAATTGTAAATTTAAAAAAAACACTGACATTTTAAATTAGTCATTTGTGTGGTAGAGTCCCTATAATAAATACAGTCGTGACATGTCATTCGTTTTCGGTCCAAATCAGAGCGGCAAGCTTCAAAATTGCTTGATCACATGCTTTGTAAATATTGAGTAAATATTTTTGAGTACATAATTATTGTTAATAAGTTATGAATTACTGAACAATTAAAAATTTTTAATTTAATTATTCTTTCTAGGTTAAACTAAATGATTTTTTCAGATTTTTGTTAATATTTAATTTATTTCTAATGTATTTTATGCAAACTGTGGACAGAAAATGCCGGTGCCAATCAGCGTTGAGAACACATGTCACGACTCTATTTATTATAGGGAGTCTAGATAAACCTATACGGTAAAGCCATCTATGTAAAATAAATACAATTACCGCTTGCTACTTTCCGTAATATAAGGGCCTGTTTGAAGTAGGTGCTCTTAAACTTACCAAAATTCACTTAAATAAATCACTTTTAAGCGCGAAAGTTCTAAAATTTGAAAAAAAAACTTAAAATAAAAATTTTTATTTTTTTATTTTTGGTTATTGTTGCTTTATTGAATAATTTTTATCAACAAATAAGTATACTATTCCATTTAAAAAAAGGTAAGTTTGTATCGTATCTCGAAAACCACAAGAGCTATAAAGCTCCTGATTATCGCAATTGGTTGCCCCCGTCGATATCTACAACTCTTATTTGAACAATTTTTCGATTAAATCAACGGTTTGGCTGTAATAAAAATGGCAACTCCCGAAAAACTCACACGGTATATAAGAATAAGAAGTATGCCATCTAGTGACGCTGAATGGAACTTTAACGTAACTGCCCATAGGTATATGTATTTAGGTATTTTTGCACATCAAAATTCATGAAAGAATAACGTCCGTGATGACTTTTTTTGTCACTAAAGTGAAAAAAATCACGAATTTTGACGTACAAAAGTACCTACATATTTATATCTATGAGCAGTTACGTTAAAGTTCGACTCAACGTCACTAGATGACATACTTCTTATTCCTTATTTCATTGATTGTGTAGCACCTTTACACTGGTTTCAGTCACAGAGTACAGAGACAACACTACTATCTCTATACTACTGAAACCAATGTAACCAAACAAAGATGGAAAATATTCCACCAATATGTTATATGTGTGCACAGGGTTTAGTTTGTATTTGTGTGATCTGTCGTGTGTGTGTGTGACCTGAGGTGTGTTGCGTTGTATATATATATATATATATATATATATATATATATATATATATATATATATATATATGATGGCCTCCGTATGTCACAACCAGCCAACAATTGAAAATAAATTTATTTACATAATAATAAAATTTTCCCCTTAAGGACCCACAAAAAATAATTTTTTTTTTTTTTTTAGTTTTTGTGGGTCCTTAAGGGGAAAATTTTATTATTATGTATAATCCAGCCCACAGTACGGCTCAATATAGTGATTTGAATAAATTTATTTATTTTAAGAAAGATATCCCTTTATTTTAAAAAAATTTTTATTCAATAGAATAATAGAATTTTTACACTTAAATACGACACACTTCATATTTTTTTCTGTTTAAATTTCATAAGTTGATTAAAAAACATGGTATTTATTATGACGTGAACACCAAGACGGACAGTAACAGACTAAATCAATAGTGGTGTAAATTGCTACCTACTGGAACTTTCGGATCACACTTTTTTATATGTAGGCTTGATCTCTCTCATCTGTGTTACCCTAGAGCCACACTAACGGTTAATGCCGTTAATTATCGTGTTAATCGACATTAAATGCAGGTGTGACCAGAACTTAACGCGTTAATTTATTAACGTCATTAATAATGACGTTAGGCATTAGGCGATAACTCGGGTGGCGGTCTTTTTGGCACATCAAAGGATTTTAGCACGTCATTTATGGCGTTAAAAATGGTGGCTACACATGCCTGAACATTCTACCACATCATTCTACGCTTGATGCATACATATGTACGATATGTATTATATGTACTATTAGGTATTTTAAAATTTTAAGGCAACTGAAAAATAAAAATTTAGGAAAATTGGAAAATTAAAAGATATAAAATCCTTTTAACAAAATTTATTTAACAAATACGTTTTAAAATTTTTACAAATTGGTATTTGGTTGAATAAAAAAATATTCAAAATTTTACGACCAGCTCAATAGCGATCAATTTGTAATTTATTCTCAGGGTCAATCTTTAAAAAATTTTTAGACCAAGCACAAAATAAGCACAATTTTACAAGCAAGTAAGATAAACAAAGCAAGCAAAGTATAGTTTTTACAAAAAAATAAGATAAAACGAATTACAAAATAAGCAAAGATAACCTAGTATGCTAGTCAGTAAATTTAAGGAAAGATACATAAATTTGAGAGTAACAGGTACGAAAAAAAGTTAATTAAACAAACATTTACTGTCTAACATGCAAGGATTACAGCTTTTAAATTGTTAAAAGAACAGGTAACGGCTAGAAGTCGTTCACACGAAGATAGAGACAAAATAAATTAAATTTAAGTTAAAAAAAAAATAAGAATAATTTAAACAAGAACGTAATGAATGACTTCTGCCATGAAATGAATTAAATTTAAGTCAAATGATGCAACCAAATATTGATAAGTTTAACTACGTTGGTACAATTTAGTATAAATGTTCTAAAAGAAAGTTAGTAAAAGTGAAAGTTAATTTTAAAATCACTGAATACAACGTAACGATTTGCACTAGAAGATTTGATAACTTCAATCACATTAGATGTTAGTAGAACACGTGGTGATAGTAAGGTTAGAAATACTTAACTCAATTATTTTGGAGAAACTTTGATGCATAACAGAACGTGCACAGAAACAAGCATTCAGGAATCACAAGCCGGTACCATTTGCAAGCAGTTCAGGAAAATCCATAGCAAAATCAAAGATGTATTGGATTGTAGTACTGTCACAGAAGCCTTGGCATAGAATGTGCTTAATTGTATTACCTCCAAAATGTCGATGAAAACTAACATGTGCAAATCATTTTCCAACACAATAGTTACATAACATTTACAATACAATGTAGAGAAATAGAAACCTATATGAAAATTAATAATTTAAATATAATTAAATAATTAATGACAAAACTGCTCGAAAGTTATGCAATTTAAAATTGTTCATTTATGAAATTACAGAACTAACGAGTCAGCGCAACAATAAAAGAAAATAATAAATTTTAATAGCTGCACCAGAACGAACTAAACCTGATAAAGATGAAATTTTAAAAAGAGTGAACTCCGAGTCACGCTGGATTAAATAGCAAAGATTAGCGCGTGAAGTCAGCTCTCAAACATAAATGCCAACCATAAAAAAATATATTCAAAAGTCAATAAACTCGTTTTAGAATTATAACGTATACGGTGCGTTCCAACTTACACAATGTACAATTTTCAATTACGTTATGTAAATGACAAAATTTTTTTTTTTGTTTTAATAAAAATTTTTAAAAATTAAAATTTTCTTTAAAAATTTTACTCAAGAATGTAACAGTACATAATATGCCTATTTATGTATTTCCAGGCGACAAGAACAATCATGTCTATGTTGCATGTATATGTACTTATGTAATACGGTATATCATCGATATCATTTAAATAAAAGCGTTCATACCATTGTTTTAAATTTAGTTAAAATAAAAATTATTTAAAATTTTTCCCTTTTTAAATTAACAGTATTTAAAATTAAGATTTACATTAATTAAAAATAAAAATAGTATCCATTTTTGTTTTAGCACGATAATTATCAAGATAATACGGTAAATGCTATAGTGTAGCCGCCCAATTTACGCATAATTTAAGTCGTTATATTAACGCCATAATTATTGCGTTTATAGACATTAGACATTACGTTAGACGTTAACATTAGTGTGCCCCTAGCATTAGGCTACTTAATATTCACTCGTTCGGTGGTTAGTTAGGGTGTCTACACAATCAATGAAATAAGGAATAAGAAATAAAGAATAAGAAGTATGCCATCTAGTGACGCTGAATGGAACTTTAACGTAACTGCCCATAGGTATATGTATTTAGGTATTTTTGCACATCAAAATTCATGAAAGAATAACGTCCGTGATGACTTTTTTTGTCACTAAAGTGAAAAAAATCACGAATTTTGACGTACAAAAGTACCTACATATTTATATCTATGAGCAGTTACGTTAAAGTTCGACTCAACGTCACTAGATGGCATACTTCTTATTCCTTATTTCTTATTCCTTATTTCATTGATTGTGTAGCACCTTTACACTGGTTTCAGTCACAGAGTACAGAGACAACACTACTATCTCTATACTACTGAAACCAATGTAACCAAACAAAGATGGAAAATATTCCACCAATATGTTATATGTGTGCACAGGGTTTAGTTTGTATTTGTGTGATCTGTCGTGTGTGTGTGTGACCTGAGGTGTGTTGCGTGGTGTCGCATATGTATATATAATACTACATACGCATGTATGTGGCTTCGTACGGTGTTGGTAATAATGACCATAACAATCAAAACGTGATCAAAACAATTGATCTAAGCTCATCCACTACCACCGAACGGGTGAATACTAATTGTAAGTCGCCAAACGTGCTCAGAGGTGCAAGCTGCTGATTACAGAAAAGAAACAGTGGTGTACGTTCTGATATATTCTGTGGTTTCAGTTGTATGGAGATAGCAGTGTTCTCTCCAACTCTGTGGTATGTACCGTTTGAAATTACTATTCTGTGGTAATTACTAATTAGGTATAGGTGGACAGTGGATACACACATTGCAAGATTGGTAAATGTACAGATTACCTCATTCGCTTACCATTGGGAGATAAAAAAGACCTGCATGATTCGGGACCGTGTGAATTTCAATTTTTTTCATAAAAAGTCGTTTATTTTTGTATATTTAATAAATATAAACATTAAATACGTGCCAAAAATTGTTATGTAAAATAAATTCAGATATTTAACAACTTTTTTAAAAGTAAAAATTTCAAATGAACATATTCCATATTATTATTATTATACTGCCTTCTGATACAAAAAAAAAAAAAAATATTAGGATAACAGTACTTAGATAAATGGAAATGCTAATAATAACGCTTTATTAACAAAAAATAAATATAAACGAATATGTTTTAAATAAATTATATAGTTTAAAAAAATAAATAAACTTAAAATATCAGGTGTGCGCTTAATGTTGAAAGGTCAATAACCTCTGAAATGAATAAAACTTTGGTTCGGTTATTAATTTTTTATTAAATTAAATAATTTAATTATTAATGAATTATTAAATTTGTAAATTTAACAAGTACAATATAAATAAAAATCAATGAATGTTTCATTTCTGTTACAAGTAGTCCGTCCCTGATCATTATAAATACATATATACATTGTTGGCTAGAAATAAAATAATTACTAATTTCTTATATACTTCAATTAAATACACTTAAAAATAAAATTTGTGAATATATAATCGTCTCTAAATATATTATCATTAAAATAATTGTCCATAAGCACTGATAAAAAGCAAAAAATAATTTAAAAACCTCTAAAATGACGTTTCAGTACAGAACAGAACAATTATCATATGACTGCAGGTCTGGCAGGCCTTCGCATAATATTATTCGCCTTATGAAGATGAGAGAACCTGTACATATACCAATCTTGCACACATTGTACAGCTAGCTAGTCGATGAGTATGTTCCATTTAGAAAATACAAACGACACTATGTAAAACAGTGCATGGTGCCAGATATTTAGCACCCCATATTGAGTTATAGCAATTTTTTAATTTGCAACCGTTTGATGGTCCTTTGATGGTATGATGGTCTATTTTTATCGTTTGATCGTAAATTGTTTATTTAAAAAACAAATTTAAAAAAATTCGAAATTTTTTTTTTATATATATTTTTTTCAAGATTTTTTTTTTATATATATTTTGATTTAAAATCTGTATTATCACAGTAAATTAACCTTTTAAACAAACCATATGGGAAAATTTTTTGTCTCAAAATGCCGTACTTTTTACTGCCAGTGATAAGTACAATAGATAAGGTTATAAAAAAAAGAAAAAGTTGATAAAATTGAACATTATTAGAATTATGTCGTATTTCAGAAAATCTGTCACAGATGGCGGCACCTGTACCAGTGAATATATACATACAACAGCATTTTGAGCCGCTATATTGCAAGACGAGTTAACTCGTCTTAATCATTTAAAGAGTTAATTAGAAAATTAGAATACATTTTATCTGTTGCAGAAAAATGGAAGCACACTTGTCAGAAATTAGAATCAGTGATAATGATATTCATTTACGAAATATTTGATTAATGTATAATTTTGAATAAAAATAGATACACTTTAATTTTTCAACAAATATATGAGTTTATAATTATTGTATGAGTTTTAAACTTGAAAAACTGATCAAAATAAAATCCAATTAGGAGAATTTTACTAGTAGTAATCTACATTATCGGATAAGGTTAAAGATAATTTGAAGTTATTATAGTGACATTCTTCTCAAGTGTACTACGCATGATGATAACGACAGCGATGACATCAATACCCTTCGCTTCCATTCTCAGTTCCATGGAGAGGTAATAAAGGATCAAAAAGATGTATTGAAGTTGGCTATCTTCCAGAAATGAAATTCTGGTGTACTTTATCTATGGTATAACCTAAGTAAATATTTTTGATTAGGATTACTCAATAAATAATGATAAAAGAGTATTATTAATTAACTATCATTAAACCGCAAACGATTTTAAATAAAAATATATAGAAAAAAAATATTTTGAAAAAAATAAGGTGCTAAATAAAAAGAAAATTTTCCAATTTTTTTAAATTTATTTTTTAAATAAACAATTTACGATCAAAAGATAAAAATAGACCATCATACACCATCAAAGGACCAATATTTCGTAAATGAATATCAGGATCACTGATTCTAATTTCTGACAAGTGTGCTCCCATTTTTCTGCAACAGATAAAATGTATTCTAATTGTCTAATTAATTTACTGTGATAATGAAGTAAATAATAATTATTTTCAAATAAAAATAAACTAATAAATGTTAATTATACATACCTCCAATAGCAATTAAGTAAAATTATTAAAATTAATATTGAACTCAACAAAATAGACGAATTTCTCATAAATAATTCGAAAAAAATGAAAATTTCCTGATAGAAATTTTTGTAATTGTTGCAAATTATAAATTTCTAAAATAACAGAATTCGTTCTATGAACAGTAAATTCGACAGATATTAGAGTCCCTATATTAAATAGAGTCGTGACATGTGTGCTGAACGCTGATTGGTTTTGGCATTTTCTATCCACAGTTTGCATAAAATACATTAGAAATAAATTAAATATTAACAAAAATCATTTAGATTAACCTAGAAAGAATAATTAAATTAAAAATTTTTAATTATTCATTAATTCATAACTTATTAACAATAATTATGTGCTCAAAATTATTAACTCAAAATGTGATAATTCATTTTGAAGCTTCCCGCTCTGTTTTGGACAGAAAATGAATTGCATGTCAGGACTCTATTTATTATAGGGACTCTAACAGATATCAGCTAGTAACACAGTTTACAATTACAATTTTTTTCAAATTTGTTGTGCAGTGCTACTATACTGCCCTCTGAACTCTTCACAAAAATAACCACTTGCAAAAAAAAAATCCTATAATATAAGTGAGTGCTCTTCTATATATGTATACAGGGTGTAAAGTAAATAACTCTCCGCCTTTTGATAGATGGTTTATCTCGATGTATAATTGCCGAAGACATGAATTTTTTTTCGGAATTCGCTATCTGAAAAAATCGCATCCCAGCCCGCTCGTCGTTTAATATAAATTTTCCTGAATACGCCTCTGACCAAACTAAAATTATTCGCACCCTGTATAATAAAAAAAATTTTTTTTTTATTAAAAAAAATTTTTTTTATGTTACCTTATATGTAAACACACGTAAACATGTGTTGATTATCAAACTCATATGTACTGTATTGTACAAAGAAAAACGAACACGTTTTTAATAAATTCTGATTAAAATAAGTTTATGAAATATTTTTTTTAGTTTTTAAAATTTTGTAGTTTTTTATATCACAGTACATTCTAAATATTGCAAAAACCATAACTCTGATATTAGTATCTGCATTACACATTATTAATTTAGTAACAAATTACATTAAAAACTACATTTATGAATTACCAAACAAACCAAAAAAAGAACACAACAAAACAACGAAAAGTTACACAAAAAAAACTTCCATTAGTTTCAAAAATTAAAAAAAATCGTTTAACTGTCATAAAACACGAATTTTTAATTGTTGGTAATTTGATACTTGGGTACACAATTTTATTTTAGTACTATCTATAAAAAGTAAATATGTATCTGTTTTAGTGGTATCCAAATTCTGTACAGTGTTTTCCATATTCAATAGTTTTGCAAGTAAAGTACATGAGACAATAAACACAAATTAATAACAATGTCTAATAACGCTTTAGTTTTCTCTCTCATTTTCTCAGTAAGATCAAAAAAAAATTTTTCAATGATTTTCAAAAGTTAAAAGCACAGCTAGTATTATCAGAAGGAACGCAACTATCTCTTTCCTGTAACCACCAGTGTGCATTTCTAGGCTAACTTTCAAAAAACTTTATACTTTCCAACTTTCAATTGGCATAAGTGCGAAAATCGTATCAAATTCCCTTTTTCTATGCAAGTTTACGCAAGAAACTTAATTTTCGATATAAAAGTCACGCGAGCGGAACTCAAATGTATCCTTAAATTTCTTAAAATTTTCATATCTTTCAGTACTCCCCCAGGCATAAGCGCGAAAATCGGAGAAGGTTTTCTGTTATTATCTCCCGGTCTACAATTATAATAGCTTATTACACGGTACATGAGTGTTTGGCCGCTGAAATATTATAAAATTTGTATCATTATATACATATTTATGGACGAACTCAAAAATTTTGTAAAATTTGTGGAGGAAATATATTATTATTATTATGTATTTTATCTGCAAATTCAGAAGAAGTATAATGTCTTGTATGCGTATAATGATAGGTATAATAAATCAATAATGTGGAGCTTATTTTCAAAAAGCAATTTCTAAGAAAATAATTTTGAGATTAATATAGAATTGTAAACTTTATTTAGAAAGCCATTATTCTAAACGGAAATCTTTTTCCAAAACTGACTACGAAGTACCTAAAAAGGGCATCATATTTTAAGTTTATTTTAAAAAAGAAATATCTGATTAAAAATTTGTTTCCAAAACGCAATTTCTGAAATTTTATTTTTAAACTGAAATATCTTTAATTTTTTGAATTAAATAATGACCGTTATTTTGAAATTTTTATTGTGCATAAAGGTACCTCAGTAAAGGAAAAATACAACTGGAACGGAAAACCCAACAGAAAATATTACGCTTTAGACCTTTTAACTCATTTTTTGTTGCACGGTCACAATAGAATCAGTTATCACAGGATAGTATGAATAGCGTGTTACTACCATTAGTGTCAGAAAAAAATACCGGAAGCAAAAAGAAGAAAGTGCTACAAGCCGAAGGCAAAGAGAAAAATAGATAAGTCTAAATTACTTTATGCTATCCTATATTTTTATAAAATAAAACAAATATTTTACTTAGCAAAAACTCGCGTTTATTTTTTAATTGTGACAATTGTTTCAAACTTAAAAGCCCATTTTCAAACAAAGTAAGATGACTTTATTTATATGAAGGTAGAAAAAATTTTTAAAATTTAATTTTTACAGACAATTTTTAGACATAACAAAAAAAAAAAAGAAATACGAAAATCAAGTTGAAGATAAAAAAAAATGGCAGAATGTGACTGCATTGGGCAAGACTGTGGTGTTAAAATTTAACGTAATACTAATTGCGTGGGAAAAATATGGAATTATTCATTTTTATTTTCATTTTAGGCAATGAATTTCTTACTTTCTTGTAATTTTGTTTTCAAAATGAAATATCATAAAGTTTTATTTTCAAAACGAATTTTCTTTTTTTTGAGGACACATTTTTAAGGGGATTAATTTGAATTAGATTTTTATACTGACTTTCTTCTAGATTTTTATACTGACTTTTTATACCGAGGTTCTTCTCTGTAGCATCCCAACTTTGTTATTCACTGGTAAAAAATCCGTAAAATTTTACTGGCGTTAGATATAGAAAATCTCATTTTACTCGACAATTACATTTTGTTAGAAATTGCTTTTTGAAAATAAGCTCCACATTATTATAAATGTATGCGTGTGCATGTGTTTTAAGTAAATAAATAATACATAGTATGTAGTTTTTATTAAGATCCAAGGTACCTAAGACACAAGTAGGAACTTGTAAATACAGTCAGAGGATGATAGGACGATGTACATTTTAGAATGTATGTATATGTATGTTTAATAACTGCAAGGTGTCAATTTAAAAACATACCCAGGTCTCCTATCATGATAAATTGATAATCATATCTTTAAAACTGTAAAAGATAATAAAATTTCTCAAAACCGTTTTTTAACATGGATTGGGAACCATTATGATCCACATTGGTATCCTCTACAACTAGCTCCTAACATTCTAGCCGCCTTTTATCCTTAAATTTCTTAAAATTTTCATATCTTTCAAAACTCCCCGAGGCGTAAGTGTGAAAATCGTGGAAGGTCTTCTGTTATTACCTCCCGGTCTGTAATGTTCGTTTGTACATTTTGATTTTGTAATTTGTAAAAATAAACTGATTTAGAAAATAGGTAATTTCATATTTATAACATTAAATTTGAATAAATTGATTCAAAATAATATTATTTTTTATAATTTTCCAAAAATAATGGAAAAATTAATAATAAGTATTTTGTATCTTTCGATTTTAAGATTATAATTTCTTAGGATTTTATTTCAAATAGGCATGGGATTTGATACTTGTAAATTTGAATAAGGGAAAATAGATCTCAACTTACTGAAATTTATTTTTCGTATCCTTCAAATAATAATCGATAAATTAAAATTATATTCGGTATTAACGAATACCATTTTTAAAGAACTTTTCAATGCTGTACCATAAGTGAGGTCTTATAACTAAAAAAAATAGGTTCGGAGACGCTGGAGCTTACTGGATTGGTTGCAAAAGATCCTCATGTTGGTCATATTGGTTCCCCCTCCATGTCCTAGAAACGGTTTTGAGAAATTTTAATTATCCTTTACAGTGCTACAGATATAAGGCTGGTTTGTATTTAAATTGACACCTTGTACAAATTTTTTATTTGTAAATGTTTTGAAATATGTATCAGCTGGTTTTATAAACAGACTTTTGAGAACACACTACTGACCTAATTATAAATAAGCTGTTCGTATCATCAGCCACCACAAGTTAATAAATAGGTTTCATGTACAATGACGAAAATAAAAATTTTAATTAATAAATTTTTAGAATTTTTTTTTTTTTAATAAAAGCTTTTATAATCAACATCTTTAATATGGAGTATGCTAAAATTTAACTACTATTGTAGCAATACTAATTTGAAATGAAAGTTTTAACAAGAAAAAATAATGTTAATTTATCTTTTTTTTGGAAGAATGAACTTTTGTACGTGTTAACAAAAAGAACATAGATTCTATCTACTTAACGAAAAATATAATGTTTTGTATAATTTTGAATTTGAAATGGTTAATTATTGTTAATTGACTATGATAATTATTTTCTGATAGTATTAAATATGTGAGAGAACTGTATTAACACTTTCAGTCCCATGGCTTCGGCATCCGAAACCAAACAAAACATCCTCAGAGGCCGACCGCGATCAATATTTAGAATAATAAACAAAACACTTAAAAATACATACTTATAAAAAGGATTTTATGTTATTCTAATAAAAATAATTTATTACTACGTACCGGACACTTTCCATTTTTTGTACATATTATGTATTAAATATACATAACAATATGTTTTATTATCAAAATATCTAGGCTGCATCTTTTATTTACAAATAATATTTGTATCCACGTACGTACGAATGTGTGTATTGTGTTTGTATGTATATGTGTATTTTATCAAAAATAATAACTATGTATGTACTCATTTTCTGACCTGCCTAACACGTACATGTTGAAGCATTTAGTGTTCTGTGGAATCATTTTATGTACTTGTTTACATAAATTTGTTTAAAAATATTGTCGGCTTCCGGGGAAGTTTACTGTGAAAGTGCTCGGGCCTCATAGTGTTATAGTTAATGTAAGTCAGTTGAAATAGGTTACAAATGTTTGCTAAATTTAAAATTATGAAATATGACGTAAAATTTGTTTTATTACAAAATATGTTAAAATTGTTTTGTATGCTACTGTACAGTTAATTTCAAAAGATTCCGTAAATAAGTACATAAACATATTTTGTTGACAAAAAGTTCAACATTCAAAAAACCAAAAACAAAAATATGTTAGGCAGTCAGAGCCTGATTAAGGTTTTTTTTCTAGGGGCCATTTTTTAACAAGTTTTTGACAATCAAATATTTCTGAACTGAAACAGAATCAGAACAAATTAACTAGCAAAACTCAATTAGTAAACTGAGACCTTTCTCCCCTATTTTTTCGGAGAGTTATATATTTTACGCCCTGTATATAGTGTTATTCTCTTTGGGTATGAATGACCTAAGTAAATATTTTTGATGATTATTCAATGAATAATGATAAGAGAGTACTATTAATTAACTATCATTAACCCGCAAACGATTTTAAATCAAAATATATATAAAAAAAAATTTTGAAAAAAAAAAATTTTAAAAAAATTCCAATTTTTTTAAATTTATTTTTTAAATAAACAATTTACGATCAAACGATAAAAATAGACCATCATACACAATCAAAGGACCATCAAACGATTGCAAATTAAAAAATTGCAATAACTCAATATGGGGTGCTAAATATCTGGCATCCATGTACTGTTTTACATAGTGTCGTTTGTATTTTCTAAATGCAACATACTCATCGACTAGCTAGCTGTACAATGTGTGCAAGATTGGTATATGTACAGGTTCTTATCTTCATAAGGCGAATAATATTATGCGAAGGCCTGCCAGACCTGCAGTCATATGATAATTGTTCTTTTCTGTACTGAAACGTCATTTTAGAGGTTTTTAAATTATTTTTTGCTTTTTATCAGTGCTTATGGACAATTATTTTAATGATAATATATTTAGAGACGATTATATATTCACAAATTTTATTTTTAAGTCGATTTTAACTGAAATATATAAGAAATTAGTAATTATTTTATTTGTAACACAACACTGTATATATGTATTTACAATGATCAGGGACGGACTACTTGTAATAGAAATGAAACATTCATTGATTTTCATTTATATTGTACTTGTTAAATTTACAAATTTAATAATTCATTAATAATTAAATAATTTAATTTAATAAAAAATTAATAACTGAACTAAAGTTTTATTCATTTTCAGAGGTTATTGACCTTTCAATATTAAGCGCACACCTGGTATTTTAAGTTTATATTTTTAAACTATATAATTTATTTAAAACATACAGTGCAAACTCCATATAACGAAATTGAAGGGACCGGGTATTTTATTACGTTATAAAGAGTTTTCGTTATATGGAGAGTAAACGAAAACAATATAATTTTACGAATACAATTTACGAATTTAGTAAGTAGTTTTAATTTTGACTAAATTAAATGACACTTTTTCGTCAATGGACAAACTCTTTCTTTTACTAGCCATGTTTACAGTTAAAATGTTTGAAAGCAACTAAGAATATGATAGCGTAAAGACAGCAATAAGACAATAGTACGGAAGTACAATAGGTAAAAACACGTGCTAGGCAATTGCAATAAACAAATAAACAGATTTCTAAGAATCCCTTTGAGCGTACGAAATATTTACGATTCTGTATCACTATTGTGTTTAAGTGCCGATGCACACATGCGTTTTTTTACCGCTGCGTGCATCGGCACTAAAGGTCAGTGAAATAAAATTTTATTGGGGTTTAAATAATAACGTATTTTTCGCTATTGAGAGTGGCTGTTGCGTTATAAAGAGTGTTTCAATATATGGATGATAATGTAAACTAAACAAGCCTTAGCAATTTCTACGTTTTAAGGAGTTTTTCGTTAAATAGAAGTCCACTGTATAGAGTTTACACTGTATTTTATAAGGAGTAAGTAAGGGAAATAATTCTTATCCTTTTGAGGGGTGACGCGACTGTTAATTCCGAAAAAATTCCTGCGGTTTTAGTGTCAACAGGGTGCTATGAGTAACCTCTCAAAAGGTGGTCACTTATTTCTCTGACACCCCTGTACATAGTGTTTATTCGCTTTGGGTATGAATGACCTAAGTAAATATTTTTGATGATTACTCAATAAATAATGATAAGAGAGTACTATTAATTAACTATCATTAACCCGCAAACGATTTTAAATCAAAATATATATAAAAAAATTTTTGAAAAAAAAATTAAAAAAAAATTTCCAATTTTTTTAAATTTATATTTTAAATAAACAATTTATGATCAAACGATAAAAATAGACCATCATACACCATCAAAGGACCATCAAACGATTGCAAATTAAAAAATTGCTATAACTCAATATGGGGTGCTAAATATCTGGCACCACAGTACGTAGGGAAAAAATAATGCTAACCTATTTTTTGTGATTTCTGTACTTTCTTTCGGAAAATATTAATTTTTTTTTTTAAATTTAATTGCGAAACTAATCTTGTAACTGCTTTTAGCTAAATTATACACGTAATTGTGAACCATAAAAAGTATATCAAGCAGATTGGATCTACTTTTTTTTTAAATCTAGTAACTTTGTCTATGCTGCCCTCTGCAGAAACGCACTAAAAGTTGATGTTACATTTATGAAATAAGAAGACACAGTGTAACATAGTGTCATTCATATAAGTATTATATCGATATTGCCAGTAAGGTATCTGGCCTATAAGAAGAATTGGTTGCAAACAAAGAGAGGTAGACAATGCAAAAACAGTGTGCCATTTCTGTTTTGCGCATGTATGGCGGTTCACTTGAAAAGTATTAAACAGGTGCATTTATATTTGTAATATTTGTGTTGTTTGGATTTTCAATTCACGAATGACAATTTTATTTATCCAAATAAGAAATAAATAAATTTATTGCTCATTAAATAAAATTTACTTTGTAATTTATACTCGTACTTGATAATGACAATCTTAGTGATTAAAATGGAGGCATT
Source organism: Brachynemurus nebulosus (assembly GCA_035578155.1). Lineage (NCBI taxonomy): Eukaryota > Metazoa > Arthropoda > Insecta > Neuroptera > Myrmeleontidae > Brachynemurus > Brachynemurus nebulosus. The sequence continues at coordinate 4,124,381 of JAPWDM010000021.1, read as the reverse complement.
TTTGAAATTGCCAGCGCATGCGTACAAGTAAAACAGGTATACTAAATAAAAGAAGAGAGTGATATCGTCTGCACTCTAATATTTGCGACCAAAAATGCAAACTGCTAGAAATATTGGTATAGTACATTGTCACACCGATCAGGAGGTGGAGCACGATTGGGGCCAATGTATACCCCACCAGACTAGCTTAGCAACTTTTAGAGCTGGGGGGGGGGGGGTGATAAACAAAAATTTAATTTCCTAACGATTGTTTCCAAAGTAATGAATTAATAGTCGCGCGCCATTTGCTTTTTCGGGAAAAGCAAAAAAAATAAACTATTTGTTAATTTGAAAATAAAAATCGTTCCGGCCTTGTTTAGTGTGCACGGAGATTTATTTGGTGTCGTATCGCCTTATACTGTAACTACGAATGTGCGGTGCCTTTCATATATTCTGTGTGTCGTCGCCTGTAGTTGTTTATGATACTCAGTGTCAACTCACTTGCTTGCGCGTGTTTATTCTACAGTGACAATTGAGGTAATGTTTATGTTTTTATAACCAAAAAAAATATTTAAAAGGTGAGAACAAAAGTTTATTCATAAAATAATTATGTTTTCGTATAAAAAATAAAGAGAATGATATTGCAAATTAAAAATTGATGCTTTGGTTTGTGAAAAATAAACTGTTAATTCAATTTACTAAGTATACTAGAATAAGTGATCAGCTGTGTATTTCTATGGTTAGTTTTACATTTGTTGGCATATATTTTATATATTAGTTGGTTTTATATTTTTACAATTTATATATACATTTGGTATTCTATTGTAAAAAAGAAAATATTTGGGTAAAATGTAGAGGACTACAACACGCTGCAATTTCGATGTTTGCCGAAAAAAAAAAACAAATGTGGCTGAGAATTATTGTACTTAAAGAGTTAAAGCGCGGTCACATATTTTTATTAAAAATAATTGCGTTTTATTATTAAATATTACATTTTAAATGTTACTCACATTTACCCAATACGTCTGAACAGAACGACATTTATTAACGACAGAGAGAATATACACCAGTTGTGATATATATGCATGCAAGCCCTAAGCGTATGTTTAAAAAAATTGTGGATAGCAGTGATAGCAGTGTGTCTGAGTGTGTCAGATACCGCTTAAGGCATTTAGTCGGTCGGTTATGAGAACGACGTGGGCGTCATACAAATTACGGCGCGAAGCGCCGTTTTGACCCGGACGCTACGCGTCGTACGAATTACGGCGCGGAGCGCCGTTATGAGAACGACGCTACGCGTCGTACAAATTACGGCGCGAAGCGCCGTTACTAGCATGACGCGTGGCATCCTACAAATTAGGGCCCCAGGCGCGGCACTGAGATGACCTTTTCTAGTAATTATAATTTTCCTTTATTTTTTATACAAAATTTATAAATAAAAAACAACATAGAATTATACCGTTTACACTGTATCAATAGATCGGTTTGATTTATGTAAATTTGGGGCGTCAGTGGGTGGCGCGCGCCGCCCACCGACGCCACCCACTGACGCCCCAAATTTACATAAATCAAACCGATCTATTGATACAGTGTAAACGGTATAATTCTATGTTGTTTTTTATTTATAAATTTTGTATAAAAATTTTTCGGCTGTACTAAAAATAAATAATTTTTTTAAAAAAACCCTTTTTTTTTTTTTTGAAAAAACGGCACTCAATTTTGTATACGAAATAAATTGCAGGTATAAATGTATATGTATTACTATATTGAACTACAAACACCCTTACCTTACACGCTTGCCGTTATTATTTATTAACACAAAATAAAATTTGTTACACATCATAAAATTATATGCATTTATCTTTGTTAGTAACCACGACCTAACAATGCTTGTTTGCTTTGGTAGAGCTGATGCACGACTAGTCACCTTAAGCTGTGATAGACCAACAAATGACTCCAAGCAATCTACACTTTTTTTATTCTTTTAATAATTTTAGTTTGCTTCTAGTGTTCTGTGAGTACCTATGTTCTGGATGTTCTCTATGCTCTATGGTATCAATGCTTAAATATCATGTTGGAATACCTACACATGTCATAATTAAAATACAATTTTTCTGTTTTTTTTTTTTTTTAAAATATATTTTTTGTTTTATTTATTTTACTAGTTATACGTAAGTATATTTCGCAATGTTTTGTTATTTTTACCGTTTCCTATAAATAAATTATACACTAACTTGCTTTAAAATATGTGCTATATCCTATAGTTGTCATTATAAAAAATTGTGAAAAATATTAATAAATTTGAGTTTTCCAAAACAAAAATATGCTACCGCGCTTTAACTTTTCATTATTTAAAATTTCCACCACTATTCCTTTGTTTTTACCGGTTAAAAAAAGAAAAATCGCATGTTGTAGTCCTCTACAAAATTCCCAAATATTTATTCAATTTTCCAAAATTTGTAAAGATTTCATTGTCAAAATTTAAATAACTTACGACCATTGTTACTAAATAGTTTGAGTCTTTTAAATTGTAATAAATTCGTATCTTGGAAACTTCTGTATTTCTGATTTATATCCTTCAACTTCGTGAAAGGAAAATCTCAAAGTATTTGGGGATCTTTGCGGTATTTGGGAAAACGATCCGCGACCATAACCTTCCACTGCCACACACTCTTTTATCTCCCCAACACCTTCGAGATGCTCTGCTGATCGAAACCCGAATTTCGGAAAGAATACGACCCCAAATGCGAAGTAGCAATTAACCAATACGGATCAATAAACACACATTACACCTCCAAATAATTAACCCCAATAAAAGAACAAAGACCAAAGCCCAAAATAATTTAAAATATTTAAATTTTTAATTTTTATTTTTTGCTACACTCCTAATAATTTTTCTTGAAATCCCGCCTACGCTTTTCAGTATGTTTGAAACAAATAACAAAATAATTTACAAATATTTATTTGTTAAACAAAAATGTGCCTGTCTTTCTATTCACCACACTATCGTAAGTCAAAAAGCAAATTTACACAAGGGACTCAAACTCTATATTGACACGCAAGATGCAATAGTTCGTTACGTATTCTTATTATTACTGTGCAAGGGTGGTATCAATCAGTATAGCACTTTTTTCAAACACGTGAGAATACAAAAAAGAAACTGACCACTAGTGTCGTTTAGCATTAAAGAAATGAAAGAACGGGTTACTGAAAAAGAATTCAGAGAAACGTACTTCGTTTTCGTCTGTGCATTGGTCAATGTGGGACATCTGGTGAGACAATTTTCAATGTGAGGTCAACAACTTAAATGTGGGACGTCTGGTCACTTTATTATTAAAGTTGCTGGTCCTTGTAAGTACGACTAGTAGTCTACCGACAAAATACATTCGGTAGTTAAGGAATTAAATATGTCAAAATTTTCAAAATCCCAAGTTCAAAATATATATAATAGACCAATCAAATTAGCTCATTTAGAGGGAAATAAAACAAAAATTATTACCTAGACTTTCATTAGTGGAAATGGTAAAGAGGGTTATAATAAACGTAAAAAAAATAAATGCGCGAGCAGGAGCGGCGGAGGGCTCATTTGGGGGGTCCCAAAAGGATGAAAAATTATATTTTTGCAACTGCCGACGAAAGTCGAAGTAAAAGGAAAAATTATCCTTAACAAATGTTGTAGATCATGCAAAAATCTACAACTTTCCTAGAGGATGCTTTTTAACATAACCTCAAAATTTCGGAGAAAAGTGCGAATTTTCTTGTTTTTTCCTTTATTTCGTTTTATACTTCTCATTTCCACAAAAATAATTTAATTTTAACGAAACTTGGTGAACGCATACCTTTCTGGGTCTTAAATAACCACAAGTTCTTTCGAGTACAAAAATTAAGAAATCTCCAAGATATTCATATTTTTCTGTCCGGAACACTTTTTTTTAAAGAAAATTTTCTACTTAAAAAAATCATCGCATAGAGTTCTGCCGGTGCTCATTTTTTTCGGTTTGACATGTACTTTTCGGCAAAATAAAAAAAATTGGTAGTTTTGCTCAAAAATGCAAAAGAAAAACCAATAAATAATAAAAAAAAACTACTCTTACAACAATGAATTTTTCAGTAATTCTTAACAAATCGTTCAAATTTTTGAAAAATTTCAAAAACTGATTACACCACTCAATTGTACGGAAAAAAATACTTCATCGTTTGATTCGAAACATTATTTTTGTTGAGTATTGCTATAAATATCTAAGTCGAAAAAATAAAGTTTCAAGTCCAACAATGAAACATAGCTTCTTTCGTATTTTTTTCCGTACAATTGAGTGGTGTAATCAGTTTTTGAAATTTTTCAAAAATTTGACCAGATTGTCCAAGAACTACTGAAAAATTCATTGTTGTAAGAGTAATTTTTTGTTATTTATTTGATTTTCTTTTGCATTTTTGAGCATGCTCTTAAACGAAACTACCAGTTTTTATCATTTTACCAAAAAGTACATGTCAATCCGAAAAAAATGAGCACCGGCAGAACTCTGTCCGATGAATTTTTTAAGTAGAATCTTTCCTTGGAAAAAAAGTGTACCGGACCGAAAAAAATGAATATCTCGGATACTTCTTAATTTTTTTTCTCCCGAAAAAGCTTGTGGTTATTTAAGACCTAGAAATGTATGCTTTCACCAAGTTTCGTCAAATTTAAATTATTTTTGTGGAAATGGAAAACATAAAACGAAATAAAGAAAAAAACAAGAAAATTCGGAGTTTTCTCCGAAATTTTGAAGTTACGATAAAAAGTGACCCTTACAAATTCACAAAAGTGACCCTTATAAATCACCCTTTTGGGGCCCCCCCAAATCAACCTTCCACTGCCCCTGCTCACGCAGTCTCTGAAAGAAAGATCCTTGAATTTCTCCGAAATTCCCATCTTCTTCAGAGACTTTAGGGGCATTATATCTCTAAATTTTAGAAAGTCGTCTCTTGACTCTCCCCCGACAGTAAATTTTATTTCCCAGTGTTTTATTTTATGTGTTAAAAATATTCTGTGTGCGTCTTATTTTAAGTGCGTCTTAGTACCCCAATTTTAACTAAGAAATAATAATAATAATAATAATAATAATAATAATAATAATAAATAATAATAATAATAATAATAAAGTCTCGTCGTACGAACCAGTATACACCAAAATAGACGCATAACACCTCGTTTCAAGCAACAACAACAACAATATAAGGAGTGATGTGACGAACCCGTCCGTGAATGTACTACGGTACTTTTACGGATTGGTTTGGCACATTACCCTTTCACAGAGCCTAATACCTTGCATAATGCCGGTATAGGTGAATGTTACCCAGTACTGTCCTACTGAGTAGTGAGCGCCAGGTTGGCGTAAAAGTCTATAATAATAATAATAATAATAATAATAATAATAATGCCGGGCATAAATCCAACCCCTCGTCCTCGTCGTGCTCGGCGGTAACTGCTAGCTGGCTAGCAGGCTAACGGGGCTCTGGTTTGGTAATAAATAAGACAAACACAAATCATTTTAGACACAAAGTTTGTTATTGTTTTTGTTTATTGTGTGTTTTTTTTTTGCCGCTGGGGGCCCTCGGGCTCCCAAAGGTGTTGTTTCTATACCGGTTGCATCACCGAATGGATTCGGACTTTCGGGGTGCAATGGGTGCAATGTGATATTTGAACTGTGATTTTTTTTTTTTAAGCTGTGATATTCTTTTGTTATTTTTCTTTTGTTGTTTACTGTTGTTGAGTTTCTGTTGGACCCCTTACTACTGGAGGCTCTTGGAGCCTCCAGTAGCGTTGTTACGATCCCCGTTGCACCACTGGGTGCTTCCAGGCTCCTCGCGGGTGCAATGGGTTACTGTGATAATCATCTGTGATTTTTTTACTGTGATATTTTTTCGTAATATTTTCCTTTTTGTACATATCTAGTCGGTTCTCTCCACTCCGGAGCTGTTTGCCCTTGGGTGGAGTTTCATCGTTGGTTTTTCAGTCCTTGGTGAACGGACACTCTGGCTAGCACTTAGCGTACCGCCACCAAGGACTGTCCGCTCTGTATGATGCCCTGGGATGGCAGGGCCCATCGATGGATTTTATTATGTGTATGTCTTGCCCTTTGTCTATTGCATTTATGTGTTCCTGTCTTTATGTGTTGTTTTTATCGTTCTTTTCGTTATGGTGGCGCATGCCCATAGATGGCGATGCCGCCGGGCACTGCTGACTGCGCCATCCACCGGCAGCAGGCCTCCAATTTTATTAAAAAAAAAAATAATAATATAATAATAATAATAATAATAATAAATCCCCCGATAGTTCAACTTTTATTTTTCAGCTTTGTTTTAAATTGTTTCATGATTTTGTGTGCGTCTTATTTATTAACAATACCCTGTTCCAGCTGGTCTGGCAGGGTACTTTTACTCTTTTGTTATGCCACTAAAGACCTTTTACACCCTTAGTGGTACTGTTGTTATTTATACATGTTTTTCGTTTTGTTATTGTTTTTTAACGATGTACTACCGAGGGCCTTTTACACCCGAGGTGGTACATCATTTGTTTCCCTTTCTGTGATATTTTGTTATGCCGCTGTAGGCCTGTTGTTATGGCCCTACAGCGGTATTGTTTTAACTTCTTATTGCTTCACTGGTCGGCCTGTGGCCTCTCAGTGACGTAATAAGTTTTATCTGTGATATACTTGTGATGTATATTTCTAGTCATTTTACCAGTGTTTGTCTAGTCAGGTTCCTCCACTCCGAGGCCCTTTACACCTCGGGGGGAGTCCCAGCGATGATTTTCAGGCCTTGGTGACCGGACGCTCTGTCTAGTACTTGTCGTACCGTCACCAAGGACTGTCCACTCTCTTTAAGCCCTGGAATGGCAGGGCTGATCGTTCGATTTTTATATGTGTATGTTTGTCCTTTGTCTAATGCATTTATGTGTCCCTGTCTTTACGTGTTGTTTTTATTTATCGTGTTTGGCGGCGCATGCCCTTAGTAGGCGATGCCGCCGGGTGAAAAAAAATAATAATAATAAAAAACACCGTCACGACCAGGTTGGCAAAATTATATACCAGAAACTAGCGGTTAAACACCACCTTATAACCGATAAAACACCATACTACAAGCTCACATCAAAAGTAGTAGCGGAGAATGACTCCTGTAGACTTTACTGGGATCGGTCGATTATTACAGATAAGACCATAAATCATAATCGACCAGATATCACCTTCGTAATGAAAACCACTAAGACAACCTATCTGATCGATATTGCGGTTCCAAATACACAAAACTTGGAAGCCGAAATAAAACAACAATGGCGAAATAAAACAACAATGGCGAATGCAACATGTCCATATTGTTCCAATAGTGCTCAGTGCCACCGGGGTCATTCCAAACACACTACACAATAGTTTGAGCCTCTTGGGTCTCCCAAAATACACATATGTCACTATGCAAAAGGCAGTGATCATAAACACGTGTCGTATAGTACGGAAGTTCCTCAGTAATACAAATCCGACTGCGATATGTGAAAGCACAAGATCTGCTTGTACTCCATCTGAGCCATCTACAGTGAGCGAACAACACACTGACACCCATCCTACAGACGCACAACACACATACATAAATACACAATACACTAACACTGAAACACAAACACTTAACACACATACAGATCCAGATTCGTCTGATGGAGAGGGAGGATCGACCAACTGCCGCACCATCACTGTTACCGCTCTGGTGCACAATCCTCCCCAACTCAATAACACACAAAGTCCGCCAACCTCTGTACCGTCTAAACGCGCAATTCCAGGAACACCCGATCTTAATGAGCATTTTGATGAACCAGAACACATTTACACCAAGAAACGTAAAATAGAACGACACATCCACACACATACACGAACACACACACAAACACAAACAGTCCTTTCCCTTCCCTCTGTCCCTAATCCTACCTATTCTCTGAGGACACGAAAACGAACTAGGCTTTCACTGCCGTCTGTCATTGAGCCAGCATCTACGCGCCCACAAAAGTCTCGCCGTACGACCCAGTGTACACCAAAATAGACACATAACACCTCGTTTCAAGCAACAATAACAACAATATAAGGAGTAATGTGACAGACCCATCCATGAATGTACTACGGTACTTTTACGGATTGGTTTGGCACATTACCCTTCCACAGAGCCTAATACCTTGCATAATGCCGGTATAGGTGAATGTTATCCAGTACTGCCCTACTGAGTAGTGAGCGCCAGGTTGGCGTAAAAGTATAATAATAGTATAAATGAATAAAATGAATTATGTAATTCAATTTATACAGATAAAAATTATATGAGAATTTTCTGTTATTTTATTTTTCAATTTTTTCTCGCTCCAATAAAAATATTCCTATTGTCATTAAAAACGCAATTTATTTTCATTAAAAAAATTCATTGAAGTGAATTAGCTAAATTCTAAATAATTAACAACACATTTTTTAAAAACGTTCACGTCTTATTGTATTAACAAGAAATTTTATCTAAAATATAGTACAATATTACTCTTGCATTTAAATTAGCATTCTGTGAGTAAAATCATATCGTGTACATCTCTATGATACGATGATTTTAGCATACATAGTTTATAGTCAGTAATAGCGTTCGGTATACATCGTATATATATATATATATATATATATATATATATATATATATATATATATATATATATATATATATATATATATATATATATCTATATATCATAGATATCAGAACGTGTATGCACCACACAATAATAGATGAAGTACACATTATCTTTTTTGAAGAAAATCGCCACATTGGTAAACACCACGTTAACACCTTTCATAACCTATAAAGTGTCAGTGGTAATAAATATTTTTTAATTTGTATACAATTTTTGTTTTAATTTAAGACTATTTATTAATAAATATTCTAACAATATTTATAGCAACAAATATAACATCAATAAATATAGAAAAATTTTAAACTAAACCTTGTTTAACCGCCATATTGGTCAACACTTTAACCCTTTTTTGGCTTCATTTTCATATACAATGAATATATACCTGTACTCCCTCTATCGCTTCGATACTCAAAGACACACCTTCACCCTTCTCTCAAGAACATGGAAAGTGAGACAGGAATATACAAATATCTCAAAAGTAAGACAAAAGCACTTCAAAACAAGTGTAATGTTCTTAAAACTAAGAGAAAGCCACTTTGGCTAGTGACATCACAGTGTCGTATGTGGTTTCTAAATGCAAGACACTCAAATATAGGTATTCCTAATGCAACAATTATGTTTGCATCATGATTCATAGGATGCATACATTACCAGGGTCACCTCACTAAACACTTTTTAAAATAAGCACAGGTCCGTTTATGAGTTTGTAGACAATTTCGGGGTATGTATTTTTTAAATGATGCTCATCAAAGCGTGCAGGGGGATTGTCAGGTAAAGTGTTAGCCGAGAAAAAATTTCCCGGTAGGCCAAGAGGATGATTTAATGCGCGAAATTTGAATTATTTGATAATTTAATTGGTATTTCAAATTTTTTAATTAATAATTATTGTACGTATAAATAAAACGCAATACTTATGTAAAATAAATTCTTTTTTTATTTTTGTTAAATTTTATCACAAACCAACAAAAAATTACATACATTTTGGTATAAATTATTACAATAATTATTTATACATTCAAATTTTTAATAAGTTATAAAAACTTTGATTAAAATTTATTTTATTACTTAATTAATTTCCAATATACAATTCAGTACTAATTTCCAATATACAATTCAGTACTAAGAAAAGTTCGACTGATGATTACAGAAATTTAACAAATAAAATTATATTAGGTATATTAAAGAAACTAAATTCATTTTATATACAGTCAGTACAATCTATTATAAATCAAAAATAAATATTTTTATGGTTCATTTCAGTTAAATCTAAACATGCTTCGTCACTTTGAATTTAAATAATTTCCGTTTTCTTGGCTTTATCTCTTTTATTATTGCATTTATGTAAATTTTAAATTTGCAGTTTATTTTTGGAAAAGAATAGAAGATTGATTTGTTTTGAATATAAGAATTATTTAATTTTTTAACGAAAATTCATGATCAATTGTGTCTGAAATGAGGTAGAAAGTTCATTTTTATTTAACATTGTTCATTTTAGTTTGAAATTGGTCCTTCAACAGAAATTATTAGCTCTGTTCCCGTACGGTAGTCACAGAAAATTTTCTACATTTAATTTATAGTCAGATAGCTAGCCATTGATCTAGGAGTAGTGTTAATAATAGAAAATTTAGTAGTTTTAATAATACAAAGGTAAGATAGGTAGTTTTAATAACAGAAAATTTTAAATAATGCGTTTTGATTTCTTGTAGTAAGGGAACAGACTCGATGTTATTATATGGTTGTAAAAATTTGAAATAGAACGTTTTTGACAAGATTTGTTACATTCAAATATCAGCTTTTAAAAATATTTCAGGTAATATACATTTATATACACATATATAAGTTATAATTTATTAGAAGTAAAACAAAATCAGTTGTAAGTAATGTTTACATGTAACTGTAGGTAACATGAATAACAATTTTCTAATATTTGTCTTTAAATACCAAAGTAATTTTCAATGTAACAAATGACTTATTCAGTAATATATATACAAAATCATTAACAATGAAGATAGGTAATTAACTCCAAATGAAAATTCTTATTGTAAGAAAATTATCACAAAGTTACAATCATATTATAATGTTTGTGTGGTCAGTGACATGTGTGTTCAAAGTGAAGAAATCTTTTATATGTTCTTGTTCAGGAACATTAAACCACAAATGTACACTTGAAATTTCGATCCATTTCTTAAGGTATGTTATTGTAACTGTTCTTTTTTATATCTCACAGAATATGTCTAGTAAGTCATTACTAACGTCATTGTAAATAAATTGGAATTTAGAAAATGTTCTGAGCTTCTTGGTTAAAAGTGACTTCTCTTGAAATGAAATATGTTTGTACGTCAGATGTCTTGCATGACTTGTATGTCTTATGACACAAAGTGAGGATTTTTTTTTAATAAATTTTGAATTTTAAGAAAACTGATTGAAATTAATTATTTTATATACATTAAAAAAAAAGATTCAAAAGGAAAAGCAAATAAAATTAAACTCTTTTGTAACAAAAGGATTCATTGTCACATATACAGTCTGTTAAGTAAGATCGTGGTCGAGATAATTTATATAAAAATTTATTTAAAAAAATTTTGAAATACATATATACGTTCCACCTGATGAGGACTACGATGCAATTAGCTTAATAAGGTGTCAAGTCACCACCGGCGTCGATAATCGCCGGTGGTGACGCCATTTTCGAGGCATACTTTTAGTTAAATTGACGAATTTCTTAGAATTCAATTTTTTAGATTGAGACGAATCTCGCGAGTTAATTGCTTTAAATGTATATATTCGTTTTCCTTGAAGTTTGTACTTGATATGTGACCTAATCGGATTGGTATCGGGCGACTGTGACGGCCAGTCTAATGTAAAGATGCCACATTTGGCATTCGTAACGCGTATTTGGCACTTATGGTACTTCGCTTGTTATTCTAACAAAAAACAAACAAATGAATCTTTCTTTAAAGTGCATGGAAGACAAAGGTTCACTCTACCTGCTCACAAAATATTTAGAGAAAATCTTTTACCCGATCTTTGACCCGATCTAGGATCGAGTATACTTTAAAAAGTAGAAACTAAAAAAATGGCTCTTTAAAATCTACCTCACCACAGAGCCAAAATCAGGTATATTTTCAAGTACAAAATCACTACTACGGGGATTTGAATATCTACCCGACGATTAGTGGAATCTTATACAATTACTAGTCTATACATATAATAAAACTATAACGAGACCGTTTCTGTACATGGAATATTTTTTGAAAATTGTACTGCTACTGTAAATAGTTATCGACGTAGATACCAAAACAGCTACTTTTAAAACTTTTATCTGTCTGTCTTTTACCAGTTGTGAGTATGGTCGACCACGATCTTACTTAACAGACTGTAGTTAGGTATTTAAGTCAATCAGTTTTTAATTTAGTAAGGACATTTTGATTTACCAGATATTTAATATATGTAATGGTATTTAGAATTTTTATTATTATTATTATTTATTTATTTTTTTTTTAAATAAAAATAAATACCTAAAAGTATTTTATTATCAAAATCAATTGTTGTGAACTTTACATTGTTCAAATTCATCTATACTGAAGTGTATAAGACAAGTAAAGTAAAATTAATTCAAAAAACTGCATTTTATTTATTTTTAAGATATCTGGTAACTGTGAACAAAAAGAAAAAAAATATCCTAATAAATTAAATAGTTAAGTGGTAGGTAGATCATTCACTAAGCAAAAATTTATACTTAAAAAATTCTACACTTTAATGAATCATGATGTTATTTAAATTTACTAGGATATTTTTTTTTACTATACAAAAAAATTTACTGATTTCAAATTTTGCAATATATGATTTTAAATATTGTTACGTTTTACGCGTCAGTTACGTTAAACAAAATAGTTCTTTTAAACAAATCATTACTTATTGTTTTTAAAACCACAATAATTATCATTTTAAAACATGGGATCGTTGCTTTGTCACTTTTCACAGCAAAATCATAGAAAGACACGAGTCGACTTTCGGCTTTTACACCATCGTCAGGTGAAAAACATAACTAAAATTATCATTTTACTAAATTGTATTACTTGTCAAAAAACCAATTGAAATTCGATTAAATAATGTTTCAGAACAATATCAGTAGTTAACATATGAAAATCTAGATAATGCATATTATTTGATAATCACTGTTTCTGTGGTAAAAAATATTCATGATCAATGTAATAAGATTAATAAAACAAATTAAATTGTACTTTTTAATATAAACACTGATAAAGAATAAATTCTTAAAATAAAAAATCTATTCTTTTTCCATATATCGCAAAATTTGATCGTACCTCTTGCAACGTATTTTAAATGTATTTGATATCTTGCATAATTTTATTAAAATTGTTTTAGAACATTTAAAATTCAGTTGCATTCCGCCTCTGTTTTATTTTTAATTAACATAATACATATGTATTATTGAAAATATATTTAATGAATAAATAATTAATTAACTATGCATATATGTTATGTAACGCAGAATAAATAAATTAATTCTAGATTTTTCTATGACGAGTGCGCAGGCGACCTTTAACAATAGAGGCAAACTGACTTAAGTTAGCTAATAAGAACACCAAAAAAAGAAGAACACGGTCAGCCACCAGGCAGTGAGTTTTAATTATTATCTACGGGTAACTTACCTTTGAAGTGTCCTTCCGGCACTTATGATTCAAATTTTAAGTGGATAATGGACGGTGAAATAGACGCCCATTACCACTAGATCACCTGGCCCTTCAGGCTTCGCGATCATGTTTGCTACTCGATTTTATTTAACTATTTAATTATATAAATTATGTCAATATAGTTATTTTACGCTCGGGTAATATGGGAGAAACTTATTGTTAGTTAGTGTTTAACAATTTAATATTTATATTATTGACGCCAAAAATATTTTGGTGATATTTATTTAAAACGTAAGTTTTTTTTTCTTTTCTAATGAAATTTAATTTCATTTTATTGTAACAATTGTATGAATTTAAATTTACCTTTTCATACTTTTGTGATTATTTCAATTATTATTTTTATTATTTATTAGTGTTAAGTTTAGTATAGTTAAGTATTCGTTTCTCTCAAGTTACTCCTGCATATGTAAATAATTTTATAATATGTAAATAGCCGGTATTGTATTATGTATAATATTTTCACACCTTCAGGTAGTATTTTTTTTTATTTATTACTTACCAAACCGCTGTAACAGTTTGACAAGTAATGTTTATCAATTGTTAATTATTTTCGTTGATAATTTGTTTTCATTTTTTCTTCAATGTTAATTATTTAATAATAGATTTGATTGTTTACCCATTTCATTCAGTAATTATAAAGGTATTCATTTGAAAATTGTTCCATATTAAATTATAAATATATTTGTAATGTTTGAAATTTAATCTTTTCATTCTTTATCCCTAAAAGACATCGTGGTCAATTATAGGGTTTTGGTTAAACAAATTTTGTGAAAGGTGTTTATATTTTGCGTATTCTGCTTATTTAATTTTGTAATTTAGAAATCTCTTTTAATATTGTTGAAGTTTATTTATTTTTTTTAATTTCTAAATTTCAGCTTCCAAACACCTAATCTTATTTTACAGATTTGTAATTACAAATTTTTATTTTCACTAACCCACAAGATTTGTTGTAAATAAAAATTTGTTGTAAATAATAATTGATAGCAGAGCGTTTAATAATTGGTAGCAGAGCGCTTAATAATTGGTAGCAGAGCGCTTAATAATTGGTAACAGAGCGCTTAATAATTGGTAACAGAGCGTTTAATCCTTTTCTCTGCAATTTGTTGTATTTCAATATTTGAATAACACATATTATTTTAAAATCAGCAAATTTTTGCAGAAGTTTTTTTTTTAAATTTTCAAATTTAATACCTAAAACCAATCGATAAGTTTTACAATATACAGGTTTATTCAATTATTTATACACATTTTTTGGAACTATTAATGCGTTTCTTTTTTTCTGTTTCTTGTTCAAACCTTTTACAATAATATGCCTAATATTCATACTAGAACGAGCGATCAATCCAAGATGCGGACTTCATCAGTTGACGAGTCCGATGAGAAGTGTGATCCTAAGGACGAATTTAAGTCACCCATCCACTCAGTTCCTCGATCTCCGGATATCAAAAAAAAAAAAAAAAAAAAAAAACGTTTTAAATAAATATCACCAAATTATTTTTGGCGTCAATAATATAAATATTAAATTGTTAAACACTAACTAACAATAAGTTTCTCCCATATTACCCGAGCGTAAAATAACTATATTGACATAATTTATATAATTAAATAGTTAAATAAAATCGAGTAGCAAACATGATCGCGAAACCTGAAGGGCCAGGTGATCTAGTGGTAATGGGCGTCTATTTCACCGTCCATTATCCACTTAAAATTTGAATCATAAGTGCCGGAAGGACACTTCAAAGGTAAGTTGCCCGTGGGTAATAATTAAAACTCACTGCCTGCTGGCTGACCGTGTTCTTCTTTTTTTGGTGTTCTTATTAGCTAACTTAAGTTAGTTTGCCTCTATTGTTAAAGGTCGCCTGCGCACTCGTCATAGAAAAATCTAGAATGAATTTATTTATTCTGCGTTACATAACACATATGCATAGTTAATTAATTATTTATTCATTAAATATATTTTCAATAATACATATGTATTATGTTAATTGAAAATAAAACAGAGGCGGAATGCAACTGAATTTTAAATGTTCTAAAACAATTTTAATAAAATTATGCAAGATATCAAATACATTTAAAATACGTTGCACTCTCTTTAACACTTGGAGAATTTGTTTGGTTTTTTTTTAAATTTTAAATTTTCTATTCTGCAATAATTATGCAGTCCAATTAAACAAACAACTTCAACAGTCGCTTTTTTAATGTAGGATAAATGACTGATACAAGTGACCCATGAAAAATCAGCATTCTCTTGAATAATAGAAGACAGTTGTTTCCTTACATTCTCTTTATGTTGGATTGTTTTTAAATTACAATCCAACATATTTAATAGATGACCGACCGTAGTAACTAAATTTTCAGAAGGGAAAAAATCGTTACTACTTCGATCATCTACAAAAAATATACTCATGTCACTTATGCAATAACTACCACTTAATAATTCTTTGCATTCTCCGCAATTATTATTCAAGAGATGCCTGCTAATGAAACTACTAATATGAACAACTGAAATTTTGTTAAAATCACCACGTTTTACAGCTTTCACTGTACTACGCACTAATTATAACACATTTTCTCCTAGGTTCATATTAGCACCATTAACATTTTCTAGATCATTCGTATTAGACACTAAATCTACATTAAGAAATGTCTGTAGACAATCTAAAACACTCCCATCATCAGGTTCACAGTTACCTTTGAAGGTACCCCTTGTTAAACCGCTGACAATTTGAGTTTTTAGAGAGCCCACAAATTGCGATACTGTTGGGTTGGTGTTGTTACCACACCCTGAACGGATTGATCCAAACAAATTCTCCAAAGCGTCCTGATTTAAATCCCGGGTACGGAGATATGGAAATCCCTTCATTTTCGAAAGAGTTCTCCAGATTCCAGTGACCGCCTTGATCGTCCTTATCCATCCATCCTGAGACTTGGGACGGATGAACAAGGATCGATCTTCAACAACATGGTCACTTGCAACTTTGACAAATTTCCATTCATTAATGGTTTCCACCGTTCTTTGCCAAAATTCCAAATGACCAGAAGCACTAGTAAGTCGGCCACGGAGTGGTTTTCTTACTGGAGGAACCCAGCCAGCAATATGATGTCTTTACAAGTTTTTAAAGAGCTCTTATTAACGATTTAGACGTCTTAATTTTTTTCCAACTGAAGTCTCAAAGACGTTCTGAGGACGTCGAATGCGCCGCTACAAGATTAGTTTGCAACATCGTTAAGAATTCTGAAAGATCCCTTTTTTCTGACTTCAAAAAAAGAAAAAGCTCTTAAAAAGCTCATAATTTAAACTTCTTCAAGAACTTTCATGAATTCAGAAAAAAGACTTCTTTAATACTTCGTATTTAAGATTCTTAAATAAAGATTCTAGGATTCTTAGAAAGAAATTATTATTATCAAAAATTAAACTAATAGAAATTTAATATTAATTCTTTATTTAGATAAATACAAATATTTTAACATTTCGCCTTCCAAGAATGAAAGTGGTATATTTCGAAATTTGGAAATTTCCCCTTTTGGTACCAAATAATAGATAGTTCAGTAACTTAGCGAATAGTATATTTTATAAGCTTGCACGGTTTATAATTTTTGAAGGGTATTAATATCTCAACATCACTAAGTACTTGAACTAATGTATTAGCAATTTTTAATTGCAATTATTTCAAAACGAACATTTCCCAGATATCCCACTTTCATACTAGGAAGGCGATTTAAGTTGTATTACTTGTTGAATTATTATAGCTTATTGAATTATATTCATTAATTATTGAATTATCGTCTATATCTGAAGCACTAACACTATCAGCTATTTCTTTCAAACACGAAGGGGGTTTTAAAATTTTTTCTTCACAATGTCTTGTTAGACGCCGGTTCGTCTGGCTTCTTGATAATTCACAAAATCTTTCTCTTGAAGACATATCCTAGTTAAAAATATTTTCAATTTATAAAAAATATAATGATCACAAATTTATTCCTTAAACCTATTCAATACATACCTTATCTATTTGTATTTTATAAACTGATGCACAGAACAAATTTCAATACAGCATGTCCAGCACGTTTTCAATTTTATAAAAACATCAACTGTATTAAATTCTAGGTTATACTTTACAAATAATCAAAATACCGTATATTGGGATAAATCGGGACAGGTGGGTGAATAGGGACGAAAAATGTTATTCATGAACTTAATTTAAAAATACTAAATGTAAATACGAACATATATCTTACTTAAATCATGGTATAATCATTATTCTTTCGGGTAGCAATAGTGACTAAGCTTGAAGTTGAATAAAAAATATTAAAAATTGAGCTTAGATTGCTTCAAACACTGCTATTTTTTGTTCCTTAAAACTTTCTTTAAAAATTATTTATTTCGGTGCTCTTATGAATAAATTGTTGTTTAATCGAAAATTTAATTATTTTGGAACTAATCTGAAAAAAGAATACTGCAGACTTTTAGTTGTTTTTATTTTTTTAAGAGGAAATAATGAGGACTTGAGATTTCGGATAAGTTGGAAATTAATAGGGACGGAAAAGGTGTGAATAGGGACAGTATATATGTTAATAGAGAAATATAAAAGTATAAAGGGACGGAAAGTATGTGGGGTGATTAGGGACGGATGAAGCATGTATTGGAACATAGAAGAGAGCAATTTCAAGGTTATCAAGTCATTCGATATTTTTATAAACACATTCAGCATAACATTTCGATACTTTATAAACTTTATTTTAGATTCTACGTTTGTTTCTACAGAAAATCATCAAGAATTATTTCTTTTTTGAATGTATAAATACAAAAAATTCGAAATTATCTTATATTAGAATTTCAATTTTGGTCGACCCTACGGGTTATCCCCATTCACCCTTTTATCGTCTCTTTTGATCCCAATTTTTCATAGAGAAGAAATTATATGATTTTTGCTATTTTTTTAAAACCATCGATATTTTTAAAATTTTTTGGATACTGTGATAAAGTGACCGTCCTCGCGTAAATTTTTAATATATTAAAGATTAGGTACTTATAAAATAAATACAAAAAAATACGGTGTGAAATCTGAATTTGTCCCTACTCATTCCTGTCTACGGTATTGATTTTTAACCGCATGCGTTAAATCTAATTCGTTTATAGTTCGGAAAAAAGATTTCTTAAAAGAGCTCTTAATTAAGAGTTCTTACGAAGTCAGAAAAAAGAATCCTTAAAGAGTTTTTAAATCAAGAGTTCTTAAAAATGACGTAATTAAGGCGTCATATTCATAATTCGTGAGGAGGTCTTAAAAAAGACTTCTTTTAGAGTTTTAAGACATCCTATTGCTTGCTGGGAAGCTCCATACCCCCGTTCAGGCTATCAAATAACTCATCCACTTGGCTGCAGAACACAGTAGTGGCTGTCGCTCGAAACGGTAAGACATCTGAAATAAAGAAAAAACATAAAAATTAGTGCTTTTATAATGTGAGTAAAGTAGTTTCATTGTTATTTTATCATTTAAGTGTGTAAGATTACAGAGAGTCGCTTAATTTGTACGATTTAACTTAAAATATTTAATAAAATATTTGTGTTAAATAGAAAGAAAAAATGTTGTAATTTAAAAAATAATAAATAAAGAAAAATGAAATTCACGTTTTATCTGTATTTGTTACACTGGCCACACTAATGTTGAAATAATATTTATTTACACAGATTAATTTTTAACTTACTCAGGGCACAAGCGTAGCTTATTGCGTGTGATACGGTCTGGGACAAAATTTGTGCCGCCAAATTCACTTTCATCTTGGCCTTCAAGACAGGATTTATGTGAGCGTCGGTTATATGCAACATGAGCCGGTTTGAAGGAGGCTGTAATAATTCCTTCTCTTTTTTATATGCAAGTAAAACATCATCCAATTTTGCGGTCGCGATTTGGTCCACACCCGCTACAGTGACCTTCAACTGAACGTTGTATTTCAAAAACATGTTTCTGGTACACTTTAGCAGATGTGGAGGATCTAAAACAGTATGAATTGTTTTACTATTATATGAAAAATTCGGTTCAGACGTGGTAGCACCTAAAATTTGCAAAGCCAGTAAATTTCCTGGACCCATATCACAAACGGTCGCGACAACGTTAAAGTTAATTGAGTCCAGGGCATCAATGACTTCACGAATAATTGGAGCTAAATCCACGCCCTTTACACCCCCCTTTAAAAAATAATATGCCACGGGCTGTTTGTATTTTATACGCAGCCCCTGGATCATAAAAACTAATACGCTAGTTGCAATTAAATTGTACCGACGCCCGTTTCCAAAGTCTTGAAAGCCCTTGATAGTGTCGTTGGCGGTATTATATTGGAAATGTTGCCGTATCGACATTTCGTCAAATAACAAGCAGCAGACTTTGTCCTGCTTTTTCAGGTGGGATATAGCTTTGGACAACTGGTTTAAAAAATCACGATTTATGCCAGGGGAAAATGGGATATTTTTTAGGTATGACTGAAGAGTTTTAGGGGAAGGGAAAGGTAAAAATTTTCTTAGAAGGGCATTGGACTTGGGCGATCTTTTAAAGAGGGTTAAAGCTGCTGCTTTGTTAGACACACTCCATCTTCTACCATGAATGTTTCGCTTGGCATTTTTTAGTTGAGACAGCATGAGGTGACGCGCTATTGGGGACAAGCCACTAAACAAGTTTCCTACCACGGGATTTTCATCGATTTTCAGTAAACTTCTTATTTTTTTGTTCTTTTGGCTGACAATTTCCCTCACTCTGCGTAATTTTTCTTTTGCATTTGTCAACTCACTTTTTATTTACCTACTCTTTTTAGCAATAAAATTAGCAGGGTGACTCAATGTATTAGGGATGGTTTGAAAACGGTTACTGGAAGTAACACCAGTGGATATATTTGGAGTAGGATGACCCGGTATATTAGGAAATGTTGTATCAGAAGAAATGGGAATAGCGTCAAAAGAATTAGAAGTGCTAGGGATAGGATTGGATGTATTTGAATGTATTGTAATAACTGTGGGAATAGAATCTGAAGTGCTGGGATTTGGGTTCGTGGTTCTAGAGGGGGTGCTACTGTTAGCAATAACAGGAACAGGGTTAATAGGTGGGTCAACCGAAACAGGATTGTTAAGAGGAGAAGGTACGGCCCATGAATATAATGTACGGGTAACGATGGAATTATACATTGAGTCGACAAAGTGCAGTTGACAAAGGAAAAAGTTGTTTAATGCAAATTTTGGACAAACTTCTTCCATACCAAGAACAGTCAACCATTGTTTACACCTTTATAATAATGAAAAACTATTACAATTTTTGAAAAATATGTTTGCTATATTGGTGATGCGATGAGAATTTTGTTGTAACGTAGTTTTTTACGTAGTCCATTAAACAAGAACCGATTTCAGAAGGTCCACGAGAGGCAATACCTTCATGCCATACATACATGTGTGCTTGATTTGTTATCAAATTATGGAACTTAAACAGTAAGTCCATAACTGTCTCTTGTAATACGCTACTCCAGTTGAAATATTTGGTGTAGCTTGTAGCGAAAATTAGATTAAAATTAACAAATATTTATATTTGTGTAGGGGGTAAATATCATTATATGGATTTTATTAATGTATTTGGTATTTTGATGGTTCTTTAGGATATGTGTATGTGTTTGTGGGGGTTGAATGGGTTTTTGGAGGGTGCGTGAGCGTTCGGGTAAAGAGATTTACAGAAGTCGCTTGACGTGTAGGTGAGCTTTAAAGTCGAGCAGTGGAAGGTGTCCTGTGGATCTTTCCCCTCAACCAAAATGTCCCTCCAAATGCTACTTAAAAGAAATAGTTAATGGAAATAAACAAAATCCTTTTCTCGACCACAATTTACAATTTATTTTACAACATTGGTTTTGTGACAGAGCCACTATTAGTGGTACATTTAATCTTTACAAAATAATTCGAAGACTTAATTAAAACAATTATTTTGGTTTTACAAACTTGTTATGAAAAACGGGTGATTGCAAACTTTAATGCGAATAATTAAACCGGACAAAAAAAAAAAAAAAACAAATTCAAGTGCGCAATCATTCGTTAATCAAACTAAAGCAAAATAGTAAATCGTACAAATTTATAATTCGATTAATTATTATTTAAATTTATTTACTTATTTATTTATTTTTTTTTCCTTTTTTTTTATCTTTAAAACAATTATTATTGAATAACGTAAATCATAATGAAAATAAGTTAATAACATTACGTTACGGAATAATGATGGCAATCAAAGCACTTCCGAAACAACTAAACTGGCCAATATGGACAAAGTATCCAATGGCCAATTGTTTTTTAATAATAAAAAAAAAAAAAAAAACAACTAAACTGGAAGGAACTTGAAATAAATTTATATCCGTACATAACTACCCTTAACCAAAATAACGTAGATTATAATAAATAAAGATTTGCAATTAAATGTCGTTTAAGTATGACTAGACTAAATTGTATTTTTAGAATAAATTTATCGCTTATAACTAGTTTCGACCTTTTTTATCAAGTATTCTTAAATGAAGTAAAGTAAATTACAATAAAATTAAGTATTTTACAATTAAATGTTATTTAAATATGACCAGACTAAATTGTATTTTTTAAAAAATAAATTATCATCGTAAATTTGTAATTTTGTTCCCTACTTTATCGAAAACTATATATAAAACTATACTGAAATGCCTTGGGCACGTGCCTTTTTAAAAAAAAAATCCTTATTTTACAATACTCAAAAGAAATACAATTTGGCATAACGTACTTCCTAAACATTGCTAAATAATTATTATCATTTTAAATACACCCTATTATAATTTCCTTCCTAAACTATTATATTTTACCACGTGCAAAAAATTATTATTATTATTACGTATAATGCCTCCATAGCAAAGGAAAATTATTACATAATAGCCTAAACTAAACTGGTCAAGAAATATGAAAATATCTGTATTCGGTGAAAATTATTCAACACAGACAAAACGAATAAATCTTAAAACTAAAGAAAATATGGTAATTTAATACTACCTAAAAATTTTGACCGCTGGCAAATTTTTATTTTATTTTCCCCCAATGCAGGTCAGCTGCATCAGCGATGGAATTATTTGCACAACACGGCGCACAACTTAATGTGAAAATTTTCTTATATTACGTTTAAACTACAATTATATTTTTTACTTAAGGATAATTAATTTAAATTAACTAAAATGTGTGTGTTGAACAGTTTTCACAATTACATTAATTAAATTAAATCATAATACTCATCTTGTATTGTAGTTCGAAGCAAAAATCCGTTTTTTCTTTAACTCTTAGTTACTCGCGTCAAATTCTATTTGACAATTACTCGCGTGGGGTACAAATGCACAAGTTGTTTTTAGTTACATTTGACTTCTTTTTTTTGTTAACATTATAATTTATTTATGGTTTTGTAGAAATAATTAGTATCTTACATAACAAAGGAACTGTAATTTCGTTTAAAATCTTGATTTTAAACGAAATTTTTTGTGACACTAGATTTTTAGTGACAAAAAAAAACCATTAAGAACATATTATTGTTTTAAAAAAATAAATAAATACTAATAACAACTGGGAAAGGACAAAATGTATATTAGTGACAGAGATTCCAATTTGCGCCTCTGGTGGTGAAGTTAGAAGCTGTCTTTAGACGACATTTGCTTCACATAAATGGTCCTCTAGTGGTCTAATATAGAAGCTATCTTAGTGTTAAACATATACATAAATCTACACACAAAATCAACTTCTGTTTTTACCGTCAGAGGCTATACATAATCTTTTCGCCGCTATTTACATAATTAGAAAACTGATTAAAATAATAAAAATATTTATTTAAAATATCAGATATAGGTACATATAATACATATAATACAGAAATTAGCTCATAAACAAAAATTCTAATTGCTTAAGTTTTTTGTTATTTTTTCAATGCATTCTTGACAAGTTAATGATCTATGTTCATTACACACACTTTGTTTGCAAATTGGACACTGATTTCTACTTTTTCTGTCTTTCCCTCTAGGACAAATAAAACATCTTTTTGAAATATTCTTTCGTTTAGATGGTGGAGTTTCTGAAATGTTTTCCTCAGAAATATGTTTGGTAATTTTTCTTTTTAACTCACGCGGCAATACTGAAATAGTTGATCGATATTTTATATGCTCTTCAGCCAATTCCAATGCCAAGGTTTTTAAAAATAGCCTTCTGGGTAATTTTTGATTACAGTTATTTAAATTATAAATAACAAAAGCATTGATTGCAGCAACATCTATTAATGCAAAAAATAGTGCGAGCGGCCATCTTTTTGTTCTTCTTCCACACGAGTAGGTTGAACACAACTGATCAACAACATCAACTCCTCCTTTTGTTGAATTATAGAAGGTTATAATTTCAGGCTTTTTAGCATCTCCACTATTTTTATCAATTTCAGGTTGATGGTGCATTGTTGATAATAAAATAACTGCCTTATTTTTTTTCGGTACATAGGACACTAGAGTGGTCTCGTTGTTGTAGCCGAATAAACTGCTGTTTATAGCTCTTCTCTTGTTCGGCAAAAATTCCTGTGGTAATTGTCTTTTATTTTTTCGAAGAGTTCCCACAAAAGTTAATGAATAAAATAATTTTAACTCATTAGCCAAATCGACGCTGGAATACCAGTTATCTGCCGTAATATTTATATTTGTTAACTTTACAGGGTCTAACCAACCGTTTAACAATTTCTTTTGGAATATTGTCTTTTTTGTATGGGCTACCATCAGGTTGCGCTCCTACATACAATTCCATGTTTACAGTATAGTATGTTCGGGCATCGGCCATACTAAAAATTTTCAGACCATATTTTCCTGGTTTGCTTGGTAAAAATTGCTTAAATGGACAACGTCCGTGAAATACAACAAGCATTTCATCAATTGTTAAATATTCACTAGGTGAGTAGTATTTTTTGCAATTTTCAACAAATGTGTCGAACAGGTCACGTATATGACACATTTTGTCTCGACTTAATCGATCGGATCTAGTTGAAAGAGAGTCGAAACGAATGCATCTCAGTAAAAATAAAAATCGATCGGCAGACATACAAAGGCGTACAAATTCACATCCGGTTCCATCAGTTGCCCATAAGTCCTTAAAATTAAGATGAGATGCCCTTTGCCTGCCACTCATAATCAGAACAGCTAAAACTGCTTTTATTTCAGCTACGTTAGTTGGCAAGGCATCTCTTTCCCGACTATAATTGTTTTTTATTGATTGAATATACTCATTTGTTTTAGCGGTTATTAAATTTAAAATATCTAAAGATAGAAAAAGTAAAAATGAATCGCATACTTTTATTACATGTTTTGCAATTCCTTTCGGTCCAGGAAGATGGCTAACTATGTTCCGAGCACGTGTTTTCGATATTGATGGGAAAATTTTTTTCCATTTTGTTATATTATCTCGTCCCATAAAATAGTTTTGGTGGTTGTCAATTTCGTATTCGTCGTCTTCACTAGCACTTAGTGTATCCGACATCTCTTCATGGATGCTAACATGGTCTTCTTCGTTTCCATCAGGTTCACCGCCGTAATAGTCCTCAGAACTCTCATTTGAAAGTAAAAGTTCTGTTAATTCTTTATCAACTATATTGCTATTCATCTAAAAAATTAAGGATAAGTAATTAATTTTTTTTTTAAATATGTAAACTTATGTATACAGATAAATTAAAAAATTTTTACATACCTTAGTATTTTACAATCTTAAAAATTTAGTAAAATAATTACTCGCGTGGGGTACAAAGTCTGAACACTTGAATCCAATAATTACTCGCGTGGGGTACAAAAAAATTTCTTTGTTAACAGCAACGTAACCAACGATCAAATAAACTCCAACTTTTCGGGTAACATAAAGCCAAGCCACCACAAGGAATAGCAACTAAAATGGCGGCATAATAGTCAGTGATTACAATGTAATAAAAAAAAAGGTAACTAGATGGGTCGTGTGTACCCCACGCGAGTAACTAGGAGTTAAAAAAATTAATCAAATTTATTGAACAATCACTAGGTGATATGTCGGTCGGCGTAAGAGAGATTCAAACCTATTGTCCCCATCCCATTCAAACTACTTGCTTTTTTTGTTTTGTTTTGTTTTGTTTTTTTTTTTTTTTTTTTTTTTTTTTTTTTTTTTTTTTTTGACAAAAAAAAAATATTTTTGTTACATAATTATGAGATTAATTATGAGATTAATTTTTGAATTTTAAAGGAAACATTTTTAAATTAATTAGCAAGGAGACAAACCATATCTGACTTTCGGCGCATCTGGATAGATGTCACCTTAAATGTCAATTTTATTCCAAATATGTGTTTGTAAAGATTTATTGATTTTGACATTTGGATTTTTTATTGATTTTGATAAAGAAAAAATAAATACCTTGAGATTTTACCTCTAACGACGAAATCGCCGTTCAATGAAACATAACTACATTACACGCTGAAGCCTTCATCAGATCAAAAGCAATGCATGCTGTATTTTCTGGGTCTTTTTGCATCACTCGCCATTTCTTTACGAGCATACTCCGCTTTCTTAAGGTGCAATTCTTTTTCAGTTTCAATTACTTTTTTTTCGTCATCGTTAACGGTTTTAATTTTTATGTTATAGGAATCACATTTTTTTACAACTGTCAGTTACTGGGTAACGAAAATGAAGATTAAATTCCTCATTGAATATTTTTGAAAAAATAAACTTTGAAACTTTTTTGTCCGTCTCCTTACTTGCAAGATACAATTTATAAAGTTTTGTAAAATTTAATTCCGGTGATAAATATTTTCTATCGGGGTTTTTAGATCGACTATAATGAGAAGTATGCGTTGCAAAATTTCCGATGAAATTTTTTACATATTTTATCTCAGGACCGTTCGTTTTATTTGACGGTCTGTGTTTTCCTCTTTTATCTAACGGCGGAACTGTCACAGAGCCACCAAGACTTTTATTCAATAGAGCCCTAGTTAATCTACCGTCAGAAACTCCAACTATTTTTGAAGAAAGACTTACATACGGTAAACCATATTACCTGACGCCTTGGGTAATTTATAAATTCTTGTTTTTTGTCGTTTCTTAGAATTTGTTGACCCAGTAGAACGGCGTTTATTAACTGCATCTATTTGAGCATCCAGATATGCAGTTTGTAAATCAAAACTTCCCAAACTGGAAAAAATTTCTAACATGTTTCCTTTCTTCTACAGAAAATAGTGTATGGCATTTTTTTAGTGTATGGCATGGAACAATGATACCACTTTTACTTACATACTCTTTTCCTAAAATCATTGGAAAAACATTACCACTTTAAATAATAAACAAATACTTTACTTTGCAAAATGCCACTTTTATTTTTGAAACTGTGACAATATTGTTTCGAACCATTAGTTCATTTTCAAACAGAATAAAAATTACATTCGATACATGCCTTATATACTAATTTTATCTATCTATATTTATGAAGGGGGAGTGTATGTGATGTGGAAGTGGAAGGGGTGAGGTAGTTGGAGAATTCGAAAATCAAGGAAAGCAAGATTACATTACATGTGACAAAAGGCGAACAAACACGTGACAAAAGATTGAAATTGAAATTGACAAAAAGACAATATTACAGCAAAATACAATTTTAAAGGTTAGTTTAAAGGTCCCACTACCCTTTCACATACCACTCCCCCTTCATAAATATAGGTAGATAAAATTAGTATATAAGGCATACATCGAATGTAATTTTTATTCTGTTTGAAAATGAACTAACGGTTCGAAACAATATTGTCACAGTTTCAAAAATAAAAGTGGTATTTTGCAAAGTAAAGTATTTGTTTATTATTTATAAATATGGAATACCATAAAGCAACGCTCAAATCTATTAATATTACTACTTTATATTAAGACATTTTATTAAATCAAAAACTAACCTGAATTTCTAGCTTGTTTATTTTTATATCTTTTCCATTTTTCTTGATTACGTACTCGTTTTCTTCCTTTGTGTTTAACTGCTAGATTATTTGACTCACTACCACTTGAAGGTTTATTATTTAGATCCAGAATCTGTTTGAAACTCACTTGGTTCACGTGTACAAGATACATCTGACATTTTACCAGTGGCGTACTTACATAATTGGGGGCCTGGGGCGCGCTTGATGAAGGGGGCTTATATATATATATATATATATATATATATATATATATATATATATATATATATATATATATATATATATGTATATATATATATATATATATATATATATATATATATATATATATATATATATATATATATATATATATATATATATATATATATATATATATATATATAGTGGAATCCGTTTACAATGACATCGAAGGGAAGTGACAAACACGTCATACTAAGCGGACGTCATACAAAGCATTTTTGTGAAAAAAAACCTTCTTTTTTTTGGTAAATACTTATTTTAATAGAGAAACATAGCATACATATTAAATCAAAATAAAAATTGCACGTAATACATGTATCACAAAAACATAAAAAATAAAAACAATCTTGATTTTTCTGACTTTCCAATAACGAGCAATTTCTTTTTCTCTGTGCCCCTCATATTTGCTGCTACCATGACAGTTATTCTATCTTTCGACAACTTGCCTCCACTACAATTCTCACCTCTAAATTTTAAAGTTTTGTCCGACATTAATTTGTAAAACAGTCTAGTTTCATCAGCATTAAATATCTCATCATCAGAAAATTGTCTTCGTAGATTCGGCCGTACAGACGTCAGCCAGTTTGTTGTTGAATTTTGGTCAACAGAGGAAGATTCACCGACAATTTTTTCCGCCACAATGTTATGTCGAACCTTAAAACGACTGGTCCAAATTGCAGAACAATTGAAGTCGAAAATACCAAAACGCGCGGCAAAAACATTTGCCTTTTCTTGTAGCATAGGGCCGCTGACGGGTATTCCTTTGTTTCTCGTGATTTTAAACCACTGAATTAACGCTTTATCAACATTTTCTTGTCGCGATTTTCGAAGCCTCTTCGGTTTCAAAACATTTGAATTGAACGATTGCTTAATCCGGTTCTTGTTTTTGAAAATCTGAGATTGTCGAAGGACCCACGCCAAATTCCTTTGCGAGAGATGAGTTTGATTCTCCATTTTCTAATCTGCATATTATTGCACCTTTCTCCTCAATCGTAAATGCTTCACGACCTTGACGTGATATTTTTTTTTACACAGCATATCACTAAAAACAATGCGTGACGTTCAACTGCAATTACTCACTGAGATTCAAAACAAAAACAAGCCACGTGCCGAACGTCGTCGGGAATCAACGAACATTGCCGAAGGTGTAAAGAATCATGTCGGTCATTATATAAGGACAAAATTTATTAAAAATGGGTCATAATAAGCGACATGTCACTGTAAGCGAGCCATTATATCCGACTTTGTTACAAAGGATTTTATATGAAAACCAAACTTCGTTGTGTTCGTTGTGTAATTACGTCATAATAGGCGGATGTATAAGCGGAGTCATAATAAACGGATTCTAATATACAGGGTGGAGCGCGGTAATTTGCTGATTTGGGAATGAAATAAAAAATTATGATCATTAGAAAAATTAATTTTATATTTTAATTATACTGAACAGTAATGGAATTTTTAAATTACATGGTTTTAAATAGTGTATCTGGCAAATGTCGACCTTCGCTATCCACACACTGCTGCATACGTTTTCTGAAGTTTTCATGAACTCTAACAAGCATGTCCACTGGTATTCTGCCAATTTCAGCTTCAATATTGTTCCTTAGGTCTTCCAAGGTGTTGGGACGGTTGATATACACCTTAGACTTCAGGTAACCCCAAAGAAAAAAATCGCATGGGACTAAATCTGGTGAGCGTGCTCGCCAGTTCACATCACCCCTCAAAGAGATAAGCCATCCAGGAAACATTTGCCTCAAACAATTCATGGTAACCCTCGCTGTGTGTGCAGTGGCACCATCCTGTTGGAACCATGTATCCTCTAGTTCCATTGCCTCAAGAGCCGGCTGAAAATAATCCTGCATCATAGACAAGTACCGTTCGGAGGTCACAGTTATGGCACGACCGTTATCCTGAAAAAAGTAAGGACCAATGATGCCTCCTCGTGATATGGCGCACCACACAGTGACGCGGTCCGAATGCAGAGCGAATCTCGTGAACTTCTCTGGGGTTTGTTTCACTCCAGTAACGCATATTTTGTTTGTTTACACACCCACTGAGGTGAAAATGTGCCTCATCAGAAAAAAACACAATTGCGTCACGGGGTATAGTTGCTAAAATGTCTTCACAAGAGGTCCGCCGTGTCAAATAGTCCCGTGCTGACGATTGTTGAATCACGCACATTTTATACGGGTGAAAATTCAGTTCATCATGAAGAATCCGGTGGAGAGAACGTCTTGAAATGCCAAGAGCAAATGATTGCTTCCGAGCAGAGCGTTTTGGAGATTGCAGTACTGCTGCTCTAACTCTCTCGATGTTTTGTGGTGTTGTAATACTTCTCTCAGGTCCCCTTCGTCGACATGACACATTCCCTGCTGTTCTGAATGCATTCACCCAATTTACAATTGATTGCCGTCCAGGAACACGTCCGCGTGGAGGAACAGCGAATCGTAAACGAAAAGCACGCTGCACTGCAATGATTGAGTGGGCATTTGAAAAATACTCTTCAACACAAAATGACCTCTCCTCACGTGTCCACTGCATGATGACAACTGAAAGGCGGAGGAATACAAATCTCCCGTCAGCCACTGTAAGCCACGCCCACTCTCTCCTCTCTTCGACCGACAGTGCCGCCAAAGCATGCAGTGCAAAAAAGCAAATTACCGCGCTCCACCCTGTATATATATATATATATATATATATATATATATATATATATATATATATATATATATATATATATATATAGGGTGAGTTTTGCGAGAGTTGCTATTTTGATTACAGCCAAACCGTTGATTTAATCGAAAAATTGTTCACATAAGAGTTGTAGCTATAGACGGGGGCAACCGATTGCTATAGTCAGGAGCTTTATAGCTCTTATGGTTTTCGAGTTATGATACAAACTTATAGTTTTTTAAATGGAAACGTATGTTTGAAAGTTTTTCAAAAATTTGTTTATGATTGAAAACTACCAGTAACACTTAAATTTTCATTGTTTTATCTCATATTTTTGAGTAATTAAGTTTTAAAAATGACACTTTTAAATTTCATACTCAAGTACTTGTAAACGATTAGGATTTTACGTAATTTAAAAAGATATTAGCTCAAGATGGCTGCCATTTTTAACAATGTAGTTATGGAAAATTAAGCGATTATTACGTTTTCCATCGGAAATTAAAATTATTAAATGGATTAAATTATCATATAAAAATGATAACTAAGTACAATAAGGAAATAAAATTTCAGTTTTAATTCACTGAAAAACAAAAAAATATTTTTCTGGAATGTCACTATTTGACAGATATATAGGCGTCTAAACATATTTTTGTAGCAAGTATTTTTAAAGGAAATGAAAAGTTTTTTGTGAAAAAAGTTCTTCTTTTTAATTTGGTTTGTAATAAAAAGAAAATACTATCGAATTTCAAATATTTTTACACTATTTGAGTACATTTATTAATAATATTTTCGTTCCCAATTAACCTCACTTTGCTACTATTAAGAAACGCCAATGTTACTTTGTATGTACTGCGTATGTACATTTATTTTACCTACCACCTGTCGTTCTATAAATAAATAAAAAATAAATATATTTTTCAGTAAATTAATGAGTAACTTCAAATTATTTTTAAACTAAGTTATTTTAAATACTAATCTTTTAAAGTAATTTGATTTTATTATGCAAAAATGTTAAAAACTTGAAATAGAGCCTGACATCGATACTCCAAAATCTGAATTACTACTTACCATTTGTATTACAGAGAATGGTATTTAATAAAGTTCTTTTCTTGGATGTAATAGAAATGTTAGCCGTCTAAAACACTGTCGGTTGAAGTAGCCTCAAATTCATATGCATGTTTTTACCGCCTAATTGCTAAATTAAAAGAAAATTCAAAAAATAAACTTGGGTAAAAAAAATTTTTGTCTTCATTTATATTTTTAATTGATGCATTAGATCAGTTTTATCGCAAAATTAACATATAGACCCATTTAAAAATTTATAAGTTTGTATCATACCTCGAAAACCATAATAGCTATAAAGCTCCTGACTATAGCAATCAGTTGCCCCCGACGATATCTACAACTCTTATTTGAAGAATTTTTCGATTAAATCAACGGTTTGGCTGTAATGAAAATGGCAACTCTCGAAAAAGTCACACAGTACAAATATATATAAATATATATATATATATATATATATATATATATATATATATATATATATATATATATATATATATATATATATATATATATATATATATATATATATATAAAATAATAATAATCTTTATTCAATAAAGTACAGAGTACATAGAATAAGTCATTCCATAAATTCCTTAATATTGTAAAAATTCTTTGTCAACAAAAAACTTTTTAATTCATTCTTAAATTGCCTATTATTTAAATTTTTTAAATGTGTTGGAATGTTATTAAAAATTTTAATACACATGTTTAGCACTCCAATATTTATATACGTCTTTGTTGACTGAATAGTTACAATTTAGATTTTTCTCAAGAAGACATTAGATATTTCTCAAATAATTGATAGTTATTTTTCACAAATATTGCACACTCCATAATATAAGTATCAATCACTGTAAGTATCTTTAAATCCCTGAAAATTGGACGAGCGTGTTCCGTAGATTTGGCATTTACCATGATTCTTAGACATCTCTTTTGTGCAAGTAACACTTTTTCTACTAACACTGAATTTCCCCAAAATAAAATCCCATATTTTATATTCGAATGAATCTGTGCATATATATATATATATATATATATATATATATATATATATATATATATATATATATATAACAATTATTATTTTCATATTTTATGGTAAAGTGACATAATACAATGGTGTCCAGAAATGAGAAAAATGGACACACAGATCTACAATAAAAACTAGCAACAGATTAAAATTTTTTTTTGCGAGCGTTGGCTTCCGAAAATTGTTTGATTAGGTCATCAAAATTCACATGTTTTGTGATTTTATTTTCAATTGATATTATGGCCAAACTCGTCAAACGAGTCTGGCTTATTGCAGAGCGGAGATAGTTTTTAATTGGTTAGAGTTTTAAAAAACTCCTCTCACAAGAAGCCACGGACACGCAAATAGTCAGAAATAGTTTAAGTGCTTCATTGATGTTTGGTAACGATTCACGAAAGTCCATTTTAATAATAAATTTAAGCATTTCCAGTGATGTCCATGAGGCTGTATCATCAATTTTTATACCAGAAGCCTGTAGATGCCTTCTCAGTCTTTTCACTTCTGGCGATATTTCTTCTTCCTCTATATCGTTGAATGTATCTATGAATTGGTGTACATAAGTTTTTATCTTTTCATCACTTGCCTTCGTCAAATTTTCTGAGTATACAACAGCAAATTTTTCATATACATTATTCATCGCGGTTAATCTTTTTTCTAGTTCTAAATGAAAGTTATCGATGCACTCTAACATAGCACGCTTCACTTCTTCTTGTGGAGTCAAATCTACATCTCTAGCATTTTCTCCTGGCATATCTTTTTAAATCTCTTGCGTTTTCTAACTTTCAATATTAATATCCAGTTTGACACAAGTTGTGGTCGCATATTCTAAAGAATTAGTAACTAGTTCTTCCCGATTTTCTTGCAAGAAAATTTTGAAGCTTCTCAGCTTCAGTACACATTTTTCCAGAGTAATACCTTCGATTTAGAGGTATTTTTGGATAAGGTTCACCTCAAATAAAATGTGGTACCACAAATGTAAGAAACAAAGAAAATTGAAATTGCAAATATTTATCATCAACGCCTCCGTTGCCCCTCTCGTATCTAGATTTTCAGAACCATCACACAAATTTTCTATAGCCTTAACCAACTTTTCGAAATTCTTAAAGATTGGTTTTACTGCATCATGATGAGCGCTCCACCTAGTATCATTAAGTCTTTTCACAGTCACTCCAACGGTTTCTTTCAGTACCTCCCATCTATGTGTTGAACAAGAAAACATCTTATAGACACTTTCCAAAGTTCCAAAAAATGTGACATAAACAGGAACACTTCCAAAAGCATGTACGCCACATAAATTGAGCGAATGGTTGGCACACGGTAAAGTAGGTAACCAATGCGGATACGGGGGCACACTGCGCGTCAAAAGTATGGACCCCCATAATGGGTGGCCGAATAATTGTGTGTCGTCTTGGTTTTATCAGACTTCCGGCGGCTAATTGGTCTGTAGTTATTATCAGCGTGCGATAAACCGTTGTTGTTTGCTGAGCTGGTTAATTGGTCTATGCGATAAGCCGTTGTTGTTTGGTTGAGTTATAGTTAATTGGTCTGTGTGTGTGGGTTTTTTATGCTCATTAAAGTTAATTGGCTAGTTTTTTGAACGTTGCGCGCTCATTAAAGTTAATTGGCACTGATAAGACATTCCAGACTTCGGAATTGTGATATGATAAATATTTTTTAGAATCCAATTAGGTTAATTGGCATATGCGCGGGATGTTGATAACCTTTTGATCTCGCCGCATTGGAATTTTAGTTAGTTGGCTCATAGTTATTTTTAGCATACAACAATTGTTTTCATGCGGATAAAGTTGAGAAATCTGTTTCTATATTGCCTATTGATAGTTAAGAAATATTCTTTCAATATTGCACACCTGAAATTGTAAGAAGTTGTATGTGAAAAATGAATAAAAAATTGTTTTATTAATTATATATTTATTTATTTAGATTGGCATATAAATAGTTGAAATATTATAAATTTATTATATTATAAACAATCAGTAATACACCACGATAATTTGAGTTCATTAGTAAATTATTGATAAATCGGTGGTGCATTTTGGATTCACAATATTTAATAACTCTATAAGAAAAACAATATCATAATATATAAAACTAATATACTTAACATGAATAAATATATTATGTGCAGATAAGAAATACACATATGTATAGGCATTTATTTATCAACACATTCTTAACTGCATCATTTGCTATATAAATAAACTCGCTGATTTTAGGGCAAGTATAATAAACCATTTGTAATTAGTACTCCAGCAATCATATAGTCTTTTATCTCAACTCAGCACCCATATCTTGCTAAAATATAAGAAACCTTAGAGATTTATACAAATAATATCATAAAAGATTTGGCAAATTGTTGGTATGTAGTTTATTAATTCTAACCTACGAAGATTGTTAATGTTTTGGTGCTAATTTTTAATTGCTCTTAAACAATAAATAAATTACAACCCTTATAAGCATAATGACGTCATCAGCAATATTAAGGCTCATGTGAATCAAACAAAGGAAAAGCAAGACTTGCTAAAACATAACAAATTCTATAAAGTTTATCCAGATATACTCATAAAAATTCACGGAAAATTGTATTTTATATTATTTAAGTGAAGATATAAGTTAATTGGTATAGTTCCCATGGTTTCTTCCATCAACAAACTCACTTTTAAAATTAATTAAATTTTAATTATTGAAAACGCGCACACATATCATTTGAGTTTTAATAAACAAGAATTTTATTTCTTTGCAATTACTAGTAAAGATATTCGCTATGTTAATTTCATATCAAAAATCTCCTAAGAATATATCGAATACGTAAATTTGCAAGCCATTTAACAACACCTGAAATTTTTGCGATATTTAACTAATTAATAATTATCAAAATAGCCGTCAGTTATATAAAAATACCTCAATTATGAATAAAATAATGTTTCCTGATGCAGTTATGTAAAATAAAATAAAAATAAATAAATAAAAATATTATCTAATATGTATATGAAATCTGAATGAAGCGGTATACAACAATAATAATAATATACCGGGTGTTTATAAAGTATGTATGTTCTTCACAAAATATAGGGTGTATATAGTAAATATAGCTCGTTCCAATAAAATTCGAATTTAGACAAGTAAATGGGTCAATATTTGGGAGCAAGTATTGCTCTCGGTTGTAGCGGGGCTACTTGAAAATGAACTATGTAAATTGGTACTTCCATATTTTGTATATAACTATTCATTCATAAACTAATCAATTTTAATCAATAGAATGTATTTCCAACTCAACTCGCCATAATATTGAGAAACACATCATCAACTTAATAGCATTTGGGTTTAGTATTTGGTAAGTGTTCGCAGGAACTTTAATTAATTGACAAATAGTTTCCAAGCGTCCAGAATTGAGAAATCTGTTTTGTATCTCAGCTCTAGACAGTTTTACTCCATTCAATCGGTTTATTATCAAAAGAAAAAAAGCGATTGTTGGTTAAGGAATATCCTTATATATCTTAAACATCATACCTGGAATTGTAAGATATATTACATACCTGAGTAGGTAATATTGCATACCTGAAATTGTGAGAAGTTTTAGGCGAAAAATGAATAAAAAATTGTTTTATTAATTACATATTTATTTATTTAAATTGGTATATACATAGTTGAAATATTATAAATTTTAGCACATTATAAACAATTTGATAATTTGCATTCATTAGTACATTACTGATGAAGCGACGGCCCATTTTGGTTCGATCCATTTTGGCTTCACAATATTTATTGCACACTGCTACAAATATTCAACACATTGCTGAGCAGCATCTTCTTTTCACTTTAAAACCAAGTGATTTAAGAAATGCTATATTTTCAGGTGAGATATTATGTCGTTGCTTAAATGTTTTACGTTTAATGATCTCCGGTTTCAAAAGTTCTTTGCTATGTTGGATAGCGGCGGCGTGCTCTGAATTGTAAATTAACATGGTTTGAAATGCAATTGCTTTACCACGAACATATAATTTTCGGCGATATAGATGTTAACTCTTTGACAACCACTGGTAAATAGATAATATTTTGAACAAGTTCAACTATTTTATACGCTATGGCCTATAGCGATGATACTGATTAACCCAAATGTGGTGGTTGTGTTGCACTGATGCTAGTTGTGTGGTGGGTGGCTGTGGTAGGTGGTGGTAGTGGTGGTGGCGGTTGTGGTGGTAGGTGGTGGTGGTGGTTGTAGCGGTATGTGGTGGTGGTGGTGGTGGTGGTAGGTGGTGGTGGTGGTGGTTGTGGTGGTGGAATTGAGCAACTTTATCACTAATTCTATCAAAGCAGCAACAGAATCATTACCATCATCACCGCTGTTAAGAAAATGTGATTTTTTAATAGAAGATACAGCATAATTATTGGAATCATCATCATCATCATCATCATCAGCTTCAGCTTTATAATCGCTAGCATCTTCTTTATAAGTTTTATCCAGATAATCACCTAGTGGCTCAATAACATCAGCCTTTTGAAGTTCGCGAAGTATAGAGAATATTTCTTGACCGACAGTAGTTTCTTTTAAAGCAGGGGTGGCCAACCCAAATGACCTTGCGGGCCAGTTTGGAAGCGCATCATAACTTCACGGGCCGCACTAAAAATTTTGCGTTTCCATATATTATGTATCTTTTTAATACATTGGTTTTCACTACCTTAGTCATTATAAAATAAATATATTTTGTATAAGTGTGATGAATCTCGCGGGCCAAAAAAGTTCTAGGAGGGCAACATGCGGCCCGCGGGCCGCGGGTTGGCCACCCCTGTTTTAAAGCATCTAACTCTTCGATTAAAGCTTCATGATCTTCAGCGTTATACAACATGTTTGTATTTCTCTCTAGGCTTCCAATAATATTGAGTATTTTTTCACCAGTCTTTGAAGTCTCGTATAAACGTCGTCATTCATCTATTAAAGTATTAGGATTATGCCAGTATTTTATTTTTTTCGATTGCCCTTTAGCACTTTCAAAATCTTCCGAGCCGTTGTATTTGATACGCTTAGCAAGTAGTTCTTGGTCCGTTGAATTGACTGGACGTTTCACTGATATTCGTTCATTAGAATTTGCGCCATTATTTTGGTTTTCTTTGATTAATAAAATATCCAAAGCAGTTTGCAAAGCTGTAGTTAACTTGGGAATGATAGCATTTCCGCTATCAGAAATGGTTGAAACCCGGTTATTAGGTTCATCGCTTGATGTGTAAACATTGCATTGATTTATTAAATTATTGAACTTAGTTTCAATTGCTTTTGATGCCGCTACAATTCTTTGTTCAAGCGGATTGGAGCCTTCTTTAGCTATACTGTTTCAAGATTCATCATCAACGTCATTCCTCTCCGTATCATAACTTGATAAGTCATCAACAGCGTCTAATGCTTGCTTTTCTGGTTGATCAAGAGAGTAATTATTCTCATCCCCGTTTGATGAAAATTCTCGCGTATGTAAATTTCTTATATGACGTGAAAGAGAATCTTTTTGCGAGAAGCTTTTATAACACTTTGTACACTCAAACATTATAATAGATGTGTACAACTCAATTCATCTTACAAGATTAATTGAGATTTGTGTTAATGATTACTTATATACTCCACCACTGGAAGCCACTCATTCCTACATGGCCCTAAATACAGGCAATTACTTTGCGTTACCAAGTGGTTCCTATATCTATTGAAGTTGAATTTGAAGTGTGCACGCTGTATTTCGTATATTATACTATACGCTTGGTATATAAATATGATAATTAACATATTTTTTGTATTTGAGATAATTATATAGTAAAAATATTTCCATATTTGAGATAATACATTTTTATGTGATAAAAATTTTAATTACTATATTATGTTAAAAATTTTTCACTACAATTTAATCTAATTAAAATATATCAAAGAGCATTTAATTAGATCTATTTAACCGGCTTATATCTCCTTGATGTGTGTCTCAATCTATACTTAGTTATAGGTGCAAAATTTTAATTGAAAATTTACTAGTATTACGATATAAATCCTGCGCTTTGCTAACAGTGATCCTTGAAAAATTGTAATCATTTTAAAATTATATTTAGAATTCTTATTTAAAAAATGGTCAAAATTTTTGAATGCACTTTAAAAAATTTTTATATTAATAGTTTTAATTCTCGTATTGTTAGAAGTTGCTGCAATCTATCCGGATTCCGGTCTTCTCACCAAAACGTGGATAAAGCCTCATTCAGTGTTGATGTGCTCAAATAAATTGTGAGAGAATATCTCATATTTCCAAATGTTTTTGCGCGTTGCTGTTAATTATAGATTGAATTTATCAGTTATTCCTAATTATAATAACGGAGTGCTACAAATTCCCGTAATTGCACCGACTAATATATAAATGTACGTGATATAATATAATGTATACCGCCGTCTTGTACCTTGATGCACCACTTGCTATTACTAGCATCACGATATTTATTTTAACTATTAGAACTACGAATAACACGTAAATTCTGAACTGTATTAAACAAATGTTATGAAAATTTTTTATTCAATTAAGTGAAAATTAAGAATTGAAGCCAAGATGATGGTTGAAGCATAACTCCCACAACCTCGCTTAATTTGTATTACAACTAAGGGAGTATCCCTTAATATTTTCCGCTAGGAAAATTTTGTGTGTAAATTTTACCAACCATAATTTTAGTACACCGTATCTCATTTAGGTGTTAACGTTTGCGATTTTACTTACAATTTTAAGTAAAATAACTTCCAAACTAGTTGAGGTATGTCAACATTTGAACATAGTCAATAGAATCTTGGAATATTGTAGGAATTTTTACTATGATTTAAACTTTTATTATAATGGTAGATAAGAAAACAAAGTCGATATTTATAATATTTATTTATATTTCAAAAAATTAATATAACATTTAGATAACAAAATATGGTACACGAAGCATATAACGAAATATGGTACACATATGTGTGTAGTATAATATCTATAAATACAGAGTTAAGTATAATAACTGTTTTACATATTTAAATATATTGGTCCAGATGATAGGTTCAAATTTTGAATTTTGGCAATTGTATCAACCACTTTTTCATATGTGTCAATTCGTTTGCGCAATTTATCCAATTTGCTTGAGCACACTTGTAAACGCTTCCAGTAGGCTGACGATGATCTTGTTTTGGGTGTTTAAGCTGAAGTTGAAGCTGGACTAGTATTTATTTCATCCAGCGAATAGTGTCCCCACGAAAGTGTATCGGTTCGGTTTTCCCTTCCACAATATGACGTTTCATATCATACGGGCTGAGTGCTATTTTCTTTTGCATCACACTGGCCACATTATGATTTTTAGATCGAATTATATTCTGTGGGCGAGTTGGTATGATGCAATTTCTCAAACATTCCACATAATCATTAAATGTGATGGTCTTCTTCACAACAGATGTTTTTACACCTTTCGCTTTTTTGCAATGATCCTCACCGTCCACTTGGCAACTATATATCTTAGCGCGCAGACAAACAATTTTTGTTAAAATCCGTCCGCAAAGTTCATCCTTCATGAGGCCGGGAATTTTTGTTATATCGGTTGGTGGGCGGGTAATCCGAGGTGTCGAAGAGTCTGATATCACGTTTCATTATCGCATAGATATCTGGACATTTTATCTGATAAATCAACGAATCCGTGTCAGTATATAGCAATTTACAATTATTTCCGAATGTTAGACTCATGTAACCATAGTGAAAATCGTAAACGCATGTCTTAGAAATATCAAGAATCGCCTGACCCACATATATTGGTTTGTTCATTATAACTTCAGTCTTGCGTAACTCAACAGCGATAAGACTTCGGCAAATATTGTACGGCTATGAAAATTTGGTCTCGCAAGCATAGTTTCAGCACCATAACGATCGTACCATTTGGTTAGCAATTTCACGATTTAATGTTTGCGTACATTTTCCATCGTTTTACCGAAAACTGCGTTGTTCAGGAGCTTGTATAGGTTTTTCTCGAATTCGTTAGTTGCCTTCTTTCTTAACTCGGTATTCAAATCAATATATGATTTCAACCAGGGCTTTTGCTCGAACTGTAGTACTCGATGAATTTTCGTCAATTTCATGCCGTGTCGCAAACATTGCTTTAAATTGCGATAGCGAATTATATATTTTTTTTTACTGTATAGCGTAGCTAACAACATTTCTTGTTTGCTACCCGGTGGACACATTCTCTCCGGACACATCGGCAAGTCATTATGTTTATCGTGGAGTTCACGCGGATATTCCAAATCAACTTCCAAAATCTGGATGTTTACATTTTCGAGCCATTTAAATTTTCCCGTTGGTAGATACTGAGACATTGTCCAACCATACAAGTTGTTAACATCGTAATACATAAAATATTTTGTCTCATCGTTTGGCTCGTACGTTTCCATGTACTTGTTATTTGCTTTCGCATATCGATTACTACATTGGGATAAACCGCCACGTATGCCTCGTTCGACGAAAAGTAGCTGATCAATATCCGATATCAACTCCAACTTTCGTATGCTTCAACGCCGCATCCCAAGTCAAGCCGGGCGTCGTGTAATAGTAGGCGAGGTCCAACCCGTGGGTTTTCATACAACTATCGCGAAAATTCTCGAAAACATCGGCAAGTAACAATATATCGGTCTTCATATAGAGAGCGGAATATTCGCCAAGATTTCAAATACCAAAGGTGTCCCATACTTTTTGTGCGTGCTTGTAATCATCTGTACTGATATGACTATCATTTAATTTATTATAAAATTCTTCCTGTGGTGGTATATTTGTCTCTTCTAATTTATTCCAGTCGGATATATAATCGTATGGCAAGACACCTTTACGCGTAAGCAACTGATGGTCGACGTTTGGGAACTGTGATTCAACAATCTTAAATTCGTTTAGATATGACGCCAATTTATCGAAACTTGAAGCCATGAACCGAAATGAGTCGATGAATCGAAACGAAATATCGCTGCCGGTAGCATGTTTAGTGAACGCAATGTACCGTTCCTTGTTAAGTGGCAATAATTCGATGCGTCCTTCAAATACTCTAGCAATATCTTTTATCACAAAATGAGCATCGTAGCCGCTCAAATTATGAAACACAACCGGAATCGTGTGAAAATCTTTATAATTTAAGTTACAGCCTTTATGTGCAGGTCCATTATATTCACCCGTGAAGTGGTTATGATCGCGAACAACTATGTCATTTGGTTGAAACGGTTTCTCGCATATGTGACACCCGGTACTTTTCTGCTTTACTTGTAATTGTTCTTCGGGCGTTAGTTCAATCATCGGTATAATATTTCCAAATATTGGTTCCAGAATATTTTCCCGTAATGATGCCAGCTCCTCAGCAAACCATTTCTCACAGTTTGGACCGCGATACGATCGATAATAACTTAAATCAGAGTTGTATGAACAATGAAAATAATAGCCGATACTGTACGCACGGTGCTGTTGATAAGTTGTCGTATTTTTATTCGTCGTATCATCATCATCATCGTAATACATGTTTTGAATCATAAGTAGATTAATGTGGTGTTGCTTTTTTTGTTTTGTTAAGGCGGTTGGCACTGTTTCAAATTTACCATTTCTTTTTTTCAATATGAATATATTCACTGATATAGATGGATTCAGCTTTTCGAATTTCGGCACTTGTTGGATGGTCATGGGAAATTGTATTCCTTCCAAATTCAATATAGTCGTATAATGCGGGTAGGCTGATGTTCTTTTAGCATGGTCTCGCTTTACTGGGTGTAGAGCTGATACCACAGCCCACGCAAAACAGGCATCATCGTTGAAATTTTGTACATTCACACAAGCTTGTTTGGCTTTGATTTCAGCAGGTAAATCGATATAACTGGAGCCCCTGAATGGTGTAAAATAATAATAATAATAATAATAATAATAATAATAATAATAATAATGTCTTTATTTTGTAAGTAATTGAATATTACATAAAATGCGTCATAAAATTTTTTTTTTTACTAAAATAATTCAGTCATATCATATGGACATCTATCCACCAAATATGTTCGCAATGCTTTTATAAAAAACTGTCCTTTTAGTTTTTTTATGTACTCTGGTATGGCATTGTGTATTTTCATCACCATATTTATGCATCCTTGATGAACAGTTGCTTTTTTTGTAAGTACTAACTTCAAATTATTTTTATTTCTTGTATTATGGTCGTGATCGGGAATAAATTCTTCAAATAAATTAATATTTTTTTAACAAATTTGGTGCATTCAAACGCATAAAGGGGGTAAAGTGTCATAATTGCCAGCTTTCTGAAAATTGGTCTACATGAAGCTCTGCTATTTTTTTGAGTGATTGCTCGAATAGCTCTTTTTTGTATTTTAAAGAGTGCAGAAATTGAGGATGAATTGCCCCAAAATATTATTCCATATCGCATTACTGATTCTATAATTCCGAAATAGATACTTTTTAAGTGATTTAAAGATACAATCGTGGATAGTGTTTTAAGGATGTGAATCTGTTTACTAACTTTACAGGTTAAGTAGGAAATGTGCTCCTTCCAGTTTAAAAATTTGTCAATTTTGATACCTAGTACATTAGCATAATCTAATAATGGGAGTTCACCATAATTCTCAAGACAAAAACTAGTTTGTTGCTGAGTGGTATTGCTAATTTGCATTGTTTGCGTTTTCGCAATATTAAGTATCAGATCATTTTTTTTTAACCACAGGTCGATATTTTGCAGAGATTTGTTAAGGTTTTCTTTTAACGTTTGATGTTTATAGCTAGGTTAAAAATTGCTGATATCTCTCACCCACTCCCACTTTCCTCGAAAGTTTGAAGCTTTCTTAATATTGGTCCTTGCACGCATTCGATGAACCAATTGCTTAAATTAGTTGCGCCGTCAATAATTTTATTTGGTGTATTAAAATGTTTCAAGTCGTATATTTCTTCATCACTCGTTTTCGCAAACTCAGCGCAAAAAGTGTTGTTAACTTTCACCGTCAAATATGTTTTGAGAAGGTTTTTTATACGGCGTATGAACACTGATGCGCAATCTTCCAAGAAAATTTTCGGGTCCTTATGAGTAAGGTTTGTAATAACACCTGTTCGAATACGTCCGGCAAACGCTGACTCGGTGTCCTCCCAACGCAATCTATTGCTTTGTTTTGGTCGTCCTCTAAGTCCAGCACCTGTAGAATAATCAATATATAGTATATATAAATCAATATTTAAATATTATAAATAATTACCTTGTTTTTGCAACGCCTTCATTTGCATGCGAAAACCGCGCATTTTACCGCCGCATGATTCGAGATGTTGTTTCGAGCCAAAATCTTTCGCGGTTCGGAGCGCTCTATTGATGAGCCTTATGTTTGTATTACAATGTTTGACCCATCATTCCAATTCATCGGCGTTCTCCGTTTGATTTAAATTAATTAATGCTTGGCGAACATTTTCCAGTATTTTAGATGTAATTTCATTTATTTCCGTCGTAATTGTAGCAATAGCAAACAGCAGTAATATACCAATAGCAAAGTAACAATACTTAGCGAGTATGCTCACGAAATGTATAAGCATGAGTGGTATGAGTACGTTTTCGCGGCTCATTTATATACACGCTATAGCTGACGTCACACATTAATTAAAATTCCTATGCTGTGAGATTAAAAGTTATCAGCATCCCGCGCATATGCCAATTAACCTAATTGGATTCTAAAAAATATTTACCATATCACAATTCCGAAGTCTGTAATGTCTTATCAGTGCCAATTAACTTTAATGAGCGCGCAACGTTCAAAAAACTAGCCAATTAACTTTAATGAGCATAAAAAACCCACACACACACAGAGACCAATTAACTATAACTCAACCAAACAACAACGGCTTATCGCACAGACCAATTAACCAACTCAACAAACAACAACGGCTTATCGCACGCTGA
Organism: Brachynemurus nebulosus; assembly: GCA_035578155.1. Taxonomy (NCBI): domain Eukaryota; kingdom Metazoa; phylum Arthropoda; class Insecta; order Neuroptera; family Myrmeleontidae; genus Brachynemurus; species Brachynemurus nebulosus. The sequence goes on along the minus strand of JAPWDM010000021.1, from coordinate 4,080,061 downwards.
TAATAACTACAGACCAATTAGCCGCCGGAAGTCTGATAAAACCAAGTACAGTACGACACAAAATTATTCGGCCACCCATTATGGGTGTCCATACTTTTGACGCGCAGTGTGCCCCCGTATCCGCATTGGTTACCTACTCGGTAAGAAAATCGCTTTTGGATTCAGTTCTTTAATTCTAGTTTGCACCCTGTGTGAATGCCTGACTTTGTTATAGCATTGTCATAACCTTAGCTTCGACAAAGCTTTAAATCTAAGCCGTCCTTTGTAAGCGCCTGAATTATTTCTTCTGTGATATCGATTGCCTTTTCCCACTAAGGGGAATAAAACCTAAAAATGATTCTTTGACCTCTACTTTCCTGTTGTCAATTTTCACATAACCTATAACTTGACTCATCTGTTCAGTGTGAGATATGTCAGGTGTACTATCAAACAATATTCCATAGTATTTGGCTTTCTTGATTTCAGAAATTAGTTTTTTTTACAATGTTGCCTAAAAAAGAAATAAATTCATTTTGTACTGTTAAGTAAGAAACTAGAACCATTCCTACTTGCAATGATTGCTGAAGCCATATGCAGTGCTCCTTTAAAACAGAATCATAATTGGACAGAAGGCTAACAAGTTCTAAGAAATTGCCACGGTTTCCAGAATCAATATCTTCTCTGTGGCTTCGAAAAGGTAACTTCTGCCTAGCCAAAAAAAGTGTTATATCTAAAAGCCGATGCAAAATGTCTCTCCATTTCTTTCTCTCTCTTTCCATAACGTCTTGGTGAACAGCATCGATGGTTTTGTTTTGAAGAAGCCTTGCTTCTAGCGTTTTTCATTTTTCTAAATTGTTAATATGCAATTAAAAATTTTCATGATCGGATACTTTAGGATTTAATTTCCACCAGCTGTTGAATCCTGTAATAAAACTGGATGTTTTTAACTGTTTATCATCTTCATCAAAGAGTCTGAAATAGAAACAAAACAGTGATTTTTTTTCATGTGAGTAAACCAGCCATTTTCTCAAGATCTTTTCTCCATTAGGAAGCCGTTTGTAAAACCAGTTCTTTGTCAGTTGTCGGGTTTGACCCTGTGGATTTTTTCCAGGCTTTTGAATTGACTCAAATGGTCCCTCCAAGTTTTGGTAGTTAGAACTGCCTCGTCTTATAATATCGGTCCTGAGACCATCAGGTACTGGAATAGGTCAATTTTCAACATAAAATTTAATGTTAAATTCTCCGATTCTTTTGATGGATCCGAGTCTGGTTCAGAACCTATTAAAGTGGTTTTGTCTTCTTCTTGTTCCCCTCCTTCTCTTTCTTCTTGTTCTTGATTGCTTATTTCTCTTACTCGTTGACCATAGCTTGTGCTCGAACTTTCTATAGACTTTGGACCCTCTTGTTGGTCTGCTTCATTACTTGTCTGGGATAGCACTCTTTGAGTAAATTTCAGTATAGAACCCGACAAACGCTGTATTTCTTGTTTTTTAGTTTTTTGTTTTTTTTCTTTTCCCATCCACTGGGATAGTTTCGTTTCATGTTATCAGCAAATTTCTTGACTCTAAAAAGAGCTGGTCTGTTTTAGACTATAAAATATTTGGAAAATAAACCAAACATACATTTCAAGGGGCTGATGTTAAACTCAGAACACGATAAAATGTGAAATTTTATATTAAATCTTTAAGTTGGCTATCATATAAGGTAATTTAATAACAAATTACTATATAATAAAATATAACGCCATACGATTGACATTGAGATTTCAGGATATTTTCAAAACACCAAAAGACACATCTAGTGGAAACGAGCTTTATTCTGATACAAAATATATTTACAAAATAATTATTTTAAAGTCGAAATCAGGGTACCCTGAAATCGTATTACAAAAATCAACAAATTCCTTTAATTATACAAATTAATGATGGCGAAGCTTTTTGAATGATCCGCGTGTTGATTTTTAAGGCTAATTATTTATATCACAAAAGAGAGAACGGGCAATCAAAATAAACTAAATTTTTAAAAAAAGTAGTTAAAAGCTTTAAACTTTAAATTGAAACTTACCTGATTTTTAATTTAATAAAGCAGAATAAAATAAACTATTGTAATATTATTTTCAAGAAACTATTGATGATAATTTTTTTAAGCGATAAAAGTACGCAAAACTAATTGTTATGATTGTCGTCCTTAGCTGATTATAATGAGAGAATTAATAAAATATGAGAATTTTTACTTTGCTAATTTTCACTATGAATAAAATTTATCTTTCACGAACCGGCTTTCGAGTAGTTAACTTACCGTCAGGTTTAACTCAATTGAAAATAAAATTATGAAACACTTACTTTTATCATTTGGTTATGTAAATATAGGACGTAAAAATGCAGAGAATATTGATAATAAAATTTTGGCACAGGTAGACAGATATACATTTAAAATGGAACAATGAAATAAAATGAAAACAAATTAATTATTCTAAGAATACAACATCCGAAAAGACCAAGAAGGTGTTGACCTGGAACAATAGGGTAATACTTATTGTAATAAATTAAATGGATAAGAATAAAGAAACACCTTTGTGAACCTCCGACAGGAAATTTTTATAGAAAACAGTAATGTTATTTTGTGTGTACGAGATATTAAATTGATGACAATAAAATCTTTTGATCCAAAACTTCTAGATCCAATGGACCTTAGCGGACCTTGCATGAAGTAATCTATAATTGTGTTCCAGCATCGCATTTTTGACAGTCCGCAAACTGTTTGCACATGCGAAACTGTTCCAGCAAAACAAAATGTACAACGTTCCAGCATCATTTTTGACATGTTTTCAACTTGTTCCTAACTGTTAGAATTGTCAGCGGACTTTTGAATGGACAAATTGTCCAATTGTTTATTTAATGAATTGTAATTAGTGTTACCAAGGCACTGAAGTGAAAGTCTATAGAATGTCAGAAACGAATTTAAACCGTTCCAGCACACTGTACATCCTGTACATTACAAACAAGTTCGTTACTTGTTTTTATTTTAGCATGGTTACAAACAAATTCATAACTTGTTTTGTACTTGTCCAAAAATAGATGCTGGAACACAACTTATATCTTTCTAAAATAGTTTAGCTCTAACAGTGAAAAAATTTTCAAAATCGGTCGGTTAGTTTATTTTTAACACTTTTGGGTCCCATGGACCCTGGCGGACCTTACATTACGTAATCTATATCTGTCTAAAATATCTAAAATAGCTTAGATCTTTGACAGTGAAAAAATTTTCAAAATCGATCTAGTTCTTTAAAATTTTTTTCCTGACATATAAACATTATTATTATGTTATCTTTCTATAAATATTTAATAATATTATATCATGACATTACCTTCATTTATGTTATCTTTCTATAAATATTTAATAATATTATATCATGACATTACCTTCATTATCTTGTTCATTTAAAATTCAATAAAAAAATTAAAAAAATCTTCATTACACATGCTTAAAATATCTAGTTAATTTTAATTTAAAAAAATGAGACAGAGATATGGTATTTATAATGCATAGATTTTGAATAACTACCGTTTGTTTTACGTAAAAAAAATGAAATTTTTGTATATGTTATAAGCAACTGAGACAGAAATATAAATTACTTATTACAACGACAAAGAAAGCAAAATAAGGCAAAAGTGAAAATTACGATTTTCTCGAAAACTACTTAACATAGAAAGAAAATTATAAGAACATTTTCTTCATAATTTTTTTTTCCTTTTCAACGATGTAAAAATCGAACTGTCTTATGATAGGATCGAATGATAAAAAATGGCCAGAAAACCTACTTCTGGGCATCCGACCTGTCAGGCTAACGAACTTAGCCGAGCCAATTCAGAATCCAGTCCGCACACAAAATTTCATAAGCGTTAGACGTTTCGTTCGAGAGTTATCGTGGGAACACATGAATATATATATATATATATATATAAGTAGTTGTGTTATGAGGTTAGGAACACAGTCATTGACACCAGACAGGTGTTTCACCTGTCTGGAGGTCATGACCCTGTGTTCTAAACCTCACACACTATTTAAGGAGAGGACACTAACCTAATATCTTGAGGAAGGTCAGTGACGCGATAATTTCAATTATTGAGGTAATTCAGGTAAAAATATTTTTGTTTAATCTAAATTCTTAATATTATTTTGTAAACAACTGTCTGGACGTTAATGATTGTGTTCGAACCATCATATATGGAAAAATCATTGATTTCTCTATGACGCGATGAGGGCACACTAACCTAATACCTTGAGGAATGATCACCAACGCGATAATTTCACATAGGGTTATTTAAAAAATTCCAGGTAAAAATTATTTTCAAAGTTTATGAATTTTTAAAACACATAAGAACATATTAAAAATTTATCAATTTGTTAATTGACCTTTTAACCCATTTTTGGATACAGACTATTACATATTTATTGAACAGAGTACATTCAACACAATCTCTCTGTTGACTGACCTTTTAACCTAATTCGATTAAAAATAGAAATTTTTATTTGATAAAACGCTGAGATTTGTATGTTTAATACAGTGAAAACAGATGTAATTATTATTCATTTAAAATAGTTTGACCATTTTTCTTATGTAAATTCAATAGTAACAGCCTTTCAATCTAACTTTAATGCATTCTAATTCGTAATTTTTTGAATCAACTAATCTTATTTCAAATAATAAAATACACATACTTAAAAAAATTATTTTTAGGTACTTACCCAAGAGAATTGCACACACGAATTTTTAAAAAAAATGACAAGAAAAAAATAAAAAAGCACTTTTTACATTTTTATTGGTTAATAATTAATGAACAAAAAAAACTCAACAATTGTCAACAATTAACAGTGTTTATTGCTCTAAATGTTACAAAAAACTATTATTACATTTAAAAATTATGTATAAATTTTATCAATTTGCCTTTTAACCTCCCACACGCGTTTTGTATATTTCAAGGAAAATTTTTAAATATGTACACATATTTTTGGATGAAAAAAATTATTTGATATCATTTTTTTTTCAATAACAAAAATGGAAAAAATAATTTTAATTAGTTTTTGAACTGATTAAACGAATTTGCGTAAATAATTTTAATTAGTTTTTGAATTGATTAAACGAATTTGCGTAAATAATTTTTTTTACACATAAATTTAATTAGACTGATTAGATATTATTTTTTCAAATATTAATTTTGCAATCTCATTTTTTTATACTAAAAAATACACTGTGCTTAAAAATTATTAGTCTTACAAAGGTTTTAAAAAATTTTTTCAGTTAAAATATTGTTTGTAAATTAAAGCTTCTCTTAGCGCACATTTCTTTGAGTTTTCGGTATGAAATAGACATGTATAGGACGAAGAATGTTCTAGTGAATGAACTGATGTTTCGGGTCGAATGTTTTCGATATTGATTGAATCAATGTTAAAATGTAACTTTAGCAATTTACGTTTTTGTTCGCCCATCACAAAAATTTCACTACAATATTGTAAATAATTTTTTATTTCCTCTTTCCCATGAAAATAATCGCTTGATCCGTCAAACCACGTCAGGTTATGTACAAATTTAGTTAAATATTCGTTAATTCGTTGATATTTTTTCGGTATGTTGTTCCATTCATATGGTGGTTTTAAAATCCAGTGTCCAATTTTATTGTCTTGAATGATTGCAACTTCTTTGGGAATAAAATCACCAACAACCCCGCGCATCCCATATATTTCAACAATGGTGAACATTTTTTGGAAACAATTGAACCAACAAAAATCAAATATTCACCAAAAAACTTATTTGTAAACTAAATTGTGGTGATGTATTAATGAAAGTATTTATACATTTTCCCTTTCTTACAATTTTCTAAAACTGTTTCAGTTGTTCGTGAACATCTTTTTCTAGTTTTTCAATATGTTCTTTTGTTACAGAAAGTATTTCAAGTAACAATTCTTGACTTTCTTTTTCAATAATCTTCTGAAAATCTCTTGCAAATTTAACAAAGTTTTCATCAATAAAATATCGTTTTTTATCTGAAATTTCTTGTTTAAAATTTAACATGAATTCCAAAATATGATTCAGTATTTTTAGACTTTCTCGTCCCAATATTAAATCTGTTTCTCCTCCCAATTCATTGATGGAATTTTGTTGATTGTTTAAGTAGTCTGGTAACATGATGTGAATTAATTGAAGTCTCGAATGCAGAATGTTATTTCTCTTCTTTGTTGGTGATTTTAAATAAAAATAAATCTTGCCTCAATTTATCAATTTTTTTATTTAGTTCAATTTGACAATTTTCGAAATTTTGCTGAATCATTTGAAAATAATTTGTACGTGATTCAGTTGTCATGTCAGTTAGTATCAACCGCACATGGTGCTTAAAACTGGAAAACTCATTTTCCAGTTCTTTAAGTAGACTATTGAACTCTTTTCTCCAATTTGAAATATTTTCTTCATTGACTTTTTTCAAGTTTTCTAATTTTTCATCAAGATATTTCGTTACATATTCTTTTTGTGTATTCCAAGGAAGTGAAGAGACAGCTAGCTTTTCTCGCTGATTTGCGCTAACACATAATGTCTCTAATCTTATTATTTCCTTATTGATGTTTGAAATATTTTGCTCAATATTATTTTGTATATCATTTTTTGCTTTAATAATTTCGTTTCTAGTATAATCAATAATTCTTCTTTCATACTCCTCAATTCGAGATGTGGTTTCAACTTGGAGCATTGATATTTTATCTTCAAAAAGCTTTAACTTATTCTCAAATATATCATTCATTTCAAAGTCTTTTCTTTTCTCATATTCTCTTAAACTGTTGCTAATATGTGAATTAATCACCCTTTCAAAATAACTTCTTGTTTCTCTAATTTTTTCATTAACAAATTTTTTAACACTATTTTCATCCATTTTTTTATAATTACTTTTTTAAAAAAGTTTTCACCGATTTTCATATGTGAAATGATAAATATTGTAATTTTCTTTTATAATTATATACCTGATGGAAAACAATTGGTGGTGGGGTATTCGAAAAATTTCGTACATTGTGAAAAAAAAACTCTCTTGAAATACCTAATTCGTGGAGGTCTTAGTGTACTTGTTTATAAGTTTAGAAAAATATGATTTTTAAAGTAAGTGATGACCTTTAACACTTCTTAAAAAATTGTTGTTTGTTGAAATAAAAATAGTATATAAGACAAAAATTTCGTTCTTTTAATTTACATTTTACAGTTTTTCTGAATTGAAAAATTTATTATTTCAAAAAAAAGAGAAATGGCTAGTAAGTACTAAAACACCAAAAATTTTTGTTATTACTTTTTTAATATATACATATTTTAATTTTTATTACAGTTACACGAGAAGAAAGAATCATACGGAGGGTGAGGGCACACCTGAGACCCGAGTTAAGAGTGAGTTAGTAGAAAGTAAATTACTATTTGTTTTATTGCAAAAATTTTTTTTTTAGAACATACCGACTTTTCTGATGTTTTCAACGGAGGCGGTTCCACCTTTTGAACCGCCTCCATGGATGAGGAGGTTAAACATCGGATCATGTATTGTTCTCTACTTTGTAGAGAACAATTGTTTGAACATCTGGGTATATGGGGGTAAGTACAAAATATAAGCTTTAAATATTTTTTTATAATTGTTAACAATTTTGTATTTTTTATTACAGATTAACATATACATATATACTTGTAATTTCTTTAAAAAATAAAAAAATTAAAATGACATAATTTTTTTATTTTCTTCCTTTTTTCTTACTTATTTTTCAGGAAAAACAGTATGTACTTTTTTTTCAGTTTTTCAAAATACAACAATATTTTTTGGTGTATCTTATATTTTGTAAAATAAAATATTAAAATATCATACATTATCTTTTATTTCATCATTTTTTTCAGAAAAAAGTCTTTTTTTTTATTTTCTACATTACTTAAAAAGATACAAAAAAGATTAATTTTTGGTAGTTAATATGATTTTATGTCTAAATAAAAAAGTAAATTAACAAAAAAGGATTTGAAGATGAATATTTAAATTTTTATTATTTAATAATATAAATTTACAACCAACATTTTGGATAAAAGTAATTTATTAATTCAATAGTATGAATTTATAAGTAACATTGGATAAAAGTAAATTAATTCTAATAAAAGGATTTTAAAATGATTTGTTTCTGTCTGAGCAAAATTTTCTGCAACTTTAATCGGATGAAAATTACATTGGTTATTTTTAATATGTATCATGATATGAGTGAAATAATTGAAAAGATTCATATTAGATAATTTTTCAATCTGTGCGTAAATTATAAATTTTATATCACATAAAATTTGAAATGATGATAAACCAAGGAAAATGAAATTTGTATTTTTAAAAATTTTAATTGTTTTTATAGTTTTATCACCTTTTTGGAAAATTTCACTTTTAACACATATATTGTCACCCAAATTCAGATACAAATCTTGGCAGGTGTCTTCGTGAAAGTAATCCAGTATATTTTCTCGATTCTCGAAAATTATGTCTAGATGTTGTTTCTCCAAATAAATATTTTCAGATCCTCTACGAGCGAATAAATTTACAACTATTTTGAACTCTTGACAGGGTAATGTTCCAATTTCAATTAATTTGGTTTCACTAGCGTTGATTGCATATGTTGTAGCCAAAAGTAGTTTGAAACGTTTCGGTATTTCTTTAAGTTTGCTCATTTTGCTTGGAGTAGGAACCGATAATGTCTCATCTTTCTCATTTTCTGCAACACTCTGTTTAATATATTTTTCACACATACTTGTTCCAATTTTATATTTAATTAGTTGTGGTTGTGAAATCAATCTTACATTTGCTATTTTTTTCTCAACTCTTTGTATTTAAAACATATTTTCCCACCATAATTGAGAATTTTTTTGTATGATAAAATACTATTTTTTTACAATTATTCTATTGAATTACGAAGCAAATTATTCCACTACCCATAATTTTTGAATAATCTTTGATTTTATTTACGCAAATGACCACATGATTTTGTAATAACCTTGATTTTATTTTTCTTATTGATCGTATGATTTTTTTAATATCCTTGATATTATTTATGTTACTGAACACGAGGTTTTTTTTTTCAAAGTCCTTGATTTTATTTATGTTGTTCAGTGAATTATTTTATCTCTTAAAGTTTAAAAAGTTAATAGCTCATATTTATCAAAATAAAAAATTTTTGGAAATTTTTCTTATTTTTGTAAATAAAAATTGTGATGTCAAGTGACACCATAATCAATTATGGTTCAAAATGTTGTGCCCTCAAAAAATTGTTTTTTTCAGTGGTGTGATTAGATTGTGTTGTTTGCTATAAATACGAAGAAATTTTAGCAATTAAAACACGTACACCATTCTATAGTTTTTTTTCAAACAATTCGCTCATCCAACCAAATAAGGTGGTAAGTGTTGATATAACGTTTTTTTTAATTTTATTAGTTTTTTTTGGACTTAAAATATTTGAAAATATTTTAATACTTCGTTTAATATTAAGGGAAAAAATATATTAGTTGTATTTGTAAAATATGTTAATAGGAATAGGTTTTCTATTTTTTATGTGGGTCAAAAAGTGAAAATTTTTATTTTTTACTACTTTATTTGGTTGGATGAGCGATGTCTTGGATATTTTGTAAATAAAAAAGTAAAAAAATTAAAAAAATTCTAGTTTCTTTTTTAATTATTAATTAAAAAAAATACAAAAGTGAGTGAGACAATATTTAAAAAAGTTAAAAAAAGTGTGTGAAATATTATTTAACAATCAATTTAAAAAAAATGGAAGGTGAGTGGAACAATATGGAAATAGATAATTTACTAGGGCGAGTAAACATTGTTGGTGAAAGCATAGCAGCCAATTTCTTGTACTGCGAAGACAGAAAAAAGGCATTAATTAAAATTTTTAATGAATATTTATTTTATAAGTACAGAGTTTCAAAAAATTCTAAGATTTATTCATTTTTCACATTTACTAAAACGAAATACTCTAATAAATACATAAAAGAAAAAGAAGATTTTTATTATTGCCTAAATTTGTTTAAGAATGACTATGAGGAATTAAAATACACCTCAGCTGATAGTATTAATCTTTCGTTATTTTGTTTGTTTGAAGATTTACAAGATTTCTATATAAAAATTATTGATAATGATTCATCTGAGATCGAAATTGAATTTCTAGATATAAATAAGGAAATAGATGGTAATTATAATCAACGATCATGTTTTGCTGATATTTTTAGATTACTACTTAATTTCGTAAATAACGTACCAAATACGGAAATAGCACATCATACAGCAAATCATCTTCAAAACAGAAAATGTAAAATTACAATGAATTTTAATTTAAATCCTAGAAATGATTTTGAAGAATCAGTTTCCGAAGTGAGCAATAGTGATAGTGAATCAACAAACAGTATAGTAAGTTCTGATAGAACCTATTTTGAATTTCCCAACAATCGTTCGAATTATCCAACTAATTTAGAAGACATAATTTCACCTTTAAATTCTGATAGCAGTCAAGTGTTATTTTCAAATTTGGAAGACACTGCAGCTTCTTCTCAAGTAAACAATACAAATTTTCCAAATTATACCAATACTGGTCCTGATCCTGAAATTTTAAAAATTAAAAAAAATTCACATTACAGTAGAACAAACAGAGGTAATTATCGATTGGAATTATTAGCTGGAAATTGCAATGACAGAGAAGAATTGCCTTCAACCCATACAAACATAAACGAAGCAGGTCCGTCTCGAGTAAATCACATATCAGCTGAAGATTATCCAATAGCTTTTGATCAACCAAGTCAGATATCAAGATACTCACCAGATTTCAATATTAATGAATATTTAAATCGAATGCAATGAAAAAGGCAATTAAAAGGAAATACGAGGGTGAAAGTAAGTAAATATTTTTCATTCTATTACTATATAAGCTTTAATATTTTTATTTTCAGTTGCAGAAAAAAATATTCAACCTTCAACCCCCAATCGTTTTGAAGAAAATGTTCAACCATCAACTTCAACAGATTTTGAAGAAAATGTTCAACCATCAACCTCGACAGATTTTGAAGAAAATGTTCAACCATCAACCTCGACAGATTTTGAAGAAAATATTCAACCGTCAACTTCATCAAATTTTGAAGAAAATTTTCAATCATCAGGGGCTAATCTAAATTCAGGAGTTCACACTAAGGTAAACTCATTTAGTAATCTACATTGGACCAATGTTACAAATAGTTTTAATAACAGAATTTTTGTGGGTAGAATTAAAAACAATGATAATATAAAATCAGTAAGTGAATTTTTCGAAAAGTGTTTCCACTTAGTAAAGTCTAAAATAACTGAATATCAACAAAAATATACTTTGTTAAAAATAAGCTTCAGTCTTTGTTGTGAATATAAATTTGAAAAACTTGATAAGGAAGTTTTCGATAATGTTTACTTTCAAAATAGATTATCTGTTTTAGACCGTACTAGTGAAATTAGTGCTATATATAAAAGAAAAATGGAAGATATTTTAGATAAAATGGATACCTTTGAAAGAGGTGAAAGCGGAAAAACTTTGAATCGAATTTTGTATTTGGAGTTAAGTTTAGCTCAATACGATCCTTTAAATTCAGGTGGTACTTATATTCCATTACCAAAAAATATTTTAACAACCAATTCTGTAATTAATGTAAAAAATCATGATAATTATTGTTTTATTTGGTCAATTTTAGCTGCTCTATACCCACAAGAAAGTAATCCAAATAGAGTTTCAAAGTATCCACAAAATTTTAGAGAAATTTTTAATTTAACTAATATTACCTTTCCAATTAGTTTAAAAGATATAGACACATTCGAGAAATTAAACAATATTTCAATCAATGTATATGGATTAAATAATTTAGGAAAAATTTGCGGGCCTCTACACTTTACCAAATATAAAAATAATACTCATATTAATTTGTTATTAATTTCTGATAATGAAAATAATAGACATCATTATTGTTATATAAAAAATTTATCTCGTTTATGTGGCTCTCAACTTTCCCGCAATAAAAATAAACATTATATTTGTGAAAGATGTTTAAATTATTTTACAAATATAGATTTGTTAAACAAGCATTTGGAAAAATGTTCACTTGTAAAGCCAGTTAAAATAACATTCCCATCGGAAAATAACAAAATTATGAAATTTACCAAAATTAAACATTTATTAAAAGTTCCAATAATAGCCTTTTGTGATTTTGAGTCTTTAACTAAAAAATTTCATAGTTGCGCACCAAATCCAAATGAGCCATATGTTGAAAGAATTGAACATCACGTTCCTTATGCAATAGGAATGAAGGTTGTTTGTTATTTTAACGAAAATCTTAATTGTTATTATAGTTACATAGGTCCAATGGCAACCAAGTATTTTATTAAAAAAATTATTGAGTTGGCTGAATGTGCTGAAAGATTTTTTGAAACAAACGCACCCATGGTAATGTCTTTTGAAGATGAAATTGCTTTTCAAAATGCAAACACTTGTTGGATATGTGAAAAACCATTTGAGACTGGACAAATTAAGGTTAGAGATCATAATCATCTAGATTATTCAGGTAATTCAAATTTTAGGGGTGCTGCACATCAAGACTGTAATATAAATTTACAAATTAATAGATATATACCAGTTTTCTTTCATAATGGAAGTCGTTATGATTTTCATTTGTTTTTGAGAGAATTAGGATTCTCGGAGGAGAACATTTATGCCATTCCTTTAAACACTCAAAACTATATTTGTATTCAGAAAAAAATTGGATCGGTTTATATACGCTTTTTAGATTCATGCAGATTTTTAAATTCTTCTTTAGATGAGCTGTCAAAAAATTTGGAACCACATCAATTTAAAATTTTAAAACAACATTTTCCTTTAGAAAGTGATTTTAATTTACTAATTAGAAAAGGAGTATTTCCTTATTCTTACGTTGACTCTTATGAAAAATTAAAAGAAACACAACTACCACCTAAAGATTATTTTTTTAATAATATAAAAAATGAAGATATTTCTGATAATGATTATGAACATGCTCAAATGGTTTGGAATCATTTTAAAATAGAAACTTTGGGTGATTATAGTGAATTGTACTTGAAAACAGATATTTTACTTATGGCTGATGTATTTGAAAATTTCCGAGAACTATGCCATAAAATATATAAATTAGATGCTTCCCACTTTTTTAGCATGCCTGGTCTTTCGTTCGAAGCGATGTTAAAATATACAGGGGTTGAACTTGAACTTATTACAGATATTGACATATTAAATTTTTTTGAAACTTCCATTAGAGGAGGAAACTGTTTTGTTCCTACTAGATTTTTCCAAGCCAATAATGTATACATGAATGAATTTTATAACAAAAATGAAAACGATAGATATATTATGTATTTTGATGCTAACAGTCTTTATGGATTCATAATGTCACATTTTCCTTTACCATATGGCGGTTTTGAATTTATAAATGTAAACGATTTTGATTTAGAAAACACTAACGAAAATGATCCCCACATAGGGTATGCTTTAGAAGTTGATTTAGACTATCCAGAAAATATTCATGATCTTCATAACGATTTTCCATTTTGTCCAGAAAATTTTATCCCACCTAAATCAAATTCTCGAGTTCCAAAACTTATAGGATCCTTTAGACCTAAAAAAAATTATATATTACACATTAAAAATTTAAAACAATGCTTAAAACATGGCTTAGTTCTCAGAAAAATACACAAAGTTTTAAAATTCAAACATTCCTGTTGGTTAAAACCATACGTTGATTTTAATGGGAAGTTAAGAGGTGAAGCTAAAACAAAATTTGAGTCAAATTATTTTAAAGGAAATGTAAATAGTATATTTGGTAAATGTATTGAATCACTCCGTAAAAGATGTGACATCAAATTATGTTGCAGTTGGGATGGTAGAAATGGGGCTCGCAAAAAAATTGCCAGTGCATTATGTAAAAAATTTACTTATTTGTGTGAAAATTTAATTATGGTTGAAAATGTAAAAGATGAAATATACTATAACAGGCCAATATATGCAGGGTGGGCCATTCTGGAATTATCCAAATATCATATGTATTATTATTACTACGATGTTTTTAAAAATATTTTTGGAAATAATGTTAAATTATTATATTCAGATACAGATTCATTATTAGTTGGGTTTGAAAATATTAATCCATATCAAATAATTCAACAAAATTTAAATTATTTTGATACATCAGGATATTCAGAAAATAATCCGTTTAATATTACACCTGTTAATAAAAGTATAATGGGTTTAATGAAAGATGAGTTAAAAGGAAAAATAATAACTACTTATTGTGGGTTAAGGGCAAAAATGTATTCATACATTACATTAGATAAAATTGTAGAAAAACGGGCTAAAGGAATTACAAAACCGTGTCTGTCACAAATAACTTTCGAAGATTATTTAAATACGTTGTTTTTCAAAAAAAACATGTATGCTGAAATGTATTTAATTAATTCCAAATATCATCATATTTTTACACTGAAAAATAATAAGAAAACTTTATCCGCTGATGATGACAAAAGAATAATACAAGATGATGGTATTTCGACTTTAGCCTGGTTTCATAAAGACAGTTTGCAAAATGTTTAAATTGTATAAAAAAATATTGTTTCACTCATATAAAAAAAATATTATCTCACTCATTTTTAAAATAAAAAAATTAAACAAAATAAGATTTTTTTAATATTTATTTTCCTTTTCTTAACAAGTACATACATTTTTTTAATAAAAAAGTAATTAATTATACAATATCATTTTTATGAATCCACGATTTCTGACCTTTGAATCCTAACCATTCAACCAGTACTTTATCCCCTTTCCTTTTATGAATCTTGGAAATAAGATACACTGAAGGATGTTTAGTTTTTTGAATCTCCAAATATTTTCCAAAAAAAAGTAGAATTTATATTTTCCAAAAAAAAGTAGAATTTATTCAATTACACCTAATTTTTTCAATTGTTGTACTATCTCAACAATTTGGTTCGAAACTCCGGTGTTTCCTTGACTTTGTGCTGCAACCAATAAACGTAATCGCTCACAGAGATCATTAACACTGTCATAATAAACGAAATCTGTTTTATTTAAACGTTTAAAGCCTAAATCAATACCATCTCCTTCTTTTTCTGTAGAAAATAACTTTTTGTATATGTTTTTATATTTATATGTTCTTGTATTCAAATTGTCTGTTGCCTTTGTATCTTGAAGAATTTGTTTATAATTTTGTAGATCATCTTGGGAATATTTCCTAGGTACTTTCTTAAATAATAGTTCGTATAAACCCGGTGTTCCTTCATATACTTTATCATTAATGGTTAAATTATCATCAGGATGAAAAACAACATTTTCCTCTCCAATTTTCCATTCATTTTGTTCAAGTCTAATTCCTAAGTCTGCTTTATCGAAATCTTTTCTTGATAAAAGACTATTCATATATTTTTTAGACAATTTTCCATAATTTTCACTTAAAGATGACTCATAATCTTGTTGTGAAGTTTGTGGTGTTAATAAAAATGAATCCTTATCACTCAAATCTTTTCTTGGCGTAACAAAAGATTCATTAAACGTACTGTCTGCTTCATCTTCGCTTTTACTTGTTTTAATCTTTTCATTGTTTGTTTTTTGTGAGACATTTTCAATATCTGTTTTTCTAACACCAGAAATATTTTTTAAATCTTCTGTAAGCGGTTTGTACAAATCTTTAAGATTTTTTTCCATATCCAAACGACCTCGTTTTATGTTTAAATATTTATTACGGATATCATTACCGGTTTCAATAATTTTTCTTTTAATTTCTGCTGTTTCTTTATCCATGTTTTTCTTAAAACGTACTCTGAAAGACTTATTCACTATTTGAATTAATAACACAAAATTTACATTATTATATATTCGTCTAATCCCCGACGATATCGACCATTGTTAATAGCAGACTCTTTAAATATTGACAAGAATCCATAAGGATTATTTTCCCAAATCTTATTGCAAATTTCAGAAAATTTTTCAAAACTCATATCAGAAAAAGCATGATCTCTATAAGCATTAAAAGTGTTTCGGTAATCAGATTTAAATAATATTATAACATTTGCATTATCTCGCAAAAGGTGTTTGGTAGCTGCCGAATAGCTTTGGCAAGCATAAATAACATCTGTTAGAAAATGGCGGGAATAAGAAAAAAATAGTCTCACATTACTTTGATCAGAACACGAAATATCATCAAATATAATAATTGAATTAGGCTTAACTTGATTTGGTTTAATCACTTCATCATTTTCTGTAAATGTATAAAAGCCAATTCCATCTATATTCTTTATAACTTCAGCTAACCACATATATTTTGGTTGATGTAAAGTTTTTGAATATATATATAAATTTTCAAATGATAATCCATTTTTATTTTCTAACAATGTTAAAATTAAATTAGTTTTTCCACCGCCAGATGGTGCAGCAATAATACATCTTACTGTATTAGGGAATAGTTTACTATGACGTTGATAATTTTTATTAATTACATGAAGCTTTTTGTCGTGATTATTTACCGATAATGACACGGGTTGCTTTATAAATTTCATGTTTGCAATAAACTGATTCAGAGTAATTGTATCTCTCTATTTATATACCTGTACACTTGCAACAATACATTTTGTATACAATGTGCCTTCAAGTGTTTTACTATTTATTAAAGAAGAAACCACTTATGGAAGAGCATCGTTGCTCTGATCATTATAATTTGATAACGTGGGGAGATCATAATGATGGTCCAATTCCATTAAAAAAGAATTGTCACATTTGTAAAAATCAGAAATAAAAAATTTATTTATAAAAAATGCACCATCAAAAACGCAGAAGACTCAGTCGATTAAGAGAAATTCAAGGAAAAGGTTTACTCAATACACTAATTGATAAATTACCAGTGGAATTTCATTTACCATTTTATAAGTTTTGTGGCCCAGGAACAAAATTACAAAAACGTTTACGTCGAGGAGATATTCCAATAAACCAATTAGACAAAGCCTGTCTTGAACACGACATTGCTTATTCTCAAACATCTAATTCGCTTGAAAGAAGAGAAGCAGATAAACGACTAATTGAAAAAGCTTGGGAACGTGTTAAATCGAAGGACGCAAGCTTAGGTGAAAAATCAGCAGCTTGGTTTGTGACTAATATTATGAAGGCTAAAACAAAGGTGGGTGGAAAACTAAAAGTGAAAACGAAGAAAAAGGTTCCACTGAGCAGAATAATTCAATCAGCTCGAAAAGCACTACGACAAAAAGACGTCAAAAATGTTAATCAAGGAATAAGAAACGCTTTATTAGCGGCTAAAAGAAGTGTAAACAAATATGGGAAAAGAAATATTTCAATACCAAGAGTGTTACCAGTTCCTAAAAAAATTGGTGGGGCACTACCGTTTTTAATACCTCTTCTTGCTGGTCTTTCTGCTGTTGGTAGTCTGGCTGGTGGTGTTAGTAGCATAGCCAAAACCATTAGTGATGCTAAAAAAGCCAGAGAATTCTTAGATGAAAATAAGCGACACAACAAAGAAGTTGAATTGAATCTAAAACAAGGGAAATCCATCATTTTTAAACCATATAAAAAAGGTTTTGGTCTATACTTAAATCCAGACATACAAACGAATAATAAAAAAAATATATATTGACTATCAATAAAACAAGATTTTAATTCATTTTTAAATAAACATAAAAAACATTTTCTAAATATTTTACCTAAAAGAGCATTGACAAATATTGATTTGATTTACTATACAAAGAATATTCCATATTTTAGAGGCATATTTATGAGGGATGAATTACCACAAAACCCTTGGAATATTGAAAGTGGTATTATTAATCTGCAAACATCTAATTTCCCTGGTTCTCATTGGGTAACATATTTTAAAAAGGGAAACTTGAAATTATACTATGATTCTTTTGGACTACCCCCTCCAAAGGAGCTTCTACAGTATCTCAATAAAAACATTCTATACAATTATTACATTCATCAAAGAAACAATGAAGTAAACTGTGGTCATCTGTGTTTAATATTTCTCTGTTATTGTTGTGAAAAGTACTTAAATAAAAAATGTCATATACCATAACATTAAGTGGAACAAAATCGAAATTAGAGGCTCAGTTTTTTCCACCAATAGATTGTACAAATGCGAATTATGAAATTGGTCTTGTTGAATTTTTCTCATACAACTCAATACCAAATATCCACCCACGTAATAATAAAATAAACATCGGTAATAAAGCTATTACGTTACCAACTGGAAGTTATGAAATTGTCGAAATTGAAAGCGAAATTTTAAAGCAATTCAACAAACTTTTTCCTCCACCACCAGCGCCTAAAAAAGGGGATAAAAAACCAGCAAAACCGAAACCAGTCTTCAGTTTAAAGGTGAACACGTCAACGTTAAAAAGTGAAATTCTTTGTTCAGAGAAAATTACATTTGGAAATGAATCATTCGGAAAATTGCTTGGTTTTACGAAAACAAAGATCTTAGATGCGAATAAAAAATACATTTCTGATGAAATTGTTCACATTCAAGCAATTAACGCAATATTTGTGAATTGTAATTTAGTAAAAGGAGCTTATCTAAATAATAATACAACGCATCATTTATACTGTTTCTATCCTAATGTGAGAATTGGCTACAAAATTATTGAAATTCCAAAAAACATAATATATTTTCCTATAAATAGACGGTTTATTGATGACATAATTGTGACTATCACTGACCAAAACGATAATCTAGTAGATTTTAATGGTGAAGAAATTACATTAAGAGTTCACATTAAAAAAACAGAATAAAAATGCTAATTTTAAATACAGATTCAAAACAATTGTATAAAAAGAATCACTCAAAACAACATTCTGTTAGTCCTAGCAAGAAGTCAAAAAGAAAAAGAAGTAAACGTGTGATTAGTAAATCAAATAAAAAATTTTTGAAATCGCTAGGTTTTAAAATTAAAAAAACATAATAATGGATATTTTAAATATTGATGAAAAACCGATTTTTGATGATAGTGTAACACGTAATGAAATACATACATATAATCCGTATGTTAATTCATTCAATTATGGCGACGAAATTCGAATACCGATTCACCAGCAAGATATCAATATTTTACCATCAGAAAGTTATCTTCATATTGAGGCGCAAGTTGTTTTAAAAGAGGATGAGACTAAAGCAGCTGAAGGGAAAGACTGTGTGCTTAGTGGAAACTTTGGTGTGGCTCTGTTTGATGAAATACGATATGAAATAAATGCTACAGAAATAGATAAGTGTAGATATCCTGTTATAAGTACAACGATTAAAAATTACATTTCATACAACAGAAATGAAAGCAAATCATTGGCTGTTGCTGGATGGACTGGGGGTGAAGAACTTCAAATAGTAGATTGGAATTATAGTTTTCAAATATCAATACCTTTAAAAATGATTTTTGGGTTTTGTGAAGATTATAAAAAAGTTTTAATAAATTCAAGACATGAACTAGTTTTAATTCGTTCAAGAGATGATACAAATTGTATTACTAAAAAAACAGGTGGAAGAGATGTTAAAATAAAAATTTTGAAAATTCAATGGAGGGTGCCTCATATTACAGTTTCTGATAAACAGAAATTACATCTGATGAAAATTATTAATTCCAATAAGATGGTTACAGTTCCATTTCGCTGTTGGGAACTGCATGAATACCCCTCTTTAGCAAAAGCAACAGATCACTCATGGACAGTAAAGACATCAAGCCAACTAGAAAAACCCAGATTTGTAATACTGGCATTTCAGACAAATCGTAAAGATCTTGCTACAGGTTCTAGCACCATATTTGATCATTGCAAACTCATTAAAGCGAAGCTTTTTTTAAACTCCGAAGCATATCCTTATGATGACATTGCAACTGATTTTGATCGATTAAAATACGCTCAACTTTATGATATGTATACAAATTTTCAAAATGCATATTATCAACGACGATCTGAACCAATGCTAAATTACAATGAATATCGCACGAGAGCTCCTATTATTGTGTTTGATGCTAGCCGTCAAAATGATTCATTAAAAATGGGTCCAGTAGATTTACGATTGGAATTTAGTTTTAAAGAAGCGCCAGCAGAAAAAACCATTGCCTACTGTCTTATAATTCACGAGAGAATTGTTGAATATTCGGTACTAACCAGTAATGTAAAAGTTTTAATTTAATATTTTTAATAAATTAACAAGAAAATATTACTATCAAAAATGAGATAATAACAAGTAATGTCAAAAAGTCAATTGATAAACATACGAAATATATTCTTTATATTGAAATCATTTTATTTAGTTGATGTTAAGACAGTGTAAGTGTAAGTTTATGTTTCAACAATAAAAATCAAGAGAAAAAATGTATAGTGTTTTTTTTATTTTTTTTTCCTTATTTATCCAAATTTTAAAAAATGGGGTAAAAGGTCAGGTAAGACTGATAAGTTATTTTAATATTCACAAAAATTGAAATCTTACATATTTTAATTTTGTATGTATGTTACTATCATAACAATTTTAATTTTAGAAAAAAAGGTTAAAAAGGTCACTTGATAATAATTTTTGATATTCACAAGAATTAGGATCTTATACAATTTTTTGAATATATCAAATAAATATTTTCTGAATTATCCAACATATGCAATGTTCTTACTTGCCCCTGAATATAGGCAATTACATTGCGTTGCCAAGTGGCCCCAATTTAGGCTAGAGAAATCAATGATTTTTCCATATATGATGGTTCGAACACAATCATTAATTTTGTATGTATACTACTATCATAACAATTTTAATTTTAGAAAAAAGGTTAAAAAGGTCACTTGATAATTTTTTGATATTTACAAGAATTAGGTCCATATACAATTTTTTGAATGTATCAAATAAATATTTTCTGAACTATCCAACATATGCAATGCTTTTTACTTACCCTGAATATAGGCAATTACATTGCGTTGCCAAGTGGCCCCAATTTAGGCTAGAGAAATCAATGATTTTTCCATATATGATGGTTCGAACACAATCATTAACGTCCAGACAGTTGTTTACAAAATAATATTAAGAATTTAGATTAAACAAAAATATTTTTACCTGAATTACCTCAATAATTGAAATTATCGCGTCACTGACCTTCCTCAAGGTATTAGGTTAGTGTCCTCTCCTTAAATAGTATGTGAGGTTTAGAACACAGGGTCATGACCTCCAGACAGGTGAAACACCTGTCTGGTGTCAATGACTGTGTTCCTAACCTCATAACACAACTACTTATATACATATATATATATATATATATATATATATATATATATATATATATATATATATATATATATATATATATATATATAAATAAATTTTAGTGAATATCATTTTCGTATTCTAGGGACCTCAAAACATATTCCTGCCATCGTCCCGGACTCAGATTGCGTCGTGAGACCTACTGAAATAGCTGAATTTCGAATTTTCGAAATTCGCTAAAATGAGTAAATAAATGCAATGAAGACAACCAATTAATGTAAAAATACTGTATCCTGAATAAATATGGAGGTAATTTACATGGAACAATAGGACTCAACTTCAGTAAAATTGATTATATATACAGGATTTAAGAGTATTATGTGTTTATGAGACCTTGCATAGCAATTGGTTTGTAAGTATATAGGTGGGTAATTTTGAAATATGAAAACTATGTGAGTATTTATTTAGCAGGGGGGAATTATTTACCTCAATTCCCCCTGCTAAATCTTCACTTTTATTTTTGAAACTGTGACAATGTTGTTTCCAACCGTTAGTTCATATTAAAACAGAATTCTGTCGATAAGGTCGATAAGATGGCATCGAACTTTTAAAAGAACGTTAAACTTAATAATAATAATAATAATAATAATAATAATAATAATAATAATAATAATAATAATAATAATAAACGCCCTGTGGGTGGGGGCTTCACTTTGCAGAATTTGCCCACAGTAAGTCCTGCTTGTCGTAAAAGGCGACTAAAAGGACAACCCATTAAGATGGAGAGTAATAGGAAAAAAAGCCTCGGAAAAATGCCGCTGCCGGTGGAGCGACCGGGCGCATCAGGGTCACCACTGAATGTGACAGTTTAGATCGCGGTGACGACAGGCTGGGTTCTAGGCAGCCACCTGTCAGCTGTAATAACACCTTCAGCCAAAATACTACTGCCCTACTTACAGAGCCACCAACACCTTTGGCTCAGCCGACTTGTAAGTATTTCCTCGGAGCACACTTTGGGGACCACTAAAGCTGGTAAGAAGCGTGTGCGTATGCAATGGACAGATGAACTTAATGAATTCATCGTACGCACATACTTCCAAGTTACTAAACTTGAAACGGACAAAACTGGTTACCGTACGAAATTACATCAAGAGTTCGCGCGCACCTATCCTCACCTAAATCGCGTCACTGAATAGAGACTGGCAGACCAAAAGCGTGTCATTTTCACCAATAACCTTATACCTTCTTCCCTCATAAACGCTATTAAAACACAAGTCGCACATCAATTTGCTCAGAATGAAGAAAGTCAGGCCGACGACGGCCCACCAGAAATGGGGAGCCCCACACAAAACGACACTCAACAACTTGTCGAGAATGAGCCTAACTACCATGAAACAGCAGTAAATGACACCCTGCTGCAAGAGATCGAACTGGAATTTAACACAGCGCTTACTGAATTCGAAGGGACGGACCCCACACATCGTTACTTGTTGCCTAAACAACACACCTCACGTAAATTGGCTGAGATCGTTGAGATAATAAATAACATAATACTGCCTCAACACTTGCAAACTTGTGACAATTTTATCGAGTTACACACAGCTATCTACTGTGGAGCCGTTGCAGCAATACGTTGTAACGGGTCCGATGTAACACCACCTGTAGCGCACAACTCGAAGGAACACAAAACCCCTGCCTGGGAAACACGATTGAATAAACGCATCAGCACCATCCGATGCAACCTCGGCAGGATCACCCAATACCAACAGGGTACGAGTAGTACAAAATACACTGAAGAGTATTGGAGCTGTACAAAATACACTGAAGTATCGTGAACTTTCTTGGAACGATCATGTCCGATTGGCGAACGACCTTACATTTGAGTATTGGTAACGAAAAAACAGCAAGCGACCTTATTCAAGTAAGACGCGACATATTCCAAGGCGACTCATTGAGTCCATTATGGTTTTGTCTCGCAATGAATCCACTTTCTCGCCTGTTAAATGAAACCAAATAGGGTTACAATGTAGGTACGCAAACGAATTCGCGCCATACCATCTCACATCTGATGTATATGGATGATATTAAGATCTATGCAGCTACTAAACATCAATTACAGCAGCTGCTGGGACTTTCCA
The DNA here is from genome assembly GCA_035578155.1 of Brachynemurus nebulosus. Taxonomy (NCBI): domain Eukaryota; kingdom Metazoa; phylum Arthropoda; class Insecta; order Neuroptera; family Myrmeleontidae; genus Brachynemurus; species Brachynemurus nebulosus. The sequence continues at coordinate 4,056,616 of JAPWDM010000021.1, read as the reverse complement.
ACGAGGTTTCGCGAGATCTCTGTATGGAGTTCGAAATCGATAAATGTCGAACACAATGTCGTTCTGGAGGAAAACGAGATGCGGTCGCATTCGAACTCGAACCAGAGTCTGTTATGTAGCCCATGGACGAGGGAGAGTCATACCGGTATCTCGGATTCAATCAGGACGAACGCATAGATCACAGCGCTGTAAAACAACACCTGATGCAGCAATACCTAACGCGTGTACGGAGATTACTGAACACCCACCTTGATGGGAAAAAAACCATCAAAGCAATTAACACCTACGCAGTTCCGGTGCTAACGTACTCATTTGGGGTAATCAAATCGACGCCTACGGACTTGACAAACATCGAGATCAAGACCCGCGTCCTTATGACCAAATACCGAATTCATCATCCCAAAGCAGCGATAGAACGATTGACGCTGCCAAGAGCCGAAGGGGGTCGGGGTCTTAAAGACATAAGGAACACGCATAATAAACAGGTTCATAACTTGCGAGAATACTTTTACACCAAAACACACACATCACACTTACACAATTCAATAATCCAAGCCGACAAGGCATACACACCATTAAACTTCTCACACACAGAAATGCCGGATAGTTTTTGCCCCTTGGTCACGAAGGAGGACAAAATCCAGCAATGGATCCGCAAGCCTCTACATGGAAGACATTCACATGATCTTAACCAAAGTAACGTCGACAAAGCAGTGTCGCACGCCTGGTTGAGTCAAGGAAGTCTTTTCCCGGAGACTGAAGGATTTATGCTGGCTATACAAGATCAAGTAATTCACACAAAGAATTTCTCAAAATACATACTTCGTGACTCGTCATTTATATTATATTATAACATTATCCAAACACGATGTTTTAACTTTAGATATTCTTGTGAGCTCATTTATTAGCCATTTTAAATTGAACATATCAAGTAAGTTTTTAAATTTTATCACATTGATATTGTTCTGTAAAAAATCTATATTAAAGTCACCACTTAACACAAGCGTTATTTTTTCCATGTTATATTTTTCGTGAAAGTTATTTAAAAGCTCATAGAAATTGTCAAAAAATGTATTTACATCACCCACCGGCGATCTATATACACAAATTATCATTAGGTTTAATTCCGTTAAAACTATTCTCGTACACTCAAAATCAAAGTCTACATTTAATGATTTCATCGTACAAATTCTTTTACTCTGTAAGTTGTTTCTTATAAAAATACACACTCCACCATGCTCTGCGGAATTCCTAGAATAACTTGATACTAACTTATACCCATCTATTACTACATATGGTTCTTCATTTTTTCTTAGCCAATGTTCCGTGAAACATAATATATCAAAAGCATATTCTTTTTCAGATAATAGTAATTCTATGTCATGAGTTTTATTCCAAATTGATTGGATATTGATGTACAACAATTTGACTCGTACATCTGTGAATGTGGAATTGTTTAATTTGTTGTTCCGGTTCTGTAAATCTTGGTACAGATTTAATCCTACTTTAGCTCGGAAAATTCGCAGGTTCCCGTTTAAAAACATATCTTTTCAATAGTGCTCCACTAGGCCAGTTTCTTCCATTATATAGTTCATCTTTAATATCGCAATCACCGCCAATTCGAAAACTATTATAGACTCCTTTGCTTTCTAGATCATCGACCACGAAATCTCTATTTTGATATTTTTTATTCAGGAAGCTTTTAATGTCTTCCACGGTCATATCTTTTCTGCAGCGACCCAAAAATAACCATACCTTTGATTCCACACATTTGAAATCATCATTTTGGGTATCACTTCCGCGTACAATATTAACATTCCTTTTTTTCCTTTTGTATGTCACCGTGGTAAATCCGTCGTTTTCAGCATCAGCTGTTTCGATATTTACTAGTTCATTTTTTTCAGATTTGTTTATTTCAGTTATTTTCGTTTCTGGTACAGACGATTTCTTGTTGCTTTCTGCATTTGCAACAACCTCGGCGTATTGTTTTTTGCCTACATTTTGTTTCATGTCAATTGCCATGTCACCTTGTTTGGCTACGGTTGATGGCACAACTTTTTTAGTTTTTGGTTGTTGGTCACTTTTAGTATTCATTTTCGCTTTTATGTCCATTAATTCACGTTTCAACAGACTAATTTCTTTGTCTTTTTCTTCATTTTCTTCTAGCGACTTATTAAGTTTATTAGTTAAATTTATTATATAACAACAAATTGATTTTTTCTTCTATCGAAATGGTACGAATATACTCCAAGGAGGGTTTTTCTTCCTTTGATGTTTCTTTTTCTTCAACACGTTTAATACTTGATGCTGCAGAAGCTTGGTTTGTTGGCACTTGCGAATTATTTGAGTTATACCTTCACTACAGTTTTTGCATTTCCAATTATCAATTTCACCATTTATGTTCACTTGAGATAACATTTCCTCGGTTACACTTAAATACTCTGTCTGGAAAGCATTTCCACATTCACCCGTGCAGCACAAGATATCTTCATATTTAGTAAATTTTTATCACACTTATTGCACGTCGCATTACGCGTACGATGCGCCATCTTATTCTGGCCATAAATCACATTTAAATTTATTCGATTTTGGTTTGCTATCTCTTTTTTTGCCAGTCTTTGGCTTCGACTTGCCTTTAACAGTCTTATTGGCACTCGTTTGTGTACTTACAGTTGCATCTAATTTCAGTTTCTTAAGTTTTGGTTTAGATTTTTCTTCAATTTGTTTTTCAAGTTCGGTTTTGAATGTTAAACTACTAATGACTTCAAATTTTTTATGTCTTTTTTTTAATGAACGTTTAACTTGTGATTTTGGCAATGGAGATATGTCAGATATTTTAATAAAAAAAGCTTGTTTAGAGCACCCAGGAATAGCTGTTTCTGTTTTAGATGTTTAGTTATAACGTCCGAAAATGTTTGTCCATAACTTTGCTCGGTTGTCAGTTTACTAATTGAGTCGTCTTTTAGACATAGCGTATTATTACTTACAACATGAGTGGATGACGGCCCTGAAATCCTTTTTGATATTATGTTTTTCTATAATTGCAATCATCTGCGATTCCAGTGCTTTATAGATCCTTATCTTGTACTATGTTTAGCACAGGGCTAACTGTAGAATTATTTGGGTCTTTTGATAAAGGTTGCTTTCGCGATACTTTTTCAGTTTTGGGTCCTTCAACAATGATAACACTTGCTTCGTTTTCCCTGTCAGTCACAGTACTAGCCAAAAAATCTCCCGTACTGAAAACATCTGGGTTACAAGGCCATATTTCTGTGGTTCCGAAGCATTTAGCAGTACATTTAAGAGTAGCCGCTTTGCAGAACACTAGAGTAAAAATTTTAGCCAGTTGGTAAACTGTGATTATTCGTCCAGGATGATTTCGAAACCATTTTCCACTTTCGTTAGAATAATATTTTTCAAAGCTGCGTGGAAGCGTCTGTCCGAAGGTTGCAGCTTGTGGCTGCTGTGCAGTGGCAAAGTCAAAGCAATTATATTATTATCACGGTAAAAATCTACGGCATCAATAGTTGTATGTGATGAATGATTGTCTAAGATCAGTAATGTAGGTTTTTCTTTTGTTTGCTTTGTTTGGTCTTTGAAGTGTGATAGCCTTTGTAGAAATAATTTTACGTTAATAAAGCTTGAATCTGAAACCATGCCTACGGAACCAGGAGTTACAACGTCAAGCCAATTTAGCTTTCATCCTCTTTCTGCCAAAAATGAATGCTGGTGGTATAATATAACCAGTAGGGTTCATAGCAGTTACATATTAAAACCCATTAACTTAGCAATACTTGTTGATGTAGGCTTCCTTAGTGAAATTTCTGAATGACACTTTATAAAACCACGCAACCATTCCATGCCAGCCATTTTGGTATCAGGGTTGAATCGATGAGAAGTATGGTTCTTATCTGCGTATTCATAAGCTAATACTTTTAGATTTTTTGTAGTCATATCAAAAAACATATTGTCTAATTTTTTTAAATAATCACAAAATTTATTCTCCACTTTCTTCGAGAATGTAGTGTCGGATCTTCCCAGATTACTAGTTAAATGGGAACTATTTAATCGTCGTCGCAAAGTAGACTCGCCCATTCCAAGCGATTTTGCTACAGATCTTTTTCTCTCGCTATTTGAAACACGCTTACGCGCTGATTCTAATACTTCTGGTGGACAAATTGATCGGTTTTTTGTTTTTCTTTGTTTTGTCGAAATCATTCTGCAAGTATTGACTTTGAATCTAACCTCGGTTCAATTTTTAAATTTTAAATTTCTTAAATAAAATCTCGAATTTTTATACAAATTTCTTCTTAAATACAAAAAATACATATATTAAATATAGATATTTATACTAATGATATAATTTGAAGATATTTGAAAATTATGTATTACACGTTTAAACGTAAAATGATCTAATCTTTAATAGATCCAATGAGAGCCGGATTTACATAAAGGTGCTTGAGGCACATGCCCCGGGGCCTCCAGACAATAGAAGCCTCCACCAAATCGATTTTGTTTTTTTTTTTTCTCGCACCCCTATTGGGTGGGAAAATTTGAAAAATTTCAGAACTTTCCCAAAGAAGCCTCCACATGGAAAGTGTTCAGAGGTCACCACATTAGAAATGCCCCAGGGTCTTCACAGAAGTAAATTCGGCCCTGAATTTATATTTAGTTATGTTTGCCCAAGGAAAGTTTTTAATTTGTATTAGCTTAAAATTATCTATTATTAAATCAATCATTATTTCTTTATTCTCGAAAAGGATCTTTAAACCCTGTCATTTTAATGGTTTTTAATAGACTAACAATGGGCAACCTCAGTCTGCGAAAAATTGCAATAAGAAGAAAATATACGAATATTCCTTACTGCTTTTTAATATGGTGGTATGCATAATGTTATTTATTTATTTATTATTATTTTTTTTTTGCTAATTAAATTCATTTTTTTTTTAAATCTGGAAGTCTTCTGCAAGCTGAAAGCCTTAGTTAGAGCTGATTTACTTTAATGTATAGTTCGGCGTTCATTATAAGAAATTATTCTACATAATATAATGATAGATATGATAAAATAAAAATTGTTTGTTGCATGTTGAATTAAAATTTACAGTTTATTTACATAGTTGTTTCCTTAAGATTTTGAAATAGTTTCTTTTACAAAAAATACTGACAATTGTTCCATCGAACCGACTAGCTCAGATAAGTTAAATTGAAAATTTTGCATGTTACTCGATGGTAAAGTTCAGGGGATACACCCAGTCCCTAAGTTTAGTGCAAAAGACACAAAACGAGAAAAATATGAATGAAATTATTCCAGTGTTCATTTAACTTAATAAAAATAAAAGTTCCCTGCAAACGCGAAGGTACACTACTAGTCTACCAATAAAGAATCATATTGGCGTGGCGTGTTCCGGCCTGCACCTGCGGCAGGCTGGTGCAGGCAGGAACACGCCACGCATTGGAACACAGGTTGGTGCGTCCATTTTCCGACACCCACAGAAAAGAAGGAAAGATCCGTACCACAATGGCGGAATCCACATTTTAATAACATATTGCCCAACTAGTTATGTGACAAGTTTGAACAAAGTGAAGGAAATCCAAAATAAAGAAAATAAGAAGGGAAGAGAAAAACCTAAATAATAAGAAAACCGTTAGCAAAGCTGAAATTATCCAAGCAAGTCGTTCTCAATACTTTTACATAAAAGATAATAAAAAAAATACTGATAATATGCAATAAAATAATTGGTATTGTTTCCACACGAAACACACGGTATAATTCTTCAATTTTGAACACATGCATTTAAATAAAGAAAATTTCAAACAACGTATTACATGCAATTAAAATTCAAACACTTTCATAAAATTTTAATAAAAAATAGCATTAAATTATGTTATTAAAAAAAAAAAAAATACAAAAACGTTACGTAATATATATGTGGACGCACAAAGAATATTGATACATAGATAGATAGAAAATACATAGATTTTAAACAAAGGAATACATACCAAAATCGCCTCGAACCAAATAGAAAATAGACTTAAACAGCCATCATAAATATTTTTTACTAATCCATTACAAAAAAGACTTACAAGGAGATGCACCCAGAGTGAAATTCGGAATTTTGATGAAACTTCGGTGGCGTGTAGAATAGGCAAAAACAAGGAACCCGTATTTTTTTTTATCGGCCATCTTTCACGTTTACGGGGTGAAACCAACCCCTAAATTTGGGGGTTCAAATCGTATTTCTTAACTCTTAGTTACTCGCGTCAAATTCTATTTGACAATTACTCGCGTGGGGTACAAATCCACATGTTGTTTTTAGTTACATTTGACTTTTTTTTTTTATTTAACATTATAATTTATTTATGGTTTTGTAGAACTAATTAGTATCTTACATAAAAAAGGAAATGTAATTTCGTTTAAAAATCAAGATTTTAAACGAAATTTTTTGTGACACTAGATTTTTAGTTACAAAAAAAAACCCATTAAGAACATATTATTGTTTTAAGAAAATAAATAAACACTAATGACAACTGGGAAAGGATAAAATGTATGTTAGTGACCGATATTCCAATTTGCGCCTCTGGTGGTGAAGTTAGAAGTTATCTTTAGGCGACATTTGCTTCACATAAATGGTCCTCTAGTGGTCTAATATAGAAACTGTCTTAGTGTTAAACATATACATATATCTACACACAAAAACAGCTTCTGTTTTTACCATCAGAAGCGTGTACGTAATCTTTTCGCCGCTATTTACATAATTAGAAAACTGATTAAAATAATAAAAATATTTATTTAAAATATCAGACATACATATATACATACAGAAATTATCTGATAAACAAAAATTCTAATTGCTTACGTTTGTTGTTATTTTTTCAATGCATTGTTGACAAGTTAATGATTTATGTTCATTACACACACTTTGTTTGCAAATTGGACACTGATTTCTACTTTTTCTGTCTTTCCCTCTAGGACAAATAAAACATCTTTTTGAAATATTCTTTAGTTTAGATGGTGGAGTTTCTGAAATGTTTTCTTCAGAAATGTGTTCGGTAATTCTTCTTTTTAACTCACGCGGCAATACTGAAATAGTTGATCGATATTTTATATGCTCTTCAGCCAATTCCAATGCCAAGGTTTTTAAAAATAGCCTTCTGGGTAATTTTTGATTACAGTTATTTAAATTATAAATAACAAAAGCATTGATTCCAGCAACATCTATTAATACAAAAAATAGTGCGAGCGGCCATCTTTTTGTTCTTCTTCCACACGAGTAGGTTGAACACAACTGATCAACAACATCAACTCCTCCTTTTGTTGAATTATACAAGGTTATAATTTCGGGCTTTTTAGCATCTCCACTATTTTTATCAATTTCAGGTTGATAGTGCATTGTTGATAAAAAAATAACTGCCTTATTTTTTTTCGGTACATAGGACACTAGAGTGGTCTCGTTCTTGTAGCAGAATAAACTGCTGTTTATAGCTTTTCTCTTGTTCCTGTTTATAGCTCCTCTCTTGTTAGAGCAAAAATTCCTGTGGTAATTGTCTTTTGTTTTTTCGAAGAGTTCTCACAAAAGTTAATGAATAAAATAATTTTAATTCGTTAGCCAAATCGACGCTGGAGTTATCTGCTGTAATATTTCTATTTGTTAACTTTACAGGGTCCACCAACTGTTTAACAATTTCTTTTGGAATATTGTATTTTTTGTATGGGCTATCATCAGGTTGCGCTGCTACATACAATTCCATGTTTACAGTATAGTATGTTCGGGCATCGGCCATACTAAAAATTTTCAGGTCATATTTTCCTGGTTTGCTTCGTAAAAATTGCTTAAAGGGACAACGTCCGTGAAATACAACAAGCATTTCATCAATTGTTAAATATTCACTAGGTGAGTAGTATTTTTTGCAATTTTTAACAAACGTATCGAACACGTCACGTATATGACACATTTTGTCTCGACTTAATCGATCGGATCTAGTTGAAAGAAAGTCGAAACGGATGCATCTCAATAAAAATAAAAATCGATCGGCAGACATACAAAGGCGTACAAATTCACATCCGGTTCCATCAGTTGCCCATAAGTCCTTAAAATTAAGATGAGATGCCCTTTGCCTGCCACTCATAATTAGAACAGCTAAAACTGCTTTTATTTCAGCTACGTTAGTTGGCAAGGCGTCTCTTTCCCGACCATAATTATTTTTATTGATTGAATATACTCATTTGTTTTAGCGGTTATTAAATTTAAAATATGTAAGGATAGAAAAAATAAAAATGAATCGCATACTTTTTTTACATGTTTTGCAATTCCTTTCGGTCCAGGAAGATGGCTAACTATGTTCCGAGCACGTGTTTTCGATATTGATGGGAAATTTTTTTTCCATTTTGTTATATTATCTCGTCCCATAAAATTGGTGGTTGTCAATTTCGTATTCATTGTATTCACTAGCACTTACAAGGAGATGCACCCAGAGTGAAATTCGGGATTTTTATGAAACTTGTGAAATTTTTATCAAACTTTTTAATTGTTCATTAATTCACAACTTATTAACAATAATTATGCACTCAAAAATATTTACTCAAACATATGTTAATTAATTTTGAAGCTTCCCACTCTGTTTTGGACATAAAATGGATGACATGTCACGACTCTATTTATTAGAGGGGCCCTATATTTACATTCAATATTTTGAGTCTAATTATTTTTTATTGTTACATAATTTACCTTGTCTTAATTGTATTTTATAGGTTTTTTAAATTTATATATTACAAAATGTTAATTTATATTAATTTATCACAAATAAAATTTATCCGCTTTCTAAAATTGTTGAATTAATAAATAGGAAGTAACGCAAAAAAAAAATTGTTAATAACGAAATTTTATGTCACGTTGAACATGAAGTCGCGTTGTTATGTACGTTGCATAGATATACATACGTATACCTATGCATGTACTATACAAGTGATAATCTACCTATAATCTAACCACGCCAAGTAAAAAGTCCGCATAATAAAACTTTTCAAAGGATTTGTATATTTAACGCGTTGACGGTCGGTTGACTATTACTGACATTGTTGTGACTATTACTGCACGAATTAAGCTGCATTCATATCTACAGTAGTGATGTCGAGTCGAGATGCAGTTAGTCGATTAATCGACTAAAGTTGTTTTCCAAAATTAGTATTAGTCGAAAATATCGATCATAGAATAGTCGATTAATCGACTAAATTTTTAGTCGAATTCATGAATAGAGTAATCTATTTAACTATGATATTTTCTTTTGAAATTAATTATTAACTTTTAGTTTTTCTTTAAGAAAAAAAAAGATATGACATAATCACAATCTGTTAATCACATAAAAGTGAAAAATCATACAAATAGATTTTTTTTATTTTTCATTTTTTGAAATCCAATAAATAATATAGAAAAATTATTAAATTAGTCGTTTTTAGTCATTTAAAAAAAATTAATCATTTTAGTCATTTAGTCGAAGGTAAAATAGTCGATTAAAAAATGATTAAATGTTAGCAAAATTAGTTCGAGATAAACCGATTAATCGATTAATTATCCGACATCACTAATCTACAGACACTGAATGTCACAGGCACGTATCATGATAGACACGACAAATAAATACTGTTTAATGTTTTTCTTATGAGTATATTCATACATAGAGTGTATCCGTGTCTGTGCGGTTACGTTACGCATATGAATCCACTCATAATGAAAGCATTAAAGTATTAAGAAATATTTATCGTGTCTACCACAGTAAGTGTCTCTAACGTTCAGTGTCTGTAAATATGATTCAATCTTTATTTCTATAATGTACCGTAAACTTTAGGTACTTTTTTCATATATGTGTTTCAACTTAGATTTCTATTAAACAGCAATTTATTCATAAGAACACGAAAATAAATAAAGTTTAGATAAAGTTTTTAGAAACAAAAAATAACATAATATCTGAAAATATCAATTAAAATCTCAGCATAATTGCCATAATAACAATAATTATTAATATTATAGGCGAAGGGGTGGATAGGGATGAATGAAAATAGAAGGTGCGTTAATAAAGATGCTATGTTAAGTATAAAGGAACGAATGTAGTGTTATTAGGGGTGGATAGAGACTGTATATGGGTTAATAGTGAATAATTATTTAGTTGGTCGGTGTCGGTCACCGAATGCACGACGTTGGTTATGTATTGTTAAGACTAGTGATGGGAATAATCGAATGATTTCAATAATCGATTATTTTTAATCGAGTGATTTAAATAATCGAATGATAATCGAATAATCATTCGATTATTTTTATCGGTTATTTTCATTCAATTATTTTTGTCGATTATTTTTATCGATTATTTTTGTCGATTATTTTTATCGATTATTTTTGTCGATTACTTTTATCGATTACTTTTATAGATATTTTTCATCCGATTATTTTTATCGATTATTCTCATTCGATTATTTTTATCGATTGTTTTCCATTCGAATATTTTTATGGATTATTTTCATTAAATAATTAAAATTTAGTAAACGTTAGTTACTTTACAAAGCAATTATTCTTGTAATTGCCTTCTTTTAAGGGGTTTGTTTTATTAAAGGTCAAAATTTCGTCTTTGAATTTTACCTACTTACATCTATTCTCTAAAATTAAGATCTATTAAGAATTGGAAATTCCAATTTTTACCTTATTAACTTCAATAAAGAAACTTCCTGGAGAATGTACTATTCATCTTAAAATACAAAACAACGATTACAGTTTTCATAAAATTTGGGTTTTTTCCTTTTTTCATCTAAATCAGAGGTTTCTAAAGTACGGCGCGCGGACTAAATGCGACTCTCAAGCACTAAAAATGTGGCTCGTGATGTAAAATCGTCAAATTTCTAAAAATAATTGAATATTAATAATTAATTTTAATCTTTTTGGAAAATCAATAAATCCGACTGTATTGTGAAAGATTTCTTTGTTGAAAATTATCATATTTTGTGTGTAAGATTTCTTGTTTTTATATAATAGCTTTTACTCAAATTACTTTTACAATTTATTCGGTGATTTACATAAATCAGATTCTTAAATTAAAAACAAATTTGTTCCCGAAAAGTGATTTAATATGCACGTGATATTATTGTTTTTTTAATTCTGATTTCGTCAAAAATGAAAAATACCACTCCCTGTCGCAGCATCCTGCTTAACATAGCGAATTTCCGTTTATAAAAATTAATTTTTCTCGGAAAATAGTTTACATAGAAATAGAATAATGATTTAAAAACCTCTTTTATGTGACTTTTTCTTCTCTTTATAATAGTGTAAAAAAATGTTGCAAAAATTTTTGAACTTGGGGAAATTTTGGCAAAGAACTAATTTTTTTCACTAAAAATTCTCAAAAAACCATGTTTCGGGCATCGAACGTGTCTGGCTGAAGAACTCATCCAAAATTTTTGGACTTCCAATATTTTCGCCAAATTTCAGAAAAACAGAATAGAATGTTTCGCTCGAGAATTACCATGTTGATACATAAATACCATATATATTTATAAAATTAAAAATTTTCGTGAAAGTCATTTTCGACTTCTAAAGTATTTTGGTATTTAAAATTTTGCCTGCTTACGAAAAAGTTTGGGAACCCCTGATTTAAGTTATCTGTCATCTGTATAATTTTAATAGATATGATGTCCTACTGATTAACAACAGCTAGGTATTAATATTAAGTAAATGTTAATACCTACCTGTTGTTAATATTATTAATTGTAAATAGTTACCATCTCACATGCAAACCGCTTTCAGTAAGTCTGAGTACTGTAAATAATCTTATATTTGATTCGATTATTTTTCATTCGATTATATTCATTCGATTATTTTTTGTTCGATTATTATTGTCAATAATTTTCATTCGATTATTTTTATCGATTCTTTTTCATTTCATTATTTTTAGCAAGGACCGGATCATTGCATAGATAAATGATCGATAGATAGAATATCTCGGGCAGTCTTTGAAAATATTTTGTGAATAAGGTAGTTTAAGATATATTTTTTGTGTGCTCTATGAGAGAAGGTGAGGGCCTGGTAGGAAGAAAATGTCTAGGAACTCAAAGTGGGTTAATACCGTCCTGCTTTTAATAATTATTTGAAATTTAATGAGTTGTTTTATTGCTATTTTTATTTTCAAGTAAAAATTTGTTATTAGTAATAAATTGGTAAATATCAATTAGCAATAAGGATCGAGTTTGAAACATAAACATTAGCTTTAGTATGGTTATTCAGTCAGAACAGATGAACAACCAAAATGTTACACATTTGTTTAAAAAACGGTAAAAGTGGAAGCTCTAGAACTTAGGAAGATAAGCAAGGACCCAAGCTATACAATTTTGAATGATTAATTAGTTTTGAACAAATCCCCCTTATTAAAATCTATAAAGTATAACATATAGTGGTTTATTATTTTCTTGAAAAATCTATTTTTATTGGATTTTACCTGTATATTTAATGTCTATTCTTAATAATTAATATCCATTTCCAAATACAATATTATGGATTTTCCAATTTTCGGCTTATTAACTTCAATAAGGATTTGAAAGACCTTGAAACAACTGAGGAGGTTAATGCAGCAAGGAAGACTCAAGTAGTTTCCGGATTAGAAAATTGTCCAGGAACGTCTACCGAAACAGAAGTTATCCGGTCACCTGTTGCTAAACGAGCTCGTCAATTGAAACTTTCTGGTGTTTACAAGAAGAATGAGCTAACGGAAAAGGAAAAAAAAGAAATTGATTTTTGCGTAATTAAAATGATTGTTTGGTGACTATCAACCATTGTCAATCGTTGAAAATAAAGGATTTCTGGAATATACCAAAAAATTTGCAACCATTATATTCGCCACCTAGCAGGAAGCAATTAACGTCTAAAATTTTACCGGAAATATATGAAGATTCAGTTTCCAAACTGAAGAAGATTTTGGATTTAGTAAAAAATGTTGCAGTGACTACTGATATTTGGACTTCTGATAGTAACAAAAGTTATTTAACAGTTACTACTCATTTTATATTAGAGGAACAATTATATACTTGTACTACAGAAATTTCTGGACCTCATACTGGACAAAATATCGCCTCAGTGTTATTTTCAATATTTGAGGAGTGGAAAATTTCAAAAAAAAATTGTGACTATAGTTTCTGACAACGGTGCTAATATCAAAAATGCAATTAAAGAACATTTAAAAAAGTGTCATAACCCGTGTATTGCACATACTTTAAACTTAAGTGTTATTAAGGTGCTAAATTCGAATGAAGCTCCAGTGAATTTAATTAAAAAATGTAAATTATTAGTTGGACATTTTAAACATAGTGTGCAGGCTTCTGAAAAACAAAAAACTACTCAGCAACAAATGGGTTTTCCCATATTAAAAGCTAAACAAGAAGTAATAACGAGATGGAATTCCATACTAATGTTAATGGAGAGATTAATAGAAATTAAAGATCCACTGTCAGTAACAGTATCTAATCTTCCAAAAGTGCCAGAATATTTAAATGCAGAAGATTGGAATGTATTGGCAGATTGTGTATCAGTACTAAAATCATTTGAATTAATAACCAGCAAATTATCAGTAGAAAGCTATCCAACATTATCGATTGTTATACCGTTACTTAGAGGGCTGCAATTAAAAAATAAAAAACCTATCGCCTCTATTGGCCAAAATTTAAAAGAAAATTTGTAAATTATAATAGAACGCCGATTGGGTTATTTAGAATTAAATAAAATTTTAGTGATGGCAGTGTTTTTGGATCCCAGATTTAAGAAAACAGCATTTGATGATAATAATAATGCTAACCAGGCTGAAGAATGGGTGTTAAAAGAATTAAATCAACTTCTTAATGAAAAAAATAATGAGAAAGTCGACGAAATACCGTCAAATGAAATTGAAAAACTATCCGAAACGAAGGAAAAATCAAATTCAATTTGGGAACACTGATCAAAAAATTGCTCAAGTGAAAATCCAGAGCAGAAATTTATCAGAGGCAACTGGTCTACTTGTTTTAAACCAATATTTAGAAATGCCTTACTTAGATAGGAAGAAAATCCTTTAGATTTTTGGGAATCTAATAAAAATTTATTTCCCGAACTCTGTCTTCTTGCAAAGAAATACCTATGTGTTCCTGCTACTTCGGTGCCGTCAGAAAAAGTATTTTTAAAAGCAGGTCAGCTCACTAATATACGAAGGAATCGATTATCCGGAAAAAATTTAAACCAAATAATTTTTTTAAATACATGCTTGTAAACTGCTTTTTATATTTAAAAAATAAATTTATAGTGACAATTTAACTCATGTGTATTATTTTAATTTTTAATCCTATAAGAATATTGCAGTTTTTTCACTTTAACAATAACGTATTAAAATATTTCCAGATAAAACAAAATTATTCGCACAATATCTTGTAAAATCTTTCGAACAAAAAATAATCGGATGATTTTGTTATATCTCGAGATATTTTGTTTAGATATGAAAAAGAATAATCGAATAATTTTTTGATCTCGATTCTCGAGATATTTTTTAAAATCATTCGAATGAAAAATAATCGAATGATTTTTTTAATATCTCGAGATATATTTTAAAATCATTCGAATGAAAAATAATCAAATGATTTTTAATATATCTCGAGATATTTTTTAAAATCACTCGAATGAAAAATAATCGAATGATTTTATTATATCTCGAGATGTCTCGAGATATTTCAATAATCGAATGATCGATTATTTTTCATTCGATTATGCCCATCACTAGTTAAGACCATTGTTGCTTGAACTGCACGTTGCTCTGTCCGCTAATACGTGTTATGTAGTTGTGTGTGTGTATACTCACACAGAAGCAAACATCAAACCCACACCACTACAAACAGTGTTTACCTACACAGCATAGTGGTGGGAAGTGAAGGGGATTTTTTGTCTACGCAGGTATCAGTAGCACAGAGATAGCAAGTTAGTTTCTGATTATTCTGTGGTTTAGGCACTATATGTGCCCTATGCCGTCTAACACTAACTGGTACATTAATTATCAAAATAGTGTATTGGTTAGGTGTTCCGTCATAATCTCTTACAACCGTTAACGTGTTAAACGTTAAAAGTTTTATTACCCTCACTTTTTTCTAATCGTGGTCGCACTATACATACATATACAATACCACAGATATATGTATATATATATATATATATATATATATATATATATATATATATATATATATATATATATCTGGACCACCTTGTATATATATATATATATATATATATATATATATATATATATATATATATATATACAAGGTGGTTCAGAATTATGTACCGTAATTGACAGAGCTCGTAGTACGTTCAAAAATAATGGTTCCTTTCCATGTGCACTTTTTTTCAAAACTCAATAATAAGGGAGAAATAACTCTGTAAAGGGGTGAAACGAAAACAATTATTTCTTAAATATTTTCCAAACGCTTTTGAATAACGTATTGATATTTTAGGAGTACTTATTTTTCGTTAGAAGGATTAAATTTATGTCAACACTTATTCCACCACTCATGACTAAGGGGTGGTTTTGGGTGGTAGGTGTGAGTTGTCACGTCTTTTCTTTTCTAATTTGCAATTATTAAAACAAAATCCCTGATAATATAATTCCTTAGACAATTTCACGTAAAAAAGGTATACTTGTTACATTTCGATAAATATTACCGTTTTCGAGTAATTTAAAGTAGAAGTATCTATTTCCAAATTATCTCCTAATCATAAGTGATCGAATAATTGATACCATAAATTTAATTATCTTAATGTTCACACGCGCCCCTAGAATATGAATCGGGTAATCAAAAGCGCCTAAAAAATTTAAAAATAGAGGTCAGTTTCGTTCCACCCCTTTACATTTTACCTCTCTGCTTTATCTCCCTTATTATTGAGTTTTGGAAAAAAGTGTAGACGGAAAGGTACCATTATTTTTAAACATACTATCAGCTCCAGCAATTACGGTACATAATTCTGGACCAGCCTGTATATATATATATATATATATATATATATATATATATATAATATATATATATATATACATATATATATATATATATATATATATATATATATATATATATATATATATATATATATATATATATATATATATATACGTAGTACCAGATACAAAACTGAATGTTATATTTCTTAACTAAAACTGGTTTTGGAAAACACAAAATGTTTAACCGTAAGCAAATTTCAAACCAATGTATATGTATATATAGAAACACACATATACACATGTATATACCATGCGCCCAATATATAGCCCAATCTGTTTTTGTAATATGATATGTACATAATATAATGAATGGTTGCACAGAGGTGTCAAGGTTGTTTTTGTTAATGGGGATAATTATATAATATTACTAAAGTCGTACAGGCTAATGTAGGGGCCAAAGATCAGTCAAAGGGTTATGCAGTCATAGTTAATTTTGAATATATATATATATATATATATATATATATATATATATATATATATATATATATATATATATATGAATATATAACATATATAAAAAAAACTGTTTGGCTAGGCACGGATTGCCTAAAATCTACTAAACAAATTTTGATGAAATTTGGTATGGTGATAAATTTTTACCTGAGTCAGTATATGGGATCCTTATTACTGCCAAGAAATGTCTCATGGAAAAAAACCAATTCAAAAATCACTTCAAGCAAGAATTGCACAGAAATTATATTTTACACATTTAAATGAAACATGAAAGTTTGTAGCATATGTGTAGGATCAAGTCGTGAGTCCTGAATCGACTTCCTGGACACAAATAATAGGCCAACGAAGCCGAAGAAAATATTACATTCTTTGAGTGTAGACGAATATTTTTGTTATACTGAACGTAATTTAAGCTAATAAAATGTTAATTATATTTACGTTAAAAAATATAAAATAATTACTAACATATTAGTAGTGGGTTTTGGCCGGTCCTGAGCCACTCCTGTAAGGAATAAGATACGTATAGCATACCCTTCGTGTATACGTACATATATATATGGCGTACTCTTTGAGAGGTGGTACATACAGAGTACATACACCTAACTTTCGTCTGAATGAGTGATGCAGTCTGTTGAGTTTTTCCTGGGATCAAGTTACAAAAAGAGTTAATTATAGTAAAAAATTGTGTCAGTTTCAATTGGTGAACCGTGAATCGTTCTGCGTTCGCAGTAAATGTAAGTAAATTTGTGTTGTAAGTAAAAAATGTTGCTTAATGTTACAAAAAGGATCAATTATAAAGTTAGAAATTTTAAGTGTCAATTTCAATTAGTGAACCGTGAATCGTTCTGCATTCGCAGTAAATGTAAGTAAATTTGTGTTGTAAGTAAAAAATGTTGCTTAATGTTACAAAAAGGATCAATTATAAAGTTAGAAATTTTAAGTGTCAATTTCAATTAGTGAACCGTGAATCGTTCTGCAAAATCGGGAGGTGGGGAGGTGGTTCCCGTAGCACCATATTTCTACTACTTTGATTCGCCAAAAATGAAGACAGTTTTGGAATTAGAAATTGTCAAATCTCGCTGGCAATGATATGTATCAAAAGACGCCAAAGGCACCAGTCAACAAGTTATATTTTAAGTTAGTCTAATAAAATAACATAATTGACGTGAATTGTCCTGCAGTATACATAATGACATCTGTCCGCGTTTTAGTTCGATCTAATTACATAATCAAATTTAGCAGCTGTAATGAGTCAACAAGATGTATTCCACATTAGACTAATAAAGTACCATATTTAACTTAGAGAGGTCAGTACATATATCATTTTGCGATATGGAAATAATATAATGTACATGTTAGATGTACAGTTAGTTTCAAAAAAAGTTGTGTCATTTCAATTACGCTAATATTGGAGCTCGCATGCAAAATTTATGCTATTCTTAGTCACTGAAATTTTATTCCCAGCAATGATATAACAGTTAAAAAATTTTTCTCTACAATAAATCAAGCATATTTTTTATAAAATGAACACTTAAATTGATATGAAAATTCTTAGCGTGTAAATACAAAATACAGCTTCAGAACAAAATTATTGGTAAAATAGAATCCTTTCAGGATAAAGTCCTAAGAATAAGACACCGTGGTACATCCGTAATAAATAACTATACAGCGAAACTAGGCTGGAATCCGTTTAATGATATATTACCAAATTAGCAAGAAATTTCTACAACAACCAACGATCCTATGAACCGATTAATAATAATTTAAACCTCGAAATTAGGCCCAACAACTGAAAGACGTCTGCCCCCAACAGTTCTAATGAAACATACTGTACACAATAGCAAATTTAAACATCTACTTTTATTACAATAACACCTATATGTGCTTATAAGCCCACATAAGTGTTAAATAATTTGACTGATGTTTATCATATAAGTACCATATTATTGTTAAATTTTATAATAAAAATAGTTTTCAACAAAAAAGTTTTTTCACATGTCGTTTCTAAGTTTCATTTCAGAGAAATATAAACACAGGAATGTTTTAAGAAATGTGAAATCTCTCTTTTTACTTTTTGATTAATAACTTGTAAACATATTAACAAATTGAAATTTTTAATATTTTAGCATAATTTTTAAAAATTTATTTCTATAAAATAATTTCACTGTCTATACATACAAATTATAAAAAACTTTTATTAAGCAGAAAAATATTACATACATATTATTCATATTAAAGCTAATGGAGTAATGATAAATCTACATTCTACAGTGTACATGTATAGATACACTCAAGTAACAAATTTTTCACACACCAGTTACAATTATACCTTAAATTTTTTTATTGTTCATCATTTAACATCATTAAAAAATCTACACAGCTGTTATATATATACTGCACACACAATAATTTTTCTATAAACTATACTTGCACACATAAATTAAAAAACTTAAAATATCTGAAAAAGAAAGCACTAAAAACACTGAAAAAAAAATAATTGTTTTGAACTTGGATATTTAGAAGAAAAAAATCAAAACTTTTTTAATAACTAATTTTAATTAAAAAATACTAACTTATAAAATAACTTATAAAATACTAACTAAATTAATAAAAATAAAAAAATAGATGATAATTCTGAAACAAAAAAAAAATTAATATTTATTCCAAATTTTGTAGACTTAAAAATGTTACCTTAATTAATATATATTTCTAAGTATCCCATTACGTGGTCTACATAGTAGACCACTTGAAATCCTATGAATTCACCGATGGAAATACTATTGGGGGGGAAATCATCCTCCCCAAACATTATCACAACTGGGAGATGCTAAATATAAGCAAAAATTTAATTTTAATAACTATTAGTAAATTTTTAATGTTAAGAGTGTTAAAATTTTTTAGTAAAAGATGATAGTTTAACAATTTAATAACTATGATATATACAAATTTTACATCTAACACGTATATTTAAAAAAATTTAAAATAACTTACACGTATATTTGGGGGCAATAGCTCCCTCAATATTTCCACAATTACTGAAACTGAAACAAATCAATAGAATTATCGAATCAATATATCATTATAATTTTGAAGAAGTATTTACAATAACTTACTTTCCAAATCCGCCATTGTACTTAAATCTGACTATAATGAATTAACAGTAGGTAATGAACTATGAATTAACAGTAATGAACTAAGTTTTATAACTTCAGTGAAACCCGAAATGTATGTAGGCGTATGAATTTTTGCTGAGAAAAGCTAAAAATCTCAAAAAGATTCTTAATTAACAATTACATATAAATCTAAGCTTTTTTGTATACAACTGGTTATAAAGTCATTTAACATTTTTAAAAGTTCTGAAAAAATGATTTGCAGAAAATTTGATGTGAAATTTTTCAAAAGGGACTGATTGAGACAAAATTTTTAACGAGGGAATTGATTGGGAGTAAATTTTCGATATGAAAAGCTACCTCAAGAAATTAGCAGTAATGGATGCTTTAAAACATTCTTCACCTTACGTCTTAATTTTCAAAGTACTTTTTCAGCTAATATTTTCATCAGCTTCAAATTAGGATACACTCATTTTTTAACCATTTTTAAGTCAAATGAAAGTGCCCAAAAAATTAAAAAAAAATGGATTCCATTCATTGAAATCAATTACTCTATATAAATAACATAGAATTTATTTTACTGTATACTTATACATGAAATTAAAACTTAAATAGCTGAAAAAAGAAATCACTAAACAAAAAACACTGAAAAAAAAAAAAAATGTTTTTAAGCTCTGGTATTAAAAAAAGAAGAAAATTAAAATTTTTTAAAAAATTATTTATTTTTTCTATTTATGAAACTAACAACTATTTTTGAAAACTAAACTAAACTAAAACTAAAAATTTTTCTCCAAGGATCTAGAAAAAACAAAAAAACAAAAAATTTATGTTATTCCATTTTTTTTGGCATAAGTTTTTTAAATTTACCTTTACTCTACAAAAATGCAGACTTGGAGTACTCGATTGTATAAGTTACGGTAGGCAACGTAACCGCCGCCTACGTCGCCGAGGTGGCTATATCCCTCGTCCCATCGAGGGATATGCCGCCTCAGTATACAAATTACCATCGGCAGCCGCTAAAACAAAAAATTATGCTTTAAAAATAAGTGGAAAATCACCATTAACATTCATAAAAAATAAAAAAATTACGCTCTAAAACAACTGATAAAATAATTTCGCTTTTTCTCAACAGATTCAATAAATTTGACAATAATTTTAGGTTTAATAATATTAAATCAGTAAGCTTAAATATTTTTTTTGAATATATAATACATGTTTAAAACATTCACTTTTTGTAATTAGTAAAAAACAGATTTAAAAATGATTTCATCATAAACTAATATGAATATGAAAATTTAATTTACTTACGCGGAGACGAGCCGGAGTTTCTTCTGTTACGTGAGTCAAAATCAAATTCACTATAAAAAAAAATAAAGTTTTACATAAAATTAAAATTAAAATAATTTCAAAAATATTTTTAAAAACTCACAGTCTAATTCCATTTTTTAATTTTATTGTATTGTAAATTTATAATAAAAACAAAAAAATAAATTTATTAAAACAAAAAATGTTTTCTATGCGACGGTTTCTTTTCAAATAAATTTTTTATTAAAGCAGAATTGTTTAATAGACCGACATATTTGAATTTGAAACCCTAAGAAGTCCCGCTCCCCGCTTCTTTACGATTTATAAGACGTTTTGGAAAATTGATAGCAAAAACTCTCCAAGTACGTGTTGAAAGCGTATTAAGTTAGGATTTCTCACTGTTTATTTAGTTTTCACAATTCTCAGGATACAGATCTTTATCGCTTCTATTTAAGATTAAAATTAGCCTTTAATTTTGTTAATAATATGAAAATTTAAAACGTTTTACATTCTATGTGAATTTAAAAATTTTTGATAATACTTTTAATCCTGTTCGTCAAATTACAAGTACACTTATATACGTGTAAATACATTTCATGTGTAAGAAGTTTTTCGAGTATACTTCATATAGGTAAGAAATGGGGGTCGCCTTGCTTTCAACTACCGTGTTTCAACTACTTTTTCAAGGTCACCATTTTCACTTCGGATGTTTTCGGCTTTCATCGCTAATATTCGCACCCGTCCAATATAAATATATTTAGTGGGATTTTATGTTTTTAGTTAGTTATTAAAAATAGTTGAAAGAGTGAAGATGAGCTCGTCCAAAATGTATAGTATTTCTCAGCTGTTTGGAAATAAATTAAAACCAACTAACGAGAGGTTTGGATTGTGGTTATTGTTGGAAAATTTGGATAACAACAATCTGATTACTGATATTGGGAATATAAATTATACAGAAGAAGAAAAGCTATTGTCCAACAGCAATTTAAAACTACTAACACTAATTACAGAACCTTTTTGTGACAATATAATGCTTGTGAAAATAAGTGATATTCGGAATTGTGAAGAACGAGTGCTAAAGGAAAACAGTTTTATGGTAAAAAAAGAAATATGTGGTGCTTTTAATAGTTACTTACGAGGAAAATTTTCTAAATTTATTTCTACAAGACATGCAGTAAAAGCAAAACTACCTTTTCTTTTACAAAGTGAAAATAAAATGGCAAAAGGAGTTAAAGAAATTATTGGAAAGGAAGAAATGGAAAATATTAATAAAAAATACATAAATCCAATATGTATTCCGTATAAAGTGGAACTAGCGGACGTTAAGGTGGAGACTCTACTGGAAGAACTGCCAAACGTTTTAAATCAACTTAAAGTGGACGACTACTATCTTTTAGATTTGGACATAACACAGGATTTTGCGGGAATATTTAACAAGATAGAAATGTGTCAATTTTTAACGAATAATTGTAACTTCTGTTACCAAGGAGAGTACAAAGAGAATTGCAATGTAATTGTGGATAATGATAAAACAGTTGGAATTGATTGCTTAACATGGCTAAATTCGAATGCTAGAATTAAAATATATAACAAATTTGTCTGTCAAATAACAAGTCCTGGAGTCAATAAACAAATTGGTAATCACATCATTGACTTTATCAGTTGTCCAGATATGCGATTAAACGAAACATTTTCATCTGTTTTGGCTAAGGAACACGGAGTTATAAGATTGGAAGCAACAATATATAACTATAATATTGGAAATTATTATAAGGTGGAAAATACATTAAATCCATTAGAAGATTGCTTAACGTTATTAGAAGATAATAAACGCTACTTACAAAATGCGCCAATATATTCTGTTTTGATTGCCAAAATGTGGACGAAATTGACGGAAAGTCTACAGAACAGCTGTTGCCTCGTGTTTAATAATCTTTTGCAGTATGTATACTGGGGAAACAAAAACACCAAAAAATTGACTGGATTACAAATTAAACTACCAGATAATTCGGAATTTAGAAATAAAGTAATTAATTGCTGCATCTCTGCGTTCAGCTTTAATTGCTTACCTATTAATTATATAGAAATTGTCGAAGATGCTACTGACAAAAGTAATATACGTATTATACAAAAATGCTATATTAAAAATGGAGAAACATTTTTCTCTAAATCCAGGACAGTTTTTTCCACGATCTCGAAAGATATAAGTATTGAGTACACTGGACTGATCAAAACTAATAATGTAATTCCGTAAGTCCTAAGGAAAAGGACTAATATAACTAACAAATTGACTCCATATACAATTAAGGAAATAGAACCGCTACTACCAGTTTATGTAATATCAGCAAGGAAACGGAAATTAGAGTTGGAAGAAATAGATTTGAAGAAAAGAAAAATAGAGTATTTAACAAAAACCGTCGCTATAAAAGAAGAATATAAACATTTGCTAGAAAGGGAACCTAAGTTAACAGAACTAAAAGAGAAAATAATAAATTATTTTAAAAAACAATGGAAGAATTTGGATATAACTGGAATTTATAATATTTATGCATTTACTATTAATAAAAAGGGGAAATACCCCTATGTGGGAGTCCTCGCAGAAAAAGATGAAATTAAAATGTTTATTTCTTAAAAGGATACTTAAAAAATTGGTTTATAAATATTTACGACACCAGAGAAAAACTTAAAGACAATGGATACTTTATTATTCCACACAATGGAATGGATTTAATCCTTTTACAAACAGAAGAGCCGATTATGACATTTAAAACTAATGGAGTTACTACATTTAATGATCACTCATTTGCAAAAATAGAGGAAGTGACTGTTTACTCGGAAATATGGGGAAATATTAGTAATTTAGCTTATAATGACGACGAAATAGAGCAAATCAACGATATTACCATCCAAGAAATAAAAGGTAAAATTAAAGTTACACAGTGTCGACGCTTGGAAGAATTGGAGGAAGGAACCGAGCTGATTATTAAAGGAATAAAGCAAATTAGTCATAGAAACAAAATACGTTATATTTTACAATTCGAAAACTTGGATGCATTGTATATATCGAATTACTGGTTAGAAAAGGAATTACAAGACACTAATATAGATTTAAATTACAAGATAAAAATTAAATTGGATAAGATTAAGACCACAGCTAGTAAAAATAAAGAGAGACTTGTATTTTGTGTATAAAATGTATGTTTTTATTCCAATAATAAATAAATATAAAAATTTTACAATTTTTGTAAGTTTTTTAAAAAACCTCATAATCCTTCTCATAGTACTAGTGCCATCGGTCATACTCGTATATTCCCAATAAGTTAACCGTTGCTATTTACACCAGACACCAAAAGGCACCAACTAAAATGACACCAAAAAATACACCAAATGACACCAAAAATACACCAAATTACACCAAAAAATTACACCAAATTACACCAAAATTACACCAAAATGACACCAAAGATACACCATTTATGAACCAAATTTACACCAAAATTACACCAAAAAATGCACCAAATAACATCAAAATTACACCAAAATTACACCAATAATGGATTTAATGTATTTTCCACCTTATAATAATTTCCAATATTATAGTTATATATTGTTGCTTCCAATCTTATAACTCCGTGTTCCTTAGCCAAAACAGATGAAAATGTTTCGTTTAATCGCATATCTGGACAACTGATAAAGTCAATGATGTGATTACCAATTTGTTTATTGACTCCAGGACTTGTTATTTGACAGACAAATTTGTTATATATTTTAATTCTAGCATTCGAATTTAGCCATGTTAAGCAATCAATTCCAACTGTTTTATCATTATCCACAATTACATTGCAATTCTCTTTGTACTCTCCTTGGTAACAGAAGTTACAATTATTCGTTAAAAATTGACACATTTCTATCTTGTTAAATATTCCCGCAAAATCTTGTGTTATGTCCAAATCTAAAAGATAGTAGTCGTCCACTTTAAGTTGATTTAAAACGTTTGGCAGTTCTTCCAGTAGAGTCTCCACCTTAACGTCCGCTAGTTCCACTTTATACGGAATACATATTGGATTTATGTATTTTTTATTAATATTTTCCATTTCTTCCTTTCCAATAATTTCTTTAACTCCTTTTGCCATTTTATTTTCACTTTGTAAAAGAAAAGGTAGTTTTGCTTTTACTGCATGTCTTGTAGAAATAAATTTAGAAAATTTTCCTCGTAAGTAACTATTAAAAGCACCACATATTTCTTTTTTTACCATAAAACTGTTTTCCTTTAGCACTCGTTCTTCACAATTCCGAATATCACTTATTTTCACAAGCATTATATTGTCACAAAAAGGTTCTGTAATTAGTGTTAGTAGTTTTAAATTGCTGTTGGACAATAGCTTTTCTTCTTCTGTATAATTTATATTCCCAATATCAGTAATCAGATTGTTGTTATCCAAATTTTCCAACAATAACCACAATCCAAACCTCTCGTTAGTTGGTTTTAATTTAT